>JAWZYU010000018.1:46487250-47687250 GCA_038380435.1 Ryuthela nishihirai | reverse complement strand
GTAAAACAACCCAACTGATAAAACTATTGCCATCTCGAAATAACAAAAAAAAGCTATGCTATCCTTGTCCCCTTGAGTGGGACTCGATTCCACGTCTTCTGAATACATGCCTTGTATTCTATCACTAAATGATTAATTGTAGATGAAAGAGAGTAAGATGCTGATAGTTTAGTGGTTAGGATACCTGATTCAGGAGATGTTGGTGCGAGTCCCACTTAGATAGAAACTCATTTTTTTTCACTAAAAATATTTAATGTTGTCATTTCTTGTCTGTCTGTCTGTAAATATTATTAATATTTTGTTTTTAGTGATAAATTAAAATTTCTTTTTGGGTTGGATAGATATTGATGAATATTAGGATTCACATTTTTCGAATTTTTCAACAGCTTTAATACCGCCCTCTAGGAGAAATATTTTCAAATAATAACCGCCTTAATAAATATTACCGCCTTATTTCGGAATATTTTCAAAATGCCGAAATTTGAAACAAATATTACAAATGATCTATTGACGCTAGAAATTTCAAATTTTGTTGGTAGGGTGTGAGCTCAATATACGTATGTACACTGGCAACAATACTTCGCCTTCTTAACCAAGATAAAGTGGAAAATTCAATAAGAATAATGAAAAAGATCTTTTTATTTTATGTAACGAATATAATATTATTATTTGCATTTTCCCAATCATAAATTAGTTCGAATTCCTGGAGAGTGCTAAATGTGTAATATAAAAAAACGTAATTATCGTTTGAAACCGAGTGTACCATATTTTACAAGTGAAGATATGTTATTCTTCTAATTCTGAATTATTAGAGGTAAAGTTTGGACTCTCGCCATTTTAAATTAGACGTGATCACAGAATTTTATGGCCGTTTTTCGACAACAACATCACAAATCAAAATATAATATACGAGCAGCTTCCAATTATTTTTTTTACATCTCAGGTTCAGGTTTTTAAGTTCTGTACCATGGCATAGGAACAGAGATGGAAGCAGAGTGTTTTAATTGAACTGAAAAATACCGGATTATGGAAACTTATAACGAATAGTTCTCTTTCTACTTCAAGCTATCCCATCTTAAATTACCTATCCTGTAAACTATAGCCTAGTTATTAAAGGGATTAGGATTAGAACTTCGAGTAAGGCATGACGGTTTTTTCCTTGTGTTGTCTTTCTCTTGGTGTCTCGCCATCCTCACTGATGTTATCCATAATTCATTATACTGAAAGACTCCTGACAGACTTCTGTGGTAAGCAGCTGCTTGAGGGGTGGTTTTATTTGATAACCTGCTTGAAAGGAGCAAAACAGAAAAAAAATTCCTGTCTTTTTTTACAAAATCGATTTTTTGTCCGTTATTTTAGTGAACTGCTGTTAAATATTCACGCCGAAGAGATATCTTCCTATTAGGAGGGGAACGTGAAAAAAATTTAAACATTGACAGCACTCTTGCCAGAAAGCTAATTTTCCCTGTAGGATACTTTATGAAGAAACCCTGCCCAAGTTCCACTGATCACACTGCTATTTTTTTGCCTTTAACGTTACCAAAATATTCATTTAAATTTTTATTAGCTCTCTTCCTAAAAAACGTTGCCGTCTGCATATAAGAAACGTTCAGACGCCATAAATACGTGCATCTGACATCTATTTATGTCGCACCGATGCAAATTAGAATCGAACCAGTTTTGAAAAGAAAAGATAAAATACCACCGTTTTGTAGAACAGTCAAGTCAGAGCATGGCAGTATACATAGAAAGTGTCATCTTTAAGGTTTGGTGGAAGGGCATCATGAACGTGGGTGTATACTTAGAATATGATGTTATGGATCACCCTTTTTTTCCCCAATATAAGGGACGTTATCTTAAAGTATTTTTATGATTTCTGCATAGTTAATTTTTATCATAAATAATTTGTTCTCCATTTTACGAGCATAGTGGTAGTATTTAGAGTAAAATAACCTGGAATTTAGAGACGTGAAGGTTAATGATGCTCATTTGAAAGCAGATTGGTTTATTTTCGTTATGAGCGACACTTTTGTGCATACAGTGGGTCACAAGGGGTGCCTTGGGGTCACAACAACCCCAAGGCTCCAGAAAGTTTCGGAAGGAGATCCACTGAACAGACGGATCCAATGAATGGCAGTCTTTCCAAGAAAAAAAACAATGTCCCCTTTCTCACCGACGGCAGAATGGGAGTTAGCGAAGAAAATTCTCAACGCAGTACTTGATAGCAGAGGTAAGACTCACTTCATAGTACCTTCTAAATTGTCCACACTTTATTGGTATGGTTAGAACACAAGAGGCCGCAGGGTAGGTAATATATCATCTGAAAGACAGTTTTGTTTACAGGTTATTTGAGCAGCCTTAGTAAGAAGATGTCGGGCAATTAGACGTGTAAAAACACAAGAAGTTTAAAAATTGGACTAGATGAGTTATGCTGTACAATAACTACTTCCCCCGATAAGAGTCGAAATTCACAATTTTGCAATAAACAATTACTTAAGAGATTCAAATGAATTTTTCTCTTGTTTCTGAGCACCATTTTGCAAAAATATAGAGCAAATAATTTCTCCATAAATTAAAAGACCAATTTCATTTAAAATTAATGTTATTTTGTATCTGTCTTTGAGAAGAAGGTAATGTTTAATCATTCTGAAACAAATTCATCATATTATTTTATATTTATAAGAGAACCGTCCACGAAAAGGACAAGGTTTTTGTAATACATTGCTCTAGCTGTGGTAACTATTATATTTTCTATATTACATACTTTTTGAATATTCTTCTGTCCATCAATTTTCATACATTCCTAATTCTTTGCATACTCTTGTATTTTTGTTCTAATTAAAAGGCCATTTTTTTGGAATATTCTGCTCCAATTAAAATGCCATTTTTTGGAATATTCTGCTCCAATTAAAAGGTCATTTTTTGGAATATTCTGCTCCAATTAAAAGGTCATGTTGTGGAATATTCTGCTTTAATTAAAAGGTGTTTTTTGGAATATTCTGCTCCAATTAAAAGGTCAATTTTTGGAATATTCTGCTCCAATTAAAAGGTCATTTTTTGGAATATTCTGCTCCAATTAAAAGGTCATTTTTTGGAATATTCTGCTCCAATTAAAAAGTCATTTTTGGAATACTCTGCTCCAATTAAAGATTTTTTTTAATATTCTGATTTAATTGAAAGGTGAGTTTTGGAATATTCTGCTCCAATTAAAAGGTCATTTTTTGGAATATTCTGCTCCAATTAAAAAGTCATTTTTGGAATATTCTGTGTCCAATTACAGATTTTTTTTTAATATTCTGATTTAATTGAAAGGTGAGTTTTGGAATATTCTGCTCCAATTAAAAGGTGTTTTTGGAATACTCTGCTCCAATTAAAGGTTTTTTTTTAAATATTCTGATTTAATTGAAAGGTGAGTTTTGGAATATTCTGCTCCAATTAAAAGGTGATTTTTGTAATATTTATCGCCCACACTTAATCCTACTTGACGATACACTTTTTCCCGCCAAAAAAAGCAGTTAAATAAAGTTGTTTTTTTAGATAAATTTATCGCAAAAAATATACTTAATGAAATATAATTACGAAATAAGGTTAGTTTCTCAGAACGTTAATATCATTACAGGTAATGCTCTAATTTTACTGTTCATAAGGCTTTCTATTTCGGCAGAAATGATTTCGCTTCGTTTCGACCCTTATTCGTGGGTATATTCCGCCAAGGAAATAAGAGAAAAAAAAAACTCAGGTAGAAAATAGAGTTCAAAAGAACTTATTTTCGATCAGCCTCCTGGGTCATTCTCCGTGTCTTGCGGTAGCGTTCATTTCCATAAGCTGGGGGAAGGGAAAATGCACTGTTTATACCCTTCGATTATATCGACGTAAACATATGGATATCAACAGGTAGCAATCCCTACTATATGGTAATAGCGACATCTTCTCCTTCTCCCAGACAGCAGAACTTCGGACCAGAAGAACTGCGGAGAATGGCCTAGGAAACTTCTCGATAAAAAGTAATGTTGAACTTTATTTTCTGCTTCTGCGGCATTTTTCTTTTAGTTCCTTGGCGGACTACCCCATTAATAAGGGTCGAGAAGAAGCCAAATCCTTTCTGCCGAACTTCAATGGCAATGGAAAGGAACGGCTTATGAACAGCAAAAAAAGTGAATTATCTGTTGTAATGATATCAACGCTTTTTTTTAGAACTTTTCCTGGAAATATCCTGAGCTCCATTCATTTGTTTGATATTGTATTTTTTAATTATCATCAATTTAAAAATAATTAAAATGGTTAACCAATTTAAAGGTTAAAATTTAAACCAGATTTTTTTCTTTGCTTCTAATGAATATTATGTTTATATTTTGGTTAAAATCTCTGGCTTCACTTTTTGTCAGAGAGGATTAGAATTTATTCTGTCATGTCTGTGATCGATTTCCACTTATCGCGGAATTTGTATTTTAAATTCCGAAATATTTACTTTATCTCTAAGTACTTGATAAAATGAGGAAGCGAATCAGCAGCAATGCTTTCGTTTGTGCATTCATTTTATATTTCGCAAATTTCGCAAACTTTACTACTAAAGTCAATATTTATAGTTTTTTTTAAAACATCGTATATCATTATGTGTTTCACCTTATGAAATCTGAAATTGTGAGTCTGATAACATCGAACAAAATCCCAATGTGAAGTAGGCAACTGAAAAAAAAATCCTAAGATGCTGGAAAGTCCACAGAAGGGAACGAATGCACAAAGAGACACATTATATGCTTAAATCACTTTTTATTGAAACCACAAATTAATACTTTATTTGACGAAGTCCCATTGCGATATTAGAGTAATATTATTTATTACAGTTTCTGTAATATTTCAGTCGTTGGTAGCACAACTGCATTTGATCTTAAGCATACTGCAAACAACGGGTCTAATGTTCTGCCTATCTATTGTTTCTGAAAGAGAATGTACTATATATTCATATCAAAGGTAAAAATTATTAATGGTAAAAGAAGTCAGCCTTCTTTTATCTAGCGTTTATTTTTAATTCTAGTGGGAAAGCAATTCCATTTATCATCTCCATGTGGATTATTTTACATTCATGAATACGCGATGGATTCATTAACTCATTTTCACAATAAGCTCCCTTAGCTTGTAAGTAAGAAATCCTCCTCCATTTTTCCTTATCTTTTCGTTTCTCTGCAGTTTGTCTGTTTGTAAAAAAATGTCGCATTAACTGTCTTTTTATTTCTTTGTCTTTTCGCTGGCGGAGATCCCATTAGCATGGCACTGATGGCTACGGTTGATTAAATCGATGAGGAAAAATAGAGGAACAAAGTTCATGTCGACTATATTATGAGAAAGAGCACTTATTATTAAAATACACTTGATTAAAGAAGCTGGAGAAAAAGATACCATGGACCTGAAAATGTCTTGAATTAAAACAAAAAGTCGTAAATCCTTGGAGAAATGAAGTGTTAGAATTAAAGCAGACTACCCTCTAAGTATAAACGTGTATGATGATAGTTAATGCAATCTTATTTCTATAAATACATATATTTATTAATTTAGAACTCCGTGTGTAACTAACAAACTAGTTTAAACACCTATGGTGAATACGATATATTTTCCACTTTAGTTCCTTTTAACAATAAAAATTCAAACTAATGAAAAATTCTGAAATGCGAAAAATAATTTTTTTTTGCATTTATCGAACTCATTTTTTTTATTTATCTCTTAAAGCAAAGCGTTGCATGTTTCCAGCCGCTGAGATTTAGGCAGCAAGTAATTGATGTCAATCTAAACGTCTTTTAAAGTGGGGTTTATCATGGGCTTTCGGTTATGTCCCTTCCTTTCTACCACGTAACAACAAGCTATCTACCTTCCCACTCCCCCAAAAAGAGTGGTTGATCATGACATGTTATATTTTAAATGAAAGCTTTGGACATGGTGAATGTCACCTACTGTATATTTTAAATAATTTAATTGAGTTAAATATGCGAGCAACGCCAAGTCCTTAAACGTTAATTTTAAATATCCCAATTTTAATAACTCTTAAAATCGTTAGTTAATTTAAGTTTCATTTTCACATGAAATACATATTTGAAATGTTACCAGTTTCACATTCTACTGGATTAGAATTTGTCGATAAATCAGTAGGACTCTTTACGTTTCGAATATTAGAAAACAAAATTTATCTAACAGGTTCGGAACAAATATTGCTGCTGCATCCCCAGATATACCTTTTCTGAATTTCCTTTAGCAATAAATCTTCTTTCATCTTGAGACATGTCTAAATGAGCATAATAAATTCCTATAAGGTTCTGAATGATCAAGTTGATTGATGGCTTTGTTAATAAACCTCATTAATGCTCTTAATGTTGAACAACAACATTCTTCAAATACTTCATGATAATGAACTCGCACAACCATCCGTCTCCTAATGAATTTTTTACTCACTCCTCAATTTACTTATCCACTTCAGTATCGTAATAACCAATGTTCAAAACTTCACTTTCATTAGATTAATATTGGATATGTATTACCTATATGAACTTATACTGGGTGCAGTGTTATATTTTATACATAACAAATAAACATAGAGTTAGAATGACTTAGCCGTCCGGTGGCCGAATGGTTAGCGCGCTTGTATACTGATCTAAGGGACTCGGTTAAACCCCCGGTAAGGCATGGTTATGTTTTTCGAGATCCCACCATCCTCACAGACCTTCTTACTATAGCGTGTAAATTAACAGGCTCCTGTCAGACCTCTGTGGCAAGCAGCTGCTTGAGGGTGCATTTTTTTACAGTGACTTAAGACAATGTGTAAATGATGAAGAAAGAATAATTTTTTTTCTTTTACCTAGAAGTTTTGAAAAAATTATTTTAAAAAATTCAATAGATTGTTCCAAAACGGTTTAAGTGTAGTGTTAATTTTATCTACTTCGTTCTCAAATTTAATCTTCTAATGTTTTTCGCTTAGTAAATTATGAAAATCAATTTATGTTGTTCTTATAATTGGAACAGTAATAATATTAAGTTTAGGTGGTCAGATGTTTAGAAAATACTTATTAACAATATTTGTAACAAATAACATTGTACAGTCGCTCAAAAAAGTATCCGAACACTACGGTTGTTTACAGAATTCAGAAAAAATATCTGGCAACGATTTTTTTAGAAATTAGTGATCTGGCAACCTTTACTCACTGACACGAAGGTTGCCAGATCACTAATTTCTAAAAAAATCGTTGCCAGATGTTTTTTCTGAATTCTGTAATCAACCGTAGTGTTCGGATACTTTTTTGAGCGACTGTACAACACAAACAAAAATAATAATACTTTTCAATATATTAACATATTGTTAGAAATTTATATACCGACTCATAATAAGCAAATCAATAAATTTTTTAATATAACAACATACTCCAGTTTATGTTAATTACACGATAGACAGAGAACTTTATTAATTATAAACTGAATATTTAATAACAAATTCTAGATTTGCACTTCAAATTAAAAAAAAAGTTAAATATTTAAAGTGAAAGCATTATTAATGAAATTAGAACAATTCCGTTCAATTGAATAAATTTACGTAAAAAAGTGTTACTTTCTTTCTTGAGGGCCAAATTTCGACAGGAATGGATTCCTCGACCACTAACGTAAGAAAATCAGTTTTTCCAGTCCTGTATGCCACAGAAATTGTATGTTTTATAGTGTTTTCGTGTTTTAGAAAATACTTATTAACAATATTTGTAACAAATAACATTGTACAATACAAACAAAAATTGAATTTACAAAAAAATAGAACACAAAATAGAACACACACACAAAAAAAAAGAAAAAAAATTAGAACACCAAAAAAATAGAAGAAATTCATCAGGAAATCAATTTTTCCAGTCCTGTATGCCACAGAAATTGTATGTTTCATGGTGTTTTCGTGTTTTATTTCATATTTAGAAAACATGATGCTTTCAAAAAGATAAAAAAGTACTATACTTTACATATACCTATAACTCACAGAGGTCGCTGTAGAAACAGCCCAAAAAAGTGGGGAAATTCATCAACCAAATGCCGTCAAATCCAGCGCCACTGTTGTGTCTTGAAAACAGAAAAAATTCTCTGCGTCTGTTGTAGTGAATAATGGGATGCTCAACGAGTGGAAATATATGCTTGGATGAAAATTCATACATGACAAGAAAAATACTTAGGGAATTTGTTTTATTTCTTCCCTTTCCATTTTTTATAATGCAACCTGTCATTTTGATTACTGTCCGCGTGATTCGTCTGCAAATCATCTCTCAGAGAGAATCCGAAACGACCAAACCGGTTGTATAGACAACCTATCTTGTATTTCAAATGAATCCATCACACCAAAAGTTCTTAGTGTTTCCTCGTGAAACTGGCTTATCAATAACGATTTCAGAATAATTTCAACGTTTCTCACATTTCGCAGATTCCATTTTTGCTTTACGAAAAAAAGGAATAAAAAATCAGGCAATAAGAGATTTATTTTACAAAAGGAAAAAAATCAGAAAAAAATATCAGACAATAATAGAATTTGTTTTAATGAAAATCGTAAACTTTAAAAACTGTTCATTTTCGAATAGAGCTCTTTCAAACCATTTCCGTCCGAGTAGATGATAAAGATTAAACTAAACTTTTACGACTTGTGCATCTTCAGAGTACTGAGTATTCCATTGTGAAATTTGCTTATCAATAATAATTTCTGAATAATTTTCAATGTTTTTCACATTTTTGTTTACTGAAAAAAAAAACAATTAAGGAAATGAGAAAGTTTTTTTTTCCATAAAATGCTAATCTTTGATATCTCTTCATTTTTGAATATATTTCGTCTTTTTTAAAACCATTTCAATCATAGTAAATGCTTAATGTTAAGCTAAAATTTTACTATTTATGTACCTTCAATTGTTACAGAATGTACAACCTATATATGACATGTTTTCGAAAAATAATGTATTGGAAATATTGACGCTATTCAAAATTAGCAAATTAACACCGGTAAATAGGCTTTTTTCTATTCATTGAAATTTACAATCTCCTTCAAAGCATCAGAAAACTGGAAATTTAATATTGGAAGCTTTTACTAATACACTGGTTTCCATAAATTAAGGAAAATCCCTATGTTAAATCAACGGGAAGCTAACGTCAAAGCTTTATAACTTCTAAAATAAGTATTTTTTTTTTGTTTTGAAAAGTGTGATTGCAGATAAAGATCTCAATCAAATAAATCAATATCTCGATTTTCAACAATATGCGTTCAGTATTTAATGATGCATGAAGGTTTAAATATTTAACAACAGCAATCCCAGTCTTAGAAGGAACTTTAAAAAACTGAAGAATAATGGAAGAATTCTTTGCACAGAGTTCTAAAATACAAACTTATTTTATTAAATACTTTGATACAATACTTATTGCTAAGTTTTAATTAACTTCTGAAATCAATTTTTGGGCTGGCATTGTTATTGCTAAATATTCAAAATTCCATATCTCATTAAATATTGAACGAATATTGTTGAAAAACGAGATATTTATTAATTTGATTGAGATCTTTATCTGTAATCATATTTTTCAAAACAAATAAACTTATTTTAGAAGTTATAGAGCTTTGACGTTGACTTCTCTTTGACTTAACATAGGGATTTTTCCTTAATTTATGGAAACCAGGGTATAAACATTATTCCAGAATGCTCCTTTATATCAGAAAAGAGCAAAATTCCCATTTAAATACCAAAATTTATCAATTAATTCTATAAGGTAAAGGATAACAAAAGTGACTTTAGGTCATATTTACATTCCCGAGCAAATATCCCACATATCAGACTGGAAAAAGAGTTTGAGTTAGTATAAAATCGGAAATTTATTGATGTATTTTTCATCTGGCATACTGTTTCAAACTAAATTACTGGAAACAAATTTCTGTGACTAGGAATGTAATTAATATTTGTTGAGAACTGTTTAATTGATAAATCCTGCCACATTTATTTAGAGTGGGAAATTAGGTGAAAGGGGTAAATTAGGAATATTTTACAGTGAAAAGACGCATTCAAAAGTCAAGGAATCCAATTTATCGGATTCACCTAATTTCCCATTCTAAACAAATGAGGAAGGATTTATCAATTAAACAGTTCCCAACAAATGTTAATTACATTCCTAGTCACAGAAATTTGTCTCCAGTAATTTAGTTTGAAATTCATTAGGAATATTTTTCAGAGAAAAGACGCATTTAAAAGTCAAGGAATCCAGTGATTAGGGCATTAAGGCCCCAAGAATTAAGAGGACGCTAAGGACTAACTGACTAACTAACAAATAAGCCTTAATTGGCATAGTGGTTAGGGAGCTAGATACTGTTCCAGCAGGACAAACTTTGTATTTTAATTCTATCTGAGACAGAGGTCACCAGTGTCATCTAGGATTCTTCTCTGTTTTATGTGTTGCAAATGAAAAAAAAAAAATATGGGAAGGTTTTGAAACAAAGATAGACATTATTGTTAAATTCATCCAGTTTATTCTTTAATAATTTTGCTCAAACTGGGAAAAGATGCTTGTGAACGGACGATAGCCTACCATTAACTGGGTCAAACTCTGAACAGATAACATCAAGTTGAGCTTTAAAATAATGATAAAAAGATTCTGGTCAAAGTCATCCAGTATATTCTTTTTTTCCATCAGACAGGGTAGATTGCTTGTGAAGAGAAGAAATCTTACTATTGGACAGCTCAAACTTTAATCAATTAATTTCGAGTTAGAATCCTTGCAGGCTACAAACAGTCATCTATGCTGAGTATTCGCAGGCTGATGACAGATCCAGTAGAAGGATATTTATAACCTCTCTTAAAGGGTTAACCATTCCCACGACAAAGATGCTGCGTCATTGTCATTTACATCGCTTTACCTTAGAATTTCAATTATTTTATTACCGCAAAAGAAATTTCCCTTTGATTTTGTATTCCACAAGAGATATCTCTGTTTGTTAGTAACCTCAAGGTATTGTTCTAAAATCCCCTTTCCTAAACATCCATGCAAAAAATTATTGACGACAGTGCGGAAATCGAACCCGCACCTTTGTTTCTTTAACGCAGTTAAAAAATAAGTTTGGTACTCGTGTGCCTACAGTTTCTGCAGGTTGTAGAAATGATTAATTAAGCACGCAAATTCTGCGACATTTAAACACAGTGTTTCTTATTTATATCAATAACTTGATTCACCTCCTTAAAAATTCACTCAGATTACGTGTTAACTAAAATGAACATTTTATTCCACTTGAAATTAAAACTATCTCCACAGTTAAAAATCATTATTATTCAACAGAATGTTTGAACATCATTTCTTGAGATTAATTATTTTTCTCTTAACATTAAAATCTACTAATAATTTTAAGCGATTCTCTCTTAATCCTCGAATTATACAAACAGTGAAAGAAATAGAAGTATTCTAAAATTTCAAGCATTCATCATTATTATTTTTGGAAAAGAACTAATTACCTTTTTATTTATTTATTATTCTAAACAAAGAGTGCTAATTTGCTACAAGATTTGAAATAATCTCTTTAGCGAAATGACGTCAAAAGATACTTGAAATAAGCGATAGTATAAAATTCTTGTTCATGTAATCGTCAGACTAAACCAAATGCAACCAGAATGATCAAACGCAATCCAAACAAAAGCAAATGTCAGCTGGAACAAAGGGAAATAATACGAAATGTCCGATCGCAGCTTACTTCTTGAGAAAGGCGATTTTCTCCTACTGTTCTTTCTTCATAGGAGATGCTGGTAAACACAACCTTTATAGCTTGGGTGAACGGATATTGGTTAAAGCAGTGACACTCTCAAACACAGAAGCAAACGGAACCGATATAGCTTCTGTACACAGCGGGATAAGCTTCTGGAGAAAATGCAATATCTGTATGATATGGAAGACCAACCAAATGAAGAAGAATGCTACAAAACATATAGGGAAAGTCTAGATAACAATATATATTCATTGCAAGAGAACAGTTCTCTGTTTGGTTATTGACGATGTTTGTTTCATATTTTTACTGTTTTGGAACAGACGTTTTAGCATTTATAAGGAAGTACTCCACCAGAATTTCTGTTCCAGATATTACATTTACTACTCAATGCAGTTTGTCTAATGCATAATGCACGAATTTCAAAGTTTTTTAGATATTATGTATCGCACTAAATTCACTTCGTGTTTCTCTGCCTTGTTTTTTTATATATTCCTTTTAAAAAAAACTGGAAGATTATTGATTATGACATTTAAGTGAAGAAATTCACATCACATTCTAAGACTTTTCGTCTTTTGTGTTAACGTTAACCTTTTTTTAGGAAATAAAACGTTTTGCAGTAATGCAATATTTTAAGATCAAGATTATAAACTTCCATGAAATGCAGAAAAATAATGGATTTTTTTTTTACTTTCTGAATTTTCCTCATGGGAAATTTTCAAATATCTGAAAGAAAAAAAAAATCAATCATAAGGCAAATATAATATACCTGCCGCTTCGGAGGATCAGTGGCATCGCGTTAGTTTGCGGTGGTTATGCTGGGACTCGGTTTCGATTCCCCTGGTATGGCATGTTCGTTTGTTCTGTCAAATATGTTGTAATTGGCCTTCAGGAAAAAAACATATTTACTTATCGACATGTGAAAAAAATCAAATTTTTTGTACTTAAATATTTTATGTACAAAAAATCAAATTTTATGTACAAAAAAATCAAATTTTTTGTACATAAAACTTTTATGTTTTGGAACATAAAGCGAGCATTAGCTATAAGCTCCAGCAACAAAATTGAAAAACAAACAAAAAAAACATAATGTACCTAAGAGTTTGTATGTAATAAATAACATATTTTAACTTTTACCCATTTAAGAAGCTGAAATATTGTGATATGGATAAAATTTCCCTTAAGTGCAAATTACTTAACAGATGTTTTATAATAAATAAGTCATAAGTACCAAAATTCTGACTGAGAGATTTGAGAGAAAGCCTTGTGAACAAATGGTAGGAATACCTGAAAGTTTTCTTCTATGGATACTTAGCATGATTTTTTGCGTATAGTATAAGGCTATAACTTTCCTGCACAATGGAGCTATGCCTTCTCGTTTCATATGAAAGATGATGTTCTTTCTATGTTCATCAGCATCACCATTCTCACCGAAGAGAGAACACGAACAAGCAATGTTAAGGTTGACAGAATTTGGAGGCAATGCTGCATTATCTAATAGGCATAATGGGCATTGCGCCTAGCTGTTCCTTAGGGACTACGAAAATCAAATGGTCTAGGAAAAATATTCTGACATATTTTTTTTCCTTTGTAAAATAAAAACTGTATCAAAGATGTCTTCTTGAATACGTAGTGATAAAAGTAACTGTTATGATCTGTTAGGCACCGTTTTTCTATCCGAGAAAAATTATTCGAGATAATTTTTATCATTCATCTACCCTTTGAAAGAGATACACTCATAAAGATGCATCCGCCAAAGGGATTACAGGGATTTCAATACGGCCCGTTCGTATGAACCAGTAGAAGTGGTTAAATATCGTTTGGAAGATTAAATAACAAATTATTGAAGTCTAGGAATTTGATTCGACAATTCTTCAGTGTCATGCTGGGAAACGGCATTGAGGTAGGTTAATCGTTACTTAAGCACGTGAAGGAGATCACAATCAGAGATCATGAGCATTTTGATGCTAGATGCATAGCTGTTAATTTGGTATGCAATCAAGACGAAAACAAAGTAAGAAAGAGTACTAGGTAAAATGACTGATCTGACTGATTTCGAAAGAGGGCTCATCGTTGGAAAGCGAAAAGCAGGAGCATTCGTAATTTTGGATTTTAATTGAAGTATAATATTTTCCCCTTCGTTTCAAAGTCCTTTAAACATTTCTTGAAATATTCTTGAAATATGCACAAGTTTTATAGTTCTTTTCCACCGTTGCCTTTATTAGCACTCTAAAAGGGGAGGAAAAATATCCGATGTGCATGGATACACATCGGATATTGTGCGCCATGATTATCCTCTGAGTTCCATCATCTCCATTACGAATGCTCCTACTTATAGCTCTCCAACGATAAACCCCCATTTCGAAATCAGTTCGATTAGCCTTTTAACCCATGTAGCCAGTTTGTTTTTTTCTCTCTTGAATTTGGTTGATGTGATTTATAACCTATGATGGGGCATGTTTTATGTTTCATTGGCATGGTTCATGGTATTTCGCTCACGATGCAGTGTATAATTTGAAGTACTTAAGTCTCACAGTCTGACTGGTCTAACATAATCTGCAGATGCCTATTTTTAAAAGACATTTTTTGATAAATTATTAATAATAAAAACAATCGCTGCGAATTTTTTTATTTTTTTTGCTAAATAAATTTAAATATTTGTTACGTGGTTTGCTAAATATCAGTGTTAATATATTTTTCCCTATCAATAGTATAATAATTATAACCTCTGATGTTAAATATTGCATTAATGCAGTTTTGCTATGTATAAAATAAATAAATATTCCCTCAAGCAGCAGCTTGCCACAGAGAATTGACAGTTTAATACACCATAGAGCAGATCTGTGAGGAATGCGAGACCTCAAGAGAAATACAACACAAACAGCCATGCCTTACTAGGACACAGGTTTCTTTGATTAGCAGCCAAGCGCACGAACCACTCGGCCACGGGACGGAAGTATACAATATCTTAGGGATGTTGTATTGGAATTGCTGCTGTTTAGATATATAGAAATTTGGTTGTTATGACGTATAAAATGATATTAAATTTGGGAGGAATATTTTTAATAATATTATCAAATATTGGGGAATATTTGAATATATTCCTCCCAATATGGGATAATATTTGAATATTAAATATTGGGGGGATATTGAGAATAATATTTATTAATATTATTAAATATTGGGGAATATTTGGGGGAATGAATTTTATATGCTATTAAAAACAATTTAATGAGTCACTGATTATTAAGAAGATATTTCCTTTTCCTGAAACCACAGATGTAACTTATGAAAGAAATAATCATCTATATCTTATTTAAAATGATTGATTATTTCCCTTGTACTACCTACCTAATTTTGCATTACGTGACAATACTCCAGGGGTATGTTGTTGTCACATTATTAATAAACCTTAACCCTTCCTGCACATCTGCTGTATCAATGTCCCGAATATACAATACTATAGAAATTTAAGGATTATTTCCTTAAACTTCAATAACATGATGGGAGAATTAATCCAATCTTTATTCAACTGTTTCTTTTACGTCGTATTATAGTATGTGTTGTGACTAATTACTGCAACTTTGCAGAAGACATCAACCACTTAATAAACTCTTAATCTTATTTTCTTTCTACAGATAGATATGTTAATGCACAGACTGTTGTAAAAAAATTATAATCTTCGTCAAAGAACAGGAAATTACTATGCTCCTTATAAAAAAAAATATTAATGTTAAGCGCGTGTTGTTTGCTGCTTAGTAATCGAACTAATTGATATCAGCTAACGTTATGTGCTCAAGTTTCTTCTTACTCGCAATTGAGGCTTTAAATGGAGATGGAAATAATCTAATTAAGATACTCGATATGCAGTCTACTCGAAATTCTCTCCATTTTCATTAGAATTACACAGCAACACAATGGACACATGCTAGGAGAAGAGACACTTCATGATTCAATAGATGGCGATGAATTGAATGTAATTTTTTCTAAGAAAAAAGAGAAAGAGTTTAAGAACGAAAACAAAAATGCTTATGCTACATTTCTTCTTTAAAGTATCTTAAGAAACTGAGGAAGAAAAAATAAAGGAAATACTCCATTACCTCAGATATAGGAACATTACACTTAAAAACTGAAATGCACTCTTAGTAGAGACTGTAATGCACTTTATGAGTTCATGTTATTATTAGGGTTCTGTTCTGCTTGCAGAATAAAGTGATTCTTCTGAATACAAATGATCAAAATATTAAAGGTGATTGATTTTTTCCTTGTGCTATTTGCCTTTTTTTATTACGTGACAATTCTCCAGGGGTATGTTGTTTGTCACATTATTAATAAATCTTAAGCCTTCTTATACATCTGCTGTATCAATATCCCGAATACAGTACTATTGAAATTTAAGGTTCATTTCCTTAAAATTCAATATCATGATGGGAGAATTAGTCCAACTTTATTCAAATGTTTCTTTTACGTCTTATTATTATAGTATGTGTTGTGGCTAATTACTGCAACTTGCAGAAGACATCAACTACTTAACTTACTCTTAGTCTTATTTTCTTTCTACAGATAAATAGGTTAATGCACAGAGTGTTGTAAAAAAAACTTTAATCTTCGACAAAGAACAGGAAATTACTACATATCTTAAAATACTATATTACTATATAGCTTTTAAGTTTTATAGAAAGGATAAGGGAGGGGATATTATTCAAGGGACAGGGAGACATTATTTAGGAAGACATATTGTGATAGGGAAATAGTGAACATTGCTGTGACTCGTCCTTATTTATTTCCTACCAGACCCGAATCTAGAGAAAACAAAGTGGGTTGCCAAAAACCTCATTCGAGCCGAGCCGTAAAATAGTATAAAGAGGGGGGGGGGTTACCACTGAGCTGCATTTTTTTGCACACGATGGGCTAAATGGCCAGATCACATGGACTCAGAGAAGGTTGGGAGCAGGGGACTCACTGGACAGCTGTTAAACAGAGAGCTGCTAGGATATAGATGGTAGCCTCCCTCAAAGCCATAACAACGTACCATCCGACTGGCGGCGGCCTTTCCAAGCCCATCGGTGACCTCTACTGGCCGAGAGCAGGGAGATTTGAAGAGATAAATCTTAACGCTGGCGCAGCCTTGATTCGAACCTGGAAACTGCAGAGTATGAGTCTGGTAATACCACCTAAGCCACCCCCGCCCCACCAGGGGTTGGGGATGATAATATTCCCATTGCTGTATAACATTTCCTTCTCCGTTTTAGAGGTCTTAAAAAATTTCTTAGAAAATGCATGAAATATACATTTAACAATTTTTCCCGTTATTGTCCTTACTACTATTCTAAATGGAGAAGGGAATTGCCCACTTGCCCCCCCCCCCCCCTTGAGAATGCTAGTAAAGTAATGGAGGCTAAAAACTATCAAAGTTGTGCATATTTCACGCATTTTTAATAATTTTTTAACCTCTAAAATAAAATAAAGGGGGGAATATTGAACTGCAATGGAAATTCAATCGCTTGGTTTAATCCTTTCATTTTTGTCCAGCTAGACTGCTTCCCCCCCCTTGAATTTTTTTCCTCTGTTCCGGCCTGCTACAAATCAAAGCTTTCGAATGCGTAGATTCCGTTCCCTATTTCTGCGGTTTTCTAAATTTGATCACAACTGAAGTCAGAACGGAACAGCAATACATTTACCCCACAAAATTTATTTCATTATCGAAGTTTGATGCAGCATAAACCATATTTATTCCGCCAAATGCACTACTTGCAAAACAGCCAAATGTCAGTCAGCATTAAAATGAAAAGTCTGTCTTTCAGACATTTACTCTGAATGATGTACAGCAGAAAATGATCTTCCAGGACAAGATAGCTACGTGTATCGTAAAGTTCTTCACGTTAGTGAATCTTGTTTCTTGCAAAGCATCTTAGCGACCGAATACTCTCAGCAACGGAGGGAAACAGGGACAAAAAAAAAAAGAAAAGTCCCTTCCCTGTTTCTCAGCTGTGTTTTTTTTTTCTGACATACCGGTCATCGTAAGTCTTTGGGAAATACCGGTTCGTCGGAAATAAGAGAAAGAAGGATTTCATTTCCGAACCCACTCGGGGACAACAAGCAAGCAGGAATGTGAGGTAGCGAGTGAATCGGGTTATGATGGAAATAGTTACCTCTGTTAGAGTGCTTTCTGGAGTTTGGAGCCAATCACGACTTCAGCCTTCTCCCTCGATATAGTTTTTCCCCCTATCTTTCATCAAAATCTACGGAGACGGAGAGCATTAGATTCTCTAGCAATGGATAGTTCACCAAAATGCAATGTCGTAATGGACTTTTTTCCCCACCAGCGAAGCAGCAAAGAAAAAAAAAAGAATGACGTAATAAAATCCTGACTCAGACATAAACTTTTTTGCTCACCATACACTTTTTGGGCTGACGAACCGTCACTTCAGTTCCTTAACAAATTACTGCGACATATAATAACTGATATTATTTTTACTGCATAAGAAATAACTCCTTAACGTATGTTTAACTATGTGGGAAGAAATATGAGTATCACCCTATCCTTTAGAATTTTTAACTAATTTTTAGGCCCAAGTGTTTAATGCGTTATATATGGTATTCAAATTTTACTCTCAAAATTTTAATATATGGAAAAAAATTAGTACTTGTGACCAACATGTCCCAATATTTCGATTTCACCTGGCATCATCACCAAAGTGTGCACATTCAATTGTAACTGGGATTTTTGAGTCTCCTATATGCAGTACACCAAAAGAGCACAGTTAAAATGAAGTCGACTATCTGACGATGATATCAAGTCGTGATCGAAATATTACTACTTTTTAATCAAAGGTGATTATTTATGTCCTCAATTTTCTATACTAGAATTTGAAAATATCTTTGAATCTGATAGAGAATAATTTGGTAATATATGCGGTAACGTTTACGGAAAAAATTTCAGATTAGATGGTTAGCTGTAACTAAATCGTGTTATTGCAAATTCGTTATATCAGATTAGGTACAGACGAGAACAACCTGTACATTATCTTATGCTGTGGAATATGTTAATAAAGTGCAGAAATTCTTGTCGCTTATTCTGAAGCTTTTCTAGTCAAGAAACTCGTACTTTTACCCAGAGCCTCAGAGAGGTGAGATGGGGCAAGATCACCTTGATACACCCAGGCCTGGATAGCCTTGAGTAAAAGGAGGGAAGAAAGGAGAGATATTAATTATTCATAAAAATTCAAATGATGTAGTTTGCATAAAATTTAAGTTAAAACTCTTTGTTTTAAAATAAATTAAAGTAAAATTATTTTTTCATAAGGATTTTATTAAAATAATTGAGAATATTTAAAAAATTAGTTACCAGATTTATGAAAATAAATAACAGTCTGTTGAATTTTTAGAAATTTAACTATAATAAAAACTTCTATATTTTTTCAAAAATAGGTTTCTGTTACTGCAGCGTTTAGGCTTGTTGTATCGAGGTGGCCTTAGATGGGGCCTCGCCTGTCACTAAAGTGGGCCGCTACCCCACTACGAAAACTACATAAATATATGACTACACTTAATAGATATTTTACGTGTAATCATATATACTTAATAGATATTTTAAAAAATCAAATTTTCTCCCAGTTATAGAAAATATTCTTAAATTATACATATAAGAAAACGATTTATATTGTTTTATACTTTACGCGTTATATACATTAGTTTGACATATAATTTGACAAGAACGTATCCTAGAAACTAGGAGTAGATAATGCCTTGCTACCTTCCTCCCCCTCCCACCACACCTTCTATCTAGCCTTGCTTCTACCTATCGAAATATTCTGTCCCAACCATCTTATTACGTCACCAAATCCTTCACGTTCTTCCCGAAATCCGTTTCAAGAATTCCGTTAGAGGAATGCTACTGCAACTACGGTAACAAACTAGAATACGTTTCACAAGAAATTTCATTGTAAACAAGCAATTTGCCGTCGCGAGACAACATTTATTTGTTATGTACTCTACTGAAATGCGAAGCAAAATTTCATGTCTTACAGAAGATTTAATAGTCGCGTGAACAAACAATGATGCAGAATTGTTACTCTCGAGTAAAAAGTCCCCCAAAATAGTAACATACAAAAAATTTAATCAGAAATCTTTTCCCAATAGGAAAAACGTTATTTTTTTTCAGATGTAGTTCCAATGGATCAACACAGGAAAAAAACATTTGCAAAAGAAAGAAATAATTTTTTAACCCTTAAAATGTTTTTGAACAGCACTGAATATATTTCTCTCGGAATGCGATTATATGTTTTCAACTGACCACAGCAGCGTTTATTTTGCTTACAGGAATTGTAAAACTAAGTATCAAATGCAGTGAAAAATCATAACCTCTGTTCAACAGTATTATGTAGAATGTAACGAAGTGTCACACGCATTAATTAGCTCGAGTTTTCAAAACGTCACACTCTCATTCCTGCGTCGTTGGTTTGAAAGTTAGTCTGGGGAAAGGGCGGAAAAAGATCCAGAAGTCAAATCTGCGAGAAATTACCTTTTTTTTTTCGTTGGTATAGAAGGAAAGAGAACAATATATTTTTAAAACAGGAAGATGTTTATACTGTTGAGTTTATTATTCTATATGAGAAATGCATCAAAACTAATGGAGTTTATGCGTAGCTGTAAACATATTTTTAAGAAAAATAATGTTAAAGATACGGTACTAAATAAACGTTATCTACCCTTGAAAAAATATTCTACTAAATTAACATAAGAAAAAAATTTTTAGCGTGTTGCACAGCTTTCAAGTTTATTTTTTGTGGTATTATTTATATCAATAGAACAAACTTACATTTCTGTTCGGAAGATACCATTAATTAAAATCTTCTTAAAATATTCAGTAATAATACACGTTGTTTATAATACAGTAATTAGGTTTTTTGTTTAACTTAGAATCTTGTTTAAATAGCAATCTTGACATGAACTTATCAGTGTTGCAATAATTGTGATATATTTTTTCTAATGACTCCTGAATTCCATATCTTTTTTTCTTAAATGTTAAGTATATCTATAAATTAATTTTATTCAGTATTTTCATAAAAATGTTGTCAATTGTCCCAAAGGCGATAGCTTCTTCTGTTTCTAAGAAGGTTGCAATTCAGATTACTTGGTTTGTTCACAACTTTACCGAATACCTAAAATTTTTAATTGTATACTTTAAAAAACCAGCATTGTTTCTACAATAGAGGAAAGGTGCTCCGAGACACAAGAGTTTAACTGTATCTCTACAATATAATTATCATTATATATATAATAATTTGATAAATGTACTTTACATGCTTGATGATACACACTACTCTACAAAAATATTAGGTAATTTCCATGTTACGTGAAGGGGAATCTAACTTCGAATATGTATTTAATGAAAAATGTTACTGACAATAAACTAAAGATCATAATCAAATCTCTTTAAATCTAGATTTCGAACAATATTCGTTCAGTATTCAAAGAATTATGGAAATTGAAACATTTAACAATAAGTAATCTTAGTAGTAAAGAATCACAGGATAAGTCCTGTAGACATGGAACTCATGAAATAACACTGCTGAAAAAAAATTTCTGCTGATTATTTCACAAGTAATCTTAGTTTATAAAAATCATTCATAATTATCTGCTATTGAAATAAGCATTATGCAAATATATAAATGTTCATATACATTATATAAACGATACTAATTTAAGTTTCAATTAAATCGTGAAGTAAATTATTATGACACATTACTGTTGCGAAACATTCTAGCTTCCATAACGCTCTAAAAACAGAACGATTGTTGTTGAAAATGGAAACGATATATAGCTTCGAAGTCAGATTCCCATTGACATAACATGGGAATTCTCTAATATTTGACAGAGCAGAGTACATCATTTCTTATTCGATAGAGGTAATGAGCAGCACATGCAGGAGGGAGAGAAGGAAATGTAAAACATTATATCAGACAGTGCACTAACAGAAAAATAAATTTTAATTTTAAAGGTGTTTTAATTAAAACATTTCCTTCAAACTATACTGATTATACTGTGTGTGAGTGTGTGTGTTTTTAAACCTTTGCTATTATTTTAAAATAAATTTAAATATTTTAATAACGTTGAAATAAATAAATTACTTCATTTTGTGCTGTTTGAAAACAAATAACTATTAGTTAAACTGTAGACAATTAAAACATTTGAATCTTTAAATTTAATTAATTTTCCTTCATTTTTTCCTTCTTATGTTTAATGGTAGCCCGGACCCGGTGTATCTAGATGGCCCTGGAACTCTTACCTGCACCGCGACATTTACGAAACACTTTACCCCCGTGCTCTAAACAAAACCTCATTCACAACTATTATTTTTTTTTTCTTATAAAATATTCTTTTTCAAACCCGTACGCATTTACCCCATTACCGTACATGATTCTTCTGTTCACTTTTCTGTCAAGGCAGAAATATTGAAATACGCATTATAACGAATCTTTAGTATCATATACATTATAACGTATCTAACAATCAATAGATGCAGATGACATTATCATTAGAAAAAACATGAAATGCAATGGAAAACAATAACAACAAAAAAGACCATGTATAAAATTTATGAGGAACAGTTTATTTTAAATAAAACACGGGACTCCTATTTATTATATCTGTGCGAATTGTTGATATCTTATTATTGTTGGAGTGCAGCTAAAAACAGTTTCCAGTTGTTACGTGAGTTTTTTATTCACACAAGGTTTCGGAACATGTTTTTTTTATTTGAAGCTCGAAATGTTTTATAATTGGTGTACGGCTTTAGAGTCAGAAAAAGGCCGTACGTTCCGTAACAGAACGTGAGTGTAAAGCGGAATTTATACAAGGTTTTTTTTTTTTCCTAAAGAACTTATCTTTACTCCAACATGGATCGGAAAGTCATTGAAACATTTGCTCCTAATGAAGTTAGCGTTACGAGCGATGTAAAAAAAAAATACTAATTGCTTGCACTCTTACATTCTCAGGCAAAGGAATATCAAATGTGTTAATGGGGCCAACAGGAAAAGAAGCACGGGCAATCAATTGAAGTGAAAGGAAAAGTTTTTTTGCAACTACGAGGCGAATCTTGCAGGAACTAACTTTTTTTTCCAGCATTTTTTTGTGGGAAATGCAATTTATTATATTATTAATGCTCGAGCTTGTTAGTGTGAATCTTTCCCAACTGACATTCATCTTTTTTTATGGAAAATTTTATTATGTTATTAATTTTTTTGACATATTAAAAATGAAGGCTAGAAAGATGACCTCTTAAGCAGTGCACGAGTGATCAGTACCCTTTTAGCTGAGAATTTTAACTCATTTCATTTTTTCATAATTTGAATTTTAGGTTTTCTCACATTAAATAACATTTCATTGAAAACAATGCAAATGATTAATATCTCTCGGATATACTAACTAGTTTTATTAACCGTTAATGGGGAGGAAGCAAAATAAAAATTTTGAAATTCTACATCTAAACGTAATTTATTACATTATTAATGCTCGAGCTTGTTAAGTTTAAATCTTTCAAAACTGACATTTGCCCTTTTTTTATCAAAACATTTATTATATCATTAATGTGTTTGACCTATTAAAAAATATGCCTATAAAAATGGCTTCTTAAGCTATTAGAACTATTAGTACTCTTCTAGTGAGTCTTAATACATTTCGATTTTCGGTAATTTGCATTTTAGGTTTGCACGTGTTCAATAATATTTCATTAAAAGCAATGTAAATGACCATCATCACTCTAACTTATTGACTTTTTTTATCAAAAGTTAAGACAGATGAGTTGGGTGATGTCTCAGTCTGAAATACCCAAGTTTCATAATCTGACGTTTTCAGCAGAGTGTCGCGTAGAGGGTGAATACTACATATAGGTTTGACAATCCTATATGTAGTATTCACCCTCTACGCCATCTATTAGGAATAGGAACCGATGAGCTTGTAACGTCCCCCATCTATCGAATGGGGTGTTAAGCCTTATCCCCCTGTGTAAAGAAGAGTTATATTCCGTGCACATTAAAGAGCACAATGGATGACCTTGATTGGAGGCTTCCATTTGTTTCCTAACTGTTATCCAGTGGAGCTCCTTCTTCGATCTTCTCTGAGCCCTAGGGACCTGGCCTTTTAATCTATCGCATGCGAAAAAAGTGCCTTAGAGGTAAAACAAGGCAATCCAACAGATTGGTGGTGAAACAGTTCTTTAACTCTTTTAATCAATTCTCTCCAACGTTGCGGTCAAGGCATGATTCTGATGAGGTCGCGATGTACGTGCGTAAATCTACAATACTTAAAGGAACATTCTGATAATGTTACTTAGTGGCGCATTTATTTGAATAAAACTCTATAACATAAAACAGTTATCCGTTAATTTATGTAAATAAATACTTGTGCCATAGTAATAGCGCAATTTCTGAAATCCTGCGTCAATAGCACAAGAAAAGCCAATTTAAGTTAGGCCGAAATCGTTTCATATTGTCTGAAACGAAAAGTGAATAATAATTGCTTATTATGGAAATAAAAAAAAAGATTTTGTTATCAAAGATCTGTTCATATAAAAAGCTGAACTTAAAACTATAACGATGGATTGAATTAGTGAAATCTAAAATGAGAAAGAGGTGGGAAAATAAGCTCACCGGACCAAAACATTAGTCACCCCTAGCTGAATGTCACCTAATAGCGCGTAACGCCTCCGTTCGATCGAAGAACAGTAAGAATCCTGTCTGGTATGGATGCGAGCAGTGTGCAGATATAGAGCACATCAATATTCATCCACTCTTCCAGCAACAAATGTTGCATTTCGGCTAGATTGCCCGAATGGCTGCGACGTCGCTTCACACTCTGCTCCAAATAGTCCCACAAATTTTCTATGGGATTCAAATCCGGGGAATTGGCGAGCCAGTCGAGATGTTCGAAAGCTTCAGAATGCTCGTCGTGCCAATCCGACATACTTCGAGCCCTGTGAACGCGACAATTGTCATCTTGGAAGTCTGGGGTATCCTTCTGGTGATCACTGTAGAGATGCTGCACAAAAGGCAACATGTTGTCGTCCAGTAACTCCATATAGCATTTCTGATTCAAGTGTGACCTCACCGTTAACCAAAGGACCCATTTCCTCGTACGTAAAATACCCCCAGAATATCACAGAGCCTCCTCCAGCTTGAGCAGAACCTTGGACACAGTCGGTGTAGAAGGCTTCATGCGACTTACGATGTACCCGTCGCCTCGCATCATTCGAGTACAAGCAAAAACGTAACTCATCCGACCAGATCACACACTTCCAAGAGTCGACAGTCCAGTCTTTGTGGCGCCGTGCCTACTGTAGATGTGCAGCCTTGTGCATAGCTGTTAACATGGGTCTCTTCAGAGGTACTCTGCTCCACATATCCTTGGCATGCAGTTCCCTTCGGAGTGTGTCGTTCGGAAACAGGTTGTTGTAGGCCTGCATTGATTGACTGGAGCAATTTCTGCCTCGTTGCAAAACGGTTTGCCCTAATAGTGCCTACACACTGTGACAGTCCCTATTAGTGAGCACAGTCTTTCTGCCGCAGTTCTGGCGACGATTAGCGGTGGACTGCGATGTAGCCACTGCTGGAAGACCCTTTGGACAGTACGTGTTGACACACCTGCAAAGGCAGCAACGTTTGACTCGGCCAAACGTAATAACACCTTTTTGCCCCTCATTCACATCTTTGGCGCGACCCATGTTTCACAGAGCGACTAACACACACTTGGCACCAACCATTTCTTGTCACTGTATGAACCCCATAGCGCACGGCACAGTTATTTGTAGGACACGTTTATTACTGGTGCGCCCTCTGTTGCTGTCGAAATGGTGTAACCCTCTTACAGTGGAAAATGACTATTTTTTTGTCTGGTGAGCGTATGATAGCTTAAAAAACAGTTATTGAGCTAAAGCACTTTCATTAAAGCTTTGCTTCACCCATTAATGTTTATTCAGATCCATCTATAACTACTCGTGCATACACCTGGAAATTTTCAGTCAGGACAACGTTTAAAACACTTCATTAACAAATATTCGTTATTACGATACAAGCCGAATTTTATTCTTAATTTCAAGCAAATGCCGGAAATTATCACTGAACTATTTGCAAATAATATTACTTGAACAAATTCTTTCTGAAGCCTTAGCACATAGCTCAATGGCAAGAACCTGTTTTTCACTGGTTGCCAGGGACAAATTTATAGGTATGCAGAACTAATTCCAGTGCAGCTGAAGGGCCTCTGAATTGCAGTTTTCGAACAAAAAAGCTTTTTTTTTCTTTCGACTTAAAGAGCTTTTTTTTTCTTTCGCGCAAGTTCCATTGGACTGCAAATACGCCGCTGCTGGTGGTATATTTTGAGATAGTCAAGGTAACACGGAGGACAACACTACATGGTTACTCTTACTACCACACTTAATTGTCATTTTTGATAATTCCTATTTAGACTTGAATGAATTCCCCACGCTTTCTTACAGCTTTTCCTATAATGTAAATAAATATCCTTCAGTATTCCACAGAGATCTGACGGTATGGTATGGCTGGAGAAACCATACAATGCTATGGAGAAAATCTGTGAGGAAAGACCTCAGAACAAAGACAACACCAGAAACCTTCATGTGTTATCAAGGCTCGAACCCAGTCCATGTATACACAGACGAGGTCGCTAACCACTTGGCCACCGGAATGATATTCATCAATACCTCATTGACTGTCCATGCAAATCTGCTTCTTCGGTCGCAGTGGCATAAAGGGTTTATTATATAAATCTGAACAGAAATTTAATCTAAGAGAAATTAATTCCTTAGATAACAAGAATTTTATAAGTCTATTTGCAAACTCTAGTTAGAATGAGTTAAAGAGATCCAAAAAATAATTTCATTTAGAATATTTTGATTTTTCTTTACTGTATAAACGCTGGGTAAACTAGTAAATGCTACGAAAACATGTAATCCCAGAGATCCTACTGCGTCACGTTTACGTTGTCTAATCTGTTTAGTTTAACAGCGAAATGAACGTATTCAGTCGTCTCTTATAATAAGATTTTTAACATTATGAATTCTATGTACCAAGATAGAATAAAGAGTATGTATAAAATAATGTTATCTCGCTACCAACTCGAGGACTTTCTCACTCGTAATGCACAAAATAACATATATCTATGTGCTTATTATTCATCTAGTTTTCTTTTTTACAGAAAATTATAGTTAACGTTTTTGCAATTTGTGTAAACTGCTAACTGAATCCATTCTACTTCTACAAAAATCGAGTTATCCTTTATAAGAATATGAGAAGTTGAAAAAGTCATGTTTTAACGGCAAATAAGAAATGATAAATACTAATAAGGAAAATTTTCAGCTCCTTTTTTCAAAAAAAAAAAAAAACTATTCCCATTTTCTGGTCCAAATGGTAGTCCGTCGTCATTCAAAGTCTTTTATTTCGGAGACAAATTAAAATTTGGCTTTTGTGCTGGATGGGTATTAATGAGATATGATGATTCTCATGGCAATATTTGAATTTCCATCACTGTAGGTCGCTAAAGCACAAACGTGTAAAAATTTAAATGAATATTGTAAAGTGTTTATTCACAGCCGTCCCGTGGCCAAGTGGTTAGCTACTGATCTAAGGGACCTGGCTTCGAATCCCGGGTAAGATACGGATGTTCGTGTTGTTTTCTTCTTAGGTCCTGCCATCATCTCAGATCTTCTATTGTGGCATATAAACTGTCAGACCTCTGTGGCAAGCAACTTCTTGAGGGGATATTTATTTATTTTTATTGTAAACTGTTTATTCATACTAGAAATTTAGGTGGTCAATGTGTTTTCATTGAAAATAACAAACTTTCCACTGTATTCCGAGGGGAAATCGCAACATTTCTTGCACTTCAAAGATAAATAGTAATTTTATCATTTATTAAAGAAATTTTTAACTATGTAATAAAATCGACTTGCAGAGTTTTACAATTTACATTTGACTAATAAATAATCAGCTGAAAAAACTGAGTTTCGCCGTGAATAGGACTCGAACCCACGTATCTTGGATACATCCAAATGCTATAACTACGACCTATCAGCAGCTAACTGATTTTCCAGTTGTGACTATATATCTGCCCGATTTTTCTCCTCGTCGCTCCATCTGCGATCGTTTAAAGGCCAATCTCGTTATATATGGTGACACGATTGAGAAAAACTGGAAAATTTATAGTCACAATTACTTGGAAAATGAGTTATAGTTTAGGTGGTTAGAAACTTAATATATATTCAGGAGGCATGCATTCCCGTTCGAGTCCTACTCGGGGCGAAATACATTTTTTCAGTTAAGTATTCATTGCTCCCATGTTTACATGATATTTCACGTGATATTCTACCAATGATGATTAACAATTCTTTGATATGTATTTTGACAACTATATGTACATTTGGGCTCCCTGGGCCAAACAGCTCTGTTGTTCCTTTTCGCCTCTATCTTGACTTGCTTATGTCAGTCCTAAAATCAATTTTATAAAGTTCGGAAAACGAATAAAATTAATTAATTATAAACTCTATACACGTTATATTTTTTAAAGTTCAGAGTTTTGCAATTTTAAATTTTTATTAGTTTAATTATTTTATCAGTGTATATTTTATTTCATTTATTTATTGTGCATTTGGTTTATTTGAGCAAATTTATCGGTTTAAGTATTATGGGAGTTGTGTAACAAATACTAGGTATTTGTGACATGATATATACAAGGGAATTGCATCGTTTCTAGAACTTCTAAAAATCTCTGGAGATAATGAAAAATGCAATCATATACCTGAAAAATAAACTTAGTTATCAAATGCATAATTTGTAGAGACGGGAGTCTGTAGGGCACTTAGCTTGTATTCTAATGCTCCCAGATTCGAGCACCAACTATTCCAGAATTGAAATTTATCTCCTCTAACCCCACCCTGCCCTCGATGAGAAAGAGAACACTAATGATTTTTGAAGTGCCGGCGTCCGTTGTATGAGACATTATGGAATGACCCTAGTAATGCATGAGAGCTATACCCTGTGAATGTTAAAGAACACCTTAGATGATCTTGACGGAAAGCATCAATCTATTTCCTAAAAGAAATTCAGTATATCCCTTCCTTTACCCAACTCTGAGAGGGAGAGGATTGGCTAAATCGGTAGGTCGCCTGGCTCGTGTTCTGTAGTTCCTAGGTTTGAGTCCCGCTTGTGCGAACATGGAGATTTATCTCTGCAATACCTCCATCGGACTTTCAGTCACTAAGCGACAACGTTGGCCTTGGGAAGGCTGCCGTCCGTCAAAATGGATACAAAGCCATGGCTCCGTGTACGGGAGAGCCATAATTTGCACACATTAAAGGAACAAGCTTGATGGCCTTGACGTAAGACTACCATCGACTCCTAACAGCTGTTTAGTGGGTCCCATCCCCCAATCTCCTCTGAGCCTTCGGGGTCCTTGTGACCTGGCCATTTAGCGTCTTGTGTGTACAAAAGGGCCCTCATAGGTAAAAAAAAAAACTGTTTTCTGTACCACTCTAATATTTGATATGGTAGAGAAAATTCTGTCTTTTATGAGTAAGATAACAGTAACAGCGTGATTTTGATTACTCATTCAGCATCTTGGATATTAGTTAGTTTGATTATGTAGAGCAACGAAGTGGTTAGACGAAGGCGTTATCAATCGCATTTAAGCAGCATCTTATGCAGTGGGATATTGAGTTGGTCCTGTTGCCGGCATCCAAGACTATAGATTGGTGAATAAAGTTACGAAGAATAGTGACTAAAGGCTTAAGGAAAAGGAATAGTCCTAGAATGAAGTGGGTGAATAATGTCGAGCAGGATCTTATTAGAATTGTCTTGCAGTGACCAAATGCAACAGCTGTTACTGGAGATAGACTTGTTTGGAGAACTAAATTACACAGCCCGGTTGGACCTCCGTAGCATATGGCTGCTTCGGGATTATGTATCGAGGTATGCATTTAATGTTTTAATTAAATATTAATCAAGATAATTTCTTACTTCTGGGAAAACTGACTGTTCTTGAATTAATTCGGCCGAGAGTCTGGTTTACTAGCAATTTAGCCATCGTGATATTCGATATTTTAAATAAGGTATTGTAATTAAGCAACTGGCGTTTTATTATTTTCTATGTAATAGTTATACTTGGATTTATCGATTTAAAGGAAAGTCTATAATTCTATGGTGCTGCTAGGTGTTTAATGTTTGAGTGTATTTGTTTATCTATTGCTCCACAACATTTGTTAACTATTCATAGATTATTTTCTATGAATGAATTAATTATTTATGCAAAACTATATATTTCGAGCTCGAAGATAACTTCTTCGATAACATTCTTGGCACAAAACACCGAAAAAAAAAACACAATCAAACAATAATTAAATTTGAAAATCCAATCACTTAAGGTAATCATAGAACGTTCAATTTCAATGAAACGAAACAAGTTTTGCATGATTTCTAATTAATAGCTATTTAACATTGGAAAATCAAATTAATGAAATATTCGAAAACTGCAAATAGTAATATTCAGTAGTCTTAAACTATCAGGCAAAAAAATGCCATTTATTTTTTTTTAAAGTTTCATTGTTCCGCCACCAAGTGAAGGTGAAAGCGCTGCTTCCAGTTTAAACCTCTTCACCTACATACTAAACGGACGTACCCAGGAGAGGGACAAGAGGATCCGGAACCCCCCCCCCCCCGAAAAGCGTGTGTCTTATGTTAAATTTAAAATAGGTCTACCTGCTTTGAAATCCAAATCAGTTGTATTTATATAATTTTATTTTAGACACTATATGTCCGAAACTAATATTTAAGTTAATTACATAATTTATTTAATAAATATGCATAAAATTTATTCCATAAAGAATATTATTTTAACATTTACTGTCCAGTGGAATATTCCAACAATTGGGAAACCCCACCCAAGTGTATTCTAACATCCCTCCTCCCCCGAAACGAAATTCTTGGACCTCTCCACTACGCGAACTGTTTACTTTTTATCCAACATTGATACAAAAAAACCTCAAGCAGTTGTTTGCCACAGAGATACTGTTTAAAATAGTCGATTAAAATTACACCGTTTTAAAAATTTAGAGCCCTCTAGTGGTGGAAATTCAAACCTTTGTCAAACTCGTAATATGCGAATCTTTATATCTTAATAGTATCTATACAATCCCAAAAACCATTTATCTATTAAAAGAAATATTTGTATGATTACAAAATAGACATAAAGACAACAAAGTGATGAAGACAGTTCATTTTTTAGAGCATGAGCTGAAATAGAATTTATTTTTAAAAAATTGCATATAACGTTTATTAGTCTAAGCATTTTTTTCATCCAGCACCTAGCTTTACTCATTACTATTAATAGAATGTTAGTAATGCAGAAATGTCATCCGTAGCCCTTCGAAATTATAATACTTAGATAAATAAATAAATAAATTTGTGTTAGTTTATTTGTTTAACACCCACTAATGTTGCCACCGTTAATCAACCCTTATTAACGTTACTAAGATGACTCCAGATTGTAAGCAGGAGCTGCATAATTCATCCCTTTAACCTAAAAGTCTGCTTAGTCGTTTACTCGAAACATGATGTTAGCATTTTCGAGACCACTTATGCCCGATTTGAGATTTTTTTCGATAACCACAACTCTGCCTATGATAAAGGGCCATCGACGGTCTTAGAAAACTACAGGTGATTGGATGAGACTAAACTTTGATCGACGTTTCTAATTTGTGTACACAGCATGCTGACCAATCACATGTTAATTAAATGTTCAATTTTCGGTAACGTATTTTTTTTCTGCTTGTTCTAACCACTAATTGTCCCAATTTTTGAACGTATCATTCGGTACTTTTAACTCAGATGAGCATATGAGAGTCATAAAAAGTGTTCCCGCAGTTGAGGACTAATTCTGCTTTTTGAGCTACTCAAATAATTTCTCCCTTCATCTGATATTATGTGTAACTACATCAATTTTGTTGCTCTGAAACATGCGTTATTTTGATTCTCATCATTATCTCTGGAAGCCTTACCTGGAAATAAATCACATTAAACAACCTCTTTTTTTACCAGAATTTTTGCTATCATTTGCTTAAATTACTGTTCATTTAAAATTTTGATCATTCATGTTATTCTATTCACCGTTGTGTAGGGGCAGGGTTGTCTCAGTCGATAGCGCGCCATACTCGTAATCTGTAGTTTCCAGATTTTTGTCCTCCCCCCCCCCTGTTCCAACGTTGAGATTTATCTGCTCTAAACCCCTACCCTAGGTTAGAAAAGGGACACCGATGGGCTTGGAAAGGCCGCCGCCCATCGGGTGGGTAATAAAGCCTGGCTCCTTGAACAGGAGAACCATACCCTGTGGACGGTAACGAACACTCTAGATGACCATTGACCAATTCTCTCAACTCTAGATGACCATTTGACCTGTGTATTAGCAGCTGCTCAATGGGACTCCTTCCCCCAACCTTCTCTGAGTCCTTGTGACCTGCCCATTTATCCCATTTTGTGGCAAAAAACACCACTCAGAAGCAAAATAACCGAGTCTTCCTTGTATAAGGGTAGTGAGGGGAAAAAAGCTACACGTATATAAATTGCTTCTGATAAAAAAAAGTACTTTCCTCGTTGCAACGGCAAAGACCCACTATGGCAGCATTAGTCTCGGATATGACATATAATCGGATGTCACAAGAAAGAAAAAGACTTTGCTCTGGGGTAATTGCAGAAAGTCAGCAAAAAATGCATCATCACGCAGAAATACGACTCCCGAAGGAGCTCTTTCGAAGGGTCTTTACTCAAAGCCATTGGACAATGCTTATGATCTGGGTCCTTGTGGGAATGAGACAGAAGTTACAAATGGTTAAACAAACATGGCGAGGGAGATGCAAAACTGCTGGCATCGTTGAGAGTAATTTTTGCATCATATCAATATTTTTGGAGATAAAAAAATTAGCTGAGTAGCATTAGTGGCATTAAAACAAACTGTAAGTTAAAGAAAATGCAATTTTCTCTAAGTAATATGAAGATGTGTTAATAAAATAAAAGGAAAGATTTATGCAAAGAGATATTGTAAAAAAAAATTGAAACTAGAATAATATGTCGCCTCAGGCGAATATAGGATGATCGTTTTCAACGAAAATGAAGCTTTTCATTTTCTGTGGGTGATTGGAAAATACAAAGAAAAAAGTACTATTACCCCTACACATCCTGAAAAGAATTTCTCATTTATCCATTAGAATGCAAAAGTTTCGTTTTCTCACCCATTATATTTAAGAGAAAAATCAGTCAGTGTATATAAAATAATAATTTATTAATACTATATTCATATGTTATTGAAAATTTTTAAATTAAGTTTTATCTTTTTAAAAATAAAAGTACCTGTCGAATGTTGATTAACTGTAGTTTAATTAAAACACATTCGAATATCAATTATTCATCTGTTAGAAAGTTATCTGAGTATCTGCTCTTGGTCAACACATTCTACTGTAAGAATTGCGAATTTCTCAGTACAAGTAGTCTCAGTCAAGTACATAATTTGCAACATTGCTTCAAGTTTTACATTTTGTACATTTAGTTCCATCCAACGATGTAAATTAAAATCTTTTCGAGGATTAGAAACCTATGAATCATCATATTTCGTTTCGTTCGTACCTATTCAAATGAAAAATAATATTTCATTAATTTCTCAAAAAAAATTTTGCGTTTTCTGATCACCCTGAAGGTGAAGAGACAAATTGTTGCTGTCAACGTAAATCTCTTGATCTTCACACTCCTCCATTAAAATGTCAAATTCCTAACTCATATAGATCGTTTGCAATATTTATTGAAAAGCTTCAAATTTTTTAACCGTCAGAGGGCGAAATTTAAATCTTTGGGAGATTCTAAAAGTGTGAATCATAATAGTTTATCAATATCTATCCAACCAAAAAGAATTCTTAATTTATCTCTGCAAATAAACAATTATCTCTTGAAGCTCAAAAAAAATAAAAAACTGGATTTTCCCACCTCCTCTGAGGGTAAGAGTTATAACCATTGTTTTCAATGCAAACATCGTAGTCTTCCTATCTCATCATCAAAATTTCAAATTCGTAATGTAATTGCATCGCTTGCAAAATTCGTTTGATGTTTTGTCATTTTCAACTTTTCCCACCGCGAGAGGATATAAAATTATAACTTTTGGAAGATTCCGAAAGTGCCTGAAAATGGTATGAGGCATGACATTTCATAAAAACATCGCATTGTTTATTGAAGTAATTCTTAAAAGGGGAAAAATGGAGTCTGAAGATTATGAAATGTGTGGAGAGCAAAATTGAGACAATAGACTATTTCGATTGTTTCACAGAGCGAATAGGATTCAAGCGACACATAGCTTGATTAAGTATCTATTGTAATTTGAACCAACTTGTTTTTAACACAATATAACACGGTATAAAAATTAACAAAATATAAAAATAGCAAAAACAATCATGCCATAAAAATAAGCCAATAAACACATAAAACTGTAATAATTAAAGAATGATATAAACCTAGCCATTTAAGCAAATGTAGGAGGATATCACTACAACAGTGAGATAAAAGGGCAGTGGAATAAATGGCAGGATCATCTGTTCCTTCTTAGGGATTGAAATGGGTCAAAATGGAGGATCACATATTCCTCATAATGTCTCATTTTGGAAATAGCGATTAGATTAGAGACTATTTGCGTTCAAGACTGAATCTAACTGTTGGGTTGTTTTGCCTCTGAGCGGCACTTTTTTGCACACCATGGGCTAAATAGCCAGGTCACATGGACTCCGAAGGCTCAGAGAAGGTTGGGGGAGGGGACCCACTGGAACAGCTGTTGGGAGACAGATGGTAGCCTCCCGTCAAGGCCATCCAGCGTGTTCGTTAACATGCACAGGCTATGGCTCTCCCGCACACGGGGCCACGGCTTAATGTCCCATCCGACGGACGGCGGCCTTTCCAAGCCCATCGGTGTCCCCTACTGACCGTGGGCAGGGCGGGAAATTTTGCGGAGATAAATCTCAACGCTGACCCAGCTGGGACTCGAACCTGGGAACTACAGATTACGAGCCTGGCGCGCTACCGACTGAGCCACCCCCGCCCCGAATCTGACTGTAATCAGATATCTAGAAATAACTAACTTTTAAGCCAGTGTCTCGCAAACTTATTTACTCTGCGGCACACTGAATCTAATTTTTTTCCGCGGCACACATAAAAAAGAATTTTTGATGGTTACGTAAAAAGAGGAAAATTGAAGTTTCGTTAAATGCATTTTATTTAAAATAAATATAATAATAAATATAATTAATCATAACTCGGTGTTTGTTTTCAATATTTGTCCATTCTATGGCTTGAAATAATCAAAAATTAATAACAAAATTTGGAAAAGCTTGATAAATACTTACAAGATCCCAGTTGATAAAATCTGAAAGATTTTTATTAAAGCACGTCGATAACACAAGTCAAGTCAAAATGAAATCTTTGGAATATCTAGTGTCAATTTGAAAATCTCTCGTGGCACACTTGGAATCTCTCGCGGCACACTACTGTGCCGTGGAACACAGTTTGCGAGACACTGTTTTAAGCATTACGCCGTCAAATATTGTGAATAATATAATCAATTTATAGCATGCAACAGTAGTAGGCTTAATGCCTAGAAGTTTTTTATTGCATCTGACTACAGTTAGACGCAGTCCTATCTATATAGGGACCATTTAAGTCTATAAGTATCCGAACATAGAAATCCTCACAAACATTCCCAGGAAAGTTTGATTTCATTTTAAAACAAATTACTTCAAAAATGGAACGAAATGTAAATGGAGTTCAAATAATACTAATAAAATGGATATTAAGTAGTATGGAAGCAACACGCATAAAGTTCTGAATCAAGTTCGACCATTAGCATTTTTGCTGGAGTTTCGGTGCATTCTGCTAGAGGTTCGGCCATTGTATTCTGGCTGTAGGTTCGATCATTGGTATTCTGCTGAAAATTCGGCCATTGTATATTCTGGCTATCGGTTCGACCATTGGCAACCTGGCTGTCGGTTCGACTATTGGCATTCTGGCTGTAGGTTCGCCCATTGGTATTCTGCTGGAAGTTCAGCCGTCGATGTCTGGCTGAAGGTTTGGCAACTGACATCAAACGGAACACCGAACAAGCTAAAGTTTAAAGAAATAGCCCTTACAACAGGCACTGTATTACCACGGACAATTGTAATTAACATTAACAAGTTAATAAGATGTAATCAAAGCATTTCATTGCTTCTCTGATTTCAAATGGTCCTTAATATTTGTATTCGAATAAGACCAAACTTATTCCATCGCTCTGTACCAAGCATCATTACTGCAGGGTCGTTACAAAAGGCCCTTTTAACTCTAACACTATTTCCCGCCACTGGGTTTGAGAATTTTGACCAAAGTTGGAAGCTACGTGTTAATCTCCTCTGTCCCCGATGCCAATCAAATACTCCCCAGGCATTCTTATCAGAGTAGCGAGAGACAACTGGTACATTGCAAAGGCGAAATTGCTAATCTGCCTTTCAACTATTCACGAAGGCTTAGCATACTCTGACTGCTCCACAGATGCAAGTTTATGGAAAGGGAGAAAGCTTACAGATAAACTGAGGGGGGTTGGGGGAATAGTATCTGCTTTAATCTCTTGGTGAATGGCTTCACAGATATTGAATGAGGTCAAAAGGAGTCTTGATAGTTGGAAGCGTAACTTCAAAGAGATTAGTAGCTTGAACGTTTTGCAGTTTATGATTATTAGTACGAATTTTTGCATGCTCAGCTTTTATAAAATAGTTTATCCCAACGTAAGATTAGGTATTGTTATCTTTGATTCCTTTTGTTTTATAGTTTGGAACTGGTGCAATCAAATTAATGCTACAATAGACTTTGAAGTATTTTGGTTTGATATATTTTTGCAATACACTTTCTATTGCTGATCTTGAAGTAAACAGATCAAATTTTGGAATATTGTAATGTGTCAAAAATAATTAGGAAACCTCATCATAGTTAAACGTTACCAGGCAGGAGTACTATATTTTTTCCATATTTATATATAAGTATTATTTTACAGAATGAGATCTGATGTTGCAGTTTTAATATTTCGTTCAAAGAAAAATACTTCATTACAATTTTTTTAATATAATTATCTAGTCAAGTTAGAGGCTAGCTAATCCAAGTCTAAGAACATTTATTCAAGCAACAACTTTCAACTACCGAACGTTACATTGGTCGAATAATCGAACGGTTGAAGGTTCGGCCATTTGCATTCTGCCCCAAGTTCGACCATTAGCATTCTTGCTGGAGTTTCGGTGCATTCTGTTAGAGGTTCGGCCATTGTATTCTGGCTGTAGGTTCGACAATTGGCATTCTGGCTGTAGGTTCGATCATTAGTATTCTGCTGAAAGTTCGGTCATTGTATATTCTGGCTATCGGTTCGACCATTGGCAATCTGGCTGTCGGTTCGACCATTGGCATTCTAGCTGTAGGTTCGACCATTGGTATTCTGCTGGAAGTTCAGCCGTCGATGTCTGGCTGAAGGTTTGGCAACTGACATCAAACGGAACACCGAACAAACTAAAGTTTCAGCAATGATGTTCGGTCTAATAGGCTAAAAGTTTTCGCACTCCAATGGATTGAAATAACGTTTTCACTGAGACGAACTTCCATTATCATTTTTATTGGATGTGAATTAGAAATTATTCTGAACCAAGATATAAATATGTATTTAACTGTATCAAATATCATACTTCATTCAACATCACACTGATGAAAATCTCCGTTTGTGGTGAACCCTAAGACAAACATAAGATGCGTCTTTTCATATTTTATATCCAGGTTCAGTATTAAGCCTATATAATCGTTAAGCCACATTTGGAGCCGGAAGGCTCGAGGAGAGTAGAATTGTTCATAAAATATAGAGTTGTACTCCTCTTCTTCATTTAGTGTACTTTGACAAATTAAAAATTGGCTGTATTAACTATATTTTACAATTTGTTCACAGCTAAAAAGTTATCATTTCAATTTACATCATTTAAGCTAAGATGTGAATTGAGATTCAGGGATAGTTGGAGATAATATTTATTTCATGCTTGAAATAGATTAGTTTTAAAATGAAACTTAAGATATTCATTCAGTAGTATAGCATCACAGAAAAATATCTTGTAGACAAGAAACACTTCACATATTAGCTGGAAAGATTTTTTTTTTTTGGTTTTGCCCTGAGCAAGATTCGAACACACATTTTCCAGAAACATACCAGATGTGATAACCAGTAGACCATCGAGACTAGCCATGTTTTTCAGCAATGTGACATAGAAACATTCCCGCATATATTGTTGATTCGCTACTGGCGACATCTATGTTGTGAATCGGGCAATCAAGATGCCTCATATGATGGAAGTAATATTTTTCACTCACGCTCAGAGCGTTGTATAAATAATTCAGCAAGTAAGTATCACAGGAAAATCCCCTGTAAATAAGAAACACTTAACAAAATTAGCCCAGAGAAAAAACAAAAAACGTTTTTCAGCAAATTATGTCAAATGTTTCTAGTAAGTTTTGTGTCAATGTGTCAAGTAAAATTTTTCGACGAAAGCAAAATCATAATTGTGCTTAATCAATAATCTGCTCTTTTGGACGAACAATTGCATGGCTTTGTTACCCCACCAATAACGTATCTCATCCACAACGATAATGAATTTCGACACGCTATAGCGTGATGCAATACGTTGCCAGTGTGGCATCTTCTGGCAGTTTTCCTACATTAAATAATAAATTGTCGTTTTATTTGAACGAGGATATGGCAAACATAAAACTGCAAAAGGCTACCAGAATCAAACTCTTATACACTTCTAAATACATAATGAGAAATAAAAAATTTAACATATCTGTTTATGCTTTAAAAATATTACATGGACTAAACTCTATACGGAGTCATTTATTCTGTCTTTAATGCTCTCAGAATTCAACATTCAGCTTGCCATATATTTTTTGATTCTATTCAGTTCCAACATCCAACCTCATAGTGCTGTTTTCTAAACCAGAAGCTGCTTGCGAAGCGACGAACAATAGATTGTCATCTTTGAAATAAACCTTACTGCAAAACCAGACTTCGAAAAGGAACCATTTACTTGCCAAATGATCATTCTTTTCGTGAAATAATGTGTAAAACGCCAACTTTTTTAATTCAAAACTCGAATAGTTTATGGGAATTTCATTCTAACCTATAGAGTCAGCATGCACATTTAATGTGCAACTATTAGTAATGCATATGTATTCTCCTCCACAATCAATAAAGAAATTTTTCTTTGTAAAATCTGCGGTCTGGAAAATAAACCTTGTACTCTCATAACTCTAATATACTGCTAGTTGAATGGGGCAGAGTTGGCAGCTGTGAAGTGTAGGAGAAGCAATTGAGACAATGAGATAATGTAATTGACGAAACGTTGTTTCTCGTAGATCATTATCTGATTGAGCTGTACGTCACTTTTAAATAAACTAGTGATCTGTCATGGAATTGTTTATCCATGATACTACTAGCTAATTGACAAGTAACTTACAGTTCGGTAAATCAATCATCTGCAGGAATCATAGATGTCTGAACTGCGCATTCTCATGGTCCACTCACTTCTTCGCGCCTGGGTGCTGTTAATATATACTTCCCAAGTTCGAGTCCTAACTGTGCCAGCGTTGAGATTTATCTCCTCAAAACTCCCCGCCCTGCCCACGGTCAGTAGGAGACACCGATGGGCTTGGAAATGCCGCCGTCCGTCGGATGGGACTTTAAGCCATGACCCCATGTGCGGGAGAGACATACCCTGTGCACGTTAAAGAACACACTTAATGGCCTTGACGGGAAGCTACCATCTGTTTTCTAACAGCTGTTCCAGTGGGTCCCCTCCCCCAACCTTCTCTAAACCTTCAGGCTCCTTGTGACCTGGCCATTTAGCCCATTGTGTGCAAAAAAGTGTCGTTCAAAGGTAAAACAACCCAACCCAACCCTCGGAGTGAAATGGGACACTGATAGACTTGAAAAAGCCGCCGTCCACTCGATGGAACTTTAAGCCATGTCGCCATATAAGAAGTGTCATACCCTTTACAAGCGAAGTAAAATTTAAATGTTTTCAAAGTAGTAATAATGCATCACATCTGACATCTGCGGTTCACGAATGTATCACGACTCTATCAGCATTACTCACATTTAAAATTAATCAAACGTTCAGAATGAAAGACTTTTGTGCGTTGCAAAAAAATTCGATAGTGGAATGTAGAAAATCTAGAGAAAAATCAAAACCCGTTTCGCGAAATGAAATAATCAGATGTCATCGTGATTTAATTACTTTGATAGGGAAAAGCAATCGAGTTATTTCCCTTGTCGCAAAGGCAAATATATTCATAACAATCAAATGATGATATTTCTCTCATACTCTGAAGTAAGGGACGCGTACATTATTCTTTAAAGGAGCTGTTTTAATAAAAAATGCATACAGTGTATTTAAGTACAGAAACTAATGATCAAATCCAGAGCTGTATCTGGGAGGGGTAAAGATTTCTTCCCTTCCCTCTTGATAATACTAATAAAAGTAATGGAGGCTAAAGAGTATTATAATTGTGCATATTTCACGCATTTTTCACGAATTTGTTTAAAATACCCCTAAAATGAAGGAGAAAATACTGCACTGCAAGGAAAATCCAGTCTCTTGGCTCTTTCTTTTGGTTTTTTTTCCTGCTCGATCCTTCGCTTGCAGTAATCATCTGTCCATTTAGTTATGTTTGTTTCCAAAATGCTACATTAACTTGCTGAATAGATTTAATATTAGGAATGCTATATATATTAGAAGCAAACATGAATCAGCTATGCTCAATTTAAATATAAGAATGCTTTAAAAAGCTTTCTTGTTACAAAATAAGCTAATGATCTGTTTTTGAATATTTAATTCAATTAACAGGATTTTTTTGTAATTTGATAAAGATTTTTCGAATGGAAGTGACGGATCACAGGCTTTTAATGCATTATCTATTTACAGTAGAAAAATGATAATTGCCACTTTTAATGTGTTGAAGAACTTTACCTAATGATGAAAAAAGTTTATCTGAAATATTTAACAATAATTGAATGCACTCGAGAGCAGTAATTTTACTTATTTGTTATTTTTTACTGGATTTAACGCAATATTTTGGAGCCTTAAAATCCTTGATACGAAATTAAAATGAAATATTTAAAAAAGAAACATCGTGTGGTGTTTTTTCTTTTATGTAAGTTCAATTAATTCAATGCAAATTATTGTTTGTTAACAAAGGAAGATTTCAACCCTAAGTCTTAAGCCTTTAGCAATGAATAACTTTTAGTTAAATTGTCCAGCACAACGTTTAATGGATCCGATATGTCCTACTGATTAGAAAATAATAGGATATAGAGTAAATATTAATATTCAAATCGTTTCATCCTCTGTAACTCAGGACAAGTAAATGAGTTCATTTGCACTTTACGAATATCAGGAGCTATGGTATTTCAGCTGACTAGGCTTGTGATCTGTAATTCCCAAGTTTACGTTTATTTAGGTCGTTTTTAGACTTTGAATAGTTTTCTACATATTAATAAAGTGATCATTGAGTGTTTATATCTAGCTTCTGTTCGTTTCCTTCATTGTAAAATGTAATGTTTTCATGTAATATCTAACGATGCGATACTCGAATCCTAAAGATCTTTAATTCAGGAATTTAGTCTTAAGAGCATAGAAATGGTAGCTTAGTTTCCAGTTACAAACAACCTTATTTATGATGAATTTTTTTAACACTAATTTCGTCTTCGTTCATTTCCTCTTATATGTAATTGTTTTATTCTTTTATTTGTGCATTTAACATATACAATTCAGGCTTCACGTTTAAAAGTAAAATCTTATCCGTTAAATTCAGAATGTCCTATTACCAGTGGATTTATGGCTGCTAGCAGAGTAGCATTCTTTAATTGAAGTAGTTGCTATTGTTGTTTGTGTCGTTTGTTTCTCTGCTCAAGAATATGTCATTTCACGTTTCTCAATAAGATCATAAATATATTAATTTTAAAGATTCATGAATATTTTCTAAATAATACATGAACAATTCTATACTATATCAACTGAAATTCATCATTATTTTAAAACCTTTTTATACACTATATATATGATTAGCGAGTTTTTCAGTCTGTCAGATGAAGAACTTTGAAAACCTTTCGTCAGGCTCGTAATCTGCAGTGCCCAATCGAGTCCCAGCTGGGTCAGAGTTGAGATTTATCTCCGCAAAATTTCCCGCCCTGCTCACGGTCAGTAGGAGACACTGATGGACTTGGAAAGGACGCCGTCCTCGGATGGGACGTTAAGGGATGGTCCCATATGCGGGAGAGACATACCCTGTGCACGTTAAAGAACACACTATATGGCCTTGACAGGAAGCTACCATCTGTTTCCTAACAGCTGTTCCAGTGGGTCCCCTCCCCCAACCTTTTCTGAGCCTTTGGGGTCCATGTGACCTGGCCATTTAGCCCATTATGTGCAAAATAAGTGCCGCTCAGAGGTAAAACAACCCAACTCTGAAAACTTAATCAATCAATATTGTATAGTTTTTATTTACTACAAATTTTATAGTGTTTCTGTACGTGTGACCAAGAACTACTAAGTACTAAAAGCTAGAACCACCCAATTATATTTAAATTTAAGTAGGGCGCAAGGGATCCAGCGTTGGTGCAGTATTGGTAATTTATAGTCATTTTTTCAGGTAAACTGTCCAAGGCTATCACTCCTTGGGAATTGAAAAAAAAAATTGTGAACATCCTCTTCCTTGATCGAAAGTCTTGTCGGAGGATTTGGGGATGGTTTCATCTTAGGCAACTCAAACATACTTATCGATCTTTCTGGGAGTTGTATAGCACTAAAACCACGCCTCATCACCTGTGACAATGTTTTTAACCGATTGGGGCTACTAGGTTCCAGCATCTCTGCAGGAGTCGACTCTAGCCCTTTTTTGCTGTTCTCTTAGATTGTGGGGTACCCATTTGGCACAGATCTTTCGGAACTTTAAATGTTGATAAATAATTATTTCCATACTGTCAATCGATAAACTGATATCTAGACTTGTTTTCTGAATGATGATGTGTGGGTTTTTCTTAATGAGTTCACGAACAGAAAGCGATGATTCTTTCGTTCACGCCTCCTTCGGTCTACCTGCACGAGGGAAGTTTTCGAAGCTCTGCCGTCTTCCTCCGAATTTGCGAATCGATCCCGTAATAATGCCATATGAATAACCATGATCCCCATATACTTGTGATAAACTAGCATGTTTTTTTTCTCATCTTCCCCAAGTTCCATTATTGTGAAAATGTAAAATATTTCTGTCTCTAGTAGGCTCCATAGCAATAATGTACAGATTTCGCAGGCCGAACTTTACTCGCTTCCAGTGAAGAGAGAAATGATGATACGGTCTTTGTTTTCAACATGCAATGAAAAATTAAGACATGTTTTCAAACAAGACGTAGCTTCTTGACTTTCGTGGAACGAGATTCAAGTTCGTGGAACGAGTGTCAGACACGTGTCAAGAATTTTTTAACACCCTCCGTATAACGACAAATTGCATAGATACAAGATTTGGGAGAGGTTTATAACTTAAAAGCGCAGTGAACAGTTTCTAGAAGCTAAGGTTCATCTTATCATTCTCATTCAGCGAGTATTTTTTTAGCTCATTCTACTTTTTTGTCCAAAATATCGAGATCACAAACTTCAAAATTCTTAACTTTGGCGTGTTAGAGGCTAGAACCGAGCAACCTCAGACTTATGACACATGGGCAGGCCAAATAAGGTGAAGCCCTAATCACTATGAACTACTGAATTTAGTTTAGCAATCAGAGAATAGGACACTATTGCGTGGCGTTTAATATAGTATATATATGTGTTACAGGCAAAATACGAAATTCGGGCATTCTGTAAAATTAGATCTGTGTGAGAAAATATATTTCTTTAATATACAGTTTGATTGAAGATTTTATGTTTTACGTGTTTGGATTACTTAAAAAAAAGTTTCAGCTATCATTCTGTTTGCAACTGAAATAATACTAACTCCATATACCCTATTCTACGAAACATTTTGGGACATCAGCAAGTTATGTGGATGGAAAGCTATATTCAGAGTTCTCCAACTTTGAAACTAAGCTTTTTACGAAAATTTTTACTGGATATAAATTTAGAAATCTTACTCAAAATTTTCTAAACCTCATTTCACTGTGAAAATATTTAACAGGAAATTTTCATGACTGTCAAAGTTTATGTTATCGTTAAAGTTTCAGACTTCACTCCTCTTAAATATGAAACGATTGTATCTGAAATCATTATTCATGTTAAATATAATCGAAATGTTCAATTTATTTCTAGTTACTCTCTTCGGTAAACACCTCCATTTTCGATCAAGGAGCTTGAAATACGTCTTTTATTCACTCAATAGTGAAGCATCACAATATATTTAGTAGCACAGTGTATAGTCAGATGATGCCATTAATTGCCTTATTTCAACTCAGCTTTTCAGAGACAGAATTTATTTTTCTTTTTAGCATTTTTATTATAGTTCTAGAAATTAATTGTTTAATTTCTAGACCGTCCCTCCGATGCCTATTTGACTTTAAAAATGAGAGTGCATCTGTCATTTCTTAATGTTTCTGAGATCTAAGCCCCGTAATAAGCCTACACACCAATTTTTCGCTCTGTGGAATCAGTATATCGAAATTTGACCTTTGACATCAAAGGACCCATTGCATCAAATATTTGGCATAATATTTGATATCTATGACTCAAAACATCCCCAGACACCAATGTTTAGCTCTCTAACACTGGTATAACTATGTTTGATTTTGATCTCGATAGATCCACCACATCCAAAATTTCACAACGTTTCTATGTTCTATGACACAAATTGCACCAGTAGCAATTTTTAGCCATCTAACACTGATAGATCTAAATTTGACCTTTGACCTCGAAAGACCATCCGGATCCAAAATTTCGTAACATTTCTGACATCTATATCCCGAACCACCCCAAAGACACCAATTTTCAGGTTTCTACAATTCGTAGATCGTGGTTTGACCTCTACGTGACTTCTATTTGCCCTTGAGCGACACGTCGGAGATAAAATCTTAGATTTTTCTGGAGATCTAAGACCTATATTACACTAATTGCAAATTTTCGAGCTCTACTATCTGCACTATAGGCAGAATTAGCGTGATCTCCTTTCAATCAGTCAGTCGACAATTACTCACAATCTTCTATATATATATTTTTTTGATATGTCGATGAAATGTCAGTTTCTTAAAAACCAGCCAGTCTAATGCAGAACTATCAAATTTTGTCTCCATCCTCGAGGAGTTGATAATTTATGCATCTAGAGTAACTATCTGCATAAATCTTGGTGGATAAAAATATTTATTTTCGCTAGTAAATTATTATATGCGGGTATCACAATCAAGATGTGTTTGAAAGCATTCTTTCTCAACATATTTATTTGTTTCTTCATCTCCTCCCAGCTACAAGCTAAAGACGACGGAAATCTACATGCTATTAAATAGGAACTCGTGTTTTACAGAAATACTTATAGGATGCAGTAGACTGATCGTAAAAATGCTTCACCGCAAATGTCAGTAAATGAATGAATTTATAATGCAGACCTTCACTTGCATTAGTGTAGAATGGATCTTTCAGAAGCAGAGGTGTTTTATTCTTTAAATCGGTTCTAATTCAAAGTTTTCTATTTCAGTTTGCCTTTGAGAAGGAATTAATTTGATTATCATTCTGTTCACAACAGCATTTAGCTAAAGAGGCGAGCGATTACTTATATTGAATCAGATTCGAAGAACATTCAGTTTCTCACTGAAAAAAACAAAAATGAAACAGTGCTGCGATGAATGCAAATGTTCGATGCTGTTAGCATTTTAGAATCAATATAACGGAGCAGATACATCTAAAATTTTAAACGCGTCGACGATAAATTATTTAACATTAAACCGCATATGTTCTTTTCATATTTCAGATACATGAAAAGTATTCCATGCTGCTAGCACTGTTAAGAATCTGTAAAGTGCTGAAAGAAACAGATATGAATAAAGTTAAATAATAATCTTAACATTGTGTCTTAAGGAAAGCATACAGACGAGTAGAAAGGTAAATTTAAATTATTCTGTTGTAAATATTATAAGGCATGTGCCGCAGAGATTTTCGAATATTTTGAATAACGTTATCCGCATCATGCGAAGAAACCCTCAAACACGTTTGCTATGATTGCAATAAATAAATTTAAATATATACCTATGTCTCGGTGTAAAAGAGAGGATGGTGAAGCATCAATGGAAGCAGTGCTTTCTTTATAATTATGATAATTAAATCGAATTTTCTAATATAATCGTACCTAAGTAAAATATAAATTTATTGATGTAAAAATATCAACGAATTTGTAATTAATAAATTACCATGATGGCGTTTCAATTATCAGTATTGCTACCTACAGCTGAGTGTTTAGTGTGCTTGGCTACTTATGAAAGAATCCGATTTCGAGCCCGGGATAAGGCATGAATGTTTCTAACACGGCAAATTTCAAAACAAATATCTACCCATTCGATTCCTGAACTAGAACTCGGTATCTCTTGATTACGTGCTAATTTATTTACCATTTGATCCAAGGCGAGAGGCAATTCACATTTCCTTAAGGTAGGTTAGAATGGTTGCACCACAAAGCGTTATCAAGTGATTCCTTCCTATCAAATTAGTAGCCGTCCTACAGCGTGAGAGGTTATTCCATCCAGAGATTCGACGAGGGTGCATCTGAATGACCCAAGGTATATTATTACCTCATATGTGGTTATGAAAGCTTGATTCTCGTCGGTATAAAGAGAGCCCCGACACTCCGGGAGGCGAATGGGTGGACGTTTCCACACTTACTTTATTACTACAGAATGACTATCACTGTAGCGAGATTCCTTCCTAATGATGTTTCTTCGGCTTTGTTGTCTTTCTTCTGGGGTCTCGCCTTCCTCACCGAGAATTTCCATGGAGTATGATACTGACAAGCTCCCGTGAGACCTATGTGGCAAAAAACCGCTTGAGAAGTAATTTATTTTTCATTTTATTTTTCTCTTTACTTTATTAACTTTTTTTTTTAGTTAGAAAGGGAAATAAAATGAAAATCGAAATAATTTCACTTTTTAAAAATTGTGTTGACTTCAGGGTATTATTACAGCAATGCTTGATCTGATTTGCATATACTTACTGCCGAGGTTTTGCTGGATCAACTTATTTAAATGAAAGGTATAATATTAGCATTTAAACGTAGATGAATATTAGAGTGTTTTGTTTCAGTGTAGTAAACATCCAAATTTTTTGCTAATGTAAATTAATTGTCAATTATGACATCGCCCTAATTTCTGGTCTCGCAGAATCTTCATATTGGGATATAATAATCATAGATTATCTTCATAATGAGAAATACCAATCGCAGATGATTTTAATAATGGGGAATAGTAATCACAGCTCATCTGCATAGTGGGGAATAGTAATCACAGCTCATCTGCATAATGGAAATAGTAATCGCAGCTCATCTGCATAATGGGGAATAGTAATCACAGCTCCTCTGCATAATGGGGAATAGCAATCACAGCTCCTCTGCATAATGGGAATAGTAATAGAAGCTGATCTACATAAGGGGAAATAGTAATATCAACTGATCTACATAATGGGGAATAGTAATAGTAGCTGATTTACAAAACGTACCTTACCCATAATAATATCTTACACATAATACCATTACCCATTATACTCTTTCATATTTATATATATATGTGTGTATATAATATAGGGTAATATGGTAATGGTATTATAATAGTATAATGAGTAATGGTAATTTACTATAATGAGAAACAGTAATCGCAGTTCTTCATTAACTACGCCTTTCCTCTCAGAGATCTATAACTGGGGTTTTAGTTCCTGATATTCATGAAATCAATAATCTGACCTAGTAAAGCTGAAAATCCAGCCACAAAGTGATATCTTATTTATATGTTTGCCGCTACAAAGCACTAATAGCTGTCTCTGCCTGTGTTTCCCTTTAAATCTGGAAATGCACTATTACAAGCGTGCGGAACTCATGCCCATCTCTTAGCGTGCAAATATTTGAGAAAGGTATCTTTTGAAAGACTCTTCGCTGAAGCTTGGAATCGTGCAGCTACCGTATGATGAATAATTATGCAGTCGCTGCACGATTCCATGCTTCTGTGATTGCTGTATTTAATGTGTTTAAGAATATTTCTCTTTCCTTTGAGAACCTCATATGAGTCATGCTATGGAATAATATGCTCTGTTTGGGTACGTATAATGGTCATCTTTCTTTTTATGAATTTAATAACTTTGAGCTAGATATTTCCCACACTGAAGACGTTGATGATATATATATACATATTTCTTTGTAGCAATATATATGTATATATAAGCAATATATATATATACATATATATTGCTACAAAGGTCATCCCATATGTATTGTAACAGCCCACATAAATGCTTTCAATAGCGGAGTTCCTTTTATGAGAGCTCCGGTTCGTTTGGTTGGTAGTGATCCAGACTTGTAATCTGCAGTTCCTAGAGTCGAGTCCCAATTGAGCCTGTATTGACACCTAAAAAGTATTAAACTTTCTAAGTGTCTATGCAAGGGGGACATCGTTGGAGTTTCCGATGTCAAATCAAGGGTACGCCATTGGGCTTCGAAAACACACCGTCCTTTAGATGGGATATTAAGCCATGGCTATGTATGCAGGGTAGTCATACCTTGTGCATATTAAAGACCATTCTGGACGGTGTGGACGGGAAGCTTCTAACAGATATACAGTGGGTCCTCTTCCCCAACCTTCTCTGAGTCCTTGGGGGTCTTTATAACCTGGCCATTTAGCCCATTGTGTGCAAAAACGTGTCTCCAAACAACCTTTCTGATATAACACACGTTTAAAAGACAAAGTAAAAGAAGAAGAAAAAAACAATTACACTAGCTAGTACAATATTTATAGAAAAAACAAAAATATATTGGATTTATGTCAAAAAAGGGGTATTATCAATTACTTTAATAAAACAGTATAACTATCAATAATATATGAGGGACGAAAAGTGTGAACAGTTCTTATAGTCTTATATTATAAGACGTTTAATAGTATGAATAATGGAAATGATTAATACTTTCTAAGATTGATCGATTGATTTAAACTGTAAAGTAGTTAGTATTCTTTTGACTCAACGGTAGAGGATGTAATGACGCCGCTGTAATGCTTCGAGTAAATGAGACAGTAGCATATTACTAACAATCTTATGATTAAGTTACAAGAATAGAATATTGTCTTTCCGACGTATATGCAATGATCGTTTTCAAAGAGAACGTAGTTCGTCATTTTACGAATTTAGAACGATCTAATAATCGAAATTCAAACTAATGGCTGATTCGGAATATGAAAATAGTAATATTTCAGTTTCTATCCAACCCAAGAGTAATATTTCTTTTGCCTTTTTCGAAAGTTGTATTTTTGCACATATGGATGTATCGTAATAACTCGATAAATTGAATCAAACTGTGGTTACTCTGATCTTTTGGGACCACATTCACTAATAATGCAATTAATTATTGTGACAAGAGATACGAGGTGCATAAAGTATATCTTAAAAGTTCAGAGGTTTGTCTTCAGATAAAATTCGTGAAAGAACGAATGATCGCTTCACGACAAACTGCCAGTAAAATAGTCGTCTTCAAAAAATTTATCGAGAAATTTGCCTAAAAACGTGTACTTATAACTTTCATATTTCGATCACTAGATACCCCCTCCCCTAAAAAAAATTATTTATTTGGGCTTGTATACCGAATAGACCTAAAAACAAAGAGATTCAGCGCAAAGATGGTCCAATATCTCTTGCAGTTAAAATCACCCCAGCAATTTTGTCTCTGGTTTTGGTTGGGTTCCTTGATCGAAGTTATTCCAATCATCCCAGCACTCATGTCACATTTGGAGCTCATGGAGAGTGAACATTATTTCATGACCAATCATGGCAATTAAAACTTGTCCTCACCAGCAGGATTCTATCGCACGATCAGGGCAAATTCGGCGAAAGTCATTTTCGTCAGAATCATATGTTGAACAACAAACAAGGTACTTTGAAACCCATGGTCAAGCTAGCAAAATAAGAGCTCAGATTACAATGATGAACAACAGATGTGACATGGCTTTACTGCCTGTAATATGACACTCGAGTGAGTTGAAAAGAAAAACTGTTGTATTTGACAACAGAACTCAAACGGCGCAGAATTTCTAGAGCGTCACTAGAAACTCTATAGACCTTGAACGTGACACCGAATCAGAAATTCCTTAACGTTTCTCAGTTCTACGACCTGAAATACTTGGAAGCATCAATTTTTAGCTCTCTAGTAGCAGATGATCGAAATTTGACCTTTAACCTCGATTTCATCTTCGACCCATCGGATCCAAAATTGCACAACATTTCTAATATCTAAGACCCAAAATACTCTAAGATGCCGATCTTTACTTTTCTAGAGTCAGCAATCGAAATTTGACCCTTTGGATCAGATATTTCCGTAGCTTTTCTGATATCTACAAACTGAAACACGCCCAGAGACCAGCTTCTGCATTTCTAGCTCTCATATATCAAGGTTTGACCTCTATATGACTTCTCTATTTGAACTTTAAGAACACATCCTAGGTCACATTTCGGATTTGTTTCGAGATCTATTACTCGAATTACTCCCAAGTGGAAGTTTTCATAGCTCTACCATTTCTGCATCATAGTTAGAATTAGTGTGATCCCCTGTCACTCAGTCGTCAATCAATCACTCACAATAATTTCATTCAATCCAGTTTATTCGTGCAATGTTTAAATACATGATAATAAATAGTCAGCTTCCACAAGAGCTAGTATTAACTCGCAAGTGGATAATTGCAAAACGTATATAAGCTGTAGTCTTGTGCATCAACATATAAATATATAAACATAAAGAAATGCAAATATTGTAATTTCAGCCTCTGCAAATATGCAAGCTTATCTCCTATTATTCGTCACATTTCAATGCAATCAATTAGTACAGTAATTAAAACATCAGTCGCAATATCCACCGTTTAACAAACTTTTTTAGTTCTTTAGAGAATTGTATTTTATTATTTATAATTTTCAGGTTATTTGGCAGTAAGTTGAAAGATTTTAAGCCACTATATCTATAATATTTTTTAAATAATCATTTGGCTTTTTTTATGTAAAAATCCTAAGCCACTCTGTTCTTGTTAAATATTTTTGACCACTACATTAAATTTGTCCTTATTATTAAATACATGCAATGGTAAAGTAATTTTATGCATTTGTTTTAATTTAAGTATTTCAAATTTTTGAAATTTTGTGCAGACGAGTCGTATCTTCTCCTAAATGTCATAATCTTTACTATATATTTTTGCATATGCTGAAATTTATTTAAACATCTTGATAATACTCCTCCCGAAATTATAAATATATGAATGCAATTTAAATAATCTTTAAATGTTTTTTATATCCATCATATCTGTTAAAAGATATATCTTGGGAATTATTTGTTTAATTTTTAAAAGTACATTTTGAACAATATCATACCAGGTTAGCTAAGAGTCGAAATTATCTCCTAAATATTTTATTGTTTTAGTACTTTTAATCCTAGGGTAAGCACAGTTTAGAAACACAAATTTACCTTGTTCGAAAAAATTAATAATCGCTCATATGATAAAATAAATCTCCAAGATAATCCTATATTCTTCTGACAGTATTGAAATATGCATGTTTCATTTTATTTACATTTATTATTAAGGGATTACGAGCATATAATATTTTTCTCTTTTTCATTTCAAAGACTAATGGTTTTAATTCCGGAATGAGGTGCTCGCGAATATGTATATAGTTATTATTTCCAGCTATTCCAAGTCCTTGTTCCTCAGACCCTTTAGCGATCACCATTTACTTATCCATTTATCCCTATCTTCTTTGGTATTCATCTGTACAATAATTGATTTGTGTTTATTCGCATTTCTTGTTAGAACACTATGTGCAACTGTATACTTTATTTTTCCTTTTGACATTTTGAGCGCTAAACTAATATTACTTACCGTCTCATTTACGATGCATTTTCGTCGGAAATTTCCTCATTTCTGCCTCTCTCAATATGTTCTGCTTTGTTCCTTAGCTGTAGATTTCTCATTTACTCTTACAATTCCAGTACACCCTTTTTGATTTGTTTTTTTTAAGTACATAATTTCAAATTTCTCTCATTAACCTCCTTTTAATTAATAAGTTGTATCAGTCATTATCTTGATAAAATCGTCAAGTTTTTTGGAATTAAATTCTGCGCATTTTACACAGTCTTGAACGGTGGTATTCAACTTCTGAATATTATCATTCATTAAGTCAATTATTTCCTCTTTACAGGTTGATAATCCATATTTAAACAATTCGAATATTTTATCACTGTATTTTGCACTCATATAAGCCCCATCTACAGAATTAAAATATCACTTTAACTTTACCCAGCAGAAAGTAGGCTGATTCCTATAGTTATCACTCTACGTATTGAGCTAATGTCGGGAGATAAGGTGCATGATGCTTCAATCTCATTCCCTGTCAAAGAATCAGAGCCACTGACTACATTGCCCGGAAGTGGCGGGTCAACGAAAATCCAAGCCGGGTCAGCCATAACCTGACCTTCTGCTCGTCTTCATCGGATCGAATACAAGCTAGTTCATTGGGAGCCACACTAAGCTTATTTCCAAATTATGCGTCTTCCTTACAACTTAAACAAAGCATTTAAATATACATCAGATAGAAATCAATAGGCCTCTTGACTTTCAGACAGTCACTATGATACCTATTTGAACTTTAACGCGACGGCGGATCTGAGATTGCAAAGAAGGAAAATTTTTAATGATCCTGGAATTTCGACCTTAAATGCTCAAAGTGTATTAAATCTATAATCAACGACCATCTGTTGAAACGTCCATTTTCTTATGAAATCTCTCTAGATTCTTAAAACTTCCAGTAGCACTCCCTATTCGTCTGTTAATATCATACTGCACGCAGGGGCTTAGCTATGGGAGTGGGGTAAGAAGGAGGCTCCCCATAAGTGAATCGGAGTTGTCAAAATTCGAAGCGACTTTGTAAAATCCAGGTCAATTCTGAAAATTTACAATTTTTTGGTAAAATCAAGAGGAGTTAATAAAATCTAGATAACTTGGCAAAATCTAGAGTAGTTGTCTAATTCGAGGCAGCTTGGCAAAATCTAGGGCAGTTGGCAAAATTCGAAGCCACTTGGTAAAATACAGGTCAGTTGTGAAAATTAGGATTGGTTTGTGAAATTGAGGAGTTGGCAAAATCTTGGGAAGTTGCCAAAATCTAGGTAACTTGTCAAAATCTAGGGCAGTTGGCAACATTCGAATCCACTTTGTAAAAACAGGAGAGTTGTGAAAGTTGGAATTAGTTTTGTGAAATTAAGGAAACTTGGCAAAATCGAGACAACTTGGCGAAATCGAGACAACTTGGCAAAATCGAGACAACTGGAAAAAATCTTGGGGAATTGGCAAAATTCGAAGTGACTTTGTAAATTTCAGGTGCGATGTAAGAAAAAATTGGAATTTATTCTGTAAAATTATGGCTAGTTGGTAAAATAGAGAGAACTTGGCAAATTCTAAGGAAGTTGCCAAAATTCGAAGTGAGATGTGAAAATAAGGACTGAATTTCTAAAATTAAAGAAAGTTGACAAAATTGGGAAAACCTGGCAAAATCTAGGGTATGTGGCAAAATTCGTAGTGAATTCATAAAATTCAGGTTAAGTGTAAAAATTGAGATGATTTCCGAAAATGTACTGAAATTTGGAGAAATTTAGGGGAAGGGTCGGCAAAATTCGAAGCCACTTGGTAAGAATCAGGTGAGATTTGAAATAAGGGAATTGTTCTGTTTAAATCATGACGAAGTTGCAAAATCGAGGAACTTAGTATAAATGTCAGAAGCTGCTAACCCCCCCCCCCACCACCACCACCACCACCACAAGGAATAAGATATTTGGTATGTCCCGTGACAGAGATATTATTCATGTAAATCTCTTATTTTTTTCAGTTGGCAGAAATTGAATTCCGAGTTGACAAATTATTTTCTTTCTCTCCCCTCCAACCCTAGTCCTTCGCTACGCTCCTGTCTGCACGCACCTGTATCTGTTATGTAGCTCCCAAGATAATTAAACAACCATTCAGATTAACTGAACTACAGCCTGCCTGATCAATTTCCATTACTTTAATTTTCTCTCTGTTATCACCAAACTTACTCTACTACCTGTCTCATCAATAGCTCTAATGATAGAGTTCATCTCATCAGCATCATTTGCCAAAAGTGCCAAATCGTCAGCATTATCCAAATCAGAAATCTAGACCATTTAAGTCCAAAATCTTTCCCTTGCAGTGAATGTCGCATAACATAATCAATAACCAAACTAAAGAAGAAAGAAGACAAAACACACCCTTGTCTAACACCAGAAGCAATGCTAAACCAATTGCTGCAAGCTGTACCAACTCTTACACATGACTGTGTTATTATAGAGAGATTTTATTATGTTACCTAAATTGTCAGGTATGCCATAAGATCCCACAATAAACCACAAATTATAACGATGAACAGAGTGAAAAGTTTTTTGAAGTTTACAAAGCTACTAACCATAGGTTTCTGAAACTCTAAACATTTCTCAAGAATCTGCTTGCGAAAAATTATGATCTACACATCGTCTACCACTTCTGAATCCACATTGCTCTATACGTAATTGTTCGTGAACCAGATTATTATTTCTATTAAGCATAATAACGAAAGAATTTTACCTGGAACAGGAGGTAGGCTAATACCCCTATAGTTATCACAAGACTGCGATCAACTTTTTTTAAAAATAGGTATATAATTGCTCTGGTAAAATCCTTCGGAACAATGCCTTTATCATAAGGGATATTCAAAATTTCAGTCAGCCATGTGGTAACAGGAACATTCCCAGCTATAAGCATTTTAATTCTAGTAAAATCTTTAGTAACAATACATATGATCCGAAAGGAAAAAATTCTTGAAAAATCTGAGGAGGACATCTAAGAAAGAACACATTGTTCCTTCTAAGATCAATAAGCTATGAGTCACAAGAGTAACAGGAAAATTTTGAATCACGGTATAAAAAAAATCAAATTACGAACTCGGAATTTCTTGGAAACAAGATCATGAACTCTAGGAATATTGAAGACAACAGGATTCTTGCGATCATAGATATTAATTGGAATGAATCCGGTGATAATCCCAAAACATCACATTAACACTTGAAACTGAATCAGAGTGATGGGCGTCGATAGTCTGCCTCTGCGGTATTTGCCTATCAAATCTGTACTGCCGTTTTAAAACTATTGCCACCACTTAACGATAGTCTGACGAGACATCGCATTCTCCCAATATGAGCGGATGTTTCTCGGTGTATTTCCGTACAAATCAAGTTTTTAGCGCACAAAAACGAACTTTTCCATGGACCATCATTTACGAACAATAGAAACGCACTATGCACGTTCCCGTGTTGCAATCGCTCTGGTCGGGCGATTGCAACCCACCCCTGCACACAGTACACTAAATGGGCAAATCACAAAAACACTGAACAGATGGAAGATTCCGTCAAGACCATCCAGCTTGTTCTTTAACGTGCACTTTCTTGCACATTCGACTTGCGCACGACTGAACGTCTCATCTGCCAGTTTGAGGATTTTCCAAGCCCAAAGGTATTCTCATTCTCATTGAGAGCAAAACGGGAATTAGCGGAAAAAAATCCCAACATAGGAACCATTGTCACTCGAACCTGGAAACTGCAGAATTGTCTGGGGTACTATTGATTGAGGCAACCATCAACCCACTTTATCTGTACTATGGAAACATATAGTATGTAAATGTTAGATGCGGCACCACTTGCCAAATTTCCAGTTTCATAATTCATTCTGCTAAAAAAAATACACAGTAATGTTACATTCTAATGCAATTCTAATTGCTTTCTAATTTGCAGAAAAATCAATCACTCTGCATAAATACGTTAAGTAAAGCAAAATCGAATATGAACTTTTGAAAGCATTTTAGTTTCATGTCATTAATCATTCACTCAATTCATTTCTGATTCGTTCGCATTAATATTCATCAGAAAGGTCTCTTAGATTCACGAAAAGGGCCTCGACATGAAAATGTTCAGAAAACTCTACATGGAAAAGTACTCATCACTGTTTTAATGTGATACAACAGCTGCATGGAAAGACGTCGTTTTATATATTGAGCAGGATGATATCCAAAAAGTAATTATTTCCATCCTGCCTGTAATCGAGTTCTTATTGAAGCTCATAGCAACTGTAAGGCACTCGTATAACATGTGTTGTGCCTATTCCTAATGTTCGGTAACGTAAAGTGCGTAGTAGCAAAGACGGTGGATATTGGAAAACAATTGGTTTCTTTTTGGAAACAGTTAAAATACGGTTTCTTTTAATATTTTCCGCAGATTTTTGGGCTATACCTCTATAGCAGCGTTTCCCAATCATATAACTGTAGTGGAACCATTGAACGATTTTGTAAAGTCCTACAAAATCCCAACATATTAAAATAAAATGCTTTTTTTTTTGTCTTTTTATTTTCTGTATAGAACTACTAATAGTTGAATCGGTTATTGTTCAAAGCAAACGATACATATTAAAAATTATTTGTATTAAAATTCTAGGATAACTGTTTATATAGTATTGTCACTGAAGGTTACTTTTCAACAATTTCGCATTTTCTAGTATTTTTGAAATTTTATTTACAATTTTTATTTTATTTCTGAATTTTTTTTATTTTATTCCTGAACCAATTTTTTTGAACATGACTTTTAATATTGCAATTTAACTTGTTTTTGCATGGAGATCTCACGAACTCGTCTACTCTTATGATATCTGAAAATCTGTTTTTCTTGCTGTAAAATATTATATGAAATAAAACTATAATATTACTACTACTGAAGTCTAGAATTTTGCCATTTTGAACTATTACTGTTTCCATATTCTATACATTCAGGTGTATGTTTAGGTGTTAAAAGGAAATTAATTCCGATATCCTAAAATACCTAATGGCAATTTTACACTCTTCTACATATCCAGAAACGCAAGAAAGATAAATCATTTTTTTAATTTTACTATTTTAAAACTGTAATATGTGGACTTAAATTATTTTTACCAATAACTGATTCACTTCTTCACTCAAATGGGTGACTGCACATATATATATACACATTTTAATTAGTTTTTAATTTGTTTAGTAATCTTCTATCGTAAAAACGGCTACCAATTTGAAATTATTCAGTGCTCCGGATTCAACATTTCTGCACACCTGGATAGTATCAAAAATCTCCCGGATTCTTCCACTCTCGATAGGAGAGACTGGCTTAATTCAATATCCAAGTTTCCAACTTTTAAAGTCTGACATTCTTAGTGTTAAAACTTGTTAGTTTACATTAGAATTTGTGATGATGTGGTTACGAAAGTTTAGGTTTTTCATTCCAATTCCAATTTGTGAGCCTTCTGGAGATAATTCGCCCTAATATCAATATCAACGCCCAGATAGAAGTTAGGATGGGGCAGCAGGGCCATTTGACCCAGGCTCCTGGCCTAGGATCCCCAAATATACATGACATTGTCAAATTATCCAAATGAAGGTAAAAAAAAAATACCCCCTGAAGTAGCTGCTTGCCACAGAGGTCTGACAGGAATCTGTCAGTTTATACATCATAGTAGAAAGTCTGAGAGGATGGCAGGACCTCAGCAGAAAAACGCTGCATACATCAATGCTTAACCCGGGGCTCGAACCCAGGTTCTCGAGATCAGTAGTCGAGTGCGCTAACCACTCAGCCATGGGGTAAATAGTGTGTAAATTGTAAAACAAAAAAATATATATAATTTCTTTTTATAACATAATTTAAGAATTCTTTTAATAAATTATACAACATTTTTAAGTATCTGTTAAATATATTCATACAGTATATTTATATGGCTTTCAGAGTGCGGTCACTTCTTTCAATGTCCAGGTTTCCAGCTCAAATATATTATGTAATAAAACAAAATTTATATATCTCAGTGTATATAGATCTGTCAGCATTCAGTATATATATATATAGACGTTTATATTAATGAAATCGAAATATATATTTTATATATAGTCTCTCAGGGTTTGATATATTACATTTTATATATAGTTTCTCAGTATATATAGATCTCTCAGTACTTATATATTTATCTAGACGTTTATATTAATAAGACGAAATATATTTTTATATATTTAGTCTCTCAGCATAAACATATATAATTTATTTTTTGGGCAATAGAAATAATTAATCTACCAACCAGGATTCGAACCCTGCTCTTTCCTGCTGCATTGGTGATGATATTCAAACCTTGAGAGGCTTTTGTCTGCCAAAAGTAAGTATGAACCGCATCGAAGTGGCTATTGAGGAGGTTACAGGCTTTTACTCAGAAATATGTTATCATTGACCTATGACCTGTGCCCTGCCACAGCTCATAGGTCAGTGATAGCATGTTTCGGAATAAAAGCCCATAACCTCCTTCATCATGATTTTTTTTTTGAGAAATTTATACTGTTGTGTTTGGAGAGCTGCCAGTGGATAAATTTGCATGCACGAAGACTAGGTGTTGTGACAATAGTCGAGATATATAGCTCAATGGCAAAGACTGAATGAAAGAAGGATGAAAATGCTCGATACGACTATAAGGTAAAAGGGAAAAATAATTGCTTACGGAAGCATTTGATAGGAAGACAATGACGTTTATTGTTAATTTATGTGGCGAAAATTACTACTGCTTTAAATAAATTGTGCGTACTGCATGGAATCAAAAATAAGAAATTCTTAATTTATTTAGCTATATTCCTGAACGTTCACAAGTGAAAGGTAAAGGGTAAGTTGTCTCGTTTCTCTGTTAGTGAGGTACTACAGATATGACCAGATTATATTTTCTTTGATGGTGGTTTGTAGAAACTAGAAATATATCCGGAGTATAATTGCAGGTTCCATATTTGTAAGTTGAATGGGCCTGCATATATTGACATTCAGGGCGGGGTCTAGGGGGAGGAGGGAGAACTGGCAAATCTTTCAAGTATCCGATTTTTGTGTACTTCTCTCTTGATAGGAAACCAAACAACACACAATGCTAACGCTAAAAGGCCTAAAAGAGAACTGAATACCACATTTATCACATGAATCCCAGATGATGAAAAAGAGTCAGTTCTTTGCATATAAATATTAACTCGTCACGTTTGCAATAGATTGCATTAATCTATCCCAAACAAATCAGCATGGCAAACATTTAATTGTTAGTTTCGTTATCTGAAATATTTAATTTATTGTAATGGATTTGTGGAAAACGCTCATTTACGCGGCTATTTACTGAATAATGTCGTGGGAAATCAACAGAGCGAAAATGACGAAACAAAGAGATTAACAATATTATAATAACACATCTCTAATTTTCTAAACCGACTGGTTTCTAAAATACTACAGTTTATGAACAGCACTTTTCACAATAAGTGTTCAAATTACAGTAAATAAGAAGAAAACGTTTTTATCACACTCAACAGGTTTTTTTTAATAGTATGAAAGTCATTAATAGTATCATAGTATTTAAGTAATAATTAATCAGTCTTTACTATTTTAATAGTATGAGATTCTGTTATAGTATAAAACATTAGCAAGATTATCCATTACTACAGAATAAAGCCAATGGGCGCACTTAGAAGATATCTTTTATTCTAGGTTGGATTGTTTTAACTTCTGAGTGGCACCTTTTGGCATACAATGGCCTATAAATGGCCAGGTCACAAGGAGCCCGAGGTCTCATGAAGGCTGGAGGGAGGGGACCCACTGGGCAACTGTTGGGAGACAGATGGTGGCCTCCCGTCAATGCATTCCAGTGTATTCTTTAACATGCACAGGTATGGCTCTCCAGAACGCGGGCCACAACTCAACGTCCCATCCGATCCTTTCCAAGCCTCTGTCTCTTACTGACCGAGGCCAGAGCGGGGAGTTTTACGGAGATAAATCTCAACGCTGGCACGAGGGGTGGCTCAAACCGGGAACTGCAGATTATGAGCCTGGCGCGCTACCAACTGAGCCACCCCAGTATTACATTTTAAGTAGAAGAATAAACCCCTCCAAATATATCGCTTGAAATGTGGTGATCTAGAGCCGGATATGGGTGGAAGTTAGAAGAGGGCTGTCCTCCCCTTGAAAATGTTAATAATAGAATGGAGTGAAAATTCCATTCTATTATTAACATTCTAAAATGGAAGTAAAACTCTTATGTTGCATTGGCAATAAACACTTGCTCTCTTTATTTTTTTCCAGATCGATTATATATATGTATAATAATAGATAATATATTTAATAATAGGTAATATATATAACATATATAATACATAATAATATATATAACAATAGACACTTGACCCCCCCCACACACACAGCACCCCTTTATTTTTCCCCTGAGATCCTGGCCTATGTGGCCTGTATCATATCAAACCTAGAACCAGTCACTAATCAGGATATTGTTTTCAGGTTGGAGGAGGAAGTGAAGAATTAAATTTTGGGACAGGAGATCCAGAATAGAATTATTGAAGGTAGCTGAAAATAATCGATATAGGTGCATTTTTTGTGACCAAAATAAAATGCCCTCTTCAGTTCTGGAGTTGATCCATACGTGAAAGTCATTCTTCCATCGCTGTGCATGAGTAAAGAGTAGCTGCCAGAATATAAATATGCTTTTACACGTGATTCTAAAATATATCCCAAGTCTTATATTCAAAATGAAATAAAAAGTAAAATTACAGCTAATGGACAGAAAAATGGAAACATTGCGATATTGAGTAAAAGGAGAGTCAAATTCAAAAGATCTGTAATTTGTATCATAATCATTTTATGGATAAAATAGGAACTACATAAATTAAAATCTCATTCAAATCTCTCTAAATCTCAATTTTCAAACATCCGTTCAAGACTTAAAGAATTGTTGAAGTTTGAATATTGAATGACAACTATGTCAGTCATATGAATTTACCTTAGAAGTTAATCGATACTTTAAAAAAAGTATTGTTTCAAACTATTTAATAACCTAAGAGTATGTTTTAATATTTTAGATATTAGAATTTTCTGCAAAATAATTTTAATAATCAGTCAGTTTTGCATAAGCTTCTAAGCACTGACTTTGCAGCTGTTAAATATTCAAACTTCTATAATTATTTAAATAATGAACGGAAATTGTTGAAAAATCGAGATTTGGATAGATTTTAATGAGATTTTAATTTACCTATTCTATTTTCCACCACAATGTTTATTGCAGAAATTTCGGATTTTTGAATTTGTCTCTCCATTGAGTTAACATGGTAATGTTTCGATATTTTACCCTCCATTACCTACATATCTCTTCACAAAATCGTTGAACAAGTTAGTAGATATTTGGGAAGTAATTATTTTTCCCTACTTTCATACAGACGTAAATGATTATCACCTACTTTTTTATTAATTGACGAAACGATATATGCATATTCATACCAGCATTTTCTAATTCTCATATGAATATGCAAATATTTTCCCAAGCGCGTTATTTAACACGACGGAACAGACTCCAGGCAGCAAGCAGTAAATTAAGAAACTCATCAGTGTATAGAATGGCAGAGTGAAGTCTGAAGTCCTGGAGCAGCATTAAAAAGAGAGTCTATCGTAAAAGATTTCAAGAAGTGTTGTATAACAAATGAATTCAACCTTAAAGAGGATGAGAATTTGTGGCTCCAGGCGCTTAAACAGAAAGAAACGGTACCGAAGTTTCTAAACCTGAAACAAGAGATTTGTGATGATGATTATTAGTGACGTAGACTTAGCGATAACTCGAGAGATTATGAGACAGTTCAGCTGAACTTGTATAGTTCTTATAGATCATAATTTATTCATAAGTGACTGATAGATTATTAATCTACGATTTATGAGAACAGTCAAAGACGTTTAACCGTGCCTAATATTTAATTATTTATCTATTATTCCTCTCATAATATATATATTTTGTTCATTTTTTGATAATTCGTTTTATTATTATATCACTTTTTTAAATTTGTTGTAAAATAAGTTAATATACGTAATAAAGGACGTCTTTTAGCGTTATAAAATAGCGGTTAAAAATATTCGAGTTGCAACAGTCTCTCTCCATGATGCACGCAGTGAGGCTTATATCTAAAAGTAAAACATTTGGTGGGCGCACTTAGAAGATATCTTTTATTCTAGGTTGGATTGTTTTAACTTCTGAGTGGCACCTTTTGGCATACAATGGCCTATAAATGGCCAGGTCACAAGGAGCCCGAGGTCTCATGAAGGCTGGAGGGAGGGGACCCACTGGGCAACTGTTGGGAGACAGATGGTGGCCTCCCGTCAATGCATTCCAGTGTATTCTTTAACATGCACAGGTATGGCTCTCCAGAACGCGGGCCACAACTCAACGTCCCATCCGATCCTTTCCAAGCCTCTGTCTCTTACTGACCGAGGCCAGAGCGGGGAGTTTTACGGAGATAAATCTCAACGCTGGCACGAGGGGTGGCTCAAACCGGGAACTGCAGATTATGAGCCTGGCGCGCTACCAACTGAGCCACCCCAGTATTACATTTTAAGTAGAAGAATAAACCCCTCCAAATATATCGCTTGAAATGTGGTGATCTAGAGCCGGATATGGGTGGAAGTTAGAAGAGGGCTGTCCTCCCCTTGAAAATGTTAATAATAGAATGGAGTGAAAATTCCATTCTATTATTAACATTCTAAAATGGAAGTAAAACTCTTATGTTGCATTGGCAATAAACACTTGCTCTCTTTATTTTTTTCCAGATCGATTATATATATGTATAATAATAGATAATATATTTAATAATAGGTAATATATATAACATATATAATACATAATAATATATATAACAATAGACACTTGACCCCCCCCACACACACAGCACCCCTTTATTTTTCCCCTGAGATCCTGGCCTATGTGGCCTGTATCATATCAAACCTAGAACCAGTCACTAATCAGGATATTGTTTTCAGGTTGGAGGAGGAAGTGAAGAATTAAATTTTGGGACAGGAGATCCAGAATAGAATTATTGAAGGTAGCTGAAAATAATCGATATAGGTGCATTTTTTGTGACCAAAATAAAATGCCCTCTTCAGTTCTGGAGTTGATTCATACGTGAAAGTCATTCTTCCATCGCTGTGCATGAGTAAAGAGTAGCTGCCAGAATATAAATATGCTTTTACACGTGATTCTAAAATATATCCCAAGTCTTATATTCAAAATGAAATAAAAAGTAAAATTACAGCTAATGGACAGAAAAATGGAAACATTGCGATATTGAGTAAAAGGAGAGTCAAATTCAAAAGATCTGTAATTTGTATCATAATCATTTTATGGATAAAATAGGAACTACATAAATTAAAATCTCATTCAAATCTCTCTAAATCTCAATTTTCAAACATCCGTTCAAGACTTAAAGAATTGTTGAAGTTTGAATATTGAATGACAACTATGTCAGTCATATGAATTTACCTTAGAAGTTAATCGATACTTTAAAAAAAGTATTGTTTCAAACTATTTAATAACCTAAGAGTATGTTTTAATATTTTAGATATTAGAATTTTCTGCAAAATAATTTTAATAATCAGTCAGTTTTGCATAAGCTTCTAAGCACTGACTTTGCAGCTGTTAAATATTCAAACTTCTATAATTATTTAAATAATGAACGGAAATTGTTGAAAAATCGAGATTTGGATAGATTTTAATGAGATTTTAATTTACCTATTCTATTTTCCACCACAATGTTTATTGCAGAAATTTCGGATTTTTGAATTTGTCTCTCCATTGAGTTAACATGGTAATGTTTCGATATTTTACCCTCCATTACCTACATATCTCTTCACAAAATCGTTGAACAAGTTAGTAGATATTTGGGAAGTAATTATTTTTCCCTACTTTCATACAGACGTAAATGATTATCACCTACTTTTTTATTAATTGACGAAACGATATATGCATATTCATACCAGCATTTTCTAATTCTCATATGAATATGCAAATATTTTCCCAAGCGCGTTATTTAACACGACGGAACAGACTCCAGGCAGCAAGCAGTAAATTAAGAAACTCATCAGTGTATAGAATGGCAGAGTGAAGTCTGAAGTCCTGGAGCAGCATTAAAAAGAGAGTCTATCGTAAAAGATTTCAAGAAGTGTTGTATAACAAATGAATTCAACCTTAAAGAGGATGAGAATTTGTGGCTCCAGGCGCTTAAACAGAAAGAAACGGTACCGAAGTTTCTAAACCTGAAACAAGAGATTTGTGATGATGATTATTAGTGACGTAGACTTAGCGATAACTCGAGAGATTATGAGACAGTTCAGCTGAACTTGTATAGTTCTTATAGATCATAATTTATTCATAAGTGACTGATAGATTATTAATCTACGATTTATGAGAACAGTCAAAGACGTTTAACCGTGCCTAATATTTAATTATTTATCTATTATTCCTCTCATAATATATATATTTTGTTCATTTTTTGATAATTCGTTTTATTATTATATCACTTTTTTAAATTTGTTGTAAAATAAGTTAATATACGTAATAAAGGACGTCTTTTAGCGTTATAAAATAGCGGTTAAAAATATTCGAGTTGCAACAGTCTCTCTCCATGATGCACGCAGTGAGGCTTATATCTAAAAGTAAAACATTTGGTGGCATAGGATATCGATCCGGAAAGAACCAGAATGCTCTTTAAGGATAAATGTTTCACTCCATTTAGTGATTTTTAACAAATACCTTGAAAAATAATTTGAGACATAAACGGATAAGTTACATATATTTAATATCTTTCGCCTCTTTTACCGTTATTAGCATTCTAGGGCGGAGGGGCCATGACTCATTTTCTCCCCCCTCCTAGATCCGATTTTGGTCGTAGTATATTTCATAAATGCTACTTATGCAATTAGGAAGGGATTTAATTTAGGATTTGAGTTTTCATAACATTTTTATATATAACCGGGGGTGGTTCGTCCATTAGGTAACCTGGAGTGCTGCACTACCAAAAATAATCAGAATAATTAATAAACGAATTCAAATATTGCAATCATTATTTATCATATCACCATAAGGTCATTTTTATATTCTTTTTGCAATGATTATTTGCCGTGTTGCGTAGAAAACACAGCATTTACTTTGTGAATCATTGCTACAACGTTTGCTTTAGTTTATACAATGCGAATTTTTCATTACGGCTACCATTCGGAATCTCAACATTATCTATTATGGCGATGACAGAAATGCTCATGCGCTGAAATACAATGGCAATGAACTGGAGGAGGTGGGTCACTATTTTTCAGTGGTCCGTGACATTTCATTGCCTGATTTTACCATGCAACCAATAGTCAAAGATCTTGTTACTTAGCGCAAATCTTCAATTGACTGTGACAGGTTCAATATGCCTAAACGTTCCTAGCAAGATGTGTCTGAACTGAACTTGAACAGCGTTGTCAACTTTTTATTTTGCTAAGGAATGCTGTTTATGAATAGTTTAAAAAAGAGCATTAGTTATGAAAATATAAAATGCGTTATACATTCCGTCTACAAGAAAATATTAATAATATATTTTAATAAGACAGCCTATTAATGTTTAGCTCAGTCGAATAAATTCACGTTTTTTTACTTGCAACTCAAAGATCTCAGATTCGATCTCAGCTCCTCTCATAATATATATACTTTGGTCATTTTTTGATAATCCGTTTTATTATTATATCACATTTTTAAATTTGTTGTAAAATAAGTTAATATACGTAATAATATATATGATAAAATAATATTGTAAGTTGAATATAACCAAAATAGTCAACTATCCATGTGATAATTTACTACAAGTAAGTCTGTTTAAAATAATAATATAAATTTACAATTGAAACGGAATGAAAAAAATAATAAACCTATATATTAGACATATTTTTCACGAATAGCTTTTCAAAATGTTACTAAAACGGGGAGGAAAAAATGTATATATACTGTATATATACATATGTAGTTATTAAAGTGGAGTGGAAAAATACTGAATTGAAGTAGAATGGATAAGAACGGCTTTCCAAGTTATTTTTTATATAAATAATACGTTTTGAGAATTGCTGGAGAAAAAGAATACATGCATAGTGGAACATCATTTAAGTCAAATTCGGTTAAATTCAATATCAAACATCTCATCAATTTTTTCCTATATCCAGGCTCTGTCTGTGTCAGTCTTAGGGCCCAACCAAAACATTAGTTACTTTCCGTCACTGATAATCACTGCACTTAAACGAAAAAAGTAGCACAACGGTTAAATGGATAAGAGTTGTAAGAGTGTGGAGCATATATCTTTGCCATCTATGGTTGATCAGCAGCCAGGAACGGATTGAGATATAGAGCCATCCTAGGAGCAATTAAAATTCGGCGGTTCATACCCTGATAATCAAGTAATGACGAATCCTGTTAAAATGAGGTATTATGGAGAAATTTGAGGCAGGGCTTCTCTTTTAAAATATCTATATCTGAGTGCTTAATGAACTCCACTTGGTAAATGTTATCAGATTCTGTTCCAATATCTATCGGTGATCGTAGATAATTGCGAGGTATTAATAAGTAGTAAGCAAAATCACAAGTAATGTTAATGTAAACCATGTAACTCATGAAAAGTTTACTGAAAACTGAGTTTCGCCTCGAGTGGAATAGGAATTCACGACCTCCTGATAATACATAAAGTTTCAATTTGCAGAAGAGCTAGCTTAGATAGCTCAATGGTCAGAACACCTGACATGTTATCACGAGGGCGTTGATTTTTATTCCACACTCGAGGCGTATCTCAATTTTTTTTCGGCGAATCTTTCATTAGATTCTCAGTTTGTTATGACAGAAGGATACAACACAGTTATTAAGAAGTGAAATTATTTGTAGCACTTTGATAGAGTTATGCTTCTCGATGTAAACTCTTAATTCTTGCTGTGTCAAAGACCACTCGTCCTAAAGCTAAAAGAATTGCTGAATCGCCGTTTTCGGATTTTTCTGACCCAAAACAACAATCCTGCCATTGTGCATTCTGCCATCTAACTGGCGCATCGGGCCATAAATAAAACAAGACGTAGTCGCCGGAGGTATAGTGATAGAATACGTGAATAAGATCACATTGTGTGCATGTGCAGTTGAGCGCTTGCGTGATCCACCTGTTCCCAGAATGGAGCAAAAGAGCATGCACCTTAGGGGTTCAAATGCTCTGACTAAGTCTGAAGGTTCAAGGAAGGCAAAAGGGGAATCTTTGTCTTGAGTGATCTACTATTTTACGACAATCGTAGTTTTAGCGATTCGTTTTTCTGGCTTTGTGGGAAGAGCCACTTCAAAGCTTTTGTTGCATCAAGTCAGAGGAGTTAGGCTATCTCGCACCAAAGGAATAGATGGTATCTAAACTTCTACTGCGCCCAGTCATAGGAGTCAGGCTATCTCCCACAAGAGATGAAGGATACTAAAATTTCTGCTGACATTCGTTCCAAACAATCAGGTCGACATTTTCCTGGTCTCCAAACACAGAGGCCAGTTTACTAAATGAAGAGGTAGTGACAGGCAAAGTCGAGCACAATTCAAAACTAACAGTAGTAAAATCGGCAGAAAGCGATAGTAATATGCAGATGTCATTTTCGTTTATCATGTTTTCCATTTAATCACGCTGCAATGATAGTGTCAAATTATTTCTCATCCAATATACTGAAAGATTGCTAACACCGCCTGCGAGTGATAATCAGAAGCGACCAATCCGCCTTTTATAATTAGATTGTTTGTTAGAGTGTATGCATTGCTTCGGTAAAAGAATTTGGAAAATGTGGCAGATATCGTTAATATTTATCTGATTACAGATATGTTACACATTTTGAATTAAAAAAAAAATAAAAGTTGAGCTTATTGGTCTGTTCTTGAGTTGTTTTCCTTCTGAGTGCCATTTTCGTCCAAAGAATGGACTAAATGTCCAGATGACAGAGATCGTAAGGTTTCAGAAAAGGCTGGGGAAAGGGGATCCACTGGACAGTTGTTAGGAGACAGATTGGATCTTTCATTAAGGCCGTTCAGCATATTTTTTAACCTTCACAGAGTGGCCTAGCATTGCACTCTCCTGCAATACTTGGCCATGGCTCTTGTCATATCCGACGCGTTGCGGCCTTTCCAAGCTCATAGATGTTCCCGTTTTCAGAGGGATCGTGAAGATTAGGGATGAGAATGTAAAATTAATGCTGTCTACCATTGAGTAACGTGAATACTAGTAAGGGAATGGTTAAAAGTTGATTGAATATTACGAAACTAAGAGAATGGAAGTCTCTTATTTTCGTGATAAAAGTGTTCGGTAGTGCGATGTTATTACTACAAAACCCTGCGCGAAGAACCATCAAACTTAAATCGATTATGACCTGTTGATATTTGGAAACAATTCACTTCATATTTAACTACTAAATTTAATTCAGGTTTCGCTACTAAATTTAATAAATAAATATATCAAATTTAATGCATTCATCTCTTGATTAACATCGCAAAGATCATTTGTAAACATATCTTAGCAACAATTTTAATCGTCATTATTAGCCTCTAAATATTAACATTTTGACTTAAACTGAAAATAACAGGAACTACATTTGTGTCAGCATGATACTCCCCTGCTGAAAAATTCTTCATATTGTTAGAACACTTAATATGTTTACAACTTTTGCTTTACATTGCTACTTTGAAAAGCTACAGAATTTTACTCATTATTCTTTATTTGTCTTCTGTTTTTATCTACGTTATGTCACTCCACTTAAAACAATCTATATCATCATGCAGTCAGTTCATAAGTACACAGAAAATTCCTATATTTCTGGAAGAACACATCGACGTATCATAAACATGCTGATTGCGTCGTTAAAGCACGGACTATGAGATGCAAGCCGACTCTTTATTTCCCAAAAGGGAATAGCAAATCTCGTACCCTTTAAACGAACAATAAACAAACTGTTTCGAAGGTGTAAAGAGATTTCCTAATTGAGCCACTCCAGAATGGTAGAAAAGATCAATTTATTTCGGAGGGTTTTTACAAGATTATGTATCTGCAAAGGTTTCTTATATTAGAGTCTGAATAAACTGTCGTTTGTTTAGGAGCGAGGATGCCTGAAGGATTTATTTACTGAAAATAAATAGAAATGAAAACGGTTATTAAAAACGTTTTTCTACCTTTCGTTCTTAAAGCATTTTATGGAGAGTTGATCTGAAATGGCATGAAACGAATAAAAGCATTGCTAATCTTGTTAAGTTAAATATCAGACCTCCATCAGTTTAAAGAATAAATATTAATCCTGCCATTCTTTTGGACGAATGTTTGGCTACAATAACACTTGGGAGTGAGTCCTTATTAACGTTCAAGGTAGTTACTGAATCATAGAATTTCAGGATATATATATATAACCTCTTGTTTTGCTGTTTGCAAGCAAGAAAAATTAAAATAACGATGATATTCACTAGAGATATTCATAACAGATATGTCAAAAATTAAACCATTCAAGCAATTTGTATAAATGTAGAACCTATATACACAAGGAACAATTTTATTTTCACGCAATGAAAAGTAAAAAATCTATGTTATTAATAAATACTACTATTTATCACAGTTATTAATAGTCCTAGATACAATTAATTTTTTTGCGTTATTAATAAACGAGTCTGCCATTTGGTTACACATACTATGAACTAACTCTTAGACCTTTCAATAGATGATAGCCAATGACAAAAAAATTACTTTCTCTGAACATTGAAGATCGTGTCACATTTTGACCTAAATAATATTCCCATTATCTTTCCACATTTTTATCATAAAATACGAATGCAAAAAAGCATTTCGAAAAATCCCCTTGCGAGTGATTTTACCGCGCGTTGAAACAAAAATATGAAAGCGTTGTTTACTGGTAGCACTAATTAATCCGGTACGGAAATATATGTTTATGTATTTCTCTTTTAAATTTACTCATCTACACGTTTATTATATCCATTCAATCTTTGTATTCTCTACTGCAAAGGAATAAAACTTGAGATTGATAGATCTCAACAATGGTGTTAAGATAAACGTTATTAAGAGTTGAAATAAATGCTAGAATATACACAGTCGTATCAGAATAATATGACTACCTACCATACACATACTATGGTAGGTGGTCATATTATCCTGATACGACTGTGTACATATGTGTATAGGTTGGTAAATAAGAGATGCAATAGACATACCAATTTATATTTCCCCTTCATCATTGCTATTGTTCGTTGATAAGTCAAACCAAAGATACATCTAGGTCTCCAATGGCCCTATTAGAGGAATTAAACATACCTTCTTTCTAACATAAATAAATAATCATTAAGAAGAGAGATAAGCAGAGGGCTTCGTCCTGGAGGCCTTTTGTAAGTAAGCTGCTTAGATCTAGCTATGCTATTGTGTAAGATCAAAAAGGCTGTTGCAGTCCCTCATCATTGACTTGATTCGACAAGAACTTGTATAGTAAGCGTTTGTGATTTTGTTTCTTTGAACCTTCGTCCCACTTTTTAAGATTAATTTTGATCTTGTTTCATTACATCTACATCCCAACTTTTAAAATGATATTTAATTTTGTTTAATTGAATCTTCTTCCCATCCTTTAAGACAGTGTCTCGCAAACTGTGTGCCGCGAGAGATTTCCAAATTGACACTAGATACTCCAAAAATTTCATTTTGACTTGACTTGTGTTATCGACGTGCTTTAATAAAAATCTTTCAGATTTTATCAACTGGGCTCTTGTAAGTATTTATCAAGCTTTTTCCAAAATTTGGTATTAATTTTTGATTATTTCAAGCCGTAGAATGGACAAATATTTAAAACAAACACCGAGTTATGAATTAAATTGCTTAATCTTCAAGTAAAACCAGGCTGATGACTTCAACAAAGCGCAAATATAATGACGATTATATAGAATTTGCTTTTATTCTTTTTTAGGTGTGCCGCGGAAAAAAAATTAGATTCAGTGTGCCGCAGAGTAAAAATGTTTGCGAGACACTGCTTTAAGATAAATCCTTATTTTGTTCATTGAAGCTTCTTTTCACCTTTTAAAATGATTTCTCATTTTGTTCATTGAATCTTATTCCCACTTTTGAAGATGTATTCTATTTAGTTTCATTGAATCTCTCTCCCATCTTTTAAGATGAATTAAAGTACAGTTCCTAATCATTCGTTATCATATCAGGTTGAAAGACGGTTGCTGAATTTTGTTTCCTGACCTTGGTTTGTGGCTCTTTCTGCCATACGATTCATATAGGCATGGTGAAAATGATCTTTAAAGTCCTTGTGCATATATCAATACTCAAGTCAAGATATTGCTATATATTAAACGCTAATCCACCTGGAATTGCTTTTATGATCATTCTACCCTCGCGAGGTACATTTTGCTTGTTCACAAAAAAATCATCTTCGAAGCTCCTCTTCTCTGCTATATATTATTAGAGAAAATTCGTTTTATCAGCCTAGAAGTATTAGCATAGCATCTTCCTAGTATCGGAGTAGAAGAATATCTCGGGGTGGTATTCAACACTTCTTTTCCAATAATGTTCAACCAATCTATACACTATAACGGAAGTAGTGTAAAAGGAACTATAGAACTAAGATGGGTTGAGTTGTTTTACATCTGAGCGGCACACAACAGCATTAAGTTGTTTGGGTTGGGTTGTTTTACCTCTGAGCGGCACTTTTTTGCACACCATGGGCTAAATGACCAGGTCACAAAGACCCCGAAGACTCAGAGAAGGTTGGGGGAGGGGACCCACTGGAACAGCTGTTGGGAGACAGATGGTAGCCTCCCGTCAAGGCCATCCAAAGTGTTCTTTAACGTGCACAGGGTATGGCTGTCCCGCACACGGGGTCACGGCTTAACGTCCCATCCGACGGACGGCGGCCTTTCCAAGCCCATCGGTGTCCCCTACTGACCGTGGGCAGGGCGGAGAATTTTGTGGAGATAAATCTCAACGCTGACCCAGCTGGGACTCGAACCTGGGAAGTACAGATTACGAGCCTGGCGCGCTACCGACTGAGAAACCCCCGCCCCACAGCATTAAGAGTAGAAGATTTGTTAGGGTTACAATGAATGTAAACACCTTTGCATTTTTTGTGTATATGGCTCCATGATTTGAACAAATAATTAAAGAATGTTTAAATTCGATGGTAGCCTAAGAACAAACTTGTGCAATATATGGCAAAATTATACGTTGGCAATATTTGATTTGTTCCTTATTTCCATAGAATACTTTTTTAATGCTAATGCAGTATTATAGCATAGGTATTTAGAGGTGGGAAGCGTGTGTCGAAAAAAATTGCCAATATTTTATGTTAATGAAATTGAATCGTGGCTTCGGACTTGTTCGGAAACTTTCAAACATAATCGATCAATTTAAAGGCATTGTACAATTTTGCAGTCAGTTCAAACTAAATTAATCTAAATTTATTTCGATATACACCGAAAATTCAAAGCCTTATGACCAGCGTGTCTTTATGCAAATCGAAGCAACAGCAAGTAAACGACGGCGGGTGTGAAGGTCATGAAACGGTATGAATAACACATGATACTGAACTCTGTTAATCAGTGATATTTTTATTCTTCAAATGGGAAAAGAAACGGATCTAAGTGAGTTTGACAAAGGCCAAATTACAATGGCCAGACGACTGGGTCAGAGAATTTCCGAGACGTCAAGGCTTGCGGGTGCTCACGGTCAGCCGTGGTTAGCACCTTCTAAAGGACAACCAGAAACCGTCAGCAAGGTGTGGATTGACCACGGCTCATCGATGCTAGAGGTGAGCGAAGGCTATCCCGTATGGTACGAGCCAACAGAAGGGATACTGTGGCGCAATTCGCTTGTTAATTTGAATGTTGGTGACGAGAGTAATGTGTACCCTGCTGAAAATGGGACCGCGTACCCGCAGGACAATCCGAGTGCCCCTGCTAACCTCTGTTCACCGTCGAAAGCACCTACAATGCATACTGGACCTAGAATTATTGGAAGAAGGTCATCTGGTCTGAGGAATCTCGTTTTTTATTCCACCATGTGGACTGCCGGGTACGTGTGCATCATTTACCTGGGAAGTGTTGGCACCAGGATGTGCCGTGGGATGAAAGCAAGCCGGTGGAGGGAGTGTAATGCTTTAGGTAATGTTCTGCTGGGAAACCCTGGATCCAGTCATTCATGTGCAGGAAACTGTGACCTCTACCACCTACCTAAACATCATTGCAGACCAGGTACATCCTTTCATGGCAACGGTATTTCCCTCTAGTAGTGCCTTCTTTTAGCAGGATAATGCGCCATTCCACACTGCCCAGATTGTTCGAGAATGGTTCGTGGAACATAAAGAAGACTTCCAGGTATTGCGCTGGCTTCCAAATTCCACAGATAGCAATCCAATCGAGCATCTGTGGTTTTTTGTTGGAACAGCATATCCGATCTGTGGTGGCTCAACGACGTAACTTACAAGAATTAAAGGATTTGCTGGTAACGTGTTGGTATCAGATACCGCAAGACAACTTTAAAAAACTTGTAGCGTCCATGGCTGGGTAAGAGCTGCTTTGGCGCAGATGAAGGACCAACATTATATTAGGCAGGTGGTCATAATGTTTTGGATCTTCTATGTATGTATATATGCAAAGAGTGTTATTCGTCCTTAGTACTATAAGATCTTAACCTGTCACTTTAAGATAATTATTGCTTTATTAAAAGAAGATTTATAATTGATGCGGAATTGTAGAAACATTGGGCGCAAATGCACAATTTGGTTTACATATGGCAATAATCAAAACAGGTGATGAAAAACTTTTTTTTTCCTCTCAGATACTGTATAATCAGGACCGGAGGTAAAGTCCTTCTCCTTTGATAATTCTAATACCTAAACATAGGGAATATATATATATATATACAAGGTGGTTATAAAATAACTTTTCCTGTTTTCGAGTCTATGGAGCGGTGACGAAATGCCATGAAAACTGGTATGTAGCTTAATGAAAACACATGAAAGCGATTTAGTGACGAAAAAACAATTAGCTGTAACTTCGCCACCAGGTTGAAAATTGGTGCTGTAAACGTAGTAAAGAAATCACAGGTGAGAAAACGATATTTATTAGTTTCACGCATATGTCTGTTACAGAAACTGGTCCTTAAACCCGGTCCTTGAAATAGCCTTAGAGCCAGAAATCACAAGGATTCAGGTCCGGTAAGCATGGTGACCAGACCTGAGGAAAGTATCGAGGAACTAAGCTCTCATCACTGAACGCTGTATGCAGCAACTGTTTTGCCTGCTGACAAACATGTGGGAATTCAACATCTTGCATGAACACTGTGGTGTCCAGACACTGCAGTTCAAAAAGGGCGAAAATCTGGTGATGCTGGAGAAAAGCACAGAAAACGGCACCTGTTAGAGTACAATGCACTGGGCCATTAGGTGTAACCTCCTCAAGAAAGAACGGCCCAATGATGAAGTCTGCATTGAACCCACACCACACTGTCACGTACGGAGGCTGTACAAGCCATTCATGCACAGCAGATGGAGGTTATACCCTCCATATGTGATAGTTCTATCAAGGCCATCCAACGTGTTCTTTAACGTTCACATGGTATGGCTCTCCTGCACCCGGTACCATGACGTTTCGAAGATCATCAGTGTCCTTTTCTGTACTCCGACAGGACACTATGGAGGTTAGCAGAAATAAATATCAACGCTGGCAAAAATTACGAGCCTTATTTATTCGTTCCTATCCTGTGAATCACAACCACTTATAGTCGCTAGCCATTTTTCTGCGGATTATGTATTCAGAAATATTTTTAAACATATTTTTCGGTATTTCCTTTTAAAACCGAACCGATAATTTTCATGCTGGTCATGTAATGTTGCGCTTAACCCTTCTCATTAACATATATCGAAAGTTCATTCTTGCTATTCAGTAATTTCATATAGTTACGCTGGATTGTTTTCATTTTCTCATTAGTGATTTTTTTTTTCGACTTTGATATAAGATTATGATTTTAAAGTATAATTGTCTATCATTCAAGCGCGTTTTGGTCTCTGGAGTTCTAATAGGTTCTGTGTTTATCGCTTAGGATAGCAGAGCTTAAGTATATCTATGGAGTAGGTCTCATCCACTTTGAGTGATTGTTAAATGGTCGCTGCCAAATACGTTAGAGATCGACGGTACTTACGCTATGTAAAATGCTTCTAAATATATTCTACACTATGACATCAAAATATATTATATTATATGATTCTGAAATACATTCTATTCTGTAACTCTTAAAATATCCTCCTCTAACACCCCGCCCCCCAAATATATATATATACTCTTCTACTCTTAAATATATTCCACTCCGTTACTCTTAAACATATTCTACTCCCTTACTCTTAAATATATATTCTACTCTGTTGTTCTTGAATGTGTTCTACTCTGTTGCTCTTGAATATGTTCTACACTGTTACTCTTGAATATTTTCTCTACGACTCTGAAACATTTTCTACTCTATTATTCTACATCTATTCTACTTTATCATCTTAAATTATATTCTCTTAAATTGCTCTAAAAATAAGCTGTACTCTATCACTCCAAAATATATTCTTCACTAAAACTCTTAAAATACTTTCCTCTATGACCCTAAAATTAATTCTACTCTATGACTCTAAATTATATTCTCTTCTACGAAATCTGAAATGTATTTTACTGAGCCACTCTAAAATATAGACTCACCATTGCATAATATTCTGTATCAATGAACAGACAGTAAAATATGCCAGATGTGGTAATGAGAAGCATAAATGTGAAGTAATTTAACGCTGACATTACACTAGGCGTTAAATTAGAGGACATTTGCCAACATTTCTCTGGTTAAACTCAGTCGAGTATTTAAAGATATATGGTCTGTAATTAGGCTACAAGTCATTTAAGAGCTTTTAATCTAGTTGGTCTGCAATTTTGAACCTAGGGCTGCTAACGTTAGATTCACAGGCTCCGTGTGGTCAACTATATAATTTCCTGTTATCTAGGTTGCTACTCAAGTGCAAATTATTATGGTCAGCATGTGTTTTGTTTCTTTGACAAAAAATTCTAATCCTACTAGATTTTAGTTACTCAATTGCAAAATAGTCTTTCAAATTTTCTATTATATGTGATTTTTGCAAGAAAATTGTAAATTATTTAATCAACCACTATTTTGTTATATAATATTATATATTAATTAGTATAATAATAGAATAATATTATTGGATTTTTTCTGAGAGATAGAAATGCTTAAAATTTTGGTATCTTTTAAAATCTTTAATATCGTTTTACAAATTAAAAAGTTTTGTATGTTGATAGATTTGAGGTGATTTATTTCCTAAGTTCAAATAGTTTAGAATATCTTTCAAAATAACACGAAACATTATGTACTTAAATACATAATGAGTGATCACTGAATTCTGCCCATAGACATACCACCCCATGGTATGTCTATAGGAAGCTAACTTCGAAGCTCTCTAACTAAATGCGACTAAAAGTAAATTAAAGATCTGAATCAATTCTATGGAAATAAAAATTTTCAACAATATTCTTCAGTATTTAAAGATTTATAGAAGTGTGAACATCTAATAACAGCAATGTTAGAAAAAGGAATTTAGCTTTGAGTTAATTAAAACTAAAATAAGTAGTGTTATTTCAAATCATTTCATAAAAAACTACATATTTTAAAATTCTCTGAAAATAATTTCTTCAATATTCGTTTAATTCTTTGATAAACTTACTAAAACACATTGCCGCTATTTAATATTCAAAGTTCTATAACTCTTTAAATACTGAAATAATATTGTTAAAACAAATCCCTATTTAGATAGAATTATACTAAGACCTTTAGTCTCATTTTCCCATAAAAAGCTTATTTAAAAGTTATAGAGATTCGAAATCAACGTCCTACTGACATAATATGGGCTGTAATAATTCAATGATTACTCAGTGTATATACGTATTATTTTCTAGAAGGTCTCCTTTGCTACTTAGATTATACACGGCGCAGCATCAATCACTTATAACGTTTCGTTTTGGATGCGATCCAGTGGGAGCTCTCCACATATTCTTCGCTTTAACCCTTTCCTTGACCTCTATAAGTGACCTACTTCTTTGAAGTCATTGATTTATTGCATCGCTATTTCTTTTGACCCACATACTTCACTATTTTATCCTGTCGATGTTTTGATTTCTTTTCCAATAAGTAACATCTTGTTTAGATTTTTTTAATCTTACGATATTCCGCTTTTCCGTTGCCCTTTACTACAAGGTTAAATTTCTAAACTGTATCGAAACATTGTTTTTCAGTGTCTCTTTATTTTTCCAAGTGTTTTGGATTGACATTCCATAGATTTACACCAACGACAAACGACCTGTACTTTTGATGTTGGAAGTTCGTTTAAATAACACTATTTCTTAAAGAGGTAAATAATCAGCAACGTAATTCAACAGTGCTGAAAAGTTGGAACACGAATTTGACAGGTTCGAATTCAGTTTTCATAATGATCAGACATCGGAAAGAAATGAGACTCCAAAGCTATTGCATTCATTCACATGGAATGTTGCGCCGTGGAACTGTGTATAGGAGAGCCCTACGTGCATCAATATAAGAGAATCATTTTATTTTTATGAGAATAGGTTACCATAGGACTCTACAAGGTATCTTGTCAATCTCCTCAGGCACCCTAGATGTTATATTCAAGAGCCTTGAAATATAACTATTTGTTACGTTTTAAAGCGAATAGATCAAAGATAATTTGGGTATTCAACGAGAAGGACAGCATATCGCACCTGGGTTGTGTTGTTTTACCTCTGAACGGCACTTTTTTGCACACCATGGCCTAAATAGCCTAGGGGCGGGGGTGGCTCAGTCGGTAGCGCGCCAGGCTCGTAATCTGTAGTTCCCAGGTTCGAGTCCCAGCTGGGTCAGCGTTGAGATTTATCTCCGCAAAATTCCCCGCCCTGCCCAAGGTCAGTAGGGGACACCGATGGGCTTGGAAAGGCCGCCGTCCGTCGGATGGGACGTTAAGCCGTGGCCCTGTGTGCGGGAGAGCCATACCCTGTGCACGTTAAAGAACACGCTGGATGGCGTTGACGGGAGGCTACCATCTGTCTCCCAACAGCTGTTCCAGTGGGTCCCCTCCCCCAACCATCTCTGAGTCTTCGGGGTCCATGTGACCTGGCAATTTAGCCCATGGTGTGCAAAAAAGTGCCGCTCAGAGGTAAAACAACCCAACCCAACCCAAAGCCTAAATAGCCAGGTCACATGAACCCCGAAGGCTCAGAGAAGGTTGAGGGAGGGGACCCACTGGAACAGCTGTTAGGAGACAGATGGTAGCCTCCAGACAAGGCCATCCAGCGTGTTCTTTAACGTGCACAGGTTATGGCTCTACCGTACACGGGCCACGGCTTAACGTCCCATCCGACGGACGGCGGCGTTTACAAGCCCATCGGTGTCCCCTACTGACCGTGGGTAGGGCGAGAAATTTTGCGGAGATAAATATCAACGCTGACCCAGCTGGGATTCGAACCTGGGAACTACAGATTACGAGCCTGGCGCACTACAGACTGAGACATCCCCGCCCCCTATTGCCCCTGGATAATATGGAATGCTCATTTTCAGAGAAATAGAGTTTTTCATTTCTCTGAAATATGAAAAATTATTAAATATATAAAGTTGGAATTTCTTATCTATATGGTTAAGAAGCAAATCATCCAGTGCATATAAAATAAAATTATTATTTATTATTACTACAGTAGACTCCCGGTTATCCGAAACTTCGGAGATTTTCGGTTGCATGAGAAATATTTATGTAGAAACCAAATACTGTAGGTACAATCACGTATTCAAACCTTAGTTGAAATGAAAATGCAGCTAAAAACAGTGATAATGAAAATGAAGTATAATGCCCTTAATGTAAATATCAAAATAAAATTTAATACGTATTTTCACACTTAATGAATGTCTAATTCTGTACACTTAACAAAAGCTTTGGGAACTTCTTCACAGAAAGCCACCATGGAAAAAGTTATCATTTTGGCCTTTGGATGGCGCTAACTTCCGGTAATACCGTATTTTCCTAATAACGAAATGTCAAAGATAATATTTAAAAGATAAAGTCGGTAAAAAAATATACACAAGACAAAAAAATGCTATTTGAGACACGAGAATAGTGAAACTAAACTTTAATTGTTAATTGAAAGATTTCCGATGAACAGAGTAATATGGTTAAATTCCAGATATAATATTTGAGCGGTTCTTAGCGGTTAACTGAGGGGTTCTTAGAATAGTTCAGAGGTAAGCCTCAATCAGTGAATCAGAATCGTCTCTGTATATATTAGATGTTTTCCTCTCAGCGGCACATTTTGCGCATAATGGTCTTTCAAATGGCCAGGTCACAAAGATCCCGAGGACTCATAGAAGGTTGAGGTAGGGATATCCAGTCAAGGCCATCTAGCGTGTTCTTTAACGTGCAGATAGTCTCTTCTGCACACGCCTGCACTGCTTAATATCCCATCAGATGGATGACGGACATTCTAAGTCCATCGGTGTCATCTATTGACCGCGGGCAGGGCGGGGAATTTTGTGGAGATAAATCTCAAGCTATCCCAGGAGGCACTGAAACCTGGGAACTGCAAATTTTGAGCTTGGCACTCTACCGACTGAGACCCCACCAACACATTTTTTTATGTAATCGTATTATAGTGAATATTGCCGTATTCTAAATAAGCACATTTCCTGTTTTCATTTAAAGCAATTCAAACTTCATTATAACTACTTCACCTCGAAGGGTAGGGGAGGGGATGGCAGTCGGTAGCGTGTCAGGCTCCTAATCTGTAGTTTCCAGGTTGGATTCTCAGCTGAGCCAACGTTCACATTTATTTCTGAAACATTCCTCGCCCTTCTTTCGGTCAGTAGGTGACACCGATGATCTTGGAAAGGCCGCTGTCCGTCACACGAACTTTAAGACGTAGCGCTGTGTGCAGGAGAGCCATAACCTGCTTACGTTAAAGAGCATGCTAGATGGCCTTGAAGGGAGGATAGCATCAATCTCTCCTAACAGTGTCCAGTGGGGATCCTTTCCTCAACGTTCTCTGAGCCCTCGGGGTCTTTGTGTCCTGCCCATTTATCCCAGTGTGTGCAAAACATTGTAGATCGGATGTAAAACAACCCAAATTAACCTCGATTCTAAATTTAGTGATATTATACCAACACCCATAACATCAATTTCGATTTTCAGAAATCTGTTTTATATATATATCGTGTATTATTTTTCCTCATACCCATGAGCAGAATTTAAAACCATCGTCACCAAGTCATCTAGGTCAGTAGAGCATACAATGAAAGGAAAGGAAAAAAAAAATGCACTCTCAATAAACAAAACTGAGCTGAGATAGAGGCGATTTACAGTTTGCTTACTTGGTCGTTGGTATCTTTTCTGCTCGAAGCATCGGTTGACTAGAAACGTGTGCACAATTAAAAGTAGCACATTGCTTCAATGCTTTCACGAGTGGTATAAGCAGCCTTCGGAGAGACATCTCTGGCACATTGAGACAGTTCATGAGAAGTTTCGACAAGGTCATTCGTGCTCACGAACATCTCGACAGCCTGATCCGCCTCTTCCGGACACGCGCAAGCTCCAGATCAGAGCGCCAAGGGGGTCCTATCAACAAACTGTGTTGTCTCCTCAGCGTGTTTCAGCGCAATAACAACCGACTGTGTTCAACATTGACTGCTATCGAAGCCAGGGCTATTTGATCTTTATTTCTCTTTCAGTTAACTAACTTTGAGATGCAGTTCTCTTAGACAACAGTAAATAAATATTTTAAATGAGATTTCAGTACATTTCCCAAACATTACCTCTATCAACACTTAAAAAATATTCAGGCATCCTAGGAAACGAAATTGCTGACCAAATGGCCAAAGATATCATCAACACCAGCAAAATTATTAACATCCACTCACCATATAATGATTACCAACAAAATCAAAGAACATCTCCGAAGAACAAAAGAAGATAACTTCACATCCACTTCAAGCAATGAATTCAACTACAGAAGAAATCTTGAAAATAAAATAACAAATATCAAGTCCAACTCTCTTAACAGAAAACAGCAAATAGTAATAACAAGACTTAGAATTGGACATTGCCTCCTCAATAATACCTTATACAAGTTCAAAAGAATAAATTCTCCTAACTGCAGCCAATGTAACAGCAGAGAGAATATAGTCCATGTTTTATTAAATTGCCCAAGATACCAAGAAGAAAGAAACTTGTTGTTCTCACATTTATATAATTTACAGATCTCAGAGATGACCCTTCAAAATTTATTGGCCAATCCAGATAATCATCAAAGAATTAAAATATTCAAAAAAATTATTTAATTTTTACACGACAGTCAACTTCTTCATAGAATCTAAGAATTATTAATCGTATTCTGATGGACATACTATTTTAAAGAACGCTAGATGTACTTTGTACATGAGGCATTTAAAACATTATCTGCAACTCCTTCATATTCACAAGGTGCCTCAATAAATTTTGTTCATGATCACCTTTTTCAGGTCACGCTTGCTCCATCCTGCATCCTACAGAATTTCATTGAACAGGAAGCACCAAGAAAAATTCACGTGCAGAATGTAACCTAAGGAGAAGCAAAACAATATATATATATAGGATTTGGGAAGGCACCAGCAGCTGAGCCTTTTCCAGTCTCCCCTGGAAGCTGACCTCCCAATCCGCTTCGATCAAGATTGTTTAATTCCGTCGTCCGTTCCTTTCGATAAAGCCTTCAACCATCTTCATATCGCTCTGTGTGGACTCCTAACTGTTACATTTATGGGTTTGTTAGCCACGCCTAGTGGCTAGAGATAAATCCGAGGACAAGTTGAGAGAAAGAAAGGAAGAATAATTTATTAATAATTCTGAGTTACCTAAAGTAGAATTTAAAAGCATTAATAATTTTAATTCTAAGACCTATTATTGCATGAGGTTGTTTTACTTCTGAGCCGCACTTTTTTTTTGCAAGCAATGGGCTAAATGACCTGGTCACAAGGATGAGAAGAGTTTAGTGAAGGTTTGGAAAGGGGAGCCACTGAACAGCTGATAGAAGTCAGATGGAAGCCGTCCGTGAAGCTGTCTAGTGTGCTCTTTAATGTTCACAGAGTATGGCTCTACTGAAAAAGGGATTATGGCTACATGGTTAATCCGACGAACGGCAGCCTTTTCAAGACCATGGGTGTCTCGTTTGTGGCCGTGGACTGGGTCCCCCACCCAATCAGCAACAAAAATTTTAATCCTGGCACAAATAGGACTGAACCTGGTAAGTACAAATTATTAGGCTCGCACGCTACCGAATGAGTCAACTCCCGCCCTGAACTGTTACATCTTTACATGTGAAAGAAATTGTTTTCTTTAGAGTTATCATCTGGTAAGATGACGTAATGTATTATTCGCGTTTAGCCACATACAAGACAACCGAAGTTTTTTTTTTTGCGGAGGAGGTATGATTATTTCCAGCAGAAAATAAATCTGATTCATAACCGAACAACTTCGATTTTCTTCAGACGTTTACGAAGAGTTGTGAAGACATTGCGAAGTCACGTGGCACTAAACGGATCTTTTTCTATACATGAGGCCATGATATCTTGCAATCTGAAAATTTTATAGAATGACGCGTTATATATGGCAGCCTAGGCAGAAGAATTAATGCATCATATAGGTTGTCATTATGGTGAAAAATCGCTGCATAGTCGTCGAAAAACTACATATATCAAACATTTTGTGGTAATTTTGCGTCTGAGACTTAGCGAAAAACGGCCGAAAATGTGCGGAAGATCGTGGACACCCATTACCGCGTATTCATATTGTGATAGAAGGCCCACTGAGAAATTCGGCAATCGGTACTTATTGTCCAGAGAAGTACAAAAGGTGTTATTACACTTTTTTATTACACATTTTCTATTACACATTTTCGGCGCTGATCGATTTATTGGGAAATTATCCATTATTAATGGAAGACCCTGTGTATAAAATGAATGTAAATTATTTTATTACACATTTTCTATTACATATTCTATTTTCATATTACATTTCTATTACACAGTTTCTATTACACATTTTCGACGCCTGATCGATTTATTGGGAAATTATCCACTATTAATGGAAGACCCTGTGTATAAAATACATGTAAAATATTAGAACAACAACAGTAATAATGATAATAATCATCATCATGTGTATAATTTTACATTTCTAACTATTATATACGATTAATCAATATAATATTAAACAAACTGGCCCTCGCGTTTCCCGTAATAGTAAAAAATAGCTCCCCTTTGAAAAAAGGTGAATTGCCTTAATCTAAGAAATTCTTACTATCTTTCAGATACTAATGTAATTGAAAATTCCGTGAATCTTGATTATTAGATTTAAAAGTGAAAAACATATTTCGCTGTTGCAAATTTGAAAAGAAACAAAACTGGAGCTATTAATGCAGCAGATTGAAACACATCGTAAAATAATGGAAAAAATGTAATAATGAGAAGGATAATTTTAATTTTTTATACCAACATCTCAAATGTTGGTTCAGGTTTTTAGAATAAGTGACAAATAACAGCTTTAAAATTACTTTGAGTCACCGACCATACGAACTAATGATAAAGCTCACTACAAAGCACGCTGTTAATGATTTAAATAAAGTTGAGGAATTAAATAATATCAGAGAATATAATATTTAACATACTTTAAAAAACAACAACAATATTTTCATTTTTCTTTATCATGATTTAAAAATGAATTGTGAAAAATAATCCTGTCTTTTGTTTACTACTTAAATGTTTTATTTTGTTTAAAAATTATATATTTTTCATTGTAAACCAAATATAATTCTAAGATCACGTCATCATTTCATTTTTCTCAAAACATGCAATTTTTTATTACTTAAATGTAATTTTATTTGGTTTCACAAATATAGGGGGCGGGGGTGGCTCAGTCGGTAGCGCGCTAGGCTTGTGATCTGTAGTTCCCAGGTTCGAGTCCCAGCTGGGTCAGCGTTGAGATTTATCTCCGCAAAACTCCCCACCCTGCCCACGGTCAGTAGGGGACACCGATGGGCTTGGAAAGGCCGCCGTCCGTCGGATGGGACATTAAGCCGTGGCCCCGTGTGCGGGAGAGCCATACCCTGTGCACGTTAAAGAACACGCTGGATGGCCTTGACGGGAGACTACCATCTGTCTCCCAACATCTGTTCCAGTGGGTCCCCTCCCCCAACCTTCTCTGAGCCTTGGGGGTCCTTGTGACCTGGCCATTTAGTCCATGGTGTGCAAAAAAGTGCCGCTCAGAGGTAAAACAACCCAACCCACAAATATAGAATTCCATTTTTAAACTAAACTAAACTGTGAAACTTCTTTTTTACTTCATTTTTCTTTTAAAACATTTTTAAAGTTAGGCAATTGGTATCGTTAACATCCAATGTGTTTTTTTTATATATAATGGAATGGGAAACACCCAGCTTTTACCGATGATGTGTGTATTCTTATACGTATCATATCTGGTTCTTTTCACTGACATCGGTTCCCGTTATGAAAGGGTTTCAAACTAGCCGTCACTCACTCTTGACGTAAAGACGGGAGGAAATCAACCGCGTGCTGACACTAAACCATCTCTTGCCCTCATTGATCGATGGACGAAGATGTTGAAGATAAACCCTGGATTTCTGTTTGCCCAACTAGGATGCTACAGGTTAAATAGAAAGGTTACAGAGCCGAACATTATGAAGGAAGTGATTGGCGGAGATTGATGCTATCCTTATCTACATAATTGATAGTAACAAATTCCCTTCAAGGGATAATTTACATGTAGGAGGGGAGACTCTAGTGACAGTATGATAATTATCCCGACAGACTAAACTGAACGAAGCAGAACTGAGTTTCTGCGAACTATAAAATCTACGAATGAAATTCCGAGTTTGTATCGTTTAAATCATAGCTAAAATTTTCGTACATGATGCTTTATTTTTACCTTTTATCAAGTGAAATCATCATCATAATCGAACGGAATTACTCATATTTGTATTTATGTCTAAGATATTTGGCTTTTATTATTTTAACAAATGAAATTATCCTTATCAGCCTGAAATTGCACATTGATATTTAATATTAGATGTTTTATTTTTAATTTAAAACATTTGAAATCATCATCCTGAGAGTGAACTGGGCGAAGCAGAATCTAGTTGCTGCGAAGTATGAAACCTGTTGATGAGCTTCCACGAATGTATCGTTTAAGTGGCAGTTTAAATTTTCATATTAATTACATGTTTAATATGTATCGTTTTAACTTTTAAGAAATGAAATTATCATCGCATTCAGACTGAACTATTCACACTTGACTTTATGTTTAAGATGATTCGCTTTTACGTTTGAACAGATGAAATCATCATAGGACTATCTAGACGAAGCTACACCGAATTGATCTGAAGTATAAAATCTGAGGACTAGATTCCACACTAGCACGAACAAAAACTGAAATATTTTAGGAAAGAAAATAACACCATATAATTTGACGGCGTGACTGTAGTTGTTTTATCCTAATGATTCGCATTGGTTCAAAGAGGTCATCAGCAGATAGGGTTTCTTACTCTAAGAGCGATTAATTTTTATGTCCGGACGACTAATGGCTTGTCCACAATGACCCCAACATTGACCCGACGATTAGAAGAAACGAGCCTCAGAAGGCCCCTAGTCCAAGCGTTGCTCTGAGCAGCACATAATTGATAACTTGAGCTTATGTTAATCTCATCAAGCAAAAACATGACATGGACTTGAATTAGGAAAAGTTTTAAAATGACTTTTATTCCATAAAAGCTCGGAGATAGGATATTTTTAATCTAGAAATACGAATATTTAGGTTTAATTTCAAAATAATTTCCTTTTATAGTAAACGATATTTAAAAACTTTTTAATCAAGATATTTATCTACCATTTAGCTGACATTTTTACATTTAAATGGAGTGGAAAAAACATATATTCTCTTGAGACGACAAAAATACGCTTGATTAGAAAAGCAAATTAATTCTTTTGGGAAAGAAGTGAACTATATAAATAGTAACTACGAATTAAAGTAAATCTGCTTAGGGAATTGCCTTAAATTCCCTTTGGGCTCCAAAAAGGAAATTTGTTTAGGATGAAAACTAAAGCAAATTCGCTTTGAACGAAAAGTAATATTAATAAGATAATAAAATAAAAATTTCTTCAGACGAGAAACAAGTATGCTAAATGGCAACTCTAAAAAATAAGTAAATACGTTTAAGACGGAAAAAATAAACTCACTTCGGGCTACAAAAGTTTAAATTCTCTTCGGGCAGCAAATAAAGAAAAAAAAAACATTTGCGGCAGTAAATAAGACAAATTCATTTAGTACGAGAAAAATGATAATCACTTGAGGCGAGGAAAAAGCGATTTCGCTGGAAATGACAAATATCTGAACTCGCCAAGACTGCAAAAATTAAATGCAATTGGTGAGGGGAAAATAAATTTTATTGGGATGAATATAAAGACATTTTTTGTTGGGAAAATACACTGCTCACAAAAATTAGGGAATATTTCAAAATGAATATGAAGCGATAAAAAAAGAAGCATTTGAATTTTTTTTATTAAACAAGAACATCAGAAAAGCAAACGACAAGTCAAAGAAAGTTGTTCGATTATGCAAATGAGATGCAAATTCAATTGTCGTGATTGAGTAGCAAGTGACATATTGATGGGGGTGAACAGAAGCATGTCAAACTGGACGAGAGTGCCACACATTGACTGTTCAGTAGGGTGTATGGTCATCCAAGACTGCCAAAACACACTGACAGCGATGGGGCATGGACAGGATCAGAATGTCCAGCAGTTCTTGTGGGATCTTCTGCTACTCTTGCTCCAGGGCAACTTCCAGCTCAAGAAGTGTTGAGGGAGGCATTGGACGGTTTGCCAGACGTCTTCCCAGTGCATCCCAAGCATGTTCAATGGGTTCAGGTCTGGAGAACCTGAAGGCCAGTCCATGCGTTCGATTCCTGCCTCCTGAAGCATGTTGTTGACGAGATGCGCACGGTGGGGCCTTGCATTATCGTCCATGAAAAGAAAGTTTTTTCCAACTGCTCCATCACAGGGTACCACCATAGAGTGCAGGACCTCATCTCGATATCTGACAGCAGTCAGCGATCTGTTTCTGGTGACGTGGAGGTCGGTACGACCACCAATGCTGATGCCTAGCCCACACCATGATTCCACCACCACCGAAGGAGTCCCTTTCTCGAAATGAAACGTGGATTATCCCGTGTTCCTCGTTCACGCCAGATCAGGACACGATGATTGTCAGGCTGCAGACTGAACCGTGACTCATCAGAGAAGAGGACAGTTGACCACTCATCACGGGTCCAAGACGATGCTCATCAGCCCACCTTCTACGGGTTCTACGGTGTTCAGCAGATAACGGAATGCATACCATTGGTCGCCGGGCACGCAGTCCAACACGATGGAGCCAATTTCGTATGGTCTGGGTGCATATCCGTCGTCTAGTGGCAGCAAGAAACTGTCCCTGCAGCTCTGTTGCATTGCTGCGCCTGCTCCTTCTTGCCAATAAGGTCAAATAGCGGTCATCTCTTGCTGTTGTAGCAGATGGGCGACCCTGCCCTCGTCTGCTTCGTACTGTGCCAGTCTCTTGAAAGCGATTCCTCAGTCTGCTAATCACGCTTTGGGATGTTCCAAGTGCTGTTGCCACTGTCGTCTGTGTTTGACCAGCTTCAAGACGTCCTATGGCTCTCCAGGCTTCGCATTCGGGAAAATAGTGTTGCAGGGGCATTGTAAGGGCTGGGAAATTGCAGGATGTGCACTTTCAAAATCAGGGAACGTGCAGATACTCCAGTACTTTCAGCCTTTTGTATAGTGCATTTTCACCAATGAAATAAAAGTTGGTTTTGCATCTCATTTGCATAATCGAACAACTTTCTTTGACTTGTCGTTTGCTTTCTGATGTTCTTGTTTAATAAAAAAAAAAACAAAGGCTTATTTTTTTTTATCTCTTTATTTTCATTTTGAAATATACCCTAATTTTTGTGAGCAGTGTATAAACTTACTTGAAGCACAAAACATGAATTAATTTAACAGCAGCAATTTAAATTCTCTTGAAGGCGGCAAAATGTTTCTGGCTGGTGTAGCCCAAAAACATCTCTTGGGGCAGACTTTCCTCCTAGTAAGCAGTCTGGTAGTCTCCCACTAATGCTATCTAGCATGTTTTAAAGTGCCCAAGGCATATTTCTGAGTTTTAAGACACGGCTTAAAATCCCATATGACAGACGGCAGTCTTTCTATTACGATTAATGTCTCTTTACTCAAGGAGGAAAGAAGAAGAATCTGATACCACTAGAACTGGAGTTTGGGATCTTAGATTACGTATATGTAGGTAGCGTTACAAAAGTGACATCCACTTCACGGGAAAAGGGATTTGCTCAGCCAGTAACGCACCAGACTCGTAACCTGCAGTTACTAGACTTGAGTCTCATTTGGACTTGCGTCGACAATTTACGCTGACTTTTTCCTGACATAGATAAGCTAGAGATGCAGTCCATCAGATAAGAGTTAAGTCTCGGTTACGTTAGCGCCACACCCTTCCACGTTAAAGAACATGTTGGGTAGACTTGATGGGAGACTTCCACCTGTCTTCTAACAGCTGTCCAATAGGTCCTTTTCCTTTACCCTTCTCTGAGTCCTTGGGGCAATTTATTGGTTTATTAATATAACTCTTGCAAGAAACAAGCAGTTAAAAATTCGGGACTTTTTTTGCTCCTAATGTTTTTAGATATCTACTACTAATGTTATAGCTTAAGTTTGCTTTTTGTTTGAACTTTTATTCTACCATTAATAGGACATTGCTTTCGTTAAGATCGTCCGTCACCAGCATTGTATATGTTGACGGTTTAAGATAAAAACGAGTGTCTTTATGTCTGGCTTATAAAATACAGTGAACTCTGGATTATTCTAGTTAATCATGCGAAAAGCGGGATCAGATAACCAGAAAACTCGAATCATAAAATATCATTCTCGTATATTAAAAATGTGAATAAATTTAAATACAAATGGGATGAGCTGCTGCTACTAGAAATTAAGTTCTAATTATCTCGTTTGAAAATAGTCTGCTAATTGATTTCTGCTATGGTGCATTTAATTCAATTTATTCTTATACATTTTTGTTTGTTTTCTAAACATGCGGATGTCCAGATTAGAAATTAAAGGTTTTATAAAGAACATTTTTTTTTCTTGGAGAGTAATCTGCGATGAAGTTAATCTGCATAAGATAATCAGAAACTCTGTAACTAAAGAAATAAAGACGTAGAACGAATCATATATGTATGTGATTTTTGTTGTGAATACATACAGTCGTATCAGAATAATATGATCACCTACCATAGTATATGTATGGTAGGTGGTGATATTATTCTCATACGACTGTGTGTATATATATACGTGTGTGTGTTGTGAATAGAGCTATATGTGTTTGTGCAGTCGTAATGTTTACGTTCAGTCTCCTTTAAAGATACATATACAACTTTTGCATAACAATTGGTCAGTGTACTAACTAAAATCTCATTTAAGCTTTACTTCAAAAGAAAATCTGGTGTTAGTAGACAAAGCCATCTTTAAAAGATACGAGCACGAGCAATTGAAGACATAGTTTACAGACTCGAAATTTCGACTTCGCAAGCATCGAATCTGTACGAAACTAATGCTTAAAATATTCTACTTCTTGTTTTAAGTTACGAGAAATATTGTCTTGACCTAGATGAAATACGAAGCCTGGTACTCTTTACAACATGTGAATTGCTCTGCATACTGAGCTACAGGCCGCATATCCATATTTTCATTATCAAAGGTTAAGAAGGGATTCCATCGACACCAGCATCACATGGATTTAGATGAGTTGCTAATGATGAATAGTTTCCTCATTTATACCCCTTTTACGCAGCGAGAAGGACACGACGTCAGGTCGACTAGACGTTCAATTATTTGATCCTATATTACACAATTCGCATATTAAAGACTAAGCTAAGCAGAAAACTTAATCTATGGTAAATATACAGATTACCTGTAGATATATAATTCAATAAATACTTATGCGGGGAAAATAATTTTTGCTGACAGTGCGGAACTCGAACAGAAAGACAGGAGCTCCACGTTGGCGCCAGGAGCTCCCCGTTCAGCGAGAAATATAAAGCTCACATTACGGAAATAAAGTATGGAGCCGATGGTTGATTTAGTAATTAGAGCACTCTGGCATATATCTAGAAAATCGTGGGTTAGAGTTTATCACCGTCGGAAAAAAAATTATTCTGCATTACGATTTTAAGCTAGAAGAGTTTGGTATAACGATTCAGTTTATCCCCTTCAGTTATGCAGTTAGTCACCTCTCTAAATATGGAATTTCCTGAACCTTGAAACACATGTGAACTAGTTATTTAGTCTACCCAGCTCTAAAATCAGAAAGAGTGTGACGTTTTAAGATGATTAGTGTTTCGTCACTATCGGATGCATCTACAAACTGACAAGATCTTTAGACTTATAATAAGTGTAGTTTAATGTGTCAGTCCAAGAACTTAGCATAGAGTTAAATTTGAGAAAATAATCGTTTAAATTACCGTATTTGCCGGCGTATAGGACACACCGGCGTATAAGACGCACCCTCTTTTTTAGAAACATTTTTAAGGGAAAAAAAAATTCCACATTGTTTCATGAATTTCCATAAAGATTTACTGTACTCATTTTATCGTTATTTATGTATACAAAAATGTAACTAGGGGACATTGTAGTTAGGTACCTTTTAATGTTCATCCTCAAAACACAGAAATACATCTCCAGAACTAAATGAAAAACCACATGAAGCCTCTTTATCAGAAACTGAGTCTTCGTATAACAAATCATCCTCTGTGCCATCAAGTGAGTTACTAATACCACATTTCTTAAATGACTTTACAACTGTCTCATGTTTCACAGCATTCCATGAAGTTTTGACCCATTCACAAATCTGCAAAATGCTAGATCTCTTCCTTCTTCCTGCTGGTGTCACTTCAAAATCTGCAGACTGCATCCAACTGTTCCATTTCTCCTTCATGAATACTTTAAATGGTTTATTAATGCAGACATCTAAAGGTTGAAGCTGGCTCGTTAGTTCACCTGGAATTACAGCTAACTGAGTTTTCAGTTGGTTGATTTTATTTTTTACAGCTTATGTTCTATGACGCCGAAACTGATCCCATACTAGCAAGGCAGGTTTCTTTAAGTCCACCAGGACGCCTAGACCACATAGTGTCTATCCACAACTTCATCCCCCCTTCATCCATCCAGCCCTAGGATGAACGTGCACAAACACACCTTTAGGCAGTTTTTCCTTGGGCAAGGTTTTCCTTTTGAAAATCAAAAGAGGCGGCAATTTTGTTCCATTGTCACAACAAGACAACACGACTGTGTAGTGCGTTTTCTAATGTCCACAAGTTTTAACAATAACACTTCTTGCACCTTTGGAATCTACTGTTTCGTTTGAGGATACATCGAACGTCAGTGGGACCTCATCCATGTTTCCTATTTGTGAAAGTTCAAAATTTCCACTTTTTCTTGCATTAATGACAATTTTATGAAACTCGATAATCTTGTCTTCATATTCTGTTGGCATCTTTTGTGCTATTTTTGTTTTAGTCCGCATACGTAAGTCATTTCTCTTCATGAATCTAGAACACCATGACGTTGATCCTGTAAAATCAGCGATGCCTCTGTTAGTAGCTATCACTCTTGCTTGTTGAATAGTCATTTTTGTGGAAACTGAAAATCCCGAGCTTCGGTGGACTAATAACCAAGTTTTTAATTTTCTTCTAGTTCTGGCCATTTTGCAATTCCATATCGCAGATTATATTTACTACGCATAGCATTTTTTAGGTCTTCTTCCTGTCTTCTCCAAGTTCTTATCATCTTTTCTGTTGGCGGTGATCCGAAATTCCTCTCTGCTGCCCTGTTTCCGTGTTCTTTAGCATACTCAATCACTCGTAGCTTGAATGCAATATCATAGCAGAATCTGCGTTGTTTTTGAGCCATGTTTCGCAGCAAAAACATGAGAAAGCTTCTTCGGTACTAAAAGTTTACGTTTTGGTTGCCTTGAGGCGCTGTAATCGGTAACGACGCGCCATGCTCGCGCTTTTCGAAAAAATATGCCGGTGAAATGTGATCACACATGCGCACATTGGATGAATCGTAACCTTGAGGTGTCAGTGGATCTGAACTCTATTTTACTGGAATGCTCCCTCTATCAGTAGTGAAACATAAAATACCTCACGCAACTTATTATTTTTACAGAACAAAAAAAATATGGAAACGATTTATTTGAAACCACTCTTTCACAAAAGGACAAAATGCAAAAGAATACTTATATATGTATATTGATATAAACCAAAAGTTTTAGACTGAAATTTCAACTCATAATTTTGATTACCGGCCCCATATTTTAGGCGTATTTTGAGGGGGGAAAAGTGCGTCCTATTATTAATTAATTTAATAATAATAGGATTAATAATAGGATTATTAATCCTATTATTATTAAGACGCATCCCATATTTTAGGCGTATTTTGAGGGGGGAAAAGTGCGTCCTATACGCCGGCAAATACGGTATATATAAGAGTCGTTCAAATAAAAGTGGACAACCCCTATACCTGGGTACACACATTAAGAGCTCAGCAACATCAAAATCAGTGGCAAGTATCGGCTTGAACGCTAAATTAATTACAAGTGTAGTTAGACGTTGTGAGGATTCCCAAAAACATCGAATGGAAACATTCAAAGTTGAATAATGTGCTGTATGCTAGCGTTTTAATTCGATTGCCACAGTCCACTATTGATCGAATTTCTGGACTTTGGTGCCACTATCTACTCTCAACGATATTGTGAAACTATGGTAATTTGAAGGCGGTAATAAAGTCGAACTCCTCAGATTTTTGAGAAAAACAGTTGTTTTGTAGTATGACAATGTGCATTCACATACTAGCAGTAATAATGATAATGAACAGGTATTGTTGGGAATGTCCATAACATCAACTTTATAGTCTGACTGATTAACTGCAACGTTAAGCATCTGCTGTGTGGAGTATCCCCTATTAGATTATCGCATTTATGTACCTCTAAAAAGTCGATGAAATAAAGGAAATTGTAGTCAGTCATTTAAACGATTCTTATATGTATTTTAACCTGGTCAATTATTAATACGAAATTAGACTATTTTTGTGAAGTTGAACTCCTTCTACAGAGCCATCAGTATTTCGAAATTATGCGTGATATTAACTGCAACGTTAAACTATGAATTGAATTTAATCTTCTAACCTCTCATATTCGTAAATATAAGAACCGATAGAAAATTAGATTTGAAAAAGTTAACATTTTACACAACTTTGAAGCAAAAATTTAGCAATAGTTAATCAAGCATCTGCTGTGTGGAGTATTATAATTTTTATATTGCCAGTTAATATCTTACTTATGATTTTTATACATGCAAAAGTCTTATGACGAGGTTATTCTCAAAAAAAAATACCCCCCGCCCCCAAGCAGCTGCTTGCCACAGAGGTCTGACAGGAGCCTGTCAGTTTATATGCCACAGTAAGAGAACTGAGAGGATGGCAGGACCTCAGCAGAAAAACAACACACACATCCATGCCTAATACCTGGGCTCGAACCCAGGTCCCTTAGATCAGTAGCCATTAATTTGTTCTTTGAAGTTGTTAGGCCTTGTGTATCCTTGGTTAATCACAAGGAAACATCGTTTCCAAATTTACTTTATTATTCTGTGGTTGGTTGTTGCTTTGACTGCTGTCAAGAGATTTATAGCATCCCTAACACTCACACCCATTTGTTATAATGAGGTTACAGGTGTAGAATATTAATTTTACGAGAAATGATTAATTGCCTGATTATCTAATGACAACAGAACATGCCTAAATAACGCTAATTTCCCTAAATTAACTAGAACCATGATTTTCGAAACCAGTAAGCTCATAATTTCTCCGAACACACTTGGTAAAATGAGCGTGAATACCCTTTTATAACATTTAAAGTAAGATACATATTGCTACAAATATTGTTAAAATTGTATCTCAAATCATTTGGTGAGGATATTTAAATTAATCCAGTTAACAAGATAACTTTATTTAAAATCATATGGTGAGAATATTTAAATTAACCCAGTTAACAAAGATATTGAAGACAGAAATTGGTGAAAATATAAACACAGCACCTCATTAAGTGCCCTCGCCAATCCACTCTTATATCCACAATATTAATGATAATTATTCATGGTGCTTTATTTGAAACAGGAGAACTCACTTTGCAATATCGTTATCCATTTTAGATGAAACATTGCCTCGAATGGGAAAGGAACCCAAAACTGCCTTGTCCTAACTGCACAGTCTCTGGAGACAAATTGGTTGTTGTGAGTACTATCCCTCCGACCGAAGAAAATTTATCTTCAAAAAATGATATTGATGTATTAGAAAAGTCATTCTCAAACGTTTACATAATAAATCATTCTCCAAAACATCTTTCGAGATATGTGGATCTTTTCATCAAGCAACGTGAACTCCCGTGTACACCCTCATTAAATATATTTGAACACCATTTGATTTTATACAGATTAATTGGCTTTTATTATTGCCGCACAACATAAGATAAATTAGTGTGGTATTTATTGGAAGAACAATTTAAGTAGCTATTTATTTATTGATGTTTAACGTGAACATGACACTAATGTACGGCTAGGTCATGAGAAAATTGCTATAAACCCTACAGAACATTTTTCCATAAACCCATAGCTGCAAAAGAATCCCACTTCGCTAATCCCTGAGCTATAATTTAGCTTCTCATATTTTCCTCTATATGGCCTTCAAGAAAAATCAATTATTTCAAATGATTAACATTTTAATAAATTAATTTGAATCATAAAGATAAACTATTTTAAAATTGAACACCGCATTTGTATAGTCACAATGCACAAATGATTGAATTTTTTTAATTTTAAAATATTGATCAGAGAAAAACAATAAAATATCAGTACTTTTCATAACGAATAGGGAACTATTTGCAGAATGTTTTGTGAATTGTATTTAGGAGAATGCTTGATATTTTTAACGCATTATCAACAGTAGTTAAAAAATGCCAGACTTCTCCATAATTTTACAGGATTCCTACAGAAGCAGAGGCTTGAAATCGGTGATTTTCAAGTAGAACATCAAACACCCAGAGAACACGACACCAAAGTGAAGTGAATGCTTAAAAATATGATTATCTGAAACATAGATCTAAATTCATCATAAAAAATATTCAACTGCCATGAAATACTAACTATCACTTTCAAAGAAAAGATAAAATTTTAGCAAGTCATTTCGCTAAAATGACGCTCGTGTTTTCTTTTTCTTCTAAGTATTTCTATAAAATAAAGTATTGCAAATTTTTAAACGATTTCAAGCATACCTATAAATTGATATTAAGTAGGTGCTTGTTAAACTTCATCGCAGCAAGCAAACGAAATGCTGCTTTTATGATAGGTGTTAAAACGGAAAATTTCGGACTGAAGTTTTCATCGATTCAAATAGCCCTAGATAACCACGTAGTACGAATGACGATAGCAGGTACATTTCCTAGGGAAGGTTTGAAGACAGCGCTGTCATGTCCATTTTGCATATATTTAGCGAGCGACACACACATATCAATGCCCGTGGGTTTGATGTCATTGCTCGTTTTCTAGAGTAGCAGCAAAAGTTCAATCCTCATGGCTACAACTTTTGCTGGATTGACTATTATTCAACAATTTTAATGCGTAAATTAACCTTAGAATAGTTTTAGGTACAAATACCAAAACAAACTGAATATCGTATTTTTTCAATTTCTTATTACAAATAATGCCACTTCTATGTTGAAGGTTCATACATCACGTCTGTAAACTCAGTCCATTTTTTGCAATAAGTAATGATAATATTATAATATTGTAATATTGTTTTAAATGTTGGTTAAATACAAAATCCAGACATATGTATAGAACTCTTTTTTAATACGGTAATTATTTTAATCATATTTAGGAACTAAGATAATGCTATTTAAACAGTGAATCGAATAAAACTAAGTTACTGCATAATAACAAAGAGTAAAAAGTAACTAAGTTATTACACGTAAATTTCATATACTAAACAGTATAAACATTAAGGGCTGAACTCTCCATATCCCATCACATTTGTAATAGATCCTGTCAACTCCCATTGTCTCTTCATTGAAACACGGCTGTTCCTTATTGGAATCGCATAAAATACATCAACTTGATGGGGGAAGAAGGTGACAGTCGGTAGCGTCCCAGGCGTACAATCTATAGTTTCCAGGTTCGAGTCCCATCTGGGAAAGCTTCGAGATTTATATTCGCAAAATTACCGGCCCTACCCTCCGTTAGTGGAGTACACCGATAGGCTTGGAAAGGCCGCCGTCCGTGGGATGGAACGCTAAGCCATGTTCTCGTGTGCCAGAGAGCCATGTCCTGTGCATGTTAAAGAACACGATGGATGGCTTGGATTGGTGCTACTATTTGTTTCTAATAGCCGTAAAGTGAGTCCCCTCTCCCAACCTTCTCTGCGTCCTTGGAGTTTTTGTGACCTGGCCATTTAGCACATTGTGTGCTGCGAGGCGGTGTTCTCAGCATTGACGATTATAAAATCAAAATATCGATCAACGCTGAAAAACGTTGCTCTACGTCCTGCAGTGTAAAATATTCAGATAAGATTTAATTCTTTATGTAAAAATAACCAAGCACATCCATCTCATTAGTATGCCAATTAGCTTTCGTCTTTAATAAATGGTAAAATTATATGTATACCAAATAATTGTTTTAAAATAAATTTCATTATGATTTATTATCAGTAAATGCTTGATTTGTATACCTATTTTATATACCTATATACCTGGGTCGCGTAAAAATTTCTAGGGGGAGTATCAGCCTACTCTCTGTTCCAGGTAAAGTTCTTTCCATGATTGTGTTTAATAGAATTAAGAATCTGGTTGACAGTCAATTGTGTGATGAGCAATGTGGATTCAGAAGTGGTAGGCGATGTGTGGATCAGATATTTTCACTTAGGCAGATTCTTGAGAAATGTTTAGAGTTTCAGAAACCTTTGGTTGCTAGCTTTGTTGATTTCAAAAAGGCTTTCGACTCTGTTGATCGTCACAATTTGTGGTTCACTGTGAGATCATATGGTATACCAGACAAGTTAGTAAGCATAATGAAAGCTCTCTATAATAACACTGAGTCATGTGTGAGAGTTGGTAGGACTTGTAGCAATTGGTTTAGATTACTTCTGGTGTTCGACAAGGGTGCATTTTGTCTCCTTTTCTCTTTAGCTTGGTTATTGATTATGTTATGCGATATTCACTTCAAGGGAAAGATTTTGGCCTTAAATGGACTGGGAGATACTAAAATTTCTGATTTAGATTATGCTGATGATTTAGCCCTTTTGGCAAATGATGTTGATGAGATGAACTCTTTCATTCGAGCTGTTGATGAAACTGGTAGTAGAGTAGGTTTGGTTATAAACAGAGAGAAAACTAAAGTGATGAAAATTGGTCAGGCAGACTGTGATTCAGTTAATCTGAATGGTTGCAGTCTTGAGCAGGTGTCACAGTTTAATTATCTTGGGAGCTATGTAACAGATAAAGGTGATGTGCGACATGAGATTAACAGAAGGGTAGGGATTGCTGCCGGGACTTTTAAGAATCTATGGAGAGTGTGGAGAAATAGGCGTATATACATAAACACTAAAATTAGACTGTATAATAGTTTGGTTCTTTCTAGTGTTAGTGAAACTTGGACACTTTGTAAACTAGATAACAGGAAACTAGATGCTTTTGATTCCAGATGCTTACGCAGTATCTTGGGCATTAGGTGGTTCAACTTTGTAACTAATGATGAGGTTAGGCAAAGGAGTTTGCAACCTCCTTTAAGCAGCATATTGTGCAGAGAGAGACTCCGTTGGTTTGGCCATGTTGCCCGTATGAATAATTATAGATTGGAGAATAAGGTTATGAACAGTGTGTCTAAATGCCTCAGAAAGAAAGGGAGACCTAGGATGCGATGGGCAGACAATGTCAAACGGGACCTTGTTAGAATTGGTGTGCAGTGGCCAGATGCAGTAGATGTAGCTCAGGATAGATTTGCTTGGAGAACTAAATTGCACGGTCTGGTTGGACCTCCGTAGCCCATGGCTTCTGGAGGATGTTGATGACGATGATGAATTTATAATCCGTTAACTAGAATGTCCTATAACGGAAAGTTCGAATGTTTTATTTTGCTTGTATTAAAAAAAAATAAATAAAAAAAACCCTCAAGCAGCCGCTTGTCTCAGAGGTTTCACAGGAGCCTCTCAGTTTATATACCATAGTAGAAGGTCTGAGAGGATGGCAGGACCTCAGCAGAAAAACGACACACACATCCATGCCTTACCCTGGGTTTGAACCCAGGTCCCTTAGATCAGTTCCCAAGCGTGCTAAACACTCGGCCACGGAACGGCTAATAAGAAATGGACAGTTTTTAGTTAGCAGTATGGTTGATCCGTTTGTTTACTGGTTATTATTGAAGTTTTGCTTATTTATTGTAAAATGATTATTTTTTTTCTATGAAAGAATATAATTTATTATCAGCCTGGTTAATTCGACCTCATTACAGAGTACTGATAAATAAACATTACTAAAACTTTGCAACGATATTATATTGGAATTTTTGAAAATTTTCTGTACTGAAAATAATTTACATTACCTGGTTTAAATCGTATTTGCTACATGAATTCCTATCGAATGGAGGTACATATTATGCAAAAAATCAAACATTTATATAAAATATAACTTCATTAGATGCATATTAAATATGGGGAGATTCAAATTATCGTCTTTAATTTGCACAGAATTAGGCATTTTACAAGCCAAATTGGAACCCGGAATGGCTCAGTCGGTAGCGTGCCAGGCTCGTAATTTGCAGTCCCCAGGTTCGAGTCCTGCCTACGCCAGCGTTGAGATTTACCGCCTTAAAACTCCCCGACCTGGGCTCGGTCAATAGGAGATACTGATGGGCCTAGAAAGCCCACCGTCAATCGGATGGGAAAATGTTAAACCGTAGTCCCGTATGCAGTAGAGCAACACCCTGTTAAAGAAAAATCTGGATAGCCTTGAGTAGAGGCTACCATGTGTCTCCCAACAGCTGTCCAGTGGATCTCCTCCCCAACCTTCTCTAAGCCCTGGGTGTCCTTGTGATCTAAATATTTAGCCTAATATGTGCAAAAAAAGTGTTGTTCATGGGTAAAACAACCCAACAAGTCAAACTATTGCTGTGCGTCAAGTACCGAAATATTAAAAAAATTAAAACTCACACTTATGAAACATTTAAAAGAAATACCGAACTCTAAAAATTTTTCCTTCTTCGGTTTTATGGCATGCAAAACAGCTGTAAAAAGAATATATTTTCAAAGGAAATGGTGCATTCAATGTATTATCATATATGCAAAATTGAGAATTATTAAATGTTATTTCCAAAGAAATTAAAATTATTAAATATATTATAATAATATCTTCGATATATAGTGCTAATAATAATCTTTATTTATAACTTCCATCACAAATGATAAAATAAACTAACATAAAACAAATTATATTTATAATAGTTTGAACCATGAGGTTTTCCAAATATCATCCCGTTTTATTGCCATTTTCCGCATCATCGGAAAATACTCTGATTTTCTCAAAGCAGCTAATCGGCTGATTATAACAGTTCCCGAAATCCGGCTGTTCTTTTCCCAAAAGATACACGATGCGCTTATCTGGACATGATTTAAAATGACAATAAGGGATTTTCGGGAAAAAGAAAAGTTTTAAATTACATTTTTTTGTGAAGGTAAGAGTATTTCATTGGTGGAGAAAAAATGGTGATGGACTTTTCTTAGCGTATCATGCGTTTCTTAGGGGGAGAAGTGCCCTTCCACCATTACTAGCGTCCATGCATGCATATTCTGGTGTGCTTCACTGCATCTTTAACCACGACTCATAGTATCCATGTTGCCACTATAATCATTAATCTTTAGGCGTTTCCTGATTCATTTTCAGTGGCATCTGTTGGACTAGAATTTACAATTTATTAAAATTAATAATTCCGTACCTTTCCGACATTTCAGTTTACTATGAATATCATACATATGTGTGGACTAATCTGCGCAAGTTCTAATTCGTTGAACAGAAAGATCTGGAAGCGAAAATGGAATAATTCGGAAAATTCAATTTAATCTGCAGATCATTCATCCCGAAAACTGATTTGTTGAACGACATAATTTGTAAACGAAAGGGAGTCAATCGTTAGCAGGAGTCAGAGGCCAAATCTGAAATGTTCTAGAATAGTAGAACAACTAGGAGTGCCACAAAGGTACGCCCACCTCCACACTTACTCCAAGAAAAATATATATCCCAACGCGGTAATAAAATCAACATCTGAAGTTAAAATGATGCTCAAAGGGCCCAATAATTAATATGTCTAGATAATTTCTTGCTTCAAAAAACGGCAGATAGTGGAAGCTGACAAACCTTGTGAGTTTTCAAAAATATCTGGTATAGTAAATGCCCCACCAACCAACACCAATTTCTGGGTGCCATATTCTTCTATTGCATCTCCATCCACATATAATTCGACAGTTTTAACAACGACAAAGGTGTTGAATAGACACCGGATATTTCTTTCAAAGACAAGTAGAACCGAGGAAAAAACTAAGTGTATAGTGTTTGGCGAAAAAAACCTCCTTAAGGATGATTTAGGTCGAATCTCTTACAGATAATTCGAGTCTCAGTAACAGAACAATATTCAAGATCCGACAAAAATGATTGGTGTAAAATAGCGGGAAGATCTTTTCTAACTCTGATCAATTGTAGAAATCAAAACATCTCACGTAGAATTCACAATTTATATATTAGTAACGATACTAAATAACTATGCTAGAAATGTGGAACGCTGATGCTGCTAATAATCCATAGCACAGATCTCAGAAAACTGTAACAGACCAAAGATCTAACTATTCCTTCAAAGTTGTTTTACCTCTGAGCCCTTTTTCACACAATGATTCCCTTTTTCACACAATGGGCTATATTTCCAGGTCACAAGAAACCCAAAGGCTCAGAGATGGTTGAGAGAAAGGAATCCAATGAACAATTGTTAGGAGACAGATGGAAATCTGCCGTCGTGGACATCCAGCTGGTTCTTTAACGGGCATAGGGATGTCTCCCCACATACGGGGCAATGGCTTTACGTCCCTTCCGACGGATGACAGCCTGTCCAATTCAAGCTGCGTCCTATTTCTGACCGAGGGCAAGGTGGGGGTTTAGAGGAGATAAATCTCAATGCTGACATATGTAAGACTCGAACCTGGAATCTACACATTAGGAGGTTGGCCCGCTACCGAATTAGCCAATCGTCGCCCCTGTCTTCAAGGCCAACTATATTATTGCAAAATTAAAATGTGTGTTACTCCTGATGAATGATAAAAATTTGCGCAAATTTATATATTTGTTTTAATGCATTTTGCACTTACTAGCATTCTCAAAGGGGAGGGGTAGCTTTCTCCTCTAGATCCGATTCTGACTGTAAACATTCGTTTTTACTGCATTTTGCAAATGATAATAAGAAATGCAAGCGTAGCTAACACTGAGTTACTGTTATAAACATTGAGTTAATATTTCTAGTAACATAAATTATTCATTTTAATAAAGAAAATGCTTACATCCTATATAAATTCTTAAGTTTAATTAATTCACTTTTTAATCGTATGCGTTTTTTTTTAATCAACAGCCACCTAAAAGTTCGAATTAAATAATTCACTTTTTAATCGTATGCGTTTTTTTTTTTTAATCAACAACCACCTAAAAGTTCGAATTAAACAAGGAATTGTATCAAAAGACAATTTTTTTGTTGGTAATTTTTGTTTAGTGAAAATGCTGGAGATCTTCCGATAAACATAATAGCTGCAATTCATTTCAAGTTGGCAGATACCTGCAAACTCCCTTCCATCAAAGCATGCTGACCTCAAGCATGATGATTTTCGTGGTACACTCAAGTTTGATACCGTTAAGTAGTTACCGTTAAGTAGCTTTCGAGTAAGCTAATGAGAAGATCTCTGTATCTTTTTAACAGATTCGTGTATCCCTTAATTTACCAAATATTAACCATCGAGTCCGAAGCTTCCTATCTAGTTTTCCCTGTTTCACTTGGTATTGCACTAGAAATCCAAGTCTCTATCTATAATATGATCAGATTTAAACACTCGAATCTCTTTTTATCGTTTTTCTTTTATCGATTAAAATCCTCATTTTAGTAATTTTCTAACCCCCAGCTCACCACAGTAACTTCAAGTCTCTATCTATGATAGAAACGAGTTCTAGTAGAAATTGTCGGTTTTTTAGTCATATTATATAATAGCCGTAATTCTGGGTGGATGAACGACGGGCGGATACGTGTGACATCATCGGTAGCAGAAATGAGCAGTTTCCTGTGATTCCGCGGCTACTTGAGCTATCGGTCCCGAATTTATTGAGGTGGTCCCACATAGTTCTGACCTTCTTGGTGTGGCAGATGGAGTTCCTAGCTACCATGGGTCGGGAATGATCCCTCGAAAGGCGTCAGAGATTTCTGGGCGCTGCTATCGCCTGCCCTATGAACTGCAGTTATCGATCGACGTGCGCTGGAGTGAATGAGCTTATCGAAAGCTTTGTGCCAAACGTTTGGCGTGGGCATTACTAATATTGTATATTTTCTGTGGTTTTCCAAAATACATAAAATCAAAAATACTCGTTCTTCATGAATAAAATAACGTTACAGTAACAGCTAATTTCTAAATATTTTTCGAAAATAGTTTAATTTTTTTTATCTATTGGTAATATTTTGAGCAAATCGTAGTAATGCATTATGCTTACTTTTCTCTATGATGAAAACGAAAAAAAAAAATCTTTGCACGGTTTTCTGACGGTGTCAAGTGAGTGTCACCATAGACCATATTTTATGCGTATGTTACAGTCATGCACTTTTGCTTGTTTTTCTTTAGAATGAAACTGGGGTGGCTCAGTCGGTAGCAGGCCAGGCTCGTAATCTGCAGTTCCCAGGTTCGAGTCCCAGCTGGGTCAGCGTTGAGATTTATCTCCGCAAAATTCCCCGCCCTGCCCACGGTCAGTAGAGGATACCGATGGGCTTGGAAAGACCGCCGTCCGTCAGATGGGACGTTAAGCCTTGGCCCCGTGTGCGAGAGAGCCTTACCCTGTACACGTTAAAGAACACGCTGGATAGCATTGACGGGAGGCTACCATCTGTCTCACAACAGCTGTTCCCGTGGGTCCCTTCCCCCAACCTTCTCTGAGCCTTCGGGGTCCATGTGACCTGGCCATTTAGCCTATGGTGTGCAAAAAAGTGCCGCTCAGAGGTAAAACAACCAAACCCAACCTTTAGAATGAAACAATTCTTTATTCAGCAATCTGACGGCCGAGAAATGTTGCCATCATTAGCGTTGGCTGTTTTTTGTATGCACACGTTTATACATCAAATTTTTATAATATGTCCGATGTGTCAAAATACTTGTTTTTTTTTTTACCAATAGGGATAATTCACTCAGTTCATGCAAGCCTGAATTCAATAATGAGATAACAATTCTTTCCGATATAACAAAAACAATGACGAAATCCATTCGTTAATATTTATAACGTATGTGATCTTCAGTGACCATCCTCACTTTTGCATTGAATTATCTTAATCTTTGTATAGAATTCTAAGAATTTTACTTACGTATGAAAATACATGATGTTGAGTTGACTGAGATAAAATGTCATTCCGAATAATGCAGATTTTTTTCGGTAAAGTTCAAATGCAAAGCAGATTTCTTAATATGATAATACAATGCAGATGGTAGGTTTCGCAGGAGTAAGTAGGCATGCAAATGCGAATGCGAAAGGCAAGAGGTTAGATCTCCTTTTGTATTTTGAAATCATTTCTTGCATTATTCATTTCTTCAGGATATTGTTGATGTCTCAGCTTCAATTGCTTGCTGGCACATTTTGTACCATTATCAGAGAAAATATATTTTTGTTATCGAATGTTTCTTAAATTTATACTTTGCTATGTTTGAATTCGCCGATAACCTTTCTCTAGAATACTCTATTTCCTCCTGTGCTGATGATGGATGAAATCGATTAGAATTCATCAGCCACTATTGAGCTGCATCGAATGGAGGGAAAAGGTTGTTTTGTTTCCGGCGTATTGCCTGCGTAAACAAAACAGATTAGTAAACAAAACAGATTAGTAAACAAAACCATAAAGCTTTCCTTCTATGCGGCGAGGAAGAGCCAATAGATAACGAAATTGAACAGACACTGTCAAAAAATACGTTATTATACGTTATTAATAAAGGTTTTAGATAACAGAGTGCAAACGTTTTATACGAAATTCACTTTTTCGGATAATATTAAGTCAGGTTAGATGACATTATAACCCCTTCAGACCTTATTCGTCAGAATATATTTTCAAGAAAAAAGTAATACTTTAACCTTTCTAACAGTTCACCATTAAACTTGAAATTTGCACCGCTCTGGAACATTTCTGCCTATTATATACAGGTATTAATAAATGCGAACGGCATAAACAGCGTTATTCTTTCTTCTAAGCTAATAATGATGCAGTGAAATCGTTTCTCGATTTTTATCTTCTTCTCTACAGTTCTTGTTGTGTGTCAGGCACAGTTGTCTTCAATATTATTTTATGTAGTTTCTATTTTATCCATATATGATATCAAATTCCAGTTCATTGACATATACTAAAGACTGGTATACATTTTGTAAACATTGCAAAATCACAGATACTTCTTCCTGCGTTTAAAAAACAATCTAAAAAGCAATGGACATTGGAATGCATACCAGGTTGAAGGGATGAATATACTTGAGAGTTATTATATTTGCGTTCGGGATGCTTTCATTGAATATTTTCTTCGGATTAGACTTTCGCGACTTTTGCTCAATAACTCCTAAAAACTGTCGTGCTAGCCATTATCCTTGCCGTACCTATCCTCTTCGTCATTAACGACAAAAGCACCATGTCATCCCAGTCGTTATTAAATAACAAAGTTAGATGAGAGTTGTAATTTTTATGGAAGATATTTTGCTCAATTATATTATTATCTAATTTAGCTCACTTTTTTTCAGACATTCCTCTTATCAGAACTTGTGATAGATGTTATGGTGCCAGAGCCAGTCACAAATGTAAAACCCCATAACACACTGAGAGCTATATAAATATACGAATATATTTAATAGATACTTTGGAAAAAATTACATTTCCTATAATTTAGTAAGGGAAATTTTAAATTATACAATAAAAACGATTTACACTGTTTTACAATTTACCCACTACAGTTGTTTGACATATCATTTGACAATGACATGTATATTTGTTCACCCTAGCCCATGGGCTTGAGCCAAATGACCCTGCTGCTCCATTCCCCGACCCTTCTATCTGGGTTTGTCTAATATCATGGTTCTGTTTGTGAGCAAGGAGTCTGTAGATTTATAATTTGAAGGTATTCAGCAAACTGTACTGTAAATTGATTTATCTCAACCATCATTCCAGTTTTTGTGAGAATTTTGTTTACACTTCATAAAAGTGGTAAAAAATGTCGAATAAATTATTATTTAATGTGGTTAGATAACGATATCAAACGACATAGCCCGTTCGTTTTGCATCGTTGACCATTTAACTTCTACTCGACGATTATATGAATATTTATTTTCTGGCCCATTAACGGAAATTTTTGTGCATCGCTGGCTTAGATAATTAGCTCCAAGAGAATTTAATATTCTGGATGATGATTACTTGTTATTTGTGTGAATATATGTTATCGTATAAAAACGTAAATGATCATCGGCAATTATATACTTTTGTTAAGTTGATATTCTCCATAACTTAATTTATTTCATTTTGGAATAAAATTAAATCATTAAATAAACTAATAATTCATTTATCATTTCATTTTTAATGATATTCTGGTTAATGATAAAATAAGAAACGATTAACTTAAATGTTTGCAATTGGAAAAAGGTACACGTCGCAAGCATTTCATCTGCGGAACATATCGCAGATAATTATCTTAATTGAAAAAAATAATCGCAGCATCATGTTAACTGTATGTGTTACGGAGTAAATACGTATAGAAAAACACAATGTAAGCACTGAATATTTTTCATCCTGGAATGATGCTTTTCGCGGGCTTTCTTCAAGACTGTTTTCAATTTCAAAAATACTCTATTACCAGAGTTTTGATTACCGTTTGATTAAAACAACTATTCCTATCGGAAGAACATGTTTTTATAACTTGCCCATCTTTTATATTATGATTTTAAACCAATATTTTAAAGATTTCTTTACCTCATTTTGAAATAATTTTAATCTAGTTGAACTTAATATTTTTGAAACTTCTAATGCAAACAGCATTAATGAAATATACATATATTATAGTACTTTGATAATTTAGCAAATGTAGACAAAGGTCTGAACATGTAATTCTTAAGATTAATACAGTTGCAATTGTATTTTACGTCATATGTTAAAATTGTTTCATAATACTATTTGCTCTCGATTATTCGAGGTCTGATTAATCGGACTGTGGATTAACCGGAATGTGAAACAACGTAATGTAATCGCGAAAATAATGCAAGATACGGGAAAGCGGCCGCTAAAGTACGATTCGACACTAAAAGATTTCACGCAGTACAATGTTCTCATTAGCAAGCAAACTTCTAGATAATGGGGGAATCTACTGTATTACAAATATTCACAACTTCCCAATTTTGCAAGAAACTTTATATTTCTAATGCTTGGAGCAGAATCCTTTAAGGTCTTCTCCTTGTATAGGTAATAGAGAGAAGATGTAATCGCCGAGTAGCGTGTTGGTGTAGGCCCAGGAATCTAGTTGCATGCATAGTGTCAAGGAAGCGAATAAAAAATTCATGATTCTCTTATCATCACGTCACTTCTGTCAAAGTATGCTGTGCCCTCTGCCCTACTAGTGCCTGTCTCAGCAAAAGTTTGCGGCTTGCACTTTCTACAATCCAATAAAGTAAACTCACAAAAAAAATTGTTGACAAAAATGATATATTCTGGAAAAAACCTGGTTTATATCGATAAAAATATGTTGTCAGGATTTAATATGCGTGGAATAAGTTTAGAGTTTATCGAGTGATGCTTTTCATATTTCTTTCATCGTATTAGTACAGGTTAATGGTAAATATGTAAGAAAAATATATCTCTTGCTTGTGTAGGGTATTAAATAACTCACCTGAGAGAATATATTTCTGTCCTTAGAAATTTATAAAATACACGACATAGGAGAAAGCTTATTACAAACACCTGAAAAGAATTATCGTTTCCACGGCTGGAATCGAACCCGCAACTTTCTAGATACAAGCCAGAGCTCTACCGCTAAATATTTTTCAGATGTTTGTAATAATTATTTAAGTCAATTTCTACAGATAATATGTGTATTTATTACGGATGGATAGAAAAAAGCTTTTAGATTTGGTGTATAAACACACTCCATTATTACTCTTGGTTTAACTCATAAACATTAAAAGTGACATTTATATTGCCTTCCTTTTTTGTATAGTTTTGGCTTCCCCCTTTTCCAATTTGATCTCAAATTTCTGAAAATTCGATTTAGTTGACGAGAAAATATAATTGGGTTCATTTCGGGCCAGTGGTTTCAAAAGTGATGAAATCAGGGGGAATTCTTTTTTTTTTATAGGAAAATAGCAACCTTTTATTTCCAAAAAATTAGTAATTATGGAAGCTACTAATTCATCACCAATGGAGCATTTCGGTAAAAATGAAAGCAACTAGTCAATTACCAGTGGAGTATTCACAAAATTCAGATAGGGTGTATTCATTTTAGAGTGAAATCCCTTTTCCCTTGCATGAAAATCACAGATCTAGGTCGCTTTGAATCTAATACACCTGATGTGTAAACTGTTGTGCACGAAATTAGTAGCAGAATATTAAAATTTGTTCAGCATGAATATACTAACTTCTATTGGTACCTGTGATAAACTATAAAGCGTTATTTTCTGTTTTCTTAATGAAATGAAACAAACTGGTTTACAGCTCCAAAGTCATCTGTAGATATTATTACTCACGATGTTACTTATTCAGTTCTGATTACAATTATATGTTCATGAAGCTGAAAACTTCGGTGTCGTCAGTGTCGTGTGTATTATTACAATGCTGCTATGAGTTCTGGTTCCTCATACATATTCACAAGTTGAAAGATTCTGCATCTTTTATAATGGGAAATGATAGCTTTCAAGTACTATATGTCTTATCGGTGATTCCTTTAAAATATTATAAATTTTTCAAAATAAATTAAATATAGAGTGCATTAGAAAGAAGTTTTACAACTTCAAATATTTATAGCTATTGAATCTGTCATACAAAAAGGAAAATAAATGATGTGGTAGTGAAGATTAAGCTATCAATTATGTGATGCTCAATATGAATGCGGCAGACAAATCCAATTCCTTTTTTCTCAGTTAAATTTATTCAACTACATATACATTTACATCACACTTGAAATTACATTTGATTTACAAATTACAAATATTTTGAAATAAATTTAAGAAAAAAACATAAATGACTAATGTTTCAATTACTCTACTCGAGAAAGTACCCTTATGTGGGATGAATACAAATGTTTTAAACACAATCTAGAATGCAACCATAATGTAATATTTATTAAAATAATAAAACTCAATAACAAATTTTAAATACTGAAATATTTTACTTATACTATTTCATTTATTTATTTATTTATTGCGATCAGACCAGCAAGCTACTATTTATCAGTTGCCACGCGAACCAAGCGATGCCAGTGCCATACCGCGTTGGCAAACCGATTAGTATTGACTTACAAACCGATTATTATTCACTGATTGGTATTAACTTACAAACTTATTATTATTGGCTGATTGATATTGATATAAACTTATTTATTATTGGCTGATTGATATTAACTTACACACTGATTATTATTGATTTATTGGTATTGTCTTGAAAAATGATTATTATTGGCTGAGTGATATTGACCTACACACTGATTATTATTAACTGATTGAAACTGGCTTACAAACTGATTGTTATTGACTTACAAATTTATTTCATTTACTAAACTATTTACATAATACCGAATCATATTATGCAGTTTACTTGACGAAGAAATGATTTTTTTTGTGCATTTTAACATCGATTTCGCTTTTTGCTTTTAGCTACGAGCGAAATTTACTAATCAGTGATATCTCTGTGGCGTAGTGGTATCAGATTGGCTCACGGTGTCCCTGCAATTGCTAAGTATCTAGGTTCAAACACCACGTAGTGAAATGATCATTTATGCAATCACAATCTGCAGATAAGCAATTAGCTCTGCCGTTCTCTTGTAACAAATGAAAAAAAAACAACTTCCTAAATCAGTCCTGTTGCATAGGGATGACCACCCCCAAGGTCAACCTTGAAGAGTTTGCACCAGATTTACTTAGCAAAAAGGAAAATTTACTTAATTAAGTTTTGCATTTCAAAAAACATACACAGAAAGAACTTTAATTGGTCCAATTAAGAAAAGAAAAAAAGTGGGAACAATGCAGAAAAAAAGAGTGAAAAAGAAAAATTGGGTTATGTGTATACCAAAGTGAAAACGTTTTGGAATTCAGAACACATACTTCTTATTTTCATAAAATAAAACATAATATTAATTTGTTAAGATATCAAATAGTCAATAATTCTTACATTATTAATTTCCCATAATTTGTCATGAGCTATTAATTTTTTTTCATGTATAGACCGCATGGTTACTGATCAAAGGAACCTGGATTAAAAGAACTGAGTTAGATATATTTTTAGCCGGGTTAGAACACTTGATAAAAGGCATCGATTTTTGGGTTGTTTTTCTGCTGAGATCTGGCTTACCTCACAGATATTCTCAATGGCGTATAAACTTGACAGATTCCTGTCGGACCTCTGTGGCAAGCACCTACTTGAGAATGTATTTTTCTTATTTTTTTCTATTTTATTTTATACATCCGTGTACCAAAAAAAATGGAGGGAAGTTAGAATTTCTCCCTATCCACATAAACGCTCAATCGGAATAAACTCTATTTGTTCGTTAGTTTCATCCCTTCTCTAATACACAGACTAAAAAAAAACAGCATCGTGCCACAAACATCATAGGTGCTTTATTATGTAAGTCTGCACACGTATTGCCATCTATCTTTGTTGACAAAGCTGATTTTAATGAAAAAAATATGACTCGGGATTCGAACCGTGGGTGGAAAAGTTTAATTTTTTTTTGCATCAATGAATAAGAATGTATATAAATAACTTCATGTTAATAGAGAAAAAATTAAAAAATTTAGAAAATCGTTTTGAATTTTATAATTCCTCTCAGTAGAAAAATATTAAAATAATGTGTGCAACATCACAAGGACAAACTTAATAAATAATGCACTTTAATCTTAAAGTACCTTATTTTAGTAATTATTCTAGAAAAGCACAATTTTTGTATGAAGATAAATTTAAGCTTCGTAAACTGTTTAAATGAAAGATTATAATGCATCATCTAGAAGGTTGCAAAGTTGTCGTCCTTAACCAGATGTCTATATTTTAAAGCTATTTCACGCCGAATTAAAGTATAATTGCTCTGTAGCTTTGGTTTTTAATGTGTTTACACGTCATAATTGCATTCCTAAATTTAAAAGAAAAAGAAATAAAGCTTTGCATTTTTTTGCCGAACTTTATGAACAAAGCGTTTAAGCATGAAGTCGTTTACTAACATTACCGAAATAAGAAAACTAATTTGCTACATATATTTCGGACAATGTTATTTAAAATTAGATTCGTAAAGAAGTTTAAATTGCTTTATCGCATTTATTTTTATGTTACCTTGAATGAAAGTTACTTCAAATCCACGGTTAAGGCGCGAAATCATTTCATATTGGGCTTAAAAAAGTTTTCAACTGTAGTGCATTCACAGAACAGGACACTGAAAATGAATGCACATTGAATTCAAACTTACTAAACACCTTAACTAATCAGGTTTCTGATAGCTGATGGAAATTCCTATTTATGGGGGAGGAGGGTCAGTCAGCAGCGGGCCAGGCTGCAGTTCCCAGGTTCGAGTCCAAGCTGGGCGATCATTGAGAATTATCTCCGCGCCCTGCCCTCGGTCAGTAGGAAATGCCGATGGGCTTAGAAAGGCGGCCGTCCGTCGGATGAGACGTAAAGCGTGGCCCATGTGCGGGAGAGTCGTACTCTATGAATGTCAAAGAACATGTTGGATGACCTTGACGGGAGGCTACCATCTGTTTCGCAACAGCTATCCAGTGGGTCTCCTCCCCCTAAGCTTCTCTGAGACATCGGGGTCCTTGTAACCTAGCCATTTAGCCCATTGTGTGCAAGAGAGTGCCGCTCAGAGGTAAAGCAACCCAACTCAACCCTACTTGGCGGTGCATTATTTTTCGACGCACTTACCTTGTTTATAGCGGCACCTTTTTGAAGAAATGTAATATGATAACAGTAACATTTATTTTTAAAATCTTGTTGTTTAGTTTATGGAGAACAGGATAATTATTTTAAAAATATTATTGATTAGTTTATGGATAATAAGATAATCAACTTTAAAATATTCTTGATTAGTTTATGGAGAACAGGATAATTATTTTTAAAATCCTCTTGATCAGTTTATGGAGAAAAGTGCGCCAATGAATATAGTTAATATTTCTGAATGGCGAGAATTGCTGTTTAATCTAAAGAAGTTTATTTGTATTTATTAAGTAGATTACACTTAATGCATTATGTAAATATATGGAAATTCTTGTAGCAATAATAACCACGCGCAATACTTGTCATTGTCTAAAAATTACTTGTCTAAAAAGTTATTGATTCAATGTTCTGACCAGCGTTTAGTTTCCATTGTAGAAAAAAACCACCCTTTAAAAATAATTGAAGGTTTCTGGTTTATAGTAAACCCAGACAGTAACACATTATTTTATGCTACGAGCGATACAGTATCCTGCGTTTGCTGTTAGAGAAGAGTCTTAAAAAATACCAAGTATTAAAATAGTGTGTGGGTTGGGTTGTTTTACCTCTGAGCGGCACTTTTTTGCACACCATGGGCTAAATGGCCAGGTCACATGGACCCCGAAGGCTCAGAGAAGGTTGGGGGAGGGGACCCACTGGAACAGCTATTGGGAGACAGATGGTAGCCTCCCGTCAAGGCCATCCAGCGTGTTCTTTAACGTGCACAGGTTATGGCTCTCCCGCACACGGGGCCACGGCTTAACGTCCCATCCGACGGACGGCGGCCTTTCCAAGCCCATCGGTGTCCCCTACTGACCGTGGGCAGGGCGGGGAATTTTGCGGAGATAAATCTCAACGCTGACCCAGCTGGGACTCGAACCTGGGAACTACAGATTACGAGCCTGGCGCGCTACCGACTGAGCCACCCCCGCCCCATAGTGTGTGGTATAACACACAGAAACTGCTGAAACCCATACCAGCTCTCGAATATTTTTGAAATGCATCGTTATTCCATCACTGCTTATCAAGTATCTTTTAGCTAGAACTTAACCGTTTTGTTTCATGGAAACTAGGAGTTAAATTATTTCATACAGTGGATAGCGGATTAACAGATTTCTATCAACAGATATGTGCAGTGTTGAATGCAGTCATATTTTACAGGGGAGGTAAATGATATCTGGTGGGTCGGGTTGTTTTGTTTCTGAGTGGCAATTTTTTTTACACACAATGAGCTTAATGGAGAGGTCATAAGGATCCCGATGGTTCAAAGAAGGGTATAGCTGCTAGGTGACAGATGAAAGGATCAGAGAAGGTCATCCAGTGTGTTTTTAAACTGTCACAGAGTATGGTTCTCCTGTACAATGAACCACACCTTAACATTCCATCCTAGAGACCGCGGCCTTTTCAAACCCATCGGTGCCCTGTGTCTCACTGAGGGCAGAATGGTTTTAACTGGGATCAATCAGAATGCTGGCACTCGAAACTGACAATCGCAGATTACAAACCTGGCGTGCTGCTGATTGACTAAACCCCTCCCCAGTATCTGGTGTGACCATGAAATATTCATGTTATAAATATAATTAAGTTCTGAAATTTCGTGACCTGAGAGAGAAACTGGATATTTTCAAAGGATGGGAGAGAATTTCTCACCTTACCCACATTAGGAAAGATGATTTCCCCATAAATCTGAACTCTTCAAAGAGTTCAGATTTATAGAGAAAACAATATGATTACTATTTCAATTTTTTAAATATAAATATATTTTTTATAATTTTTTTCTTGACATAATTTTTGATATCCTTTACTTTCCTCATCGTAAGGTTTCAAAAAGTATGTCTAACCCATTTACGTAATCACGACAGAGAAGTTTTTAACGTAGCACAACTGAAATTGATGGGTGGATAAATCCCTGCCAAATAATGGGCTCCTTGCATAAAATGATTCCCGCATAAGAGTTTAAATCTTTGGTTAGTTTCAAGAATTTTTCTCTTTTTTCCTGTTTATAAAGTCGTTTTCGTTGATGTCACTCTTTTCGATTAAGCCAATAAGTCGTCTCGATTAGTGTGATAAAGCCTTGTTTCCCATTTCAATAATTGCACTGGAACTCAGTCAACTTTTTAAATTCTTTATTTTATTCAGTTCTACTTACAGCTATGGATTTTTATGCAGATTTCCTTTTCTGTATTACTTAACGTTAAGAAGAAAAAAAATTATATCTACGATTATTTCTGTATGTTGGACGAGGGTGGTTCAGTGTGTAGCGAGCCAGGCTCATAATGTAAAGTCCCAAGTTCCAGTGCCAACTGTGCCAGTGTTGAAATTAATCTTAGTCAATCCCTACCGTGCGCTCGGTGAAAAAGAAGACACCGATGGGTTGAAAATGTCAACGTTATTCAGATGGGACATAAACCCGTATGAAGGTACCCCGGATGGATTTCAAGAACATCCTGGATGGTCTTGATATGAGGACTTAATCTTGTCTTAATCTTGTCCAATGGGGGTCTCATTTTCAGCAACTTTCTCTGATCCCTTGGGGTCCTTGTGACCTGCAGCAGTAAGAATAGAGCCAACTCTTATGCAGTCAGACATTTTAATCAGTTGAATAACTGAAGACTGATGTTAAAAATGTTAATAGTTGAGTTAATGAAATGATTTTACAAATAATACTGTGAACGTGCCATGAAGGAAATTTTACGGATTGTAAACGTATTTATGCAGGAGATCAATACATATCAGAAATACTAAAAAGATTTAAAGTACTTTTTTACCCTAGGATTTAAAGTGTTTCTTTTATATTTTTTGAAAAATTTGGTGTCGAAAGATTTTTTTTTGTCATTGATCGACAAGAAATATTTGATCCGAAAGGCAAGACATTTACCTGATAAAGAGCAAGAATTTCAGTTATTTTCCTACTTGTTAGGATTTCTAAATTATATAATTGAGGAGTTCCAATAATATTTCATTTACATCACGCTAGACTCTTCACCCCTTTGAACAAACTCGTCTCTGAAAACATAATCCTAAAGTTATATAATGTGAAAAAACAAATAAACGAGGATTAAATATTAAGTAACAAACCTCTATAAGTTATCCTCGTACGGTAAACAACGAACCCATGGGGATTTTTTGGTCATGATTCTGGAATGGAGCCAACTGCTTACGTAGTATGCAATGCATAGCAGCATGCTGGAAAGGAGCCAGTTACTTACATAGTAAGCAATTTAATCACTTGAACAGGGAAAGCTCATGATAAAATTGTTAATATTTAGGCCAATGAAATAATTCGACACATAATACCGAGCCAGGAAGGAAAACTTACGGATAATAAATATATTTATGCACGGGATTAACGCATATCAGGAATACTAAATAGCTTTAAAATGTTTATTTTACCACTAGGAATTAAAGTGTTTGTTTTTTTTTTGACGAATTTAGTAGCCCATTGTGTACAAAATAGTGTCGCTCAGAGGTAAAACAACCCAACACATTTCTGTATGCACATTGTGATCCTATAAGAATTACTTTGATATATACGGAATGGTAGACAGAAGGTTTTTGCTGTACACTAAAGGAAAAAATACCAAAGTTAAGAGGATATGAGACACTCTGGAAAGATGAGAAGGCCAAGGGGAAAACTATTTGAAGGTGATCTTTCTTGCTAATTTCTTTTGTAACTGTAGAGCGATCAGTTTACAAGCTGTGTACAAATGAAATTATCAAATGATTAGTTTCAATTTCAAACCTTAGTAGTATTTTAATGCTACAGAAAACAAATGGAAAAGTTAAGAATCATTGGCCCACTTATCTCTGATTTTGAAAACTGATTGCAAGGACGATAACTGGTCAGAAACACCTAGCTACTTATACATTATATTTTTAATTATGAAATGCATTATTTTATGCAGGAAACGACACAGTACGGATATTGGGTAAGTCCAAAATCTCAGTTTCGAGGCTCCAAATTTCCTTCTATTGAAATTTTCTTCACTATCATGTTCTGCCTTCGGTGTCAAAGGAACCAAAAAGGCTTAGATAAGACGTTCGCCCACAAACAGAACTGATCTCTAGGTCCTGTGTTCAGGAGAGCTATTCCTAGTGCTCATTAATGAACATTCTGAATGGCAGCTGCATAGTGAATCTCCTGTTCGTACTGATATCTGAGAATTCCTTGTGATTACTTGTGATTTATTCAGCTCAATGTGTTCATAAAAGTGTCGTGCAGAAATAAAATTATACAATCAAGTGACAAATTACTTTCTTCACCGAAGAACAAAAGTTTTTTTTTTTCATTGGTCGGCAAGAAATGTCTGCATCGAAGGCAAGACATCTACCTGATAAAGAACAAGATCCTACTTGTTGAAATTTGTAATTTTGACATTTGAGGAATTCCAGCAATATTTCATGTACATCGCACGCTACTCTTCACTCTTTTGGCAAATTAATTTCTGAAGAAATAATGCTAAAATTGTATAATATGCCGAAACATAAATGAGGATTAAATATTCAGTAACAAGCTTCTACAGGTAATCCTCGTACGGTAAACGACGAGGCCATAGGGCCTTTTCGTGCATTTTGCTGGAATGGAGCCAACGGCTTACATAGTCAGGCACTTTAATCACTTGAACAGCGGAAGACTGATGTTAAAATTGTTAATAGTTGAGCCAATGAAATAATTCGACAAATAATACCGTGAAACATGCCATTAAGGAAAACTTACGGATAATAAATGTATTTATGCACGAGATTAACGCATATCAGGAATACTAAAAAGCTTTGAAGTGTGTTTTCTCCGAGGAATTAAAGCTTTTTTTTTCTCTTGAAGAATTTGGTAGCCACACGGTTCAAGCACTTATGCATAATAGAGACTCTGCTAAATCTGTTACTCTCTGTACATGCAAACACACCTACATATTTATGCATATTGTGGAAGTAATTCAATAAGCCCATCTAGTGTTAAAAAGAACGAAAAAGAATTAAGCTGAGATCCCATCAAACTTATGAATATTTCTGCCTTGAGCCCGTATCATTTCTTTCCGTTACTTATGCACTGGGATCACAATGATGGACGTCGGATCCTTACCAATATAAGGAACATATTTTACCAATTAATCTCTATTTTTCTAGATGTTACTAACATCCCTAAATGGCCAAAGTAATGCAGATGACCTAATGGATTCGGTGTTAGCTTCTAGCCAGAGTTTTATTGAGTTAATATGCGATGCATAAAACTGCCAATTATGCATTTAGGAACTAGGAGAATTTAATTTGCACTATATTCCATTATATCATAAGATAATTTGCAACAGTCAGTGAAACTTGTTTTCATCCAAAGCATGAAATAATTTCTAAATAATCGCCTGCCTTAAGTCGATTGGACCGATTGAGTCCAATCGGTTCCCACTTCAGGATTATAACTTCCACAAAGGGGAAATTTTTCATTCTAAAGAGAAAATTGTTGTCTTGTTTTGTGAGAGCTACATATTTTAGAGCTGGTAACATTGTGTGCAAGTGTAAATGTTTAAGCAGTTTACTTTTTGTTTAATTGTTTGTTTTAAACGTACCCCCATTTGCTAAGGATTATTCATTTAAAATCGATGTAAAGAAATATTGTCTAAATGCTATTCATGAACTAAAGCGAATAACATATGAAATTACTACAGTATTGAATTTAACTAAAATAATTAAATTTATTGATCAACAACCCTGATCTCGAAGAAAATAAGAGGAGGAAAGGGGGAGGCAAGACACTGGATTTCCATTGCAATATGGCATTTCCCTTAGTTTCAGAATTCTTCGAAACATTTCTTGAAAATGTGTGAAATATTCACACGTTTAATAATTTTTTTTTACCTCCATTAGAAGTATTCTTAGGGTAAATAAATTTACCGTTTTGCATCGCATTGATGAAGATAACGTGCATCGCCATAGTGGGACTAGCGCATGTAGGCGGACATGTCATAAATTGTTGAGAGCAAACGAGTTTTGCTTTATTTGTTTGATTTTTCGGTTTTAATAAGCATTTTGTTCGCATTTCCCAAAATTTAATGTGATTTATTTATAGATGACCTCGGATCAAGTCGCTCTCGGACTTTAAATAGCACAGACGAAATAATTAGCTAAAAAAAAATTGGTTGTCCTGACTGGAATTCAAACCCAGCTCTCCCAGAAGCAAGCCGGGCATCATAACAAATAGACCACCAAAAGGTTTGTATCCCAGTCAGGAAACCAATCTTTTTCAACTAATTATTTCAAGATATTTCTTTTCTACAGGACGTTTTCCTGTAATACTTATTACTGAACACAGACGAGTTCGGGATCAGTCATAATTTAAATTTCTAAATTTTATCGTAACTCTAAATAAAATAAAAAAAATCAATAATGCCTTTTAATAATTGCATTTAATCAGTCTTTAGTAAATAAAATGATTATCAGTCTTTAATTACCTTTTAGGTAATTTATCACTTTTATTAATGAATCGCTCTTTGCTTTAAAACGATGTACCCCAAGAATTTTCAGTTCCTATGAATTATTTCTAGCATTTTCACTCCAAATAACATTAAGATTTTAATTTTATAATCAACAAAATAATAATTATTTTAAAATTTACACTAGCTTGTTATACGAAGAATTTAAAAATGACCTAGTGGCATGGATTTCTGTATTCATGTTTCGTGATAGGTCAGGGAATTTTTTTACCATCTCAGGTCCTCGAGTAAAAACGCGACCTCAGAAATTATTGAAATAGTTCGAGCCCAAGCTCAGAATTATTGAAATAGTTCGGCACTTTCTGTATTAGGATTTCGTAAGGTATATTTCCTCTTTTCTAGGGGAGTAGAAAGTAGGAGGGCTAAATTTTTAATAACCTATAAAACTCCCCGTCAGAAACTTCCATTTTGCATGCAACTTACTGCGTTCGGCCCTCGAGTTTGAAATACACTGCTCAACATAGAAAATGTCACACCAGAAAGTATTTGTCGGAGCGCCATGCCAATAGGTTGGTATGTGTCGATAGTTGGATTACGTAACGTGATAGGTGAGGGAGATAATAGGGCAAAACGGTTCGGCATAGCTAGGTTTGGTCGTCCTCACCTGGGTGTGTGGACCACTGCGTCGGAGTGATATCGGTGCCGAAAGCACGTGTAAGGAATGACAATGCTTAGGCGACCTTATCAAGAATCCTACCATCACAAGGACACCTTTACCAGAAACTTCATCATAGGGTTATGTACGGCTGGTTGATACCTGCGTCGCATCGCGACGGAAAAGCATCAGGATGCAACAAATGTCGGCCGAATTTGACGACAGTGGTTGAAGGACGGTAAAGTACATCTCCGTAGTGGGATTAGTGCATGTAGGCGGACACCCAAACGCCTCAATCTCCGCATTCGATGGCAATCCGTAGCAGCAGCACAATCCACAGCGAACGACATTCGGCACAGTGTACACGCAGCTATGGACATCCCCGTGTCGACACAGACTGTGAATCGTGAATCGCAGATTGGATGAGGCAGGCTTGAGCTCTCGCCAGCCATTGCGACGACTGCCACACACCACCGCGCATCATAACGCAAGATTGCAGTGATGCCGTATCAGATATGTGTGGCGGCTCGGATGAAATCATGTCTTATTTAGCGATGAGTCGATTCTGTCTGAGTGTCGACGATCGCCGATTGAAAGTCTGGAGACAACGTGGTCACTGAGCTGTCTTGCTGCCATCCATGAGCGTCATATGGCTCCTCAGCCTGGTGTCATGATTTGGGATCTATCACTTTCAACAGCTGTTCACCGCTCGTACGCATAATGACAGCAGGATGATACATCGATGAGGTGCTTCAGCCCATTTTGTTGCCGTGTCTCCGTGTTATCCCTTATGCCCAGTTTCAACATGATAACGCCTGCCCGCACATTGCCAACATTAGCAGACTGTGCCTACAATATGTCCAGGTGCTGCCTTGGCCAGCGCGATCGCCAGACCTCTCCCCAATAGAGAACATGGGGGACGTCATTGTCAGGCGATTTCATTCCTCTACACGACAACCACGCAATGTCGATGAGTTATGGACACAGGTCAACAACTATGGTCCAAAATATCTCAGCACACCATCTGGGGACTTTTCCACTCGATGCCAGGCCTTGTTGTCGAATGTATAGCCCAGCATGGCGGTCATGAGACTTGCTGACTCCGGCCGCATTATACTGTCTCCTCGCCCATCGCATTCATGTAATATCTTAGAAATTAAATCTCTTCTTTCCCACCTACCTGTCTACATGTGTGGTAAGTTTCGTCTCAGTTCATGTATTCGTTCATGGTATGGCATTTCTATGTCGGGCAATATATAAAATTTCAGTTGCTTCTGTCAAGGTTAAATATTGATTTTAAATCTTAATTTTTATGCCTAGCAATAAAAACAAATCGATTTTTATTTCTTCTCGTTGCAATATGTTTAATGTTTTTTATTATAGAGCTTCATCAACATTAATTTCTTCTTGAATCAAACATTAAATGATTTTTAGTTGAAAAATATCCCCTTTCTTGTAAAGATTCCAAACTAATTTAGCTTCTGACTATTGAATTAATCTTTTCATACGATAATGATTAAATGACACTTGTGTTAAGAAGAAAAGCAAAACTCCATTATGCTACAGCGTACGACATTGGATTTCTGATCTTTGAGGTTGGGTTAAGAGCCCAAAACTAATTCTCCTCCTAATAGTCTTTTTGTTTTTCCCCATAGGTTCATTAAGTTAATTGATTCCCTGGAGTAAGTTTCATATGCGCCTGCTTGCTTCCTCCACCTGCCTAAAATACCATCAATTGCTTCTTTGTGTCTCGTATGGCACCATAGATCGAAATTAAAGTACAAAACCCATTGTCTTCCTGTGCACGGCTGCAATTGGGAAACTCTTAAGGTTTTGTCTTTTATTCTCGTATATTGCCAGTGGCTTCCATGTAGCTTCAAACGCATAAATAATTTAAAGAGTGAAATCTTAATTCGCTTCTGGATCGAAAGTGAATAACAGGATACTAACATCTTAGGAAAAATCATGTGGCTAGCCGATGTGTGCCTAATAACGGTAATTTTTTTTACAAGTTTGCTAACAAACTGTTGTGTTGAAGGCGTTTTGACAACTGAATCAACTGTGTGATAGAGAAAATGGGATGCAATGATTTCATTTGTTTTTTCACCGAAAAGTTGTATCAGAATTTGCTCCTGACTGTTTTATACTGGTATAACTGTAACAATTGATAGTTATCCATACTCGTTGACAATGAACTATTGATATTTCCTCTCTTCCTTTGTTAACTTCGCCACAATTGCTTCTGTTGATGCAATAAGATGAAATACTGTTACATTTTTTTTTACGCGAAGCAGGCTTGCATACAGAGGATGGGTGCTTATGGCGATATAGCATCCCCTTAAATATTAAAAGCTCGAAATTGAAAAATGATGAAAGAGTTTGGGGAAAAATGTCATGCTCTCCGAAATTAAGTAAAACGATACTAAAGCAGTTGCAGCTTATCAGAGTATGAAAAATGGAGCATTATTTACCCTTTTTTTTTATCTACAACGACGAACGAATACATGAAATAAGATCAATCAATTTTTGAATTTTGGTTTTGTGAGCTACCAGCGCAGATAACGTTCTTTACAACAAGGCAACCCAATTTCTATTGTAAAAAAAAAGGAAAACGAATTTCTTCTACACAAATTATCCTCAAAATGCATACATGCCTACAATCCCCCCCACACACACACACTCACAAACAACACTGTTCTTGTTGAGCTTCTCTTCAATATTTACATCATTGAAGCCCAATGTTTACAGCTTATTTTTGGGGTACAGTCCAATATTTCCAATACTGCTTCAACAAGTCAGCTTCGTTTTTGATTTTAAAATAACCTTTATATTGATATTAAAATTTTCATTAATTTGTACCTATATATATGTGGCAAGTAAAACATAAGAAACAAAATAAATTAAACTTTTTGTTCTTCTTTTTTGCATCTCCCCCTTCCTAATTATTGGCCCACAACAAACAATGTTTTTCTATTCGGCCATATCCCCCAAAAACGTTTGTGCACTCCTGTTATACATTCTTATATGTTATTTACGGGATGGTTGAGAGATGTAATCTGCCTAAATATCCTATCAACATGAGGGACAGGGGTGGCTCAGTCGGTAGCTCGCCAGGCTCGTAATCTGTAGTTCCCAGGTTCGAGTCCCAGCTGGGTCAGCGTTGAGATTTATCTCCGCAAAATTCCCCGCCCTGCCCACGGTCAGTAGGGGACACCGATGGGCTTGGAAAGGCCGCCGTCCGTCGGATGGGACGTTAAGCCGTGGTCCCGTGTGCGGGAGAGCCATACCCTGTGCACGTTAAAGAACACGCTGGATGGCCTTGACGGGAGGCTACCATCTGTCTCCCAACAGCTGTTCCAGTGGGTCCCCTCCCCAACCTTCTCTGAGCCTTCGGGGTCCATGTGACCTGGCCATTTAGCCCATGGTGTGCAAAAAAGTGCCGCTCAGAGGTAAAACAACCCAACGTACAATTTAGTATTAGGTTTGCTTTATAAGATTGTTACTGTTAGGTTATTTATCTCTGATAAGCACTATTGTTTTGCCCACAGTAGGCCAAATGATCAGGTCACAAAGACCCCAATGATTCAGAGGAGGTTGGGAAAGGGGATCCCACTGGAGAGCTGTTAGGAGACAGATGGAAACCTCTCGTGAAGGCATCCAGTGTGTTATTTAACATGCACAAGACCCACGACTTTACATACCATCAGATGGACGTCGATCGTCTAGAAGCACATCGGTGCCCTCTTTCTAGCCCAGGGCAGAACGGGAATTAGTAGAAATAAATCTTAACGCAAGCAGAGTTGGGGTTTGGACCTGGGAACTGCAGATGATGAGCCAGCACATTACCGACTGAGTAAACCCACGCTCCCCACTTTATAAGAAGTTACATACTTGAGAACAATTCAGTAAACTTTTAAGAGGGGAACAATTTGAGTGACATTTAACTCTGCTTCATCATTTTTAAAGGCATTGAAGCCTCGGGTCAAATAAAAGAGACACTGGTCGATTTAACTCGCAAATTTAAAGCTCACGTTCCATGCATACACTTGAAAGAAGAAACCGTCTCTGAAATGGCACTGTCGTTTCCTAAACAAGTAGTAGTCTTCGAGGCACCTGCTCTGAGTAACGAACGGAGATGACTGAATTGTTGAATCAGACGAAAGAAAAAAAAAAGGTAGAAACGACTTGAATTTTAACTAGCAAGAACTTCGAAGTTCAAAACTTCTTTTACTAAGCTCGACAATGTAACGTTCTTTTACAATTTTTTTGAAGTTTATTTTAATATACTGAAATGTTTCTTATTTCTTTCTTTTAGCATAGTAATCATTCATTGGCGAGAGAATGCTAATATCACTCTGTCACTTGATATGAAGTGAAAAATTAATATTCACTGGACTTGATTTTCCAACAATTAAAATACCAAACCATAATTTGCCACCCTAGTTCAAATGGTAGAGCAACTGGCGCATAACCACGAGACCCCCAAGTTCGAGTCCGGGAGGCTGATAAATGTGTTCTTTTTTCACACTTGCTTAATTACTACAAATGAATAGCACTGTAGTGAGATTCATTCATTCTTATTAAATTGGTTGCGGCCTACGTCGGAGAGGTTATTTCCATCCAGAGCTTGGATGCTGAGCATCTGAATAACCTGCAATATGGCTCGATTCTCGTCGGTATAAAAGCGCACTTAGAATCATATGATAAAGACTCACAACACAACCATTACAATCTTAAGCAACTATGAATTGCCTCCACTTTAGCTCAAAAGGTAGAGCAAATGATTAGTCTCCAGGAGACACCGAGTCCGGGAGGCGATGCAAGGAATTTTTTCACACTTGCGTCATTGCACTTTATTTAAATTAAATTACGCTGTGTTAGTCTGTTATTTTGTAAGTGCGTAACAAAATGACAAATTACAAATGTCACCATACTCTGTAGCAGTGGTTTTTAATCAATACTATAGTAGGAACATTTGGATTAAAATTACTGAATTATTCTGGTTTCAAAATCAGCCATTTACAATTTTTTACTGTGTTGTTTTAACTCCGAGCGACGCTTTTTGAACATAGTGGTCGAAATGTCCAGCCACAAGAAACCCGAGGACTCAGAGAAGGTTGGCGAATAGGCTCCACTGGATAGCTTTTAGGAGACAGGGGGAACTGCCCGTCAAGATCATCTAACGTTTAATGTCATTAACAATTTGATTGTGCGTTAAATTAAAAAATCTGTATAAAATGCAATTCACAATTAAAATACCGAATTTTTCAACGATTCAAATGGTAAACCAAAATTTCTGATTTAAAAAAATTATTTACGATTTAAAAAATATAATGGGAATGCAAAACTTCTACACATTGATTCGACTGGTGTGGACATGAAAAAGATTAAGAATCTTTACGCTATAGTAACCTAAATTTTATCACATTTGATATATATATATATTTTCATGCCGTAGATTGCAACGGGAATGCACTAGATTTCTTTCATTTCATTCCTATTCTTTTAACGAAATCAATTTATTTCTGTTGACTCTTAGCTTATATTGTACAGAGTCAATAATTGATTTCTTTTAAACAGAGAAGAAAAATAAATTACTTTTATAATTGTTTTAGGAAATTCTCGGTTTATATCTAATTAGTTTTGAGTATTTGCAAATCATTTGAAAACAATACATTATACAATGGAAGTAAATTAAGATATAAAAGGGAAATAACTCCATATATTTGTTCAGCAAGGGCATCGTGCTTGAAATCATCGCACCTAACTTTTTACATTCACGTTTTTAGTAACTACGGACACAATTAACATCAAACGCATAATTCCCTAACAAAAAATACTAAAACTTTTTTTCTGAGACAGTGATGCATTTTTACACTGCATATGCTTTTGACAATTCATTCTGAAGTTTATACTCAGTCGTTTATAAATCATTTAACCACAACTATTAATTAAAGTGAAAACTATATATAATTATATATATATGAGTTTTTAGGCTCCTGCCAGACCTCTGTGACAAGCAACTGCTTGAGGGGATTTTTTTATTTTTGTTTGAATGACATTATTACAAACGATTAAGTGTTAAACAGTGACAATTAGTATTTATTCCATAGTGACTAAGAACAAGTTATTGTGGGATGAAGATAATTTTTTTTTCGTCTTTCACATCATTTTCTAGCTCAGTTTTCTTGATTCAGTGTTTTCCAATGTAATTCCATTGTTTCACATTTTCATTTACTTTCTTTTTTCGTTTCATTTTCTACTTTGATTTCAGTTTATATTTTCATTATTTCCCACCATATTTTTAGAATGCTTTCTGATTTAATCACCTCATGCTTTCGGATATTCCCGATCTCCAATCAAGTAATACCTCATGTGTATTTTGTTTTACCCGGTGAGAGAATAATTTAAATGCTGCTTTTTTAAATACCTGAAAATCTAATTATATTTTGCCTAATTTATGTCTTTTCCCTAAAAATGATTGTCAATGATATCTTTCTCACCAATTAAGATGAATTAGTTTACTTTTTTAAATGCAATTAAAAAATTCTGCAAAATGTACCATGAATACATTACACATAAGATAAACCATAACATATGCGATTTCAACCATTAAAATTTGCTTTTAAATAATAATTATTTTATGTTCCTATGATAGATAGAATTATCTCAAAATGTATATAGCTTTTAAAAATAAGGGATGGGATTGGCTAGGTCGGCTGAGTACCAGGTTCATATTCTGCAGATCCAAAGTTCGAGTCCCATTTGGGCTAACTGTGAAATTTTTCTCTGATAACCACTCACAACCTTGCCCATGGCGAGTAAAGAAACACCAGTGGGTTTTTAATGGCCGCCTTCCGTCGGATGGGGCGTTAAGCCGTTACTTCTTGTGCAGAGAGCCATACCCTGTGCACGTTAAATAATACGGTAGCTGGCGTTGATCGGAGGTTTCCATCTGTGTCCTAACAAGTCTCCAGTAGATCAGCTTTCCCAACCTTTTCTGAACCCTTGAAATCCTTGTTAACCATCCATTTAGCAGAAAGGTGCAGCTAAGAGGAAAAACAAACAAATCAAACTCTACATAATATGCATTTCGAAATCTTTTTTATTGACCACTAACTTGGTGGAACAACTATATCATTAATAACATCTTAATATTAACTATTCATTAAATATTCTAATTATCGTAAAGCTAAATATATTATGTGTCCAAATTTCTTTTTAAGAAAAAAAAAAGTAAAACTATACAACATTAATTTGTGTTTCTGGACTATTAAAAGAATATTCTTGAATTCAAAAGAAAGAAAACCTTATTTATAATTCACATTTTATTAACATAATTGTCAAATATGCAGAAAATTTGATTTCATTTTTAATTAACGTTTAACAATATATTATTAGAATATTGTGACTATATAGATAAACATTCTTAAATTGAAGTCAGTTTTTTTTTATTTGAGAAAAACACATTTTCGAAAATTATTTCTTTGAGCTGTCAATTTAGAGTTATTAAATAGTATTTGTTCACACATATTACTTTGTAATTAGTTTACTTTCATTTTTAACTAAACAGAATTTTTATGTTTATCTAAAACTTTGTACTAGCTTAACCAATGGCGGAGATTGATAGGTTCAACCGCTTTTACTCTTATTAGATAATTTAACTCTTGTTCACTGCTATTGGGAACTTTAACAATTATGTATTCTAGAAATTCAGACTCTAGTTGGGCGGGGGTAGGGCGCCAATCTCGTAATTTGCAGTTTCCGGATTTAAGTCCCACCTGGACCAGCGTAGAGCTTTATCTCTGCGAAATCCAACACTGCCCTTGCTCACCTGGAAAAGTCACCGTCCTTCGGGGAATCATGTTTGCCGTGACTCCATTTGCGCGAAAAACATACCCTGTGCACGTTAAAGAACACACTGGATGACCTTGACGGGAGGCTACCCCTGTCCCCTAAGAACTGTCCAATAAATCCCTTCCACCCAATCCTTCTCTGAGCCCTTGGGGTCTTTGTGATCGGCCATTTAGCCCATTGTATGGGAAAAAATTGCCGCTCAGAGGAAAACAACCCAACTCATTGTAGTTTTAATTACGCATAGTTTGAATACAAATGATTTAAAAACACGAAAACGGTTTTGCGTTTTTAAATCGTTCTAGACCATACCAACATTTGGGAGAACACATTTGGAATTCAAGCCTATACCAACATTTAGCAGAAAATTTTTATCGTTAATAATTTATGCAATGTGGTTAAATTTTAAAAGCTGGGCAACTCAAACTTAGCGCAGAATCACTAGAGAAAAAGGTATTCTTAAAGGGACACAGGAAAAATCCTCAATTAAAAACGAACCCATACATTTGTAACGAGTAACGAATTGAAAAAAAAATAATAACTGCATTTTTAAGAAATCACGAAATATTTTCATTAAGGAACCAAAAAGCTTCATTTTAATGAGTAATATAAATTATCAAAATCGTTCAATTATGCAGCAAAAAATGTTTGATAAATAAAAACTGAAGTAAATGAGCCAGAGTCAATATCTTGACGACATGTTATGAACCGCAAGTTCTTTTCCAATGAGCAGTGGATTAAAGGATGCATTCAATTATTATTGCAATTATTTTTCGTCCCTACTTCTATATCTTTGCAGAATTAACATTTCACAAAATTATCTTGTTTAACACATATCGAAATGCATCGTTTTTGAAACAAATAATATAACACTATTTTTTTAAGAATATAATTTTTATTCATAAAAGTAAAGATACAAATACATTTACCATTTGACCGCAAAGTTAAATTGCTTATCTGCAGGAAAATGAATAAATTGAATTAAACATAGGTCATTCAGCCACAAAAATGGTGTGCATCAAATAAATTCACAAAATACAACACATAATAATCAGCTAATTAGAAATTCCCAGATATTTTTTTTTCCATTCGATTTTCAGTTTTCTAAAATAATCTATATTTAGTATTTCTTTTGGGATAGCATAAATATAAGTGGTACTTGATATTTGTAGGTATGTTTTCCGTAATTATTTCGAAAAGTAGGCATTTTGTAATACCCTTGGTTTTGAAGTCATGAAATTTTATTGTGTTAAATTTTTAGTTTGTAAATTTCGTCAAAAAACTTTAATTATTAAATTATATTTATCGTGGATCGTAGATAGTATAATCATATTTGATGTACCGGGTAATAATTTTACCCCTAACGTTCTCCGTCATAAAGATATGCCTGTTTGGCATGAGTAAGAACAAAATATATAAGTAAACCACCCTTAGGTGGGCCCCTAAGGGCAAATATAAGAAGAGCTAAAAATAGCAGTAAAATTTCATAAGAAACCTAAAACAGGTAGGTCTCATCAGAGAACGGTACCGTTTTAGTCTTCTTGTACTTTTTCAAAAGAGTATGATCGTATAAAATATATTTATCAGAGAGATCAGAGATCATAACTGGATTTTCGAAGTACCGAACAAAATTCTTGTCCATATAACGTTCTTCATCGTCAATTAGACAGTGTTCTGCATCACATATGCCATAGTGTTAAGGTACACCTAGATAAGCTGGAAAAGTCCAGAACCCGAAGCTTGCATAACATAGCTCATAATAATATCGAGCGTGGACGTTTGCGTCTTTGCTCACAAGTGTTGTCGTAGTTCTTTAGCTACTAATTGGTTAGGATGATCTTCTATATTTTCATAAAACTTGATAGAATATTCTTTGATCAAGTCCTTGATAATGGAAATACCCAAATCTCTGTTTATGATTTCATTTCGTACATACCAAGGTGCAGCAACTGCTTTTCTGAGAAACTTGTTTTGTAGCACCTGAAGTCTTCTGAGTATAAATTACTGTAAGATAAAAGGTCTAAACATTTTAATTTATCTGTGAAGTTTTATAATTTTTTGCAAATGAAACGGAATAATATTTTAGACTGCAGTTTCTCTATTTTATTTATGTTAGTTACGTTAGTTGTTCCATGCACTATTATTCCATAATTTAAAACAGATTCGTATGTTACTTTTCTTGTCATATACATTCCTTTCACACGTTTTCGATATATGCAACGATTTCCAGGAATGCAACTGTCTCATATAACGAGAATCTACTGTGCTTCAAATGGTACTATGAGTCACCCTGTTATTCAGAGGAAATTCACTAGATATTACTTCATGTAACATCAGCAAAATTTAAGTGGCGTTTCATCTTTAATTTTTCTCATGTGCTCTTTGGACAGGAAGACTTGTCTTTTCTATTTTGGAAAGACTTATCTTCTCTCAATGCAAATAAACAGTCCAAGTAAAAATATCAAATAATTTCCTCTCTCTCCAAAAACCTTGACACCTCGAAACTAAAACCCTTTCTGTGTTCCATCACTTTGGACACTTTGTGATAGAAATGAAAAAAAAATCGCGAGAAATCGACGCAATTTGTGTTTTGTAATTTTATATTTGAATGAACCGGTGTTATCAAAAGTAGGCTTAGTTACTTATCTCCTGCAAGTTTACTCCACTGTAAGAAGGCTGGCTGCTCATTTGATATATGAATTGGTTGCTTCAATCTCGCCACCTCATACTTTTTTATGTTATTTTCTTTCCTAAAATTATATTTCTTTGTGGCATGAATTCTTAAACTGAGAGTGTTGGCAGTCTGAGCTGACTATAGATTCTCAAGTTTAGGCAGTAACAACAACAACAAAAGACAGCTGTCTCCAAATATTTAGGATGGTTTAAACAAATCTTCAAATCTGTAAATTTAGGATAGCAATTCAATGTGTATCATTGCGTTAACTACCAAAATAAAACTTTAAAAGCACTATTTTTTACGAATTAATAGTTTTTAATAATACGCACATAATCTCTACTATAAAAAGAAAATATCTCCTTATCTGTTTTCAACTTAATAAACAAATAAGTATTTTGAGAAATAAAATCATTTGAAATATCATACTGCTCGTGTTTATATATCTCAAAAAATAATTTCAGTGGTCAATTTGGGAAAGTCTGATAATTCAATCGAACGAAACAAGAAGAATTATTTTTAAAAATTGACAATACCTGAATGGATATTTTTCACTCTCTGAGGTCTCACTTACTTGATTTATGGTTCAAAATTATCCATACTCTATTTCAAACAATACCTTTACACTGGCTCTTTTTTTCAAATGAGACAAATAAGCCGTATGGCGATTTCCCAGAAGGTTTGGATGAAACCCAAAACTCGTTGTAGCCCAATTTTAGATTTCCCAAGACACCTTTTCTATTGCTCTTGGTGGCCGAGCATGAACCACTGCCTTTGGCTTTAATCTCCAGGTGATGTATAGGTAGCTGAGCTGGAAAGTCGACATCCTTCTTTTCCTGTGGTAAAGAAGGAGAAGAGCAAGAAGAGGCTGGAGGGATTCGATATCCCGGCGATTCATCATTCCAGTGACACTTTTGATAAGGCTTTCACGGAACAGAAAGAAATGACGAATGAGTCCAGCCAAAGTTCCTGTTGATGAAATTATGGCGAATTAAGGTCACTTTAATATCCGTTGTAGATAAATAGTTGGAAGAAAGTTTGTGCATCTTGAGCTCAAAGCCATCTTATTTTATGCAATTACAGTTGATTTTAAATAATAAGCAGATTTTGTATTCAATATAATTTTCCTTAGAGGAGGCAAGATTTAATTTAGTATCTGCATTGATGTGCTTTTCGGGTAGTGTTTTTTTAATGCACATATACAGTGTTAAAATGTTTATGTTTAAGAAGTTTATATTTTATGCGAGATTTTGTGTGAGGCTAAATTTCTATAAAACTATTTAACATATTATTAACTAGCTTTTTTTACCCCTTATGATTGCCATTAAGTGAACTATACACTAGATCAGGCACATCCAACATGCAGCTCATTGCAAAAGAACTTGCGGCTTATAAAACAAATAATCTTGGCGGATCTGCTTTTTCGTTCCTGAGAAGGGGACGCCAGGGGAATGGAAAAGGACCTTTCTCTCTAAGAGGAAACGGGAGATGAACGCAGGTGCGGCCACCCATTCACCCGCTGAACACAATAACGTATAAGCTAGCGCTGCTCAGTTTCCAGATCAGCCATCTGGAAACTGAGGAGAATTACATAAAAAAAATACACACAAAAAAAATACTTTTCAAAGCGAGATGATAGAGACTCGCTGTGTAATGCTCTGCTGTTACTTGTGACAGTATTGATAATTGTAGTAGCGGTAGTTCACAAATTAAATGATACATTTATATATGTATTTATGTATGTATTCAAGTTCCAAAATAAGTAATCTGCTGCCCATTCCACGTAACCAGAGGATTCCTTGTCACAAACTGCTCTAAACTTCCAAAGAACTAGTCATTGTTTGACAAAGAGTTAATAGTAGAAAACAGCCTATTATTATTCATATTCTACTTTTGAAAAACGAGATATGAGTCACTTGTTGTGAATAAATAATCCATATATTTCGGTTCCCCACTTGGATTATCTTAATGAGGAAGGGAATTACTAGTAGTAGTATACTAGAATTTCTACCTCTTTACGATGATTCGAGTGCCAAACGTTTCAGAGTTGAAATTTATCTCCGCTAACCTCCACCCTGACCTTGGTCAGAAAGGAGACACCAATGGGCCTGGAAATGCCACCGTCTGTCGGATCGGAAGTTGAACTACGGCTACGTGTGCAGGACAGAAATTCTCTGAGCACGTTAAAGAATGCACTGGATGGCCTTGACGGGAGTCTACCATTATAGAAATATAGAGTCTCCTAACAGCTGTCCAGTATGCTCCTTTTCCTCAAACTTTTCTGAATTTTTGGGGTCATGATTTGGCCATTTAGTCCATTTTGTGCAATAAAGTGACATTCAGAAGTAAAATAATCCAACCCAACTCTTCAAGATGATGATCTCAGTGGGCGACCGAAATATAAGGATTATTTATTCCCAAGTAACTCATGTCTCAAAATTTTCTAAAGACAAATTGACATAAATGACCATTCTAAGACAACCATAAATTCAATGCTTACTAGTCTATTATTATATATATAGAATATTAAATCTAAATCAGTGCACAGAGTTTGAATTTTTATAATGAACCATACAATTTTTTATCTTATAATTTAACTGGTTAACAATGTACCATTTAGATTGCAAGAATAATAATTATTATTTCGATTTTGAATTTTGAACCAATGAAGAGAGGCCAAGTGTGTTCATTATTAAAACATTAGCCCACTAGCACATCATTAACTGCGTTATCTTCAAGTTTCATTCCCTCGTTCTTTACGTTTGCAGGAAAGCAATACAGAACGTTAAAGAATACGCTGGACGGCCTTGATGGAATATTTCCATCGGTATCCTAACAGCTGTCCGGTGAATTCCCTTCTCCAAACTCCTCTGAGCCCTCGGGGTCCGTATGATTTGATCATTTAGCCCATTGTATACACAAAATCGTCTCTCAGAGGAAAAACAGTCCAACCCTAGTTCTTTAGGACGACATCGAAACGTTTGGTTGGCGATGTTTGTATATTGAATTTGATTTGTTCTTAACAAACCAATCTCAATTTAGAATGTAGAGTAATATTAAGAATGAATTACCCCTTAAGCATCTGCTTGCCACAGAGATCTGACAGGAGCCTTTCAGTATAATACGCCATAGAGATGGTCGTGAGGAAGTCGAGACTACAGCAGAAAGACAACACATGAAAGTAAACATCCTCAATAGCCAAGCATCCTAACCAGTCAGCCATGATATTATTAAATATTTAATATCTTTTTAGATATTTAATACAATAACTCTTTTAGAATTTTTAGAAATATTTAATATCTTTTTAGATAGATTTCATGTGTCCCACAAATTCTTTAAATTTTTCGATCATTAATATTAAATTCAGTGCACAGAATGGAGAAAGAAGTTAAAATTTAAGAAATGCGAGTGATTTAAAATTAAATCTATTCTTTAAGAATTGAAAACTAGATAACATGATGTCGTCAAAAACGATTTTTTTAATAAACATTCTATATCTGAAAGGATGTGTGCTTCAACTAAACACATTAATTTTCTGCAGAAGAAATAACATCTTCACAATTGAAATATGAATAAAAAAGTGGGATTTTATCTCATTAAAGAAATAAGCATTTTGTTAGAGCGGGAGGAAATCTTTACATTTCCGATTACACCGTTCAAGAAAGCCTAACTGCAATGGCAGATGTGGATCATTAATTAATTTCTTGGAAATGGAAATCAAAGCGTCTTTAATCCAAACGAATTTTTCGTTTCTTAATGAACTGTAATGTACAAAAGAGGTTGATATATATATTTCCGTTTTTAATTTAATTTTTCGAGCTGTCTTTATTCACATTTATTGCACCCTAATATATGACAACTAAAGATGCTCTCTTATCGAAGCATAATAAAAAATTATTCTTTATTTTCTGAAAGAATTGAAATCATAGAATATTTGCAGCTTTGTTTTTAAGTATGTACATTTAAATTATTTCTGCTTGGAATAAAAGCCATGTTTTTTTCCTCCACCTTCACCGTACGAATTTACCACATTCTAAAAATTTCATATTTTAATAAATCTCTCCTATCAGACCTCAGTGACAAGCAACTGCTTGAGGGAATACTTTATTATTATCTTTTTCCTTTGTTATTTTGAAATTCACAATGACATTTTGGATTAAAAATTCTGTTATGATATATAAAATATACTATGTACTATGCACGCTAAATGATACTAAATAATTCCTCAAGTCACCTTCATTACAGAAATAATAATTAACAATTAATTATTCATTGATTCTCGAATGCTAGAAACTATTACCATAATTATTTACGACTTTTCGTTTTATTTCAACATGTTTAGAATTGGGGGAAATGACTCATTTCTTGCAATTTTTGACTAAGCATTTTTAGGTGCATAATAAATGATTTTGCCAATTTACAGTACTCATTAAAAATGTATATTTTTGTTTTTTAAACAAATATTTCCTTTATTTCTTAAAACTATATTTTTCCCTAATTCATTAACTCATTAGAAATGTTTGGGCTTTCGATTTTAAGTAGCGAATTTTTCCTGCGGCTCTTGAAGAATATAGTTCTTTTCCTAATGTCTCTGCATTAAGTTGGATTGGACAATCCTGCTATAGATAAAAGATGTAGCGTTGTTTTTATCACTCACGGTTTTTATGATGGAATGACTTATTGAATTAGTACTTCTGGAAAAGAAATGTGCATATTTATAACTTATTAAGATTACAATTATTTCCACTAGATGATACGCGAAAATAAGATGTTAGATATTATACCCGAAAATAAGGTGTTAGAGTCGATTAGATAAAATGATATATTTACAGAAAGGTTATCGAGTTGGAAGAGAAACATTAATCACGAACTTGAAGTGAGGAAACTTCAAAGTAATAAACATTCAATTAAAATGATACTTAGAAATATTATTCTGTAATATTCGATAATGAATGCTTTCTTGAAGTTTCTTATTGACAAAAGATAATTAATTTATTAAATTTTCTAGACACTATTTCAACCTATAAACATCCAATATACAGGGTGATCGAAAATTCGCGCAACCCACAATAAACTCACATATTTTGCGAGGTTAATGATGATCAAATATAAAATTAAACAGCTACAAACTTAAGGTATAATCGAATTTTTTTTAACAAAAGAAGAATTTGAATGTCATTACAATATTATGTTGAAAACGGACTTCTTATTCACGGATGCAGGAGCGAGTTCTTTTTACCACGTTTGATGCTATCTGAAGACTGACGTTAGCGACCGTTGTTGTAATGTTCTTCTTGAGTTCATCCTGTGTGTGAGAATTATTTTGATACACAACTCCTTTGAGATACCCCAGAGGAAAAAATCTGTAGGTGACAAATCGGTGGATCTTGGGTGACATAAGCCTTTAAAAATTTAAACCCGAAAAACTGTTTCAAACGTTGCATGGTTTCAGTCGACGTATGGCACGATGACACCGTCTTGCTGCAACGGATTGTTCAACGACCTCAAGGAATGAATGTGTGATGATCTCTACAGTCGCTCAAAAAATATCCGAACACTATGGTTAATTACAGAATTGAAAAAAATATATATATTTCGGAGCGTTTTTTTTTAGAAATTAGTGATCTGGCAACCTTCGTGTACTGTAAACGAAGGTTGCCAGATCACTAATTTCTAAAAAAATCGCTGCCAGTTATTTTTTCTGAATTTTGTAATCAACAACAGTGTTCGGATATTTTTTGAGCGATTATACCACACTATTCACCATTGTCTCAAAGAAAATGGGTCTCACTATGCAACGCAAGGATATGATACCGTGATTCCGTACACCAAGCTCTGATTTTTTGAAAGGGCAAGGGTTGTTCATGAAAAACGTATGGATTTTCGGAGGATGAAATCCTATTGTTTTGACTATTCACATAGCCACTTTGGTGGAACCAAGCTTCATTACTGAAAAAAAAAACTCAATGAACCTGCGCTCTTATGAAACTTCTCGGGAACACGTGCATACCAATGACTACCAAAATAAAGTTCCAAAATGAAAACTTGTTGTGCTTAGGAAAAAGACATTTCACGTCCTCTATGAACAAAGTTCATAGCAGGACTGATCTGACACTCAGCATCTCTGATAGTTTTCAATAGTCTTATGGTCTATGTGGTGTGGAGTGGGAGAACAATTACAAATACTTAAAACGATTTACATAAACATCAACTTTTGGTTGCACGCCTTTTCGATCACTCTGTGTTTATACTATAGACGATTGATTTATATAATAAAGAAATGAAAAATAAGTTGCTACACTGTATTATTTATGTTATTAAATATGTAAAAATATCTGTTTTGAGAGGATATATCACTAATTCAACTATGACACAGAAGTTGCAGAGCTCTGAAAATTTGCACCTACAAGCAGGGCAGGATTTAGGGGGGACAAGGGACCATGTCTTCCCCCTTCAGAATGCTGGTAAGGGTAATAGAGGAAAAAAATATTAAACTCTTTTTATATTTTATGCATTTCTCAAGATATTTTAAAGGCCCGTGAGACGTTACGTTTTTGCTACATTTTTCCGGCAATATTGTGTTTCCCTCACCCCTCGAATATTTTTAGATCCAGGTAGTAGCTCTTAGGTAAAAAAACGATATTTAACACACACACACCCTCCGACATTCCCTTCAAGTTCAAATAGAGATCAAACTTATATCTACAAGTTTTAGAAATTTCAAAATTGGTGCCTAAAGATGTTTCGGGTTGTATATCTCAGAAACGTTACGAAATTTCGGATCCCTTGAGGCCTTGGAGTTAAAAGGTCAAATTTTAATCTACCTGTACTAAAGAGCTAAAAATTGGTTCACCGTGATATTATGGGTCCTACATCTCAGAAAAGATATGATATTTAAGATCTGATCAGTATATCGAGGGCAGAGGTCATATTTCGATCTAGGTGTGCATGAGTCTGCAAATGGATTCCTGGAATTATCTGTTTTTCTACTCTCGAAGTCAGATTTCTATCTACTTATGGTAGAAAGGTGAGATTTGGTACATAGGAGTATTTCGGATCTTACATCTCAGAAACGTTAAGAAATTTTGAATTCGATATTACATTTGAATTCGACGTTACTAGTAGGGTGTAATATTAAACGATCGTGGTGACTGTCGAGTATTCAAGAAGATCGAAAGTGGCGTTTGATTTCTCGTGTATATATTATATGTATTTTTACATATTTAATAACATAAATAATACAGTGTAGCAACTTATTTTTCATTTCTTTATTATATAAATCAAACCGTATAAACAAGAAAACTGATCGATAGAATGGACACAAATATGTGTATCCGTGACAAGCAATCTAATACACTAAGATATGAAAGAAAGTGCTTTGTATAGTCATTCGAGATGGTATGTAGAGCAAGAGGGACTTCTGCCCTATCTTCAAAGAATATCTTTTTGGGATTTTGTTTCCCCAGAATATTTTAAGTATCCTGTAGGAAAAACCTTGTCTTCCCTAGAATTACTGAACTATATACTAGTTAGTCTTATGTTTGCCTAGAATATTTTGGTATCCCCCAGAAATGTTTTTGTTTTCTAAGAATGCTTTTACCATCATTAAATAATGTTAAAGAAGTATATCCACTGATAGATTCTCATTGTAAGTACATAAGTAGGCAAATTATCTTAATTACTGGAAATCCTGATGCACGAGGCCATGAATACCGAAAGAGCCAAGATGCAGAATAGAAAGCAGATAAATAGCAAAATAGAAAATCTATTATTCCTCAGTGCAACCACTCAGTATTTATTTTTAAATTTAATGCCAAAATTTTAACGAGCATTTCAAAATGAACTAGTTATGCTAGAAGTATGAAATTTGAATAGAAAAGTGTGATGGTCAAGAGGATGGAAAAGTATATATTTTTTTTCCATTTTTAAGAGGCAAATGAAAAAAAAATCTTTCTTTCTTTTGGTAAACAATAAAATATTACTATTTGCATTTTCCCTATCATCCGTTAGTTCGAATTTTCGTTGTTAGAATGTGCAAAAACAGAAAATTAAAAACTTAATTTTCTTTAAAAACGGGCATTCCATATTCGCATATTCGTCATGGGGCATATATTATTCTTTAAGTTTATTTTACTTTTTATTACTTCGAATCTTTCATTTAGGACCCTGCATAATAGAATGGAGAATATCAACTCCTATAGATAATTTTACAAAAAAAATGAATAAACTCGGCTCTTTGATGTATATTTTCCAGTAGATTGTTACATTAACATGCCAAATTGATAAGTTTTAAATTGTTTCAATTTCTAATAATTTCTGAAAACCACGAACAAATTATAAATGAAATGTTATTAAATTAATATTGATATCTTCGGCTATTTTAGTGCGAAAATCATTATCATTGTTGTGTGTAGCATCAGAACTTTCCGCATATAACAGATAAAAAGAGTCCAAAACTTTGTTTCTAAATATGTGCTAATTAAACAAAAATGCACAGAAATAAAGATGAAGACAAAAACTCTGAATAAAATTATGTCTAACCGGCATCTTATAAAAAAACCGCAAGGGTCCTATCGAGGCTTCATTTCATTTGTTTATTAACCGTTATTAATTCTATTATTATTTTCATACTGGCAAACTAACCGAAAACTTCTTTCGTTATTCAATTAAGCGATTTAGTCAACCACGAGTTCATTTGCCTTGAGGTAACTTTCTTGGCAATTTTTATCTGTAGCGAAATATGCTGGAGTTAACAAATCCGCCTTTAGTCATAAAAAACAGAAGGAAAGGAAAACTCCTGTCATCCTGTCGCAAGTTCATTCTCTACTCACTGCGATACAGTCTTCATTGTTGCCACACGAGATTCGTATCTAGGCAACGAATGTATATCTTCCTTCAGTAACTGCATTTAATATTTCATGCAGCTTTTCCAGAGATGCGTATGCCAGATAAAGCTCCACTCCGACTAGCACATATCGGGTAAAAGGTTCCAATGTAGATGGCATAGAAGACTGTCAGGGAAATTTATCGTGAAACAGAAGCGTGGAAGATATTTTGTGAAATATTCATGCCCAAAATTCACCCGAAATTACATCATCAGAACAACTGCATTTTTTACCAGCCTTTGTTTTCGAAAGACAGAGGCGTCGGACTAGTTATGTACTTTTTATATAGGAGATTTTATCAATTGTTTCTCTAAATTTAGAAAGGCTGTGTTTTGAATAAATGCATTCATTCTGGGTGGCATATGTTTTGCCATTTATTATTTCTGTTTGTTGTTCATTATTTGAATGTTTGACCGTTTTGTATGCAAAGTTATTTTCTTTCTCTCTGTGAGAAGTCTTACTCTTGACTGGTGTTGTTGAATATTTTCTCTGCCTAAATAAAAGAAGCAGTTTCACATGGGCTATCGCAAATCAGAACAAAAATGCCAGGAATAAAGGAATTTACAATTAGTTACGGTGACCGAAGCTGAACAGCTCAAAAACACTTAAAATAATGTTAGTTAAGACAAAACCATTGGATTTAGATGAATAGGAATCGAGTAGCATAATCTAAGGCAGTGATTCTCAACCTTTTATGCTTCACGTACCCCCTGGAAATGTGTATGTAACTGGCGTACCCCTTGTATAGATAGATAAAACTATAGTATAACAAAGGGAATGAAATAAAACATATATATATACACATTAAATTTTGTATTCATAAATTACATATATCGATAAACACAAAAATGACATAAAGAATTTAACAAATCCTATAAATTATATACATTTTACTGGGTAATCGACTTTTAATCTCTCACGGCGTACCTCCAAGAATTTTGCCGCGTACCCCATGTTGAGAACCCCTAATCTAAGGTATTTTGTTTAAGTCATAATATTGTACTACATTTTAGTTTCAATGAAATCAAAGCTATTTCTAAGGAATTTTTTTTAAAACTATAGCATCTAGAAAAGTAATTGAACGATAGGAATCATTTCGTAGGCAAATTGGAAAAATTGACTAGCAGAAACCTTTCCCATTAGTTGAGGAACTCACAGATCTAAAATATTCTATAATCTAACGACTCGTGGAATTCGCATATCTAAAATATTTTAATCTTGTCGATCGAATAATTCGCAAATTTAAACATGAGAGTATTTCAAACGAAAGGTGAACAACTCTTATATCTGCGTAATGGATTGAGTGATATTTTTTGAATTTACACATGGAATGGGTATACATAGAAGAAACTCATCAACACCAGAATCAGGGGCACGAAGCGGCTTAAATGTGATAGACATTGTATGGATTCCAAAACAAACTTGGCATTGAAGTATCCAAAGTTGAACAACATGTGTTATATGACTTTTTAATTTAACTGTTAGGGTCCGTTGCCCGACTGAGTTTCTGAACCTTGGAACTGTACTACCATGAACTCGAAAAGATATTGCGAAACTATGGGCATTTGAAGACAAATAATAAAGTTGAAGTGACCTGGATGTTTGAGTAAAACAGTCGTTTTCTTGCCTGACAACGCAGGACAACGCCCCATATTGCACAAGTAACAGCACCAACGTTCACAAGTATGGTTGGGAATGTCTGTAACATCTTATCTATAGTTCTGGCAGCTTTCCGAGTATATTTTCTCATTTCGGGATGTTTATAAAATGCTTTGAAGAGTACGAAATTGAAGTCGGACGAAACGATACAGTACATTGCCACTCACCTCCTCATGCAACAGCGAAAGTCGCGCTGGGAGCGGGATATAATGTTGCTGATATCATGCTGGGAAAAATGTATCATTAGGAATGGTGAATTTGAATAGCTCAATAAATGATTTAGGCTTAATTTTCTACTTGTCGACTTATCATTTGAATGACCCTTATATTTTAAAATTTTAATTATGGTATCCAGTTATATATATATTTATATACATATGTTTTTTCGATTTAAGATATATGGTTTTTCCTCTCTGTTGATGTTATTTGTATCCTATTATATGTGTGCTGGCTTTACGAAAGGAACTTCTGCGAATTTAAGGTATTTCATTTTCCTCAGTCTTTCGCATCTCGTTATTGAATCTAAAGAACTTATTTTTATCGGAAGTATTCATAAAAGGACGTTCTTGTGTTAGAAGAAATAGTTCATTATACAGCACGCAGTGAACTGTTTTTGAGTAAATTTAATTAACAGGGATTCAATATTGAATAACTACATAATACTTGACGTGAAAATGTATAGAGTGCAGTTTGAAATCGCAGTAGCTGTTTATTTCTAAAGAATTGAGAAATATAATATACTAAATATCGTTTATTCCTAATTGATTTGTTGAATAGTCAGCGTGTTTGTACCCATGATGAAATAATGAACAATTACTGAATAATAATACTCAGATAATTATCGCATGTCTGCTTACTTGACAAAAGGAATATACCAAATATGTTAAAAATATTTACACTGATTCTCAAAATAAAAGCATAATCCAATTTTATAACTTGCTTTAAAATACGCTAAAATAAAGCTTATAAATACGCTAATAAATAACTTGCTTATAAATACGCTAAAATGAGTTTAAGTAAAATGATGCATCTACATCCAGGAGATGACTCCGATATTACTCTGAGTTTCTCTGATGATTACTCTGATATTCTAAATAACGAATTTACGTGTCAATATGTGATTTCTGGCACCACAGTGTGTAAAAGGACGCCAGAAAAAACATTTAAAAGAGGGTTCTTTCAACCTACATTGCAAGGCACATCTAATAACGCAGCACTTGCTTGCTGCATACGTCGCGAATGAAGAAAGGAAAACTCATTAGTCCTCATTAGCGCAAATGAGCAGTACTTAGCTCTAGAAGTTCCCTTAGATAGGAAATGAGATCTGTAATCTGTCTTCCTAGTGTGTTCCATGAATATTCGAAGGCAGGAGGTCTGGAGGTGTTCCTGGTAGTTCCATTAGGATTATACCTTTTCTCCAAAGGATAATCGACTCCTATATGAACAACTCTTGTAGTTTACAAAAGTGAATTTTTTTTCCACTGTATTCTTCTATTGGCTGTGCACGAGTAAAGATGGTGCATTTTAATAAAGGATATTACTCCATGCGAACTAGGATCAAATATATCAGTAAACTAGAAGAACACGTGTCGTCTCTAGCGCATGTGGAAACCTCGTTTTCAAAGAGAATGGAGTTTTTCGTTTACCGACTTTGCACATTTTAAAAATTTTAATTCGAAATAATGGATAATTGGAAAAATGCAAATAGCAGTATATTATTAGTACTTATATAACATAAAAAATATTTCTCTTTTATTCTTTCAATTTAAAAATTTGCTTTTCTCAAACCCCTCTGAGAAAAGGGGGCACATTGTTGCTGTCACCGAGATTTCAGAATTTTACCCTAAACAGATCACTTTCAACATTCGCTAAAGGTTTCGCCGTTTCCATATTTAGTGATCTCTAACGATGTATAATAAAACTACCTGTGGATTTTAAATAAGATAAATATAATATTTCATTAGTGACAATCCAACTGGAAATAAAGAGTTTCCCAATTATCCCTTCAAAAAAAAAAGTAAATAATTTCCCAATCATCCCTTACAAAAAAGTTATGTTCCTCACCCACCCTGGGCATAAGGGGTCAACTCATCGTTGTCAATGGACACTTGCTGACATCCACATCCCAGAATTAAAATTTCAGAATTATAGCATAAATACATCGTTAGCAATCCTCGAGTTTTTAAATTTTCAAAATTTTCCACCGTTAGAATGTGCAATTTAAATTTTTGAGAGATTCGGAACCTGCAAATCTTAATGCTATGTTGTTACCAATCAAACCTAAAAAATATGATTTATCCGCAAAAACAAGCAATTATCTTTTAAAATAAAAAAAGAATTGCGATTTCCTATCACCCCAGGAGCAAATGGGAAACTAATTGTTATGAATGTAAATTTTATGACCTTCACATTTCAGTACCAAAATTAAAAATTTGTAGCGTAATTATATCGTTTGCTATATTTGTCACAGATAATGGTGATGTGCGGCATGAGATTAACAGACGAATAGGGATTGCTGCCGGGACTTTTAAGAATCTATGGAGAATGTGGAGAAATAGGCGTATACACCTAAAGACTAAAATTAGACTGTATAATAGTTTGGTTCTTTCTAGGTTAGTTATGGTAGTGAAACGTGGACACTTTGTAAACAAGATAACAGGAAACTAGATGCTTTTGATTCCAGATGCTTACGCAGTATCTTGGGCATTAGGTGGTTCAACTTTGTAACTAATGATGAGGTTAGGCAAAGGAGTTTGCAACCTCCTTTAAGCAGCATATTGTGCAGAGAGAGACTCCGTTGGTTTGGCCATGTTGCCCGTATGAATAATTATAGATTGGCGAATAGAGTTATGAACAATGTGCCTAAAGGCCTCAGAAAGAAGGGGAGACCTAGGATGCGGTGGGCAGATAATGTCAAACAGGACCTTGTTAGAATTGGTGTGCAGTGGCCAGATGCAGTAGATGTAGCTCAGGATAGACTTGCTTGGAGAACTAAATTGCACGGTCTGGTTGGACCTCCGTAGCCCATGGCTGCTTGATGATGATGATGATGGTGATGGTGATGATGATGATGGTGATGATGATGATGATGATGATTGTTAAAATTTTGACTATTTTCAACTTTTTTACTGTTAGAGAGCGAATTTAAAATTTAGGAGATTCGGAAAGTGCATTTTGTAATATTTCGTCAATGCCATCCAAATAAAAACAATTTTTAATTTATTTTAAAACACTGTTGGATGTCTAGAAATAGACAGACGGACTACAAAGTAAAAGTGTCTTGTGTATTTTTAAACGATATAAAAAGCTCTCGCATTAACTTTGGCGTTATTAACAAATATAAAACCAATTAATCAGAATCACTGCCGAAAAGCTATATATATATATAATCAATGATAGTAAAGTCTTCTGGGAATAAAAATCACTACATATCATATTTAACACTATTGCTATGTTCCTTTGTTACAACAATATACATATATGACTTCAATAAACTGCATTCATTTACATATACCTACGCTACTTTGTTCAGACGTTTAAAAGGAAGAGGTGAGTTGTATTAACTCTGAGCGGCATTTCTATGACCACAATGGGCTAAAAAGTCAGGTCACAAGTACCTCAAAGGCTCAGAGAAGATTAGGGAAGGGGATCCACTGGACAGCTGTTAGCAAACAGATATTAGCCTTTCGTCAAGGCCATCCAGCATGTTCTTTAATGTGCACAGGGCATGGCTCTACCACACACAGACCACGGCTTAACGTCCCATCCGGCGGATAGCGGCCTTTCCAAGCCAATCGGTGTCCCCTACTGACCAAGATGCAGGGCGGGGAGTTTTGCGGAGATAAATCTCAACGCTGACACAGATGGGACTCGAACTTGGTAACTGCATATTACGAAGGTGGAGGACTATCGACTGAGCCACCCTGCCTCTAAAGGGGAGGACATTGTCATTTATTTCCAAATGCAAAATTATGGCATCCAATACTGCTCATGTATTTCAACGAATGCATTTGATTTGCTTCATATACTACTAAAGAAATCATGGTCACGTTAAAAAAATCCAAGTATTTTCTGACGTTTTCTGATTTATATTCATCATACGCACTTATAGAAAACTTTGAAATGATAACTCTGTTGCATGCCGAATTAAGTGTGTGCACTTTATTTGTTGGAAAGGAGCAGGAAAATAAGAAAATAAGCACAAAAAGCAAGACTTTACAAGATGCTGGCAGTAGCACTCGGATCTGCAGGATAAGCAGTGTCCACAAACAGCAGCAGCATCAACAAGAAGACATCACAGAATGAAAGTATTGAATTCACGACTGACATCGCAACATACACAACACAAGGAGGAGTGATGACTTAACAATGAGGATGCTAGCTAGCGTTGCATCCGAACTCACCGACTGATCACAGTTAACAAACATTTCACAAAAGAAGATTCTTTTGGTTTGTTACAGGCAAAATATTCTAGTTTTGTAAAGGCGCCACGGTGATGTCGGTCTTCAACTCTATACACTCTTCAAGCAGTTTTATTTGCTTTCAGTTTTTGCAAAGTTGGCATTGCCATTCCTTTTCATTGATGATCTTTTTGTTCGGTGGTGAATCCTCGAAAAACGCAAGACATTCAGTACAGCCGGTTTTGATCTTTCATTGAGGAATGTCTAATAATTGTGTATCCAGAAAGAGAGGAGGACAATAACTCTCTTTTAAAAGCAAAAGTTGTAAATTTGTCAAAATATGAATTTTAAAAGTTTATTTGTTTCGTTATAAATGTTTTCAGATGATTTTTAAAAGTTTCTTCGTTTAGTTTTAAATGTTTTCAGCTCATTTTAAAAAGTTACAGTTTTTTCGGACCTAGAAGGAAAAGAGATGCAGTTTTATGAACATTATATAAAAAAATAATCTTAAATGTTAATCTATTGTAATCAATATATATATATACGTTTTGGAGAAAAGTGACAGATGTGGGGACGTGTTAATTATCTTAAATGTTTTCACCGTATCAGTATGTTCAAATTTCTTGATAAGTGACATCATTCAAATTCAGTAAAATAAATAAAGTTTGTAAATAAAAAAATGGGTCTCTGTTCTGTCATAAATTACTTATAGAAGTTTCAAATTTTAATATTATGATCAAATTCTATTTGTAAATGTTAATTGGGTAGAAATTGAATACCTATTCCATTCATTTCTATTTTTAAGACCCTCGAGCAGGCGATTCAAAACATATTGCAATCCAATTTTCGTAAACACCTTTTTAGGTTCTTCATTTGTGCCGTATCGCTCGCAAAATCACTGAATGATTTTTAATAGGTTTAGTAACTGCGTAATGTGATATATATTCACGGATGATTTCTTTATCGATAATATTTCCAATTATCATGGTGTGTATTGATGGTATTTGTGCCATTTGATTTTCGTTTCTTGTTTTTACAATGTAGCTATTTCTATTGTACTGGTAATACCTCTTATTTCTATTGACTGGGAACGACGAGTTATGATACTGCACCTTGTGCACATCGAAAATGTGTGAGGACCTAGGAGGTGATCTACTTCCTGTGATGATAGGAATAGAAGCCGCTGTCATTGCAGGCGGCCGTGATGAGGCATCCTCCCCAACCTTCTCTTGTTCTCTAGGAAGGTATTGGCCGCCCGGAAGAATTTTTATGGCACTACTGGATAGTGTAGTCGCTGTTTCTAACGGATATTGGAGGGCAAGTAGAGCCGTGAGAGAACGGTTCAGCGAGGGAACGGGCTGACTCGTATCGGACATCAAAGGATTGAGTCGTGCATTTCTCGAGGAGTGAGATTCTGAAGAAAGATCTTAAGGTAGGGTTTGAAAGAATTCAACCCGAGTAATAGTCTGGGTGACTATAAGTAACCAGAGGTCCGTGTGACCATATATATATATCAGAGATCTGTGTAACCATACGTAGAAAAGGTCTGTGTGAACAAGCGTATTCCTGTTCTTTTAGTTTAAGGAACTAATCGTAATCAGTCTATGTGATCAAGCGTATTCCTGTTCTTTTAGTCTAAGGAACTAATCGTAATCAGTCTATGTGATCAAGCGTATTCATATTCTTTTAGTCTAAGGAACAAATCGTAAGAGGTCTGTGTGATCAAGTGTATTCCTATTCTTTTAGTCTAAGGAACTAATCGTAATCAGTCTGTGTGATAAAGCGTATTCATATTCTTTTAGTCTAAGGATCAAGCGTATTCCTGTTCTTTTAGTCTAAGGAACTAATCGTAATCAGTCTATGTGATCAAGCGTATTCATATTCTTTTAGTCTAAGGAACAAATCGTAAGAGGTCTGTGTGATCAAGTGTATTCCTATTCTTTTAGTCTAAGGAACTAATCGTAATCAGTCTGTGTGATAAAGCGTATTCATATTCTTTTAGTCTAAGGATCAAGCGTATTCCTGTTCTTTTAGTCTAAGGAACTAATCGTAATCAGTCTATGTGATCAAGCGTATACATATTCTTTTAGTCTAAGGAACAAATCGTAAGAGGTCTGTGTGATCAAGTGTATTCCTATTCTTTTAGTCTAAGGAACTAATCGTAATCAGTCTTTGTGATAAAGCGTATTCATATTCTTTTAGTCTAAGGATCAAGCGTATTCCTGTTCTTTTAGTCTAAGGAACTAATCGTAATCAGTCTATGTGATCAAGCGTATTCATATTCTTTTAGTCTAAGGAACAAATCGTAAGAGGTCTGTGTGATCAAGTGTATTCCTATTCTTTTAGTCTAAGGAACTAATCGTAATCAGTCTGTGTGATAAAGCGTATTCATATTCTTTTAGTCTAAGGATCAAGCGTATTCCTGTTCTTTTAGTCTAAGGAACTAATCGTAATCAGTCTATGTGATCAAGCGTATTCATATTCTTTTAGTCTAAGGAACAAATCGTAAGAGGTCTGTGTGATCAAGTGTATTCCTATTCTTTTAGTCTAAGGAACTAATCGTAATCAGTCTTTGTGATAAAGCGTATTCATATTCTTTTAGTCTAAGGATCAAGCGTATTCCTGTTCTTTTAGTCTAAGGAACTAATCGTAATCAGTCTATGTGATCAAGCGTATTCATATTCTTTTAGTCTAAGGAACAAATCGTAAGAGGTCTGTGTGATCAAGTGTATTCCTATTCTTTTAGTCTAAGGAACTAATCGTAATCAGTCTGTGTGATAAAGCGTATTCATATTCTTTTAGTCTAAGGATCAAGCGTATTCCTGTTCTTTTAGTCTAAGGAACTAATCGTAATCAGTCTATGTGATCAAGCGTATACATATTCTTTTAGTCTAAGGAACAAATCGTAAGAGGTCTGTGTGATCAAGTGTATTCCTATTCTTTTAGTCTAAGGAACTAATCGTAATCAGTCTTTGTGATAAAGCGTATTCATATTCTTTTAGTCTAAGGAACTAATCGTAGTCAGTCTGTGTGACTGCAAAGAAGTTAAGATATCAGTAATAAACGACAGACAACATGCTAAGGCGTATCCCAGCAAACAGAAAGATAACATTGATGATAAGAGGAGAAATAAATTTTATATTAAATTTTTAATAATTGTCTGCCGATTATTTGCCAGTCAAAAGAGACTATACTGTTTTGGGACATACGTCTCTCTGGAAGGCTACATCATATTAGGAAGTTTTATTGACTGGATACACACTCTACACACTAGCTGCGGATAAAATAATCTGCGAACCTTAATATAAATTTTAAATGTTTAGCGTCCTCTACCTTCCACTTCAGAGCAGCGAAGTACGACATTTCTGGGTCAGTGGTTTAGCCAGATTAGAGGACTCGACAATTTACAGAGGAAACCTGCAGCGCACTATCAGGTAAAATGCAAACAGGCAAAATACTGATTAAATTTTACGAGCACCATTTTAGGATGCACAAACACAAAGTTGGATGATTTTAGTATACTGCCAATAAATATTTTTGATCTGTCGCATTACATTCTTTATTTCGATTTTTCTTAATTAATTTTGACCTCATTAAAAATGAATTTATTTATTAGCAACATGCTATAAAAAGATTTTACGCTAGTAGCGTATTTCTTAGGCCAGCAACAAAATTTTATATAGAATTCTTACTAGGGTGTCCGATTTATTAATACAATTTTTGGTACATTTTAAAATCTAATTTTAATACTTAATAATAAATAAACCCAATTGTTTGAAATGTATTGATATAGCTAATCAAAACTTATTATTTATAAACAAACTTATTATTAACAATTTTTTTTATTATTTCAGATAATGCATAATTTTCTTTGAGATTGAAATCGATTTTGTACCTTTTTCTGTGATGTGCATGCAAAAGCGCTTGTTTCAAAATTTTTTAATTAAATTATTTAGAATATTACACGATGCTTTTTCAAATTTACATAATACTTTGAATCCGTGTAATAAAATAATGGCCAAAATGAACTTTATAACTTATAGGAAAATGGCTGTGCTAAATATTCTTAGAAAAATTAATTATCTTTACGTGGGAATATTCAAGACATACACTGATTAATAAAACACTTTTCCATTAGAGTTATTTTTTTAGCGGTCTAAGCTTATCGTTGCAAAACACAGCTCTTAATTTGTGAACCACAGAAATATCAGTATAAAAAAGGCTAATTAATCAGAGTATTTCTTTTATTTAGTTGATATGAATACAAATTAATCTTAATTACTCAAGTTTTCGTTTCATGTTACAAAGATAAGTTTATCAGGAAGTGAACATCAGTTGAATTCACTTTTTTTTTTCTATTTTGTTCCTCCAAACAACGCTTTTTATTTTATTAATAGACGTCGGAGACGAACTATATATATCTTCCTGGAACTAATGTCAATGAAGTCATTACATGGTAGATTCAGAAGGATTTTTTCCCCAATTATTTTTTTTCATAATGTTACAGTTTTAAATTTAAATCAATCATTAACACTAAACTTAAAGGGGTACCTGAAGAAAAAAATGCAGTTCCTTCCATACTCACTGAATAAATTATTTTCAATTACCTCAGATAAATTATTAACCTTGTGTTTTCCTTAATCAGTTGTGCTTCGTCACAGTAAAACTTCAATGTAAATACTACCACATCTCTTGCTAGAAAAATAATATCGTAGGTTGGGTTGTTTGCCAGGTTATAATGACCCCAAAGAAGGCTGGGATAGGGGATGCACACAAGCAGGTATTAGAAAACAGAAGGGGGTTTCTCGTTACGGTCATTCATTGTGATCTTTAACATGCACAGGGCAAGAAGGCTCTACTGCACACGAAACCACATCTTGACATCTATTCAGAAGGACGATATCTTTTCGGAGTCCTTCGGTATCCCTATTTTCGCCGAGGTAGTACGAGAGTTAGCAGAGAAAATATTCAATGTTAGCATAGTGTTGACTCAAACTTAGGAATCGATGAGAAACTCACTTTCTTCAGCTACCTTTGATGACTAGCACTACTGATTCAGCCAAACTCGGTCCTATCATAAAAGTAATCTCAATAACATGAAAATAAGTAAAGAACGAAACAATTTCTTTATAGCATGTATTTTAGTCTGTTATTTCTATGATTATTAAATTAGAATCCTCTGCAGCAATTCTAAGAAATCAAAGAAAATTATTTGGAAGAGGCAAGCTCCGCCTCATATATTGAATCTGTTTCTAATTCCCTATGTTACGTTTTAGTTCCAGGTGATTCCAAGAATTAGTAAAAGATTTTAGGTTACCACAGCTTAAGCTCTGCTACCAACCGAGACACTTCATTAAAGAAACAAAATACGTGTTTATGTGTGATAGAGTATGTGTACATATATACACTTTGTTGAAAAAAGTGTCCGAACACTTCCATGTTATGTGAATGGAAAGCCACTTTCAAAGCTCGCTAACATTGGAAATAAAACTTTTATGCAAAATTGTTATTGGCGATAAATTGCTGATGTCACTCAAATCTCTCTGAACATATTTCCCGCAATTTTCGTTTAATATTTAAAAAATGAATGCAAGCTGAAGCATTTATCTTCAACTTTTGAGACTTCTGAAAAAATACTTCAAAGAAACATCCTGTAAGGTGAAATTGTGATAGTCGGACAGGAATTTCTCCTTAGAAATAAGGTAAAAAAAGGAAGTGCCTTTCAGAATACTGTCTTGATGACATGTTTTTAATTTTATTCCTTTATTATGACTATATTATAGTTAATACTTTGTATTTTTAGTTTGCTAACAATGATTAAATTAATAACAGAAAATGACTCAAGCAGTGTTATTTTAATGCCTGGTATTGTCTAATGATGAATATTGAAAATGATAAATTGTCGAGTAATGAATATTGAAAATGAAATATTGTCGAGTTATAAAGATAACTAGACAGGGGAAGATCTAAGCGGGGAGGGAAGGGGCTTGAGAATGCCAGTAGCGAAAATGCAAACGTGTGCATGTTTACGCGTTTTTCATATAATTTTTTTAAATCTCCAAAAATGGTAAATGTTACTGTGCAATAGAAAGCCAGTCCCTTGCCCCACCCCTCTGTTTTAAAAACTTTTTTCGGGCTCGATTGCGTCCTTTGTCTCTATAATTTTTTTAGATCCAGGCCTATAACTAAGCTATACGTTTACAACAGTTTCTAATATACACTGATAGTTTATAGAGTTTAATCAATCAGGATTAATGTGTATATTTGCAAACTGTTATGTCATCGACAATTAAAATGTTCTTTATTGTTAACAAAAGCATTACGCGCTACAGCTGTTTAAACAAATCAATTTGTTTAGGCAAATGCGAAACATTTTGTGGAAGTGCTGAAATTAGGAGCAAAGATATGTTAGATAGCTGAGCCAAGGAAAACACCCAATGTGTGTTCTTCCTATATTGTATATATAATAACATAACCATCGTAGAGAAGTAGTGGAAAAATGGTGTTAAATCGAACGACCAGTCGTGCTAGTTGCAAACCTGCTCTACTTTAAAAATCGTGTTGGTAGAATTCGTATTAGTCGGGAACTAGGTACATTACAAATAATCTCCCCTATTTTCGTACTAAATTCTCACGAAACTATCTAAGATGTTCTAGTATAAACTTCAGATTTATAATTTTCAAACTGACACTCTTTAAAAAAAATAAATTTTCTTGTAGCGTTCAATATCTCTAGAAAAGTTTTTAGGAAATAGCATTTAACTATTATTTGCTCTTAAAGCAGTTTCAGTTTGGTTAAGGACAGCTTCACAGATTTTCCTCAAGTAAAATAAAAATATATCGGTGGAAAAGTAAACAGACTACGGAACGTATAAAAAGAATAAACTGAATATAAAAATTGTATTTTGAACGTATATAAAGAAAATAATTATTTAAAGTCGAAAGCAGCTTTAAATTCTGTATATTTCATCATCACAGAAATTAAAAATGAAAGTAAAGTGATTATTAAAATACTTTTAATCGCAGGAATTACTAACTGTTCTATACAGCGATTCAGAGCGACATTTTCGTATTTTAATGATTTGAAGAATGCCTTGGGTTTCCACTTTGAGAGGTATGAGGCAGGATTTATGGCAACTCATGATGTGCTACAGTTTCTGATAAGCGGCGGTGTAAGGTTAGGGATTCAGCTTTCTAGCCCGAAGGTACTGACAGCTACTCACTACCCCGTAAAATATGTTCTCGCTCTTCTCCTTTATGTGGCATGAGTCGCTGCAAATTTTGCTACTTAGTAGGAAAAGTTGTGTGATATATAAGGCAAAGTAACTTTGTTATTGAGGCATATCTGCTCAGTAATTAAAATTATGGACGATGTAGAAGAAACTTTGTGTTTGATCTGGATGTACTAATGAGGGAAATCACAGAAGGAAGCTAAATGCGATATATTTCTGCTTTCTGGAAATAATTTAATGGTGTTAGTGCAACAGTGAACACGGTGCAATGATATTTCAATTGATTAGTTTTACTTAACTTTTCGTATTTTTGCTTCCTAAATAATCAACAATATTTTTACGTTATTTGATGGTATTTAATATTATTTTTTTTTCATGCTATAGAAAAACAATAGATCTACTCTTCCTGTTTTAGCCCCCCACTTTATGTTACACCAATCGAAAGTGTAATTCGAAGCTTATCGTAGCTTTAATAATAAGCATATTTATAGTAAAAAAAAAAGATCTAAGTGCCTAAATCTAGAATATATGCAATATTTGATCGAGATTTAAAGAAGTTTGAGATCTGATACATTTAACTACTGCGTCACACTTCCCTTCAACTACTGCATCAAAACTTCTTCGTAAGGGACGGCGATGTCTCAGTCGGTAGCGCATTAGAATCCTAATCTGCACTTCCTAGATTCGAGTCCCACCTGGGCCAGGGTTGAGCTCTATCTTCACAATACTCCCCATCCTGTCTTGGTCAGTAGAGGACACCTATGGGCTTTGAAAGGCTGCCGTCCATTGGATGGGACGTTAAACCCTTGCCCCGTATGTGGGACACCCATGCACTGTGCACTTTAAAGAACATACTGGATGACCTTAACGGAGGCTACCATCTGTCTTCTAACAGCTGCCCAGTGGGTCCCCTTCTCTCAACCTTCTCTGAGCACTCGGGGTCCTTATGACCTGGCCATCTAGCGTATTGTGTTCAAAAACGCGCCGCTCAGAGGCAAAACAATCTAACCCAACTTCCTCATAATCTCATAATTCAAAAAAAAGACAACAAAAACTTTAGAATAATTTGTATAGTGCATATTATTTTTAAATGTGTTATATACCAATTACACTTATTTTATTACATTTAATATACGGTAAAACTTTATTGTACATATTGAGTTTCATTCAGAAATATTTGTTTGATTTTCCCTTTCGTAATATGGATTTTTTTTCGATTATATGATATATGCATGTACTGTATGAATCACCTATCTGGTATATTTGCCATTATAATATCGTCTTCCCTTTGCGATATGAAACTTGACACGTTGCATATCGTGTATGCGATACTAAAATACTCGATATTAACATCCTCCTAAGGATTCCAATGGCTCAGACAAGTTAAGGGAAGGGGACACATTTTACAGATATTGGGAGACAGATGGTAACCTACTGTCAAGTCTATCCAGCGTATTATTTAACGTGGAAAAAATAGGTCTCTTCTATGCAAGGAGACATGGCTTAACGATAGAACGACATCTGACGACTGAAAAACGACATCTGACGTAAAAAGACCTATCCAAGCCCCTCGGTGCCCTCTTTCTCACCGAGGGCTAAATTGCCCAGAGATAAATCTCAACGCTGTTGGGACTCGAACCTGGGAACTGCAGATTACTAGCCTGGCACGCTACCGTCTGAGCCAGCTATCACCCCTTCTTAATAATATGTTCAGTAAATAAACATATATGCGTAAAAATCATACACTTAAATTGTTTGATATTCAGTAAAGTATTAATAAAATGCTACATGAAATCAACAGTGATAGAAAAGAATAAATTGCAGTGGTGTATCGGAAAAACACTAGCAGAGGGAAAAGCAAAAATTAAGAAATTTTTATAATCTAGTAATATCGAATTTAATTTGCTAAATTAGAATTGGATGCTGATTCTCAAATCTCGTGCTGTAATATACTACTGTTGGTACAGAAAGTTATAAAGGGTTATCAATGGAGAGCGCCAAAATGATATTCCACGCGCTTGGATTTGCGGGAAAAAAAACGAATTATTAATCAATATAAAACATGAAATAAATACCCTCTCAATCAGTTGCTTGCCGCAGAGATCTGAGAATAGCCTTCAGTTTAAATTCGCCATAGTAGAAAGTCTGTGATGATGATGAGACCTCAGCAGAAAAACGACATAAACATCCATGCCTTATCCGGGGCTCAACCGAGGTCCCTTTGATTAGTAGCAAAGCGCGCTAATCACTCGGCCAGTAAACAGCTGCGAAATTTAAAATTGTGATTTTGCATACACACTGGGCAAAAGTTTATTACTTTTATTTTTTCTATTCCTTCTTATTGGACAAATATCTGCAGATGTATGGGTAACCTTTAATAATACATTACTTATTGGGGCGCTAAACGTAGAAATATTTTTACCCAAGTTTCGTATCTCAGAGTTTTTTAAAGTGTCAAAGGTTAAAATATATATAAATTTTTTATAGAAATGATAATGATAATAAACATGACTAATTATTGAAATAATAAAATATTTTAATAAAATTATGCACCACATTGATAACAAAAATCTGTTAAATGGATAATATTAGAGACAAGATTGATATTCTATTTTTTAAATTTCGTTAGTTACATTCATGAATTAATGATTTCTTACAAATGGGATTTCTTACAAGCGCGAATGGAGGTGGATGATTTCTTACAAATGATTTCTTACAAGCGCGAATGGAGGTGGACGAAACAGTTTCGAGGCAGACGATATACAGATGGCTTCACGAACAAGGACTATTCGAGACGACTACAGTTTGTATACCACTGACTCCGCCAGGGAGAAGAGGCATGTTGCTCTGGTGCAGACATCGGAACTGGACAGAAACCCAATGGGATGGGCCAATGTTCTCTTCTGTGGAGAATCCAGGTTCAGTTTATAGAGTTATAGTCATTGTGTTGTCATCTAGGGAAATCCCAGAACCCATTATAACGCCACAAACATCAGAGAAATGCACCATTACAGAGATGGTGGTTTACCTAATCTGAGGTGGCATTATGTCACTAGGTCGCAAGCCCCGATCCTTGTTTTTCCTGGGGGAACTTTGACAGGCAGTAGATGTAGAGACGACATCCTTGAACTTTACGTGAGGCTTTTCCGGGGTGCTCTTTCTCCAAAATTTCTCTTTATGGATGATCCTCACGTCCACATTGTGCTGCTTTAGTGGACAACACCTCACATCCACATTGTGCTGCTTTAGTGGACGATACCTCATGTCCACATTGTGCTGCTTTAGTGGATGATACCTCACGTCCACATTGTGCTGCTTTAGTGGATGACACCTCACATCCACATTGTGCTGCTTTAGTGGATGATACCTCACGTCCACATTGTGCTGCTTTAGTGGATGCTACCTCATGCTCACATTGTGGTGCTTTAGCGGATGATACCTCACGTCCACATTGTGCTGCTTTAGTGGATGATTCCTTGAAAATGAAGACTTCAGCCATTACCAGCATATTTGTCGGACCTCAACCTTATATAAGGTGTATGTGATGCATTTAGGGGACGGATTTCAGCTCGTCAACCTCCTCCCAGAACTCTGCTGAAGTTCTGATTTGATCTTGTACAGGAACGGGATTTAACGCCGCAAGGCCTTCTTACTGCTCTCGTCAACAGCATACAACGTCGATGTGACACTTGTATAGCTGTAAGAGTTCATCAGACACCACACTGAACTCTCGTACACGAACGAATGTGTCTCCAGGTAACTTCTCCAATTGTCACCTTATTGAACTACAATACATTGTTCAAGTTTATCCTGTATTTTATGTCAGTTATATTGCGCATTTGTTTCTTCCATATTCCGTCTACACTATATCACCCATATCATTCCATCGTCTATCTAGTGCTGGTAAAGTGATAGTCGAATAGCACACAATTGTTCCTTGTCAGTGAAAGTATTCTTCCAAGATCAACATTCGAGTAAATATTATACCGAGTGATCCAAAAGTAACAAAAAAAGTAAAAATGCAATAATTCGAAAAGTATAGACAGTAGTACGATGTGGTTTACACAGAAATGCACAGAAAGACATGGGATTTGTTTTTTTAATAACGAAAAATTTAATTCCCAGAATAGTTAAATTTGTCACCGATAGGTGGTGCTTCAATTGTGTCAGTAGTGTGTACAGTGGCGCTGTACAGTTCGCAAAGCAGCTAGGATAACAATTGTTCAATGTGACGGCAGTCATTCATGAGAATGTCCTTCAGACGTGGCACGACACTCTGCATAGCATTGAAGAGTGTTTCAGCTGTAATTATTGTCACATAACGGCGAATATCTTCTTTCAACAATGGCCAATGACGTCGGAGTCCTCTGTACACCTGTGACTTCAAGTTCAACCCCATAACCAAAAGTCACAAGGTGTAAGGTCTGGACAGCTTGGTGGCCATTCGTGCGGGAAAGAGCGACTGAGGACAGGGTCATCGCCAAATGTCGATTGTAGCAGGTGCTGGACAGGACCTGTAATGTGTGGAGGTGCTTCATCCTGCATGAATGTTACACTAGGTAGTGTAACATTCATGCAGAAAATCATTAAAGCGCTTACCTCTCTTGCAAGGAGGGATTGATGCTGTATCTTAAAAGTGCTGCATAACGCTCTCCTGTGACAGTAACAGTTCGAAATGTACCGCTGTGGACTTCCTCAAAGAAAAAGGGGCCTATAATGAATGACACAGTGAACCCGCACCACGCTGTCACCTTTGGTTGATGCAAAGGGATTTTCACAATCGCGTGTGGGTTCTCTCTAGCCCAGATGCGGCGGTTGTGTGCATTTACACTTCGATTAAGAGAAAAGTGCACCTCGTCAGTCCACAGGACGGTTGACAGCCAGTCCGCATTGTTCTCCATCTGTTGAAAAGCCCAATTTGCAAATTCATGACGTCTCTCGAAATCGGTTGGTTTTAGTTCCAGTATCTGTTGGATTTTGTAAGGATACCTCTTTAGGATGATCCTGTGTGATCGCCACACAGTCCCGTACGAAATGCCAGTTCGTCTTGAAATTTCACGCGCACTGCATTCCCCATGTGCGGAAGCTGCCGATTGTGTTTCGGCCACGTGTACGACCTCGTGCACAACTGCAATAGTTTTTTTGGGTCTCCCGCTTCTTGCACGTGCTTCCAAACTACCAATGTCCTCAAACCTTTTCATCATAGCTATCAGTGAGGAACAAGACATCGGTCCCTTTCCACTTCTAATACCCCGCATCGAACGCACTTGCACATTCAGAGTTCTGATAATACAGCTTAACTAAAAGTGCTTTATCTCGTAACGATAAAATGCCTCACCTTGGCAGAACGTTTAACTTCGGTAATAAACGTTAAATGCTAAAAGTTTAACTTCAGTATTCTCTACATCTGAAATTTACGTACCTCACGGCAGTCAGATTGATCAATATTCGCAGTCTCGCACCGTTTGAGGAGGGGGGGCCGGCGGATCTGTTTAAATAGGGACAGGCAGCAGCTCCGGGACCGCTACAGCGACGCCTGTCGATAATAAATGTAACTATTCTGACAATAAAATTTTTCGTTATTTAAAAAAATCCCATGTCTTTATGTGCATTTCTGTGAAAACCGCATCGTGCTACTGTCTATACTTTTCGAATTATTGCATTTTTACTTTTTCTGTTACTTTTGGATCACTTTGTATATCAAATTCTTCCTTAGAAAATATATAAATTTAGTTGCATTCAGGCTAGAATCTAGGAAATAAATTAAAAAGGGCAGAGCAAGAAACTGGCTTTCCTTTGCAGTATAACCTTTTACCTTCCGTTTTAGAGATCATTAAGAAATTTCTGGAAAAATTCCTAAAATACGCACAGTTTTATATGATTTTTTTTGCCTCCATTACTCTTGAAAACTTTTTTTTTTCAAAGATGGGAGGGGTATGACGGTTACAATATTTTGTGCTTAATTAAATCCAATATGATGATGATACAATACAACATACTGTAGCACCAATATTGAAAACGAAAAAATGCATTAATACTTTACTACACTTGAATAAAAAAACAACAGTTTACAGAACCAAAAACATGTTCTAGACTGTTCCTTTATCGTTTGAGAACGTCTAGGGAGGGAATAGTTTAAAAAACAAGAGGCTGCTGCCGCTTTCACAAAATGCAAAATTGAAAGTTTATCAGTTAAAATCCTATATGTTGCATTTTTTCTCCTATTTTTATAGACATATACCAATAATAGAACTCCTATATACTTACAATAATACAATAAATACTAGGTAGTTCCTATTTACATATCTTGTTTATGGAATGTTGGCAAACTGAGTTGTCTCATACAGCATTTTTTTCTGCATAATATCTGAAAGGAGTACTTACTTATCGTACGTATGACTCTTTTTTACGTATAGTTAAGATGTCTTCCACCGAATTAACACCATTATCTCATACCTACTCTACTGTTTAGCTCACCTGACTACAAATCAGCGGGCATATCCCTATGAAAGTGTTTGTATGTTGTATGAGAAACCAGGATAAGCTCAATAGAACTTTTAGGTTGTCTCCGTTCTTTGGGTAGGAGACTGCCTTCTTCCGTTAAAAAAATGCACTGCACTAAGAAAAGCACGTAGAGAGCGATTGGTAACCTGTTGTCAAACCAGCACAGTATGTTTTCAAAAAAGTCTAGCTGGTGAAATATCAGCACTTAGGTGATTCGAGATTCACCTTTCCGACATCAAATTATATCACAGCATTCAGTATAATGAATTTTTTTGTGTTACTGTATTGTATCAATTCTTATTGATTTTAATCACTTGAGGTTATTGGTATGTTAATTAGAGATGGAACTGTTTTTTTTTCTTTCTTTCTACTATTTCGATATTTTGATCTGTTCTGCTAAGAGCCGTTAATTATCTTATTCCCTGGGCATATCTCGACTTTATGTATTAATATCAAATACTTATATATCTATATATATGGGTCGGGGGTGGCACAGTCGGTAGCGCTCCTGAATTGTTAATAGATGTTCCAAAGTTTGATTCCTAATTCTGCCAATGTTGAGGACACCAATGGACTTGGAATGACCTATATCCTCGGTGATCGGTGAGAAAAGATTACCAATGGATTTGGAAAGACGGCTTCCCTCGGATGGAACGTTAAGCCGTGCCAATGCATACATACCATGTACCCCCCTGAGATACATAGATACACAAGGTAGCCTTGATGGGCTGTTTTCCACTGTCTCCTAACAGCTGCCCAGTGTAACCTCTTTCCCAAAATTTTCTGAGTATTTCGGGTAATTGTTCCCTGAGACTTTACCTTATTGGGGCACAAAATGCAGCACAGAGGCGAAATAAATAAAAAGACATATTTTTCTGAAATAAATCGCTAAAAATAATGGTAATATAACATTCTTTCGTATTTTAAAAAATCGCTTATTATCATAAATTATTAACATTAGCCCTTTTTTTATTTCCTTGACCGAACAAAGAGAACTATTTCTAATAAACACAGAGTGAGAATGGAATTATTTTTTAGTTACGAATGCATCACATGCATATTTTATTTGGATATTATTTACAAAACCGAAAAACGAAACAAATGTATTAGTATTAAGGATCTTCAGAAAGTAGTTTTATCGTGAAGAAGGAAAAAACTTCCATAGTTTTCATTCCATAACTCAAAACATTTTTTCTCTATTTAATCGCCAAGGCAGTAGAAAATGAAAACAAATAAAATAATAACCACGCAGAACACAGTGAACTTCTCATTTCTTTCTCGTTTTGTGTAGAAATGGAGCCTTAAGCGAAAGTAACGAGGAGAACACCGACTTAACTAAACATGACTATCTCGAATTTGCCTGCCTTTGACTCGAACCATAAATAAAGCGCCGCTATCTCGCTTATCATTAAAGAAGCCAAAGAGTAAGAGCGCAGCGATTATTTTGCCATGACATATTAATCTCTTGTACCATGGAGATGAACTTTTGCATCCAACGGTGCATTCAGTTGGATAAAATCATGATGCCTGTGCATTAAGAGAAGTCGCTCTTCACGGTCTATCGCATCGCCTGTGTAAGGTCCGATACCTAAAGGTTTTACTGGCTTGAGAGCCAAAAAGGCAAAAAAAAAAACACATCTCATAAGAAGTTTTAACGAAAGTAAATATGCAGTTTCGATAAGCTTAGTCGTCTCTGTATCTGTTATCAGGAGGATTTTGGAAAATGCCGCGTTGAGATTTCGTAATGTCTGATGACATTCATTCCCAGAAAATTTATCTGAAAACTTCACAAGAGTAAAACACGGAATATTTCGTTTACCAATAATTGAGCTTGGATTAACAGATATTTAAAGCGTTATGACATACTTTTAGGAAATGAGGTCAAACATTTCGTGTTCTGTAAAGGATAAAGTTTCAGCAAATTAGATCCGACAATCTTGACAGTTAATCGAAATCACAGTGATGGCGTTTATTGTACGATTCATTGAAATGTTTATAAGGAATATATACTGTGGTCAAGATGGAAAAAAAAAAGACAATGAAGATAAAATTAAATCCATAAGTAAAGGACAATGCATTATTTGACACCATATTATCGATACATGTTCTGGAATAATTACTTCATTATTTGTACCCAATCATCTGGGGTTCTCATCGATTCAAATTATTTTAGCACACATTTGCGTTAAAGGTATTTAATTACGTTAAACCAACAGTGCTAATATGTCAATAATATTGTATAACATTTGTATTCGGCTGTTGCGATTTTCAAGCTTAGCTCTAAATAATGCTTAATCAATATATGTGTGTCAGACCGAAATCTAGGAAAAAATAAAGGGGGGGGGAATGAAACAATCGAGCCGAATAAATGGATATGGGTGGAGACATGAGAATAAATTTATATTGCAGTATAACATTTTCCCCTCCGTTATAGAGTTTTTTTAATTAAAAATGTGTGAAACATTCATAAGTTCTTTTTTTTTGCCATTACCACCAGCATTCTCAGGGGGATATATGGCATTCTTCCCTCCTATCCGGCCGTGGAGTGTGGTAATATGATACTTAACTAATTAGGCTTCCATCGAAAGCTTTGCGATTTGCATATCCAACGGTATGGATCAAATGACAGAGTCAGCCTTTAATTCCCGTGCCACTTTCACAATCATGCAGAAAATGTGCAAGGTTGTTGTTATTTAACACGAACCTAGGAAGTAAGAGATGCAACTACAATGAGAGGCCAAAACTCATGGGAATAGCAATTAAACTAGAACTAGCACTCTGCACTCGAAACCTATGCGTTGGACGTCAACAGCAAAATGGCGCTGCAGTAGTCTGCAAACCCTACATACATTTTGGAGTAATTGTTAATTCAGTATGGCTGCACGTCGTGAGTTGTCTGACTTTGAACGTGGCTTGATTCTCGGTACCAGAAGAATGGGTCATGCAATATCGGAGATCGTGCAGGAATTCGGTTTTTCCAGATCTACGGTGTCAAGAGTTTATCGACAGTATTCTATTGATGGCATTTACACACGTAAACCAGCAAACAGTGTAATTGACGAAAGGAACTCGCGTCGGCTGTCATGAATGGTAACGAGCAACAGATGGACTACAGTGCATGAAACACTGCCAATTTGAATACGGACCAAACACAAAATGTTTCTAAAAGGACTGCCCATCGCCACCTGCACTCCATCGGATTTGGACCCACTGAAGACCCACTCGTTTCCCATTGCTTACACGCCGTCACAGAGCTCAACGACTGGAATGGGCCTAAGACATCGAAATTGCACAGTAGAACAGTGGCGTCGGGTAGTATGGTCCGATGAATCTAGGTTCCAGTTGCTTCGCGCTGACAGGCGCGTTAGAGTGTGGAGTAGGCGTTTGGAGCAATCGTTGACAGATATGAGATACGTGGACATTCTCGCAGATCATCTGCACCCCTTCATGACTCCCGATCACCCTGATGGTGAAGGGGTATTCCAACAAGGTAATGCAAGGTATCGCCAGTTTTTGGTTGCTAGGAGGTGGATCGAGCAACACTCCACGGATTTTACCACGATGAATTGACCCCCCACGGTCCCCGAGATGAACCCCTTGGAGCATCTGTGGGACACAACGGAAAAAAGCTTACGATCCATGAATCCAGCACCATCCAATGCAATACAATTATGGTCTACACTGTAGGATGTGTGGGCTGCCATCCCTACAGACGGTACTGGCAATTCGTTGACTCCATGCCTCGACGTGCGGCTGCACTGCTGAGGGCTCGAGGAGGAACAACCAGTTATTAGGCATGTATCCCAAGAATTTTGGCCTCTACCAGGTATATAAGAGAAAATGTAATTTTCAAAAATTTTCATATTACTCGTGTTGCCATATGTTCTACAATATATTGAAACACAACTCCAGGTGTGGAAATTGTTTCGTAATCTATAATTCTCAAGTTCGAGTCCCAACTGGGTCAGTGTTGAGATTTATTTCCGCTAGCCTCCAACCTGCCTTTTATGAGAAAGAAGACATGTTGGGGCTTGGAAAGACAGCCGTCCGTTGAAGGGGGTGTTAAACCGTGGACTCGTGTACAGGAAAGCCATACCCTAAGCAAATTAAGAAACACGTCGGATGACTTTGAAGAGAAGTTTCCATCTGTCTCCAAACAGCTGCCCAGTGGATACCCTTCACCAACCTTCTCATTGATTGTTAACAGCATTTTATTAAATCAAATAAATTTATAACTCCATGAATTTTGATTATTCCCATTTTCCCGACCCCAACGTTCTCTGAACCCTCGGGATCCTTATGACCTGGTGATTTAACCCATTATGTGCAAAAAAGTGCCGCTGAGAGGTAACACATCCCTGTACACAAACATACGCATGCTTAAAATTTAATTTTTTTAATGAAGCCACTAGAAAATATCTTCTGATAACTACTGGCCTATATAGAGTTCAAGTATAAATTTAGTTGACATTAAAAACGAAAGAATGAAGGTTACATTAACTAGAATTACTGAGCCATACACAGATATTCACACGCAAATACATATTTCAAAGCACAAGAGTACTTTGAATAATTGTTAATACTGTAGCAGATATTTTCTTCACACAAATGCATCATTTTTAAAGTTTAGTGTCCCGTTATAATGACGTTATCGTTGAAACTTCTAAGCGTTGAACACAAAAATAAACATAAAGAGCGCGTTTCTTCTTAAGTATAACAATTTAAGAACATATTTTAACAGTTCGGTAGTTTTAGAATGGTATGCAACATTAATATCATTTTGAAGGTCCTGTTTAAGTACAAATTAAACGAAAAAACAGTGAATGGCAATAAATGCTGAAACTATAAATATTTCCTGTCGAGTAAGGCTTGAGATGAATATTTCTAATAGTGTTTCTTATTTTCTATTATGACAAGCTCCAGATACAAATGGGGCTATATATTTGTTCTGTGTCCTCTTTATGACACGTCATACGATAGATGCAAGTTCTAAATTTATGAACCTATTCAACGAAATAAACTGCTTCCTATCTGTGATGTTTTCCAAGTTACCCTTGGTTGCCACAGCGAATCGCCTTTTATTTAATGTCTGTTTGAGACTATCGTTCGCAAACTGAATTCTTTTAAAGCGGAAGATAAAACGGAAAATTTAAACGAAATTCGTGAAGAAAGTTTTTGTTGTTTAATATTTGGGATATATTAAGCGTTCTCAGATATTTTTTCACGGTTGTAAGACCCTACCTGATCTAGTGGTTAGCGTACCTGACTGCTAAGACTACCGGAGTTATGCCCTTGTGTAAATGTTTACATGTTGTATGAAAAACAAGGACAAGCCTAATATAGTTTCTAGGTTATCTCCGTGCTTTGTATAGGGAAATACCTTCTTCTTTTTTCCAAAACAAAAAAAAAAATTGCATTCTTATTTTTCGGTCGGTGCGATTCGTTTTAAAATAACATAATCTATGCTTTAAGTAGAATAAAAGTATTAAAATGACGATGGAATTATTATTTTTACCTATTAGGGAAATATATTGCTTTTCACCTGGAAAATATATAAATATTGACATCTCCATTCTTTGAATAATGCGTATATTATAATAAATGTTCTGAAACCTGAGAAAAATAAAACGCTACTTTTCTAAAGGTACTCCCCTACAAAAGATTCAGAGATAACCTAAGAGCTCTGTTGAGGTTGCCATACAATATACAAACACTTAGACACGCCTATAAGTTTAGTAATCAGGTACGCTAACCACTAGACTACGTATTGGGTAGCAATTGAATAAAATTTCTGATCTGTTACGGCCTTAATCTTAGTTCAAAGCACCAAAAATCCAGAAACTCCATAAATAATAAAATTCCCTATTTAGGACTTTATTATCATCGAAATATCTGTAATATCTTTGTTTATATTAGTTTGAATTCCGTAGGGGGCGGCTCGTCGATTAGGCCACTTTGGGCATTGTGCCATCAAATATAATAACAGAAAATAATAAACGAATTTCAAATTTAGTATTCATTATTTGCCACATCTAAATCAACATAATATCATTTTTTATTCGTTTTTAATCATTATTTGCCGTGTTACGTAGACAATCACAGCATTTACTTTTCGAATTAGAACTATTTCGGCTGGTTTCGTATTGTCAATATGAATTTTAACATTACGACCACAGTTAGGAATCTTAGCATTACCTATTATAGCGATGACAACGGATGTACATGCGCTGAAATGCAATAGCGATGACGTGCATGTGATGAATTATAATAGCGAAGAACTGCAGGAGGTGGGTCATCATTTTGTAGCGACCCGTGACACTTAATTGGCTGATTCAACCAAAGCAACCAATAGTTGGAGAGCTTGTTGCATAGCGAAAATCTTCATTTGACTGTGGCAGGTTCAATGAGCCTAAACTTTCCTGACAAGATGTGTTTGAACTGGTTACCAACTTTTTAGTTTTCCAAAGAAGGATACTTATGTATTGGGAATTTAACAGCAATATTAAATATGAAAATATAAAATGTGTTGAATATTTAGTCTACAAGAGAATATTAATAATATATTTTAACATAAAGCGCTGTCAGCAATCCGTAAACTCACTCGGATTGTAATATTTTCGACTTGAGCTTAAAGGTTTTCTGTTCCATCCCAGCCGCTGTCATTATAATTTTTCTTGATAGTTCATTTAATTATCATATCACGCTTTTTACTATTCGTTGTAAAATAAATTAATATATAAAATAAAATAGATATTATAAATTAATAATGTAAATTACATATAACCAAAATAGAGAACTTTCAAGTGATAATTTACGACGAGTAATTCAGTTTAAAATAATAAATTTAAATATATAATCGGAACGTAATCAAAAAATAATAAATCTATGTATTAGATTTCATCTTAAGGAATATTTTTTTAAACTACCACTAGAACGGAGAGGAAAAATGCATATATATATATAGGTAATTATTAGAGTAGAGAGGTAAAATACGAAATTCAAGTAAAAAGGACAAGAACACATTTTCGAGTTTGCTTTTTTTTTAATAATACATTTTGAGAATAGCTGAAACAAGAATTTATGCATTATAGAAAATCTTTTCAATCCTTTACTGTCAAATTTATTATCAGACAGGCATCAATTTGTTTTTCTACATCCGGGCCCTGTCTGTAGTAGTCAAAGTGCCCATCAAAAAGTTTAGTCTCCAGCCATCACTATAAATCCGTATCATAAATTCAGCTAAAAGTAATAACTAATGATGCACATTGAATTTTGTTAAATGTAAAACCAGGACAAGCTAGATAAAGCTTTTATGTTGTCCCGGTCTGTCCGATAAAAAAAAAATCGAAAAGAAGTGATATAAATGTTTAAAAGAATGTTTGCAGATGGATGAATAGAATAATATAAATTGTTAAAGTGATCTAAAGTGTGCATTTTATTCCTATCTTATTCTGTTTATTAAAGCAGTTACTCCGCTGTTTTAATGCAGTGTGTTAGCATTCGAATATGTTGGGTTGCTTTACCTCTGAATGATACTTTTGCGTGCACAGAACACTAAATAGGCAGGTTTATACCCTTATGAAAGTTCAGAACTGGAAGAGGAACAGGATCCATATTTCAGCTGTAAGGTCACGGATGGTAGGCTCTCATCAGTCATCCAACGTTATCTTTAACGTGCACAGATCATAGCTCTCCTGCACACGAACCACTGTTTAATTTCCCATCCGCAGTACGGTGGCCTTTTTAGGACTTTGGTTATATTTCCTCATCAAAAGTAGAACGAGGGTTGTGAAGAAAATTTCAGCTCATGCACAATAAACAATAAGCACTCAAGCCTAAGAACATTAAGTTATGAACCTGTTACGCTGACAATTAAACTAATGTTCTACTACTACCCTCTGTTTTAACAAATAAACAAGTGTTTTCAAGATTTTGCATGACGAAGTATGTAGCAAGCAGTGCCGCACCCAGAGGGGAAAGGCAAAGGGGCCCTGGCACCCCCCAAAGAAAAAGGAAAAACAAAACATTAGAAAATTTTCCAAAAATATTTCCCTAATTAAAATTCATTTTTATATTTATGTTGTGTCGTGTCTTCTATTTCTATACTACTTATGAATTAGCGGTCACATAAGGTGGGAATACCCTATAGCTCTCGTGAATCACGGCCGCTGTGAATTAAATATAACCAAAATAGAGAACTTTCAAGTGCCAACTAATTGGGCGGACCGAGACCTACTTCGTTTGCCCTAGCCGGGCCAGCGGGCCCTTCGCCCCCCCCCCCTCAAGATTGAATCCTGAGTGCGCCATTGGTAGCAAGAGTGCCTTTTTGCAAAGCTGTATATTTTCGATTTCTAAACCTGTTCTCCACCTTGTACAACGAATAAAATTTCAGACCCAACTTCAGCATTCTCTGAAATACAAGAAGACAGTAAGTTTTTCAGGGATTCTTTTGTGAACTTAATGTTTTAATATGGATATTTGAGACAGGAATTGAAACTCACTTGTGATTTTGCAGCTGCAATTTCTTTTTAATCTTATAAATTGTAACTACCCAAGGCAATCGCTATCTTTTCCCCACGTGTTCATCGATTTAAAAAAGATTGCCGGTATTGTCTTATATTTCTAAAACCCATTTAATAGAGACAGGGTTTGGCTCAGTCGTTATCATGCCAGGCTCATAATCTGTAATTTCCCAGTTCGAGTCCCACCTGATCTAGGGTTGAGATTTATATACGCTAAACATCCACCCTGTTTTCCATTAGTAGGGGACACCGATGGATTTGAAAAGGCCGCTATCTGTCGGATGGGACGTAAATCTTTGGCTCCATGTCCAGAAGAGCTATACCCTGATATACGTCAAAGAACGCGTTGGATGGCTTGACGGTAGGCTATCATATATCTCCTAATAGGTCCTCCTATCCTATATCTCCTTACAGCTGTCCAGTAGGTTTCCTTCTCCAAACTTTTCTGAGTCTTTGCGGTCCTTGTGAACTGGTCATTTAGATCATTATATGAAAAGAAAGTGTCTTTCAGCGGTAAAAATCAAACTCAGTACCTATTTTATGACAAACCAGTTTTTTTAAATGCTGAGTGGGAAAACAATATTTCGTATAAATGCGAACAAATTATTTTTCAGTAGTAAAAAAACAAACCTGTATTTTTTTTCTTATTGATTAGTTAATATATATTTATATTCAAATTCATTTTCATAGCCAGGATTTTTAGAAGGGACAGTCTAAAGAGCTTTAATATTTTTAATGTAAAATTACTGTATTAATGTTTTCCTTTTTAAATAAAGTTTTCCGAACTGGGGCGAATTAAGACCCACACCCCCATATCCTGCTACCACACTATAATATTGTACAAAGTTCTTTAACGAATTTTTTGTACTAATAGAGAAATCTATGACAAATTTGGTAGCGAAAGAGCTATAAAAGTGAAAAGTTCAGAACAAAAATTATCTCTGCGTTGGACCTAACCAATTAATTGCAAAATTTTAAATATATAAGAATTTTGTATATTTTTACCCTATAAAACAAGGTCTACATTTAAAAAAAAATGCAAAGTGGAAAACATAATTAGCATCAACTCATAGATATCTCATTCCAGTAGCTTCTAAAGAATAATGAAAATCGAATAATTCTGATCAAATATCACTATAATTCAGGAAGACTTTTTAATGCTTAAAGAAAAGTACGTCTTCGGGCGTTAATGATGTACATGGTTATATTCTTGGGTATTCTTCAAATAAAAATTTTTTCTTCTATTTAGAAATACAATTTACTTTTGTTATTGTGAGTTTTTTCTCGTTAGTTTCTTAATGATTTTTTTTCAAAATAATCATCGGTGAGAGAGCATCAGTAATCAAGTGATTTAATGATGGAAACAAACCAAAATCTTTCGAGCCATGAAACGGAAAAATTTAAAATCCAAAAAATTTTTATTAAGATTTGTCACCAATTTTTCTGTATCGCTGAGTTATTTTGTATAAATACTGCTCTCTTTTATGACTAAAGTGATCATGAAATTTGTTTAATTAGATTTGCATTTGAGTAGTTTAATTGACAAATGAAAATGCTTATACATGGATTATTTCATTGAAAGTACTAATTAATTCTGCTGAAGTGCAAAGTGCTTTTACTTTTTTCCCTGTGGATGAAATGACTATGTCACAAGAGTTTTAATCTCTGATCAAAATTTGAAAAAATGGCCATCTAACTGTAACAAGCAGATTAGTAACCCTTACAAAGGATATCAAAAGGTTATTTAATATTAACAGGACATACACTACTTACTTTAACCAAGCACATCTTGAGTATTACTTAATATCTACGAGACATTCACTGATTCTCATCAAAGCAATACAGAGTGTTATTCAAAATCGACAAGGTATGCACAGATTCTCATAAATAATACATAACATGCGTTTTAATTAGGTACTATGATATAGGACATACAGAATGTTCATGAGATATGAAGTAACTAATCATTAACCTCTATAGTTTAATTTAATACTCAATGCCAAACATTCTTATAGCCAAGATGTAGCGGGAGTTGCTCACCTGGTAGCACGACTGCTCCTAATTTGATAGTCTTAGGTTCAAGCCCCAACTATGCTACTAGGGCCAGATTTTCCATAAGGCACATTAGGCACTTGTCTAAGGGCGCCAGCGTAAAAAGAGCACCAGTGTTTAACTCTTAACATTTGTTAATTTAAGTAACAACAAAATTTTGTGCCTTTCATTTCCTGGAGTAAATATTAGTTGCAAATATCCATGGTAAAACAGTTCTTATACTATATTCAAGTCACTTTCTCTGCTACCATCTATCTCCCGACAGCTGTCCCGTAGGTCCTCTTTCTCCAACCTTCTCTGAGCACTTGGGGTCCTTGTGACCTGGCCATTTAGTCCATTGTATGCAAAAAAAAATGCCGCTCAGAGGTAAAACAACCCAAAATCTAAAACAACTCTTTCTCTCCTGACAATCGAAGTATGCTTTTAAAAGGAATATAGATTGTGAGTGTATATCAGTGATATTCATTCTTAAAACTCTAGTTTTTACGGATTTACTAAGAAAACATGCGTTATTCAAGACATCGACAGCTGAGGGGATTTAAAGCACGCTTCTCCTTAGGAATGTCAATGTAATATAATTACCAAATTGAGTTAATTTCTTGTTATGCGAATGGAAAACCACGTTCAACGCTTTGTAACTCTGAAAATAAGTTTTTTCACAGAAAAATGTTGCAGGAGATAAATTTTAAATCGCAGTCGAATATACAAATTTATTCAAAATTCGATATTAGACAATATTCATTTAATTTTTTAAAAGTTATTGAAGCTGAAATACTTGACTGCAGACGCTTTTGTTACTCCAGTCCTAAACACTCTTTCAAAATTAATGGAAATTAAAAACATACCATTGCACAAACTCCTCAAGGTGCATTCATTTTACTAAACAATTTGTTATTAATAGCCTTTCGGCTATAGAAAATGATTAAAATAATCGGTAAATTGTTATGAATAACAACACTACTGTCGAATATTTAAGCTTCCAGAACTTTTATATAGTAAACAAATAATATTAAAATTGAGACTGGGAATTTAATCTTAAGACATTTTGATAATCATGAGATATTTTTCTACAAACCGCTTGTTTGAAAGTTAGGAGCTTCAAGTAGAGTTTTCCATTCAGACAATATGGAAATGTTCCAATATCTTAATAATTTAGTGTCGTTTGTACATTCAAAGAGGAAGAAAACGAGGAAAAATGCGTAGATTTGAAAGTTCGAGACCATTTGGTAGAAAACCCGTATTACTTACTATTCATTAAAATTTCAACGTCATTCTCAATTGAATAATTTTCTTTTTTTATATCGCAGTGAAAGCAAAGCAAATTTGTATTTCATACGAAATTGAAAAAGAGCCACGTTTAAGGAAGCACTACCACTTTGTGTACCTATATGTTTCCGAGGTGTCTCCCTCCCCCCAGTATGCCACCATTGAGATTTGTCTTTGGTGTCACTCACTCTGCTCTCGGTGAGAAAGATGACACCACTGGGATTGAGAGACAGCCGTCCATCGGACGGGACGTTACTCCGTTTCAATGCAGGAAAATGTTCCTCAGTAAGTTAAATAACTTGCTGGCTGGCCTTGACGAAAGGCTTTCCATGTGTAGGCCAACAGTTGTTCAGTGAATCTTCCGCTACCATATTTTTATCATTTCAAGTCTTTCTGCCATTGTGCCCTGCCTTTGTGCCATTGTGTGCCATTGTGTGCATATAAATGTCGCTCACACAACCTATAACTAGGACATTTCTTCTTTGTTTTTAAATCTATGTCAACTCATTATTTTCAGTTATATGAAATAACCCTACGTTTCACAATATGAATCACACATAATGCCTATAGAAATATTAATTTTTTTGTCACTCATGATATTTTCCATAAATATTTATCATCATTAACGAAAAGCGAAAAATTAAGTTTTCCTACTATGAATACATTGCATTATAATTCTTCGCATATATGTACATTACATTCTACATTTGTCATTTATATAACTAGGGGCTCTTTCATAGAATATTTAACCGATTTCATGAGTAAATAAGTAGCTTTGTTGGGGAAAAAAGATGTTTGTACGGAGTTCCTTACAAACGTCAACATCAGGTTTTGAATGGTTTTGACGCATTGTTCGGTATTCATTATTCTCATCTACATATTTGGTGAGTTTGTATAAAAACGGAATATACATTCTCCTTTCATAACATAAACTAAAAACACATAAACTTGATTACACCATTATAGATTTTATGGTAGTTCGTACTACGATAATTACTTCTAAAATCTGCGGAAAATGAATTAATCGAAAAGAAGAAGGATGTAAAGTGCAAACACCGTTCCCACCCAGAAGAATACATCTTTGTAAGCCGATGCGGTCCAATGATCTCATTTCTATGCTTCGTTAACCTTAAAGTGTACAACATGTTGTTGTTCTTTAAGACAAGCTATTTGCCTAACTTCCTACGCCGTCTTTTAATTTGTGACATCCACTACCGTATTGTAATTATACCAAAAAAAAAATCAACAGTAAAATTTTTCTGTTAAGAGTAGTAAAGTTTAAATAAATCAAGTCTGTTATTTTGGGGTTGGCTAGTAAGAGATGAAAGAGATCTCTACCGCCAGTCAGTTGTCTTTTGACTGACTTCATTATGATATCACCGAATTGGGTTGTTTTACCTATGAGCGGCACTTTTTTTGCACACCATGAGCTAAATGACCAGGTCACAAGGACCCAGAAGGATCAGAGAAGGTTGGGGGAGGGGACCCACTGGAACAGCTGTTGGGAGACAGATGGTAGACTCCCGTCAAGGCCATCCAGCGTGTTCTTTAACTTGCACAGGGTATGGTTTTCCAGCACACGGGGCCACGGTTTAACGTCCCATCCGACGGACGGCGGCCTTTCCAAGCCCATCAGTGTTCCCTACTGACCGTGGGCAAGGCGGGGAGTTTTGCGGAGATAAATCTCAACGCTGACCCAGCTAGAATTCGAACCTGGGCACTGCATATTACGAGCCTGGCGCGCTACCGACTGAGCCACCCCCGCCCCAATATAACCGAGAGCCAAAACGTATTTATCTACTTATGCTCTCGTCATATATTGAAATTAGACGATACCATATGAAGCTTTTAAAAATTATTAAATGTCGTTACGAGACTAATTAGCTACACTGCCTTGATAAAATATATCCAAATCTCAATTGCATATTTAGAAGCTTATAAATAATTTTTCTTATTGAAAAGATACGTTACTTTGAATCTAATGAATTAAATATTGGTGTTTTAATATAAAATATATTAAATATATAAAAATATAAATATATTAAATATTATGTTATATATATATATATAAAGCATTCAGAATCAACGTTTCCCATTTGTTTAAGAGACGCACACTCGAATCTTGTATTCTTATAATTTATTTTAGGCTGTGTAGCGCTTATATATACTCAATCAACAAAATCGTTATATTCCTTTGGAGTTAATATATTGTAGAATATGACGTACCCTATAATATAAGAGAACCAGAATATTTAAACAGAGTCTACACGTGCAACAATGAAAAGGAGACTCGTACTACGAACACTCGAGATGAGCACAGAGTGTGAATTACGTTATGAACAGATTGGAACGCGATGGATTTAAAATGTAATTATAAGAGAAATAGGACAGATTTTTAACGTATTAAAAAAAATTCGTTTCGTGTTGTACCCAGTATTAAACTACCGCTACTTGGGAGCGGAGGTGGCTCAGTCGGTAGCGCGCCAGGCTCGTAATCTGTAGTTCCCAGATTCGAGTCCCAGCTGGGTCATCGTTGAGATTTATCTCCGCAAAATTCCCCGCCCTGCCCACGGTCAGTAGGGGACACCGATGGGCTTGGAAAGGCCGCCGTCCGTCGGATGGGACGTTAAGCCGTGGCTCCGTGTGCGGGAGAGCCATACCCTGTGCACGTTAAAGAACACGCTGGATGGCCTTGACGGGGAGGCTACCATCTGTCTCCCAACAGCTGTTCCAGTGGGTCCCCTCCCCAACCTTCTCTGAGCCTACGGGGTCCATGTGACCTGGCCATTTAGCCCATGGTGTGCAAAAAAGTGCCGCTCAGAGGTAAAACAACCCAACCCAACCGCTACTTGAGTTATAAGAGAAGTACAACAGTGTATCTTTATTTTTCGTAGATAAAGTTAATTCTTTCACAAGTGATATCTAAGTAGTGAAATATGATTAGTAAGATTTCTGCCTTATGCCTGATTTGTAAATTCGGTTTTCGAATCCTGTATTCGGTTATCAATTGGTGTTTCAAGTAACTAATTGAAATTTTAATGTTATTGATATAAATTTATTGTCTTAGTTATTAAATCAGTTGATTTACTATCTGTCTGTTTATTACGATTTCACACAGGATTGTTAAATATAAAAATACAACTTAAACTGTTAGAACAATATGAATAGATATACAGAGTGCATCATAGGTGTACAGCATAAATTCAGAGTTGTATTCAAGGGTCCAAAAGAAGAATAAAATTCCTATAAACATATGTCAGGAAAAACTTTACTTGGAAATTATAGAATACAGATTATAGTTTTAATAACTAAGGCAATTATTCGAAGTGACTTCTCTGTAGATGGATACAGGTCTCGGCTCGTAGTAGAAATCGTCAAAAACTTTCAAAAATTCCTGAAGGTTTCATAAGCATCTTCAACACCTAATGGTTTCATAAGCATCTTCAGCTCTTAATGGTTTCATAAGAATCTTCAACTCTGCTGCAGTTCTGAAAAGTCCGGAATGTCTACTTCATATACAAAGCTTTTTAAACGATCCGCAGAAATGATCTTAGCGTAATTCATCCACCCCACAATCCGAAGTACAGAACGTTATCACTTCGAAATAAAACATATATTAGTACGACTTCCATTTTTTTTTAGTACGCGACGCGCATTTATGTTGCACACTGTTTTCCTAAGGCAGTGGTTCTCAGCCGTTTATGCTTCACGCACCCCCAGGAAATGTGTATGTAACTGGCGTAACCCTTGTATAGATAGATAAAACTATAGTTATAGTATAACAATGGGGATAAAATAAAACATATATATATATCTAGCCACTTTTGATCTCTCGCGGCGTACCTCAGAAAATTTTACCGCGTACCCCACGTTGAGAATCCCTATCCTGAGGGAAAGAATTATCTCATTTTTAGGGAAAATGTTTCTCCATCTTTATCGGATTTTCTCCTATATCTCCTAATAATAGTTCATATACATCTGGTAATGAGTGTACAATAGGTTAAATTTCTTTCGACTTATTATTAAGATTTTTTTTTGTTTAGGAAAAAAGTTCAAAGCAGGTCCGAATTTAGGGGAACCAAGGGGTCATGCCTTATTTCCAATAAAAATTTTTGAAACCTGTTAGGAGGCGAACAAATATTAAACACATTTACATTATATTACCCGTATGTTTCAAGATATTTGTTATAAACAATTAAAACGGAAGATAATTTGCATTACCGGAACGCCGTTCAGTTCAGGTTCATTTCGATTCGATCTTGCCGTCCACCAATCCCCTCCTCACCGTTTTTTTTTTCTCTAAATCCGGTCCTGGTTAAAAGTCATTTTCACTCATTCGTACTTTTTTTTATTATAGACAAAATTATTGAAATTAAATGTGCTTGAGTGTGGTCGTCTGTAAACGGTAGCTAGGAAATCACTGGAAGGAGAGCTGTACATCATCCCCTGTGATGATGCATAGAACCGGCAGGCCTAGCACCTAATGTCCCGCCTTCTCGTGGTGCAGGCCGTTAGTGACTTTCAAAAGAGATACTCTCTTGTAGAAGGGAACGGAAAGGGAGGGCTGACAGATCAGTGTGGCCTACTAATCTGGATAACTATGACTACCTTTTTTTCCCACCCTGCTGAGGAGTGGTCAACCAACACGGTCCTGGTGCTGACCATACACACTTATCGGACCAGACTAGAATAAAGCTCTGAGCTTGATTATGGATCCTTAATATGCTGCACTTATGGTCTTCTGTGGAGGGAAAATCTTCCGCTGTGTTTTCTGTTTGTGGGTTGACAGCCCCAAGTGAATAGATTCACAGGATATGTTTATCAGCTGGTGGATAATCCTGAGCAGAGGTCATCGCAGGCACCTGAACTCTTTGCTTCTACTGGCATCGTCAAATTCTACATTGGGGAAAGTCTTCCATTGTAGATGACTTCAGCCTTTAGTGGGGGGGAACGGGTCTTTGTCCCACGTCTGCGATTAGGGAGCTATTTGATATTGCCGGCATTTCCTCTATCAATAAACATAGTTTCTTTAAACATCCCACTAACCATTTTCTCTCCATAAGTAGTTGGAATGTGAGGACTCTGCACAGAGCTTTTTCTCTTGATGTTCTCACACCAGAATTCCACCATTATAATTTAAATATTCTCGGCTTGCAAGATATGGACAGATAAAGGTCAGATTCTTAAAAATAATCTTAAATATCTCTTTTCAGGGAGGGAAGATAATAAGCAACACCAAGACGTAAATCTGCTTCTCAGAAGACACGCCAGTGATGCTCTTCTAGGATATGACTGCATTAATGAAAGATTTCTTAAAGCAAAATTTAAAACAAAAATTAAAAACTTGAATGTTATCTGTTGTTATGCCTTCATAGAGGATGCTGATGAGGATGAGAAGGATATGTTTTACGGCCAACTTCAGGGTATTTTGAATTCTGTCAAGAAAGGAAATATTATCTTTGTTCTAGATGACTTCAATGCCAGATTTGGTACTGAATCTGGTCTTTGGGTGGCCTTTTAGGTATTGGTAGCTGGAATAGCAATGGGCAACGTCTCCTACAGGTAATTAAACTTATTGGTTTGAGAATAACTAACACTTATTACAAACATCGCGACATATAAAAGTACACATGGGTTTCACCAGATGGGCTTCATAAGAATATGATAGATTGTATATTAATTAACAGCAAATGGACTTGTTCTGTTAGGAATACAAGGTCATATAAGGGAGCTGAAATTGGATCTGACCATTACCTTGTGTCTTGCAACTTAAACTTAAAAAGTGTTGTGCTAGGCTTAAAACTTTTACCTTTAATATTGAAGCTCTGAAAGACCCAATTATAGCTAAAGCTTACCATGATAGGTTACTTAGTCATTATGACAGTCATGGTTTGCTTACTACTAAAGTTGAGGAAGAATGAGACCGTTTTTAAACAGACTCTTTCGGAAACTAACAGTACTCTTTTAGGAAAAAGGAGCAGAGGAGGCAGAATTATTTGAGTGATAAGGCACTTGAGCTTATTTTAGAAACAAAAGTACGGCATGAATGTCCTTAATCAATAACCTACTCGTCCTAATAGAAAGCATTATAGAGAGCTTAATGAACATGTAAAGGATCAGTTAGTTAGTTGCTGATAAGAACCTCTGGCTTGATGGCTTGGCTGAAAATGCCAAGGAAGCAATTAGATAGCACAATAGCAGAGAGCTGTACCAAATAATTAAGGGTCCGTGTTGTAGAAAATGAACAGGTATACAGGGATTGAAGGATAAGCAAGGTAAGGTTATAGAAGGTGAAGATTCTGTCATGGTTAGGTAGGCTGAGCATTTCAGTGACGTTCTAAACAATGTGGTTAGTTCTACTCCCATTGCTTGTAATAATGATAGATACATTACTGGCTTTAATGTTGGCCCTATAACACAGTCTGAAGTTTTTTTGGCTGTTTCTAAACTTAAATTACTTTAATTCCCAGGAGTAGATTAAATTACTACTGAAATGATGATAGGATTGTTTCGGTTACCCCATGGATGACTGAAATTTTTAATATTTTTTTATGATAAAGGTGTTGTTCTGCAGGATTTTACTAGAGCTATTATATACCTATTTTTAAAACAGGTGATTGCAGTTCTTGTGATAACTATAGGGGTATCAGCCTACTTTCTGTTCCAGGTAATGTCCTTTGCATGATTATACTTAATAGAATTAAGAATCTGGTTGACAGTCAGTTGCGTGACGAGAAATGTGAATTTAGGGAGTGGTATGAGATATGTAACTTAGATGTTTTCAGTCATGCAGATTCTTGAGAAATGTTTAGAGTTTCAGAAACCTTTGGTTACTAGCTTTATTGATTTCAAAAAGGCTTTTGACTCTGTTAATCGCCATGATGTTTGGTTGATTGTGAGATCGTATGGCATACCAGTTAGTTGACATAATGAAAGCTCTCTGTATAACTCTGGGTCTTGTGTAAGAGTTGGTAAGGCTTGTAGGAATTGGTTTAGCATTGTTTTGGATTGTTTTGTATTCGACAAGGTTGCATTTTGTTTTTCCTTTTCTCTGTATAACTCTGGGTCTTGTGTAAGAGTTGGTAAGGCTTGTAGGAATTGGTTTAGCATTGTTTTGGATTGTTTTGTATTCGACAAGGTTGCATTTTGTTTTTCCTTTTCTCCTTTTCTCTTTAGTTTGATATTGATTATATTATGCGAAATTCACTGCAAGAGAAAGATTTTGGCCTTAAATAGTGTGGAGATACGAAAATTTCTGATTTAGATTATGCTGATGATTTCGTCCGTTTGGCAAATGATGTTGATGAGATGAACTATTTCATTCGAGCTGTTGATGAAACTGGTTGTAGAATAGATTTGGTTATAAACAGAGAAGAAACTAAAGTTATGAAAATTGGTGAGGCAGGCTGTGGGTTAGACTTTCAAGGCTGCAACTGAATGCAGACTGCTCAAGACTACAACTGAATGGTTGCAGTCTTGAGCAGGTGTCACAGTTTAATTATCTTGGGAGCTATGTAACAGATACTGGTGATGTGCAGCATGAGGTTAACAGAAGAATAGGGATTTTTACCGAGACTTTTGAGAATCTACGGAGAGTGTGGAGAAATAGGCGTATACACCTAAAGACTAAAATTAGACTGTACAATAGTTATTCTCTTAGGGTATTCTCTCATGGTAGTGAAACTTGGACGCTGTGTAAACAAGATAACAGGAAACTAGATGCTTTTGATTCTACATGCTTACGCAATATCTTGGACATTAGGTGGTTCAACTTTGTAAGTAATGATGAGTTAGACAGTCATCAACCTCCTTTAAGCAGCATATTGTGCAGAGAGAGACTCCGTTAGTTTGACCATGTTGCCCGTATGGTTAATTATAGAGTAGAGAATAGGGTTTTGAACAATGTGCCCAAAGGCCTCCGAAAGAAAGGGCTACCTAGCAGACAATGTCTACTTGGCAGACAATGTCAAACAAGACCTTTTTAGAATTGGTATGCAGTGGCCAGATGCAGCAGATATAGTTCAGGACAGATATGTTTGGAGAAACTAAATTTCGCTGTCGGGTTGGATCTCCATAGCCCATGGCTGCTTGATGATGATGATGATGGTGATGGTGATGATGATGATGAGTGGTGCAAATAAATTATCCATTAAGTAGCTGCTTGCCACACAAGTCTGACATGAGATGCACCACAGAGAAAGCCTATGAAGATGGCGAATCTTGCATTATATTCAGCAGGGAGACATTGAAAGAAATTTCCATGCCTAATCCAGGAATCGAATACTGTTACCTTCGATCAGCATCCAAGAATGTTAATCTCGCGGCCACCTGAAATCTAAATTTATTTGTCATATAAAAATATTATCATAATATCACTTTATACGAATGTAGAATTTTCAAGATTCCTCGATGTATATCAAATGATTTTAAACCGAAATCGACTAAAGCGAATCACATTTGAAAGAGTGTAAATGCAGATAACTTCGAAATCCTGACAAAAATCAAGACTAACCACAGCTTTTATCCTAAATGATTAAGAAACCAAAATAATGCCTGATTGTAATAATATTATTACGCATTTAAAACAAATGTATTATACAGTTTAAATGAATACTTACAAAATATTTCTTACGGTTTTTCTAATCAGCATGGTGATTTAAGGGGTCTTTTAATTAAAGATATATTTACCAATATTTTATGTAGAGACAAATAGCTATTAGTGAGCGTTCAGTCTCTTGTCACCAATCACTAATGCAGTCTATAAGGCGTTTCGTTAAACAGTGCTAACAACTATTTGCTCATGAAATTTGACGTTTATAACAAGCATTTAAGTTAGCGTTTTTCTTTTTTCAGTTTCCGTTTCGTTTATAAATGCACTGGCATCCAAATTTTACTACTCGCGAGTATTTATGACATCCACAAAGCTTTCTACGTTAAAAAATCACTGATATCTGCTTGTTTATATGTTTACAACAATTTCCATGAATGCAGGACGCCAAATGGGTCCATCCTGTAGTTCTCTGGCTGCCGTCTCCGCCAGTGAGAAAGAGTCTTTGGGTACCCTTCGAGAGATACTATTGTCCCGAGGAATTTTAGGGTGTTCACTTTATTTTTCCAAAATACTCAATTATTTTTACTTAAAATAAATTTCATTATAAATAAATAGAAAAATAATTTTATTATAAAATAAAAATTTTATTCAAAATACTTAATTATTTTTATTTTAATTTTTCCAAAATACTTAATTACGAAATACACCATTTATATCAAACTTTTTATGATAATAATATATAAACTGCTTAATTTCTTTTAAAGCAAAATTGTTCAACACGGGGCTGCTGAGCAATTTGAGCAAAATTGTTCACACATGCTGTGATTGATTGGTAAAATTGTCATTGTAGTGGACAGTTATTTGATTTGCTAATATGGGGAACAGTGATATCTGATACTTTTAGGTATAAGGATTACTTTGAATTTTTTCGGCGAAGGTTTCATTAAAAGAAATAGCTTTTGAGAACGTAACTTAGTATCGAATTCATCCCGCAATTGTCTACAAGGTCAATACAGATTATGATTTACACCAGAGCTCATCAAACAGGGATTTGCAACAAAAGACAATTGTGCAGTCAGGAACACATTAGTGATAGTGGATGCTACTCGTTATTAAATGGCAACATACGATGTTCCACTCAATGCTAAAGTGTTATATACTACGTTTCACTGTTTCAGGTTATTATAATATTGGAAGGAATTTCAATAATTGTTATGAAATGCTATAGAGAGTTTCACTATTATAGGATGATATGTAATACTTTATTCAGACTTTAAGGGTAACATAGAGCGTTGCATAGTGTCGTTGAATTTGCTTATGAAAAACAATAAAATGAATTTTGGATATATAGAAGTTCAGGTAATCTTTATATTTAAGACTTGAATTCGGTAAAGAACATATATTATTAATAGAATCGATCCTAATAGTTTAAGAGGATAGTATAAGGATAGTATAAGATGACTGTGGATAAACATTTTCCGTTTATCATCTATAATCACAAATTAACAACTCTATTGTTAGATTAAACTTTCTTAGGTTTCGAATTATAATATCTAACATATAATTGAATTTTATGTTTAGGAAGTGAAACAGTTTGTCAATGCATGCTATGTTTCATGTGTCTCCTACAGTTGTTCAGTGATTCCCTTCCCCTAATCAACTTGAGCACTTGGGGTCCTTATGACCTGCCATTGAACCCATTTTGTGCATAAAAGTGCCTCTCAGATGCAAAACAACCTAGAAAAATGCTATGTTTCATTGGTCATACTATAGTATCTAATTTGCCTGGAGAATGTTGCATCGTCGTTGGCGGTTTCTACCTCGTTGTTTTTGTGTGTGTGTGCCTCTGTGTACGTTACTCGAGAGACGACGACGAGGCCGGATTAATAACATCGAGGAAGTTAATTAGTGACTGCTTTTATTTGTTCTGTCTTTTGTCAATATCATTCCAGCTTTTTTCTTGGAGAAACATAAAGTCTAAATGCAAATATTTTACAGTTACATATTTTGTGTTCTTGCTTACAAATATGGAAACAAAACTTCTCTCTTTTCGCTTTTTATAAACTATTTGCAAAGCTATTTTCATTTCAGAGAAATTCTTTCATCTTATGCATGTTTAATGAGACTATTTTCAGCTAGAACTGTAATTAATCTGATTTCTGAATTTAGGCCATTCGTTAAGATCTTTGGATTTCGTTGCACACCGCAAAAATATGAAACAAACAACAATTTTTAAGAAAATATCATTATGTCTTAAATAGGAAAATTCTGCAATCAGACGTTAGGTAACTGCTTAGAATTGGCCTACAGATTCCGAATTATCATCCGCCTATAGATTCAGTGGAAACTCTTGGAGCATATAATAGGATATAAATGCTCTCAAATGCACTAATCTGTTAGACCAGAGCACGCACGGAACTAGGAATAAATGAAGAGCAAATGTGGCATTCTATTGAAATATAGCATTTTCACCTCTGTTTTAGAGGTCTTTAATAAGTTTCATGAAAAATACGAGAAATATGCACAAGTTTAATCCGTTACCCTTTCTAGCATTATCAAGTGGGAAAGGCGATGACCCACTTGTTCCCTCTCAACTAGATCCGACCCCAAACCTGAACAATTAATCATAATTAAGGCAGATGATATTAATAAAAATTGTGTGTACCGTACTACGACTGCACATTAAACGACAGATCAGTTGCCTATGGAGCCTGTTGATTTGTAGACTGTTGAACTGCACTATTTGAAGTTTGAGTCCCACTTGGGCCGGCATTGAGGTTTACCTCCGCAAAACTCCCCGCCCTGCCCTCGGTCAATAGGAAACCGATGGGCTTGGTCCGTCGGATGGGAGACCCATACCCTGTGCGTCTTAATAACACGCTGGAAGACATTGACGGGGGGATACCATCTGTGTCCTAACAGCTGTTTCTGTGGATCCCCTCCCCCAACCTTCTCAGAGCCCTCGAGGTCCTTGTGATCTAGCCATTTAACCCGTTGTGTATCAAAAGTGCGACTGAGAGGTAAAACAAACAACCCAATTGCACTATTTGAGGTTAAAAATATATAGATCTCATTCCATCACTTTTTCTGGGTTCTTTATTGCGCATTAATTCCTATGGAATAGTTCTGGCTATAACTCTCACATTTTTACTACATGTTATCTGTATGTATCTCTCTTTGGCTTTGAATGACATATCTGATCTCAAATTTCTCATTTTTCCTAAGATCTCCGACTGGAATTATCGCTGGGTACAAATTGCCAGAGCTGTAGCATAGTTACATCATAGTCTGCTGTTAGCGTTATCACCCCTGCCCCCCACCTTCCCGCAGTCAGTCACAGTCAGTTATATATACATGTGTGTTTTACAGTACTTTTACCAATGTTCCAAAATTCAGTATAAACTTCTTGCTAGGAAGAATATATTAGGAAATTTATTGTTGACGACTATGGCAATGATATATTATTACAGCATGCGACTATCCTACTACCATCACTTTTTAACCAAATATTATATGAATTTCATAATGACCCTAAATATTTTGTAGTGTGAAAACGTTTTAGAGGTTGATGTGACTGCGTTGATAGCACCGTTTTGAATTTTAACATCTGGTTTCTTGATTTCTTAAATACAGTGCTATGTTGTATCATATAAATTTTAAAATTTAATAATTTCCTTTTCATACATTGCTGTTTAAGAATAAATAAGAATTTAATATATATATGTAAGAGAAACCTATCGCCTTCTATGACATGTATGTGTAAAAAGAATAATAAAATTCAAGCGTATCAATAATAAAATCACTTACTTAATTCGCATTAACTTCAAAGAAAGATAGAACGTTAGCATTCTTAGAAGATAGCATATTAGAAAATGGAGTTGAGTTGGGTTGTTTTACCTTTGAGCGGCACTTTTTTGCACACCGTGGGCTAAATGGCCAGGTAACATGGACCCCGAAGACTCAGAGAAGTTTGGGGGAGGGGATCCACTGGAACAGCTGTTGGGAGACAGAGGTAGCTTCCCGTCAAGGCCATCCAGCGTTTTCTTTAACGTGCACAGGGTATGACCCTTCCGCACACGGGGCCACGGCTTAACGTCCCATCCGACGGAAAGAAAATGGAGAGTTTATCAGTTGGCAAGAAGGCTCCTATTTTAATGACAACTTCGAATGGAACTTTGTCAACTAAAAACACTTACATTTCCCTCGCTTTTGATGAATATATTGTTGCATTTGCTATGCTAACTGCACGTCTTAAGGTTTCACTTAACACATAACTCGTCAAGATCAACCCCTCGTGGAATTCACGTCTTCTTGTGGAAGGGGAGTAAATAATTTGAGAGAGCTAATGGCATCCCCATTTCGTACGGTTTCATTCGAGATATAAATCGTTGCAATCGACCACCGTGAAATTCCTTTCCCCTTTTTGCGGGAACCAAAGAGGAGAATAATGTAAGGTCGCTTATGACCCTTGCCATGACACGAACTTTCATTTGATCAACAAGTCGTTATTCTATGCCCTCGAGTTTGGAAGATATAATAAAATAATTGCTTACACTTTTCCTCTTTTTAGGGAGGAGAGAAACATGAGAATTAAATATTTCCCACGTCACAAGCTTTCGTTTAACATGTAACTCATTACGACTGACTATCTCGTGGCGGGGATAGCTCTGTCAGTAGAACGCCAGGCTCGTAATCTATAATTCCCAGGTTCGAGCCCCAGCTGCGCCAGCATTGAGATTTATCTCCGCAAAACTCCTTGGAAAGGCTGACGTCCGTCGAATGGGACGTTAAGCCGTAGATTGTGTGTTGGAGAGCCATACCCTGTGCACGTGAAAAAAACGCTGGATGACCTTGACGTGAGGCTACCATTTGTATCCCATTTGTCTCCGAACAGCTGTCCAGTGGGTCTTCTCCCTCAGCCTTCTCTAAGCCCTAGGGGTCCTTGTAACCTGGCGATTGTGTGCAAAAAAAAAATGCCTTCCAGAAGTAAACAACACTACTGTGTCGTTTGAAAGATATAATGGAACGATTATCTACACATTTCATTGTTTTTAAAGGGAAAAGTTTTGAGGTAAATTATTTATAACATATGACACTCCCTGAGTCACAAGCTTTCATTTGGTACATATATAATTACGATCGGTCAATGGGTTGGGAAAATATGGTGGAACAACCGTTTTGACGAAAGACGAGGGAAAACTAATACGAAGATAAATAACAATGCATGTGTCAGGCTATTACAGTACAAGACTAGTAATCCAAATCTGTGATTCGCTTGTTGGTAATCTAATAAAGGAGTGAGGTCAATCTAGAATCTTAGATAGAAATAGTGGGCTCCGCAGGATGAAAAATGCCTAAAAATTTCCTAAAAATGCTGCATTGGGTTGTTGGGTTGTTTTACCTCTGAGCGGCACTTTTTTGCACACAATGGGCTAAATGGCCAGATCACATGGACCCCGAAGGCTCAGAGAAGGTTGGGGGAGGGGACCCACTGGAACAGCTGTTGCGAGACAGATGGTAGCCTCCCGTCAAGGCCATCCAGCGTGTTCTTTAACGTGCACAGGGTATGGCTCTCCCGCACACGGGGCCACGGCTTAACGTCCCATCCAACGGACGGCAGCCTTTCCAAGCCCATCGGTGTCCCCTGCTGACCGTGGGCAGGGCGGGGAATTTTGCGGAGATAAATCTCAACGCTGACCCAGCTGGGACTCGAACCTGGGAACTACAGATTACGAGCCTGGCGCGCTACCGACTGAGCCACCCCCGCCCCTAAAAATGCTGCATAAGACGAAGAGATTAGAATCGTAGGTGCTTGAACAGACGATTCTTGTGATATATCGGATCATATCTTGTGTTCTATGTTAGCTCTAACTGAGGTAGTATTCCGAAAGCCTAACTTGTATCTTAGTGAAACATGTTCTTGTGTAAGAGGCCCAGGATAAGCTAGGGTTACCTCCTAAGATTCTAGTCAATACCCTGCATAGCATGTAAAGAAATCAAAATCCCTACACTGTATAATAAGATTCTCTGCTAACATTTCGTTAAACACAAACGAAATGCACTTGCCGCCAAATAATCTTGACGTATTCACATAAAAGTCAAAAACTGTTGCATATAATGAGCAAAGTGACTAAGTTTATCGGAATATTTCTTAAGCGTTATTTTTATCTCTGAATCCCAAACGAAGTGGGACAAATCTCATCGTTTTGGAAATGTAACATATTTCGAAGATTATAATCAATTTATTTTTAGTTTCCGTTCTTCAGTTTGGCAAAAGGCACTCCTGCATCATCTCTGAAATAAGGTCTTTTAATTTTCTGGATAATCAAAAGCCGACGAAGGGCAGATTTCAAAATCGAAGAGACCATGCATATTAAGGTTTTCTTCTGACTCTGTCCTTCTAGAACGCATAACCAACAGTAATCTTCCACAGTTTGGCGATCGATGGTCAGAGGTGTTCCGTCATGCATGAAGGTGAAGTGTTGAGACATCGGCATCCACGGGTGCTCCAGATTAGGAATCACGTGGCCATGTAACGATTTTCGGTACCAAGAATCAGTCACTGTGCACATCTTGAAACTTTGAGGTGCACCCTCTTCAGATAAGATGGCTGAAAAATATGTGTAAAGTATATTGCACAAAACAACGAAGATTAAGTTTTATGCAACGTTAACTCTCACGTATAATGGAAGTTATTTGAACGTTTTTTTTTTGGTATTTTTTGTTTAAAGTTAATAAATTAAATAATGATGATTTCGTTTTGCTTTTGCCTTTGTTAATTTTGGTCATTTGAGAGCGTTTAGAAAATTAAAATTTAGGTTTCTCATCAGAAAGTTCTACAAGAGTCTGACAGTTGGGTTGTTTCATTCCTAAAAGGCACTTTTTCGCACACAATGGTCAGGTCACGAGATCCCCAAGGACTCAGAGAAAGTTTGAGAAGGTGACTCACTGAACAGCTGTTAAGAGACAGGTGGTAACCTCCTGTTAACGCTAATGTGTTTCTTGACGCGCACAGGTTATAGCTCTCCTATAGACCTTCGGATTAACATCTGATGCGACAGACGGCGACCTTTTCAAGTCCATCTGGTGTCTAACAGTAATCTGCTCAGTGTAACACTCGCCTTACTTACGTCACTATGGAATTTCATTTTCACTATTTTCAGTGTAATACTCACCTACCTACGAGGAAGGCGAGATTTCAGCATCAATAAAATGCAATGTAAAAGAGAAACAAACATGATTCTTCAAGATTTAAATTTTTTCTTAACACCATAACGAAGGATGCTAACCAGTCTGTCACCAATACGGCTAAGCATATTAGGTCCAAAATTCCCCTTTTGGATTGAAAATAATAATTTCTTAAACACTACTTAGGATGATAAGTAAATCATGTACTGGATGGGACTAACCCGTGTCGAAAAATCGAAAGGTAATAATATTTTTAACAGGTGTTGTCCAAGGAGATCTGCTCTAATTAAATGTTACCAAACATTTGTTTACGATATTTGGACTAAGAAACAATTGTCTTCAACCTGATGGATACGAGCTCATAACCTCCTAACAACATGTAAGTTGCTCTATCGCCTGAGCCAACATCCATAGAGCAAGATCTCTTCTATTGAAAGCAGGGGCGTAACCATGGGGATCCCCTCACAAAGTAACTCGGAATTGGCAAAATTCAAAGCGACGTCGTAAAATCTTGGTGAGTTGTGAAACTTTGTAATCTTTTTTTTGTAAAATTGAGGGGAGTTAACAAAATCTAGACAACTTGGCGAAATCTAGGGTAGTGACAAAATCGAGGCAACTTGGCAAATCTAGGGCAGTTGGGAAAATGGAGACGGCAAAATCCGGAGCAGTTGGTAAAATTCGAAGTCACTTAGTAAAATACAGGTGACTTGGCAAAATCATGGGGAGTTGACAAAATTCGGAGTGACTTGGCAAAATCGTTGGGATTTGGCAAAATTCGGAATGACTTCGCAAAATCGTGGGGAGTTGGAAAAAATCAGGTCAGATGTAAAAATTGGAATTTTTTTCAGTAAAATTATGGCGAGTTTGAAAAATCTAGGAGAGTTGGCAAAATTCTTAGTGACTGCAAAAATCAGGTGAGATGTAAAAATTGTTTTTTTTTCTGTAAAATTATAACGAGTTGGCAAAATTGAGGAAACTTGGCAAAATCTAGGGGCAGTTGGCAAAATTCGGAGTGACTTTGCAAAAATCAGGTGAGATGTAAAACTTCGGTTTTTTTTAGTAATGTTGTGGCGAGTTGGCAAAATTGAAAAAACTTGGCAAAATCTAGGGAAGTTGGCAAAATTCGAATCCACTTGGTAAAATACGGGCGAGTTGTAAAAATTGGGATTGTTTTTGTGAAATTACGGAAAGTTGACAAAATCGAGAAAACTTGGCAAAATTTAGGGAGTTGGCAAAATTGGAAACCACTAGGTAAAGTACAGGTGAATTGTGAAAATTGGGATTGGTTTTGTGAAATTAAGGAGAGTTGGCAAAATCGAGAACTCTTGGCAAAATCTAGGGGAGTTGGCAAAATTCGAAGCCACTTGCTAAAATACAACGGAGTTGTGAAAAATGTGCCTTTCTTGTGCAATTAAGGACGGTTGATGAAATTCGAAGTGACTTGGCAAATTCAAGGAAGATGTAAAAATTGCGATTTTTTCTGTAAAATTACGGCAAATTGGCAGAATCTAGAAGAGTTGGCAAAATTCGAATCCACTTGGTAAAATAAAAGCGAGTTGTGAAAATTGGGATTAGTTTTGTAAAATTAAGAAGAGTTGGATAAATCGAGGAAACTTAGCAAAATTCGAATATTCTTGGCAGAATTCGAATCCACTTGTTAAAATACGGGCGAGTTGTTATAATTGGGATTGGAATTGTGAAATTAAGGAGGGTTGACAAAATTGAGAAAACTTGGCAAAATTTTGGGGAGTTTGAAAAATTTGCAGTGACTTGGTAAATTCAGGAGAGATATAAAAATTGAGATTGTTTTTGTGAAATTAATGACAGGTGGCAAAATCGAGGCAACTTGGAAAAATCTATGGGAGTTGGCAAAATTGGAAACCACTTGGCAAAATGCAGGTGAGTTGTGAAAATTGGGTTTGATTTTGTGAAATTAAGGTGAGTTGACAAAATTGAGAAAACTTGGCAAAATTTTGGGAAGTTGGCAAAATCTAGGGTAGTTGGCAAAATTCGAATCCACTTTAAAATACAGGCGAGTTGTGAATATTGGCATTATTTTTTGTGAAATTAAAGAAAGTTGGCCAAATCGAGATAACTTGACAAAATCTTGGGGAGTTTGAAAATTTTGAAGTGACTTGGAAAAATCAAGAGAGATGTAAAGATTGGATTGGTTTTGTGAAATTAAGGAGAGTTGGCAAAATGAAAGGGAGTTGGAAAAACTCACACTGACTTTTGTTACAATTCGGGCGAGATGTAAATATTGAGATTATTTCTGTGAATTTATGGCTAGTTGGCAAAATTGGAAGTTACATGGCAGAATGCAGAATAGTTCTGAAAATTTCCTCAACCCCCCCCCCTCCACCCCATCCCCCAAGGAGCAAAAATCTACGTACAAACTTGATAGACAACTTTAACTGATCCCCCAAGGAGCAAAAATCTATGTATGAACTTGATAGACACATTATTATCACAGTTGGCAAAATTTGATTTTGGAGATGGAAAATTTTCGCTTTCTCTCCCTCCAACCACAGTCCTTCGCTACGCCCCTGATTGAAGCCTATACGTTTAAACGGTTGCAGCTGACTCACCTCTAGAGCACCCGAAACGGTACCAAGAGGACGCGGGTTACCTAAACAATAAGCAAGTCTAAGTAAGGTCTCACCCAGATGATATGTATAATACGAATTATGAATGATCACATAGATTTCTTTCATAGTTTTTCCAAAAATTCAGAGTTAATCAAACTCATTGTGGTAAAAACAAGGGTCTTCGTTTAATAAAAGTACGTAATATTTTTATCTCATAAGAAATAATGTGAACTATTACATTTAGTGAAAAAGTGGATGATTATAAGTAGATGTATTTGACTGTCCAAACAGTCACAGAGGGAAAAGGGAAATACACTATCAGTCGTTTAAAATTGGAAATATAATTATATTTAAAATATCTAAAAATATAGCTATATATTTATTATAGAGTTTATGTATTTATAATATATAACTATAAAATTTTTGTTTTAATACTTACGGGTCAACAGTAACGAAAAACTTTACAGTTGAGTTGCGATGCACTTGAAGTCAGCTTATTATTCTTCTCTTTTAAACATTGAATGCGAACAAATCGATCTTATTACTTGTAGTGTTGCCTTTGTAAGAATGCAAAGACCGATAGTGCCTGCAAGTTCTGCCTTTCAGAAGATTTAGAAGGTCTTCCTTTAGTTTATTAAGGATGACAACTGCTTAAAGCTTAGAAACAACTTTGATGTTTACAGCGAAAAGAACATTCCGAGTGCAATTTATTTCGCTTCAGAGTTTACTAATTAAGCTTTTGCTTTGTTGTTGGCATCTATTTGAATGCTGTTATGGACAACGAGGTATTCCTCAAAGAGATGTTCGTAGGTTTTTAGTTGGGTTGTTTTATCTCTGAGCGGCACTTTTTTGCACACAATGGGCTAAATGGCCAGGTCACAAGGACCCCGAAGGCTCAGAGAAGGTTGGGGGAGGGGACCCACTGGAACAGCTGTTGGGAGACAGATGATAGCCTCCCGTCAAGGCCATCTAGCTTGTTCTTTAACGTGCACAGGTATAGCTCTCCCGCACACGGGACCACGGCTTAACGTCCCATCCAATGGACGACGGTCTTTCCAAGCCCATCGGCGTCTCCTACTGACCGTGGGCAGGGCGGGAGTTTTGCGGAGATAAGTCTCAACGCTGACCCAGCTGGGACTCGAACCTGGGAACTGCAGATTTCGAGCCTGGCGTGCTACCAACTGAGCAACCCCCTCCCCTAGGTTTTTAGTATTCACGTGATATTTTTCTGTTCCTCTGTATATACTAAACTTTGTCCGGTGTAAAATTTTCCTATATTAGGGACCAGGGCCGAATTTAAGAATGGTGGAAGAGGAAGGGGCTAGAAAGGGACCCATGCCACCTCCCCCCCCCCCTTTGAGAATTATAGTAACTGGAACGGAGGATAAAAAATATTAAACACAAATCCAAAAATTTCCTCATTTTGCAAGACATTTATTAAGAGCTGCTAAAACGGAAAGAAAACGTAAAACAGGAACTGCATTACGGTTTAACGCGCTTCTTACTTGCTTACGTACTCACTCCATCTTTCTCCCCTCCCCACTTTAATATGGATCACTTCTCCCTCCCCACTTACACTCGGATCACTTTCCCCTACCCTTTTTTCACTCGGATCACTTCCCCTCCCCAGTGTAACTCTGATCACTTTCCCCTCCCCAGTGTAACTCTGATCACTTCCTCCTCCCCACTTTAACTCCGATAAATTCCACCCCAGCCCATTCTCACTCGGATCACTTCCTCCCTCCTTATTTTCTACTAGATCAGGGCCTGCTTGGACTCGTAACGTAACATTCATTTAGCCACCTGATGCCCTTTTCAATCTTAACCCTGTATACCTTCCAGGGATACCCCGACGTTTCAGGCATTCGGAAAAACGATATAATATGGGATTATGAGATATTATTTTACAATCGGAATTTATAGCAAAATCGGCTTATGAGAAATACTTTAAATCGGCGAAATTATTTAAAATAATAATTAATGGTAAATCCTTTTAAATTAATTTATGTACTAAAAACTCCTCACATTAATAATCATTTTTGAGCTAAATTAAGTTTAAAGATTATTTTTGATTGATCTTAAGTATAGCGTTTTTACTTTTTCATTTCTCACAAATAATAAAAAAATGTGTTTTGAGTAGTAGTAATATCATTTTGCATTAATTTAAATCTTTTAAAAAGTAACGTTTGAAAATGCTGAAATATTAATTTAGTTTTGCACGATTTATGTTGATGAGAATATCAAAAAATAAACCAACTTAAGGTTTCAAAAGTTAAAGTCAATATAATGAGTACGAAGCATCTATTAATGATTAGAACAAATATTTCGATATCTTAGCTACTTTACTATTTTTAAAATTACGAAAAATTAAATCGATCCTCAGGTTAAATCCAATGATTAATATATATAGCGTTTTATACTTTGTCACTAAAATTATGAACATAATTATAGTTCACACTCTACAATTTAGAAATCAACTGACCTCCAATGATTAAATACTTACTCTGATCTCACCGATTTACTTTGTAATGGTTAAAAATCTGTTTGTGCCTTTTGTAAAAGTTAACGTAATATTCCTCTTGACTTGTGACACTGATGATCCTCCTACGCTCACGAAACAGGCTTAGGCTTTAAGTACACTCATATCAAAGCTCACGACGTTTAAAATTTATCTGTAGATTCCTCTCATGTGGTAAAGCGTTTCAGCAATGTATCATCGCAAAGTTCAAAGGTTTTGGAAACCACATAGCTTAATAGGGAGGTCAGATCACTACGTTTCGAGATGTGAATTCCGCCGAGCAAAAGCATTACATTCTAAAGCCACATCGATCGAACGGACAGACACATTGCTGTTGACAGCAAATGTCCAAAGCGGTATACAGCGAAGCGACTCTAATTCCAAACGATTTGGAAATGAATAAGTGGATGAAGCTTTCTTACTTCAAAAGCCCCCTCCTTTTCGAATGAAATATCCACGATTCTATTGCGATCTGAACGCCTCTAAATAACATAAACAAGTGTCGATGCAAGGCGGGTTTCGAAATTCAGAAAACACAAAGGGATGAGGGAAGATTATAATGCAATTGAGATGAATAGAGTTCAATGTACGGAAGTGGAAATAATGCTGAAAAGGGGCAGTGCTTTAGGCTGGTATGGCGATGGAGATTATCGCAAAGAAAAGATGAAGACTGAAAGAAAAAACATAACAAAAGTGTAGTAATAACAAAAAAAAATGCCATAGAAATGTGTGCCCAAAAAAGAAACTCTGAGCTTAGCGAAAAGAAAAAAAGAGGAAAATAAACAATCATTCTTCGATTTCTACAAACACTAAGGAATAGAAGAAAGAAATAGCAACGTGATAAATGGTTTAGAAATGTGCCCAAACATGTATATAATTAGTTAAAGGAATACATCTTGCGTAAAATTATAGAGAGATTTCTGGTTCCTTTTCAAATGTAAAATGAGGGAGTTTTAGGCTTTTTCGTTCAGTATCAACTCGAACTTTTCAACTCGAACTTTTCAAACTCAGTAAATCAACTGAGAAAACGCATTTAAATTTGCTTCTGAGCAAATCAGGTTATGAAATTTACACTGAAAGAGAACCCAAAAAGAGATTTTGGGTAGATGAAATCTTAATTCGGCCGAGGGATATCTGATACTTGTCAAACAAATATATATGTATAAAAATTTAATCAATTTATGCACTCATTTATTTTAAAATGTGTATTAATATATTAATAAGATGCATTTTTATACAAATATTAAATGTTTAAATAAATCTAAATATGAGAAAGGTTTCAGAAAATAATTAATTTCATTTGATGAGATATATATGAAAACGACTAATTTCGTTTGATGATATCTCATCAAATGAAATTAGTTGTTTTCTGAAACCTTTCTCATATTTATATTTATTTACGTTGTTGAACGACGTTTTGTCCAACAACAGTTTCGTATCCTCTGATCCACTCTATATATTTAGCCTTTAGTACATTGTGTAAGGTTTTATTTGCTCTCTGTTACGGATGTCATCAAATCTTTCTGGTATTTGGATATCTTTCTTCACGTAACCCAATCAGAGGAACAGTTAGGTTAATATATGCACAAGGTTTCTAATTTAATGTTTTATCTAAAAAACGTCACATCGATGCTCCCTTTTTCATCCAGAGCAGAGAGGGAGCTAGAGGAAAAGAGTTCAAAAAATAGTGATGAATCGAAACTTAAATGATGAAAAAATTAGAAAAAAAACGTAAAATGGTACAATCATGTTACGAGATTAGTGTGCTATCGATTGAGCAAATTCACCTCTCCCCCACGAAAAAAAAAGATATAGAAATTTTGGCACTGAAAGAAAAACAATATTTAGCGATCGCTAATAGCGAATATTGTAAACTCAGTACCAAAAAAAATGCAGTCTCTTTGGTGGCAATGGAATAAAGTTCCATGTTTCTGGAACATTACCTGCAATTTTCTCTGCTATTGAAAAGTACCTTTTTTATCTGCATTTTGTTAACTATGATAATATGACTCAGTTAGGTTCAATCCCAACTCTTCTTTCTCTCTCGCTGTGGTGTTTGACACCAAATTATAATTTGTTCGGTCACAGCGGAAAGCGAGTTAGTATCTAAGCTTGTTTTATTTTAAGCACTCATATCTTTAGACCTTTTCGCTGTAGCCTAAAAACATAATTCCATTACTTTGCATTAAGTTTATTGTTTTTAAATAAATATTTGGAATGCGACAACACATATTGTCCCGTACCACTAGAAAGTAGTGACATTGACAGAAAAATAAAGCATTGTTATTATAAAATAGAGTAAAAACGCGATACAATGAAAATATATTTCTTGGGTACTAACGAATTTATCGAGCAAAAATGATATTCGCACTGAACGCAATACAATTGTTATTTGTAAGAAAACAATTTTACCGAAGCGACCAAAATATTGGACATAATCATTATTTTTACAAAATTAAAGGGGGGAGGGGGAATAGGATGAGGGAATTTGAAACATGCAGTTTTATAAAAGAACCCTAAGAAGGAATTATTTTCATAATAAATTTTAAAGTTAAGCAAAAAAAATATTTTGAATATCCAAAAAACATCTGTTTTAGCATATGAGAACATATTGCCTGGGAATTAAATCTTTGTAATTTAATATCTTTTCTTTTCGCAGTAAATATTAAATTCGAACATGAAAGCGAAATCAATTGACTCTTATTCAACTAACAATCTACTAACTAATCCATTGTATCGTGCTAAGATTTCTAACACATGAAAAAATTAAATGGTATTATTGTAAACTTACATTGCAAAGTTTCATTCAATTTTTACTGGTTGAATATAGGAAAATATAACTTTTGTCCAAACGTATAAAACTACTCCATCCTTCACATTCTCCTAGAATTATACGGAAAATTCCAGAAAGCTATTATTTACAATCCTCTTTCCAGTTACCTTTTCTGTTTACTTATCTTGCTATTGCTTTTCGCTTGTTAATTGTCAGTTTGTCAGTTTGCGAATTTGTCAAAACAGTTGTTACACAAGATATTTCGAACGCGAACGACAAACTTATGATTTATGTGTCAAATGAAAGTGTATGATGCGGCAAGTGTCATAGGATATAAAAAATTTATCCCCCCTCCAATGCTTCCTTGCCCCATATAAAAGGGAAAATATGCAAATGAATTTCCCGTTATATATCCAGAACGAAGAGGCCGAAAGTAACAAGTTATATGTCAAATGAAACCTTATGCCATGGGGAATGTTACAGGTTAAATAATTTCCATTCACTTTGTTCTTCCCCCATGCAAACGATAGTTCCGCTATATTTTCCGAACTGGAGGACGTACAATTACGAGTTAGGTATTAAATGAAAGGTCATATTTAATTTAATTTAATAATAATAAGTAGAAGGTAAATATTATTTACACTAACTCTATTTGGATAATTAACAAACATATATGTCATTATAAATAAAATGAATTCAGTGATTATGTACATCATCACATATAAGAGAAAATGTATTTCAGATAAATAAATCCTTTGGCAATCTTGAGATAAAAGCAAATGAAATATTTAAAACTTATAGCATTTAAGATATTTATATACGTTCATGCTTCGTAAATGCTTTTTAAAAATGTCTGTGGTAGAAGAGATGACTACGTCCTCTGGAAGATCAGTCCATACCCTTCCTACTCTACAAACAAAGAAATTATATTTGGAATCTCTTCTTGCAAATGGAATGTCAATACACAGCGGGATGTTTTGTAGTCCTGCTACTGACTGTGTGAAAGAAAGGTTGTTCGGGATTAAAGTACAAAAGTCCATGGATGATTTTATAGCATGTGATTAAATAATATTCAAGTCGTCTCCATTCCAGAGAGTGAAGTGATTGTTTATTTAATCATATCGATACGATTTGTTGCGAAAGCCCAATAGATTTTTTGTAAAAGATCTCTGGACTTTTTCAACAGTTTCGATATCACACACCGGAGATGCGCATCTCCTCCACCATTCTTTCCCCTCGCCAAAAAATGGGGCGGATTTTCGCTGGAGTGGACCGTGGACCTTAACGAGTTGTATCTCAAATTTAAACTTGTGACGTGTCCAGTGTCACGGACTGACTTAAAAACCACTCCATAAACTGGATAAGAAAAAATATGGTAGATATTTATGAGTCATATCAAACGAAAGTTTCTGAATCTAGTTGTTTTTAATGACAAACAAACAAATGAATAAATTAAAACATTTAAAATATCTATCTTCCAGTATGCTCCCTGAAATTTAGGAAGTAAAACTAAAACATATCGAAAGTGCAAACAGTTACTGAATTCTTATTTACTTCAAAGGAACATAGAGCAGTGATTTTCCTACTCAACAAGAATGCCGGTGTCTTCTATTCCTCTGAAGTGAATGGGAATTCAGTGACTGATTGAACTATAGATATGTTTTAGTTTTATTTCCTACGTTTTAGGGCGCATATGGTAAGATATGTGTTATTTAGTTTTTTTTTGTTTTTTTCCTTTTCTAATAATTGCTGAGATTTGGATTACAGAGAGTAAATTAATTTTATTAAAGTTAAATCTTCAAACAGTGAAAGTGAATTGTTCCTAAAGCCACCAATTGACACGAAGATCCGAGAGGCTCCTGCAATGTGATACACGCAGAAAATATCTATGAGATATATTTCTTATCATGATTCGAACCCAGGAACCATTTACTAACTCTCGGTAACTGTAACGGTTTTACACCCTCCATCTATAAAACTAGATTTCTTCACACATTTATTTTTTCTCATTTTTTATTGCTGATATTAGTGGTTTCGCAACAAAAAAATGCAGAGATAGTCCATGCCATCCTCAGTACTAATAGTGTTTTCTATATGATCGCCTGTTCTCTACATGAGCAGATACATCAAAGGAAAACTAGCTATGTTATTGTGAGCAGTCCTGGTTCTACAGAAGAATATGAGGGGTACGAAAATCGAGCAGGAATAGAGTAACGGGGGAGGGGAGAAAGAGGTTGTATTCCCATTGTAGCATAACATTTCCCTTTTCTTCTAGTGGTGTTTAAAGGAGTTTGAAATACACGTGAAAATGAACGAGTTTAATACATCTTTAATTTATTTACCCTTACTAGCATTCACAAAGAGAGTAAGGTAGATCCAGCCCTGTTTGTTTCTGATTTCTGTCTCGATTCTGATTTTTTATTCGATTGCTGTCTGAATTGTCTGCATCACGTTTTGCTCAGCCAAATATTAAGAGTTTGCAGGTAGTACGGGCAATGTAATGCATCTGAGAGTCATCTATAGTATTATTTAGGAACTTTAGAGAAAGATAGTGAAAAACTTAACAGATTAAAAAATAATACCACACGGTGACTGCAGGAATTAATACAAACCTTAAATGCAACTTTGGTAATATTATATGTTTTAAAGATTAAGCTTTTATGTTACGGAAACTTCTAAACCATACCAATAAAAAGAATGATCATAATAAAAGAGTTAACAGTAGACCTCAAATAGATTACTGTTAAATGAAAATGGATGACATAAATATGGAAATTTAGGAAGAAAGTCAGAAAAGCAGAAAAGTTGAACAATATAAAATATAATTTGCAATCAATGAAACATCACACCAACAAAAACAATCCTTAAGAGAGTACACAATATATTAGAACATACAATGATCGAATTCTAATCTTCAAACAGAAAGAAAAAGAAAACCACAAAACGTGGCAAAATTAATAAAGTTGAAACCAGCAGAGCCGCGAATCCGCATCCCCCCTCCTCCGGAGAATACTAGAATTTCGGAACGTAGGTGAAAAAGTATTAATGTATATCGATATATATTCGTCTTAAAAATCAGGCATTATAACCACGAAAACGAAGGAAAAACTTTTATCGACCTTGCTTTCCATTTCACTCGGTTTATTTAACCGTCCCTCCCCACCCTATTTTTCTGGATCCAGGTCTTCAAACGTGTAATTTTATTTGTGTATCTCTTTAGTTAATGTGTAAAGATCAGTACTAGTGGAGGTCTCTCTAATGCGTCGGGAGTTTAGCCAACACCTCCTCTAACAGAAAGCCAATGAACCAAATTTATGACGTCACCTTAGTAGTCCTAACATATAGACAATTCTTACATTTTTGATTCTAGTACTATTACTAGTGGACTCTTGTGATAATCTCTATACTAATATTTTTCTATAAATATATTTTATTTAGAAAGAAAATTATTCGTATTTATTATCAAATATAATAATACTAATTAATATAAATAATTTTTCTCCTAAATGAAACATATTTATAGATAAACATTAGTATAAAGATTAGCACAAGAGACCACCAGTAGTAATATTATAATAAGAAATATAAGATTTGTCTATATGGTAAGACAACGTAAGGTGAAGTCATAAATTTGGTCTGTTGGACTTCTGCTGTAGGAGGTGTTGGTTTAGTTGAGCCGGTACGATTTAAGTCTCGCAATCTTCAGTTCTAAGGTTCTATTCACACCTGCGTCAGCATTGATAATTTTTCTCCGCTAAACCCCACCCTGACCTCAGTCAGAAATGGAACACCTTTGGACTTGGAAAGACCGCCGTCTGTCGGATGGGACTTTAAGCCTTGTTATCGTGTGCAGGACTACCCGGTTACGTTAGATTGGTTGGTTAGTTGTTTTACCTCTGAGCGGCACATTTTTGCACACCGTGGGCTAAATCGTTAGGTCACAAGGACCCCGAACTCTCAGAGAAGGTTGGGGGAGGGGACCCACTGGAATAACGGTTGGGAGACAGATGGTAGTCTCCCGTCAAGGCCATCCAGCGTGCTCTTTAACCTGCAGAGGGTATGGCTCTCCTACACACGGAGCAACGGCTTAACGTCATATCCGATGGACGGCTGCCTTTCCAAGCCCATCGGTGTTCCCTACTGACCGTGGTCAGGGAGGGGAGTTTTTCGGAGATAAATCTCAACGCTGACCCAGCTGGGACTCGAAACTGGGAACTGCAGATTACGATCCTGTCATTCACGTTAGAAAACTCATTGAATGGCCTTGATGGGAGGCTACCATCCGTTTCTTAACAGTTGCTCAGTAGGTCGCTGTCGAGCAGATCCCCTTACCCGAACCTTCTTCAAGTCCTTGGGGGCCTTGTAACCTGGCCATCTAGCCCATTGTGTGCCGAAAAAGTACCTCTAGCATTTAATATAACCCAAGGACTCTCCCTCTAAACTACAAACCGAAAGCATAATCAAGACTCCATTGATATACAAGTAAAAGGGAAACAATAAGAGCATTTAGTAAACCAAACAAGTAAAGAATAAAAGTAATTCAAATAAAAACTGTAAGCTCATACTTCCTGTTTAGGCATGGAATCGGAGTATTTATTAAAAGAATATTCAAATGAGAAGGATGGGTGGATCCAAATGATTGCTCCAAACGTGCATTTCATCAATTGAAATACTACCCATTTTTGTGTGTAAAGCGAGAGAGAAAGTGGATACTGCATTAAAAGAGTCGTTCTTAAATCGAAAAAAAAAGCCTTTTTGAAAGGGAAAAATGTAAGGATAAAACAAAAAAGACAAATAGAATGTACTTTATCACAACCAATATTCGGTTCGCATTTGTCAAAAGGTAGTACAATTCGGAGAGTGCCCATGGGACAAATGTGTTCGGGAAGAGAACTTAAATGCAGATAAAAGAAGTTCGAGAAGCAAAATATAGAAAAGTGAAGAAAAGAAGAAGAGATAAGAGAAGTGGGAAAATTTAACAGAAGAAATAGAAGAAAGCAAAACTAACCCTCGTAAAAATGAGAGTGAGGGGAAAAAGGAGAAATGGAATAAATAAAAAAAGAATGTCTCTAATGGAAACGGGAGAAAGGGATGAAAAAAAAAAGTCCACTGGTTTTTTCACGTCCATTTTTGTATAGATAGAAGACGAAAAGATATGACTTCGAAAAAAAAAAATGTAATAGAGAGATCCCAAAGCCATAAGAAAGGAGGGAAATACTCTTTCGGTTTTTGTTTGTCTTTCTTTGAGTTTGTCGACAAAACGTCAATAAATGAAATTTATACATCGTGATTTCTACCTTATTTCGTTGCGAGTGTTTCAATATTGTTATATTTGTGTAGCTGATGTAATATGAGCTCCGTTGCAAAAAATAACGTTTTCTAAATATTTCGAGTTGAAACACTGTGGATTGTCGTTTGGACGGAAACAAATTATTAACTAAGGAGAAAATTACGATCAATAATAAATACATAGATGGTACTTTGTTGACATTGGATTCAATAAAAAAAATGCTGAAACAAAACATGAGTTTTGCTGATGAGAGTAAGTCGAACTCTCGTCACCTATTAACGTGTCAGATATTCTCACCACTAATTATCAACAGCTAATTCTTTCTTCAGCTAATTGTGAATTTAAATCATTCCGTCCTTGTCGCTCGTGGAGCCATCTATGATCGGAAATTGCAACCTTTTCAACATTGGTAAGAAGCAGATGTAAATTGTCTAATCACTCACGCTAAAGCGTTAATCAAATGGTCAACCAATAGTAATTAAACAGATTAACTGTTGACATAGAATTCAATAATAATTGGTGAAAAAATATGATAAAAATAATTCGAAAAGTCTTTGATACTCTTCATATGAGCTTCCATTTGACGAAATTAATTATTGTGAATTTTAATACTATACTTATTTATAATTATATTAATAAAGCATGCAATAGAACTGCTAGCAGAAGTGCAAAGTAGTCCGTTTCGCATCTACATTGAAACGTGTTTAGAGGATATGTATACAAGAAATACGCAACGCTATATAGAACAAAATTATGTTTCTGCACTAAAATAATCGCTGAAAATAATCTCATCAAAACAAGGTTTTATTAACAGCGTTTATCGCTACAGAATGACACCTTGTTTCGCACTTAAAAAAAAAAAACTAAAAATAAATACCACCTTAAGCAGCTGCTTGCCACAGAGGTCTGACAGGAGCCTACCATTTAAATAAGCCATAGTAGAAGGTCTGTGAAGTAGCCATAGTAGAAATAAGCCATAGTAGAAGGTCTCAGCAGAAAAACAGCACAAACATCCATGCCTTACTTGGGGCTCGAATCCAGGTCCCTTTGATCAGTTGCATATGTGCTAGCCACTCGGCCAAGGAACGGCTAATAGTAAATATTCATATCAAAATTAGATTTCATTATTAATTCTTATCACTAAGGAATAAACCCTCGTTCCGCACTTTAAAATAGCCCCAAAATAGACAATCTCATCAAAAGAGTTCATCAACAATGATTATTGCTAAACAATGAAACCTCGTTTTGCGCTTTAAAAAAAAATTCCCCAAAGTAAATATCAAAAAAATTTCCTTAATAACTCTCATCGAGAAAGAATCAACTTAAGAAAAGCCCCTCAAAAACAAACACCTCATTAGAGAGAACTATTTTAAACAGCATTTTATCACTCATTAACATTGGAACAAGCTGATGGATATCTTATTGCAACTCAACGTTACAGGTTTTCTGGCTTTTCTGGGAAAATTGCAACATGGCGGTTGAGGATCCTACAGTGCACCGTAGACGAGCTATTAAATACTATAAATTATAATAAAATAAATATAAAATTATGTATTGAGTTTAGTTACTTTGATATCAAGAAGCATTATTAACACTGAGTGTTCAAAACTTAGCTGTAAGATAAATGATACATATCCAGCTGCAAATATTTTTACACATCAGTCATTAGTTTACCAGTTTGCGAGTTCGTCAAAACAATTGTTCCACTATTTTTTTCGAAAGTAATGTCAAATGAAAACTTCTGACATGGGGAGTCTCACAAGTTATAAAAAATCAGATTTAAAGGAGAAAATATGTATGTGCAGGATTGTTCTATATATTTCAAACTAAAGGGCCGAACGTAATACATGTATGCAAAGTGAAATTTTCTGACTTGGAGAGTTTTAGAGGTGAACAAAATTTACCCCCCTCCTCTTACTTTCTTCTCCATTAAAAAAAGAGAAAATATGAAAGTCGTTCTACTATACCTTACGAACACGAGGGCCTACAATTATGAATTGTGTCAAATGAAAGCTCATGTGAGTACCGTCATCGTCTATTTCGAATTATTCCCTCTTTCTTATCCCCTCCCAAACAGGGACGTAAATTTCGTGGGGAGACCTTAAAGAGTTTTGTCTACAAAAAATCTTATGACGTATACTGTGCCGTGGGTAACCTCAAATCACGACCCATCTGCCCCCTCCCGCAGAAATTGTGGGAGGAGAAATGTGGACGATGTTTATGAGTCATACATCGAAGAGCCAAAACATTATGACCTCCTTCCTAATATGATGTTGGTCCTCCATGTGCCGCCAAAACAGCTCTTACATGCGAGGCATGAACACTACCAGATTTCTAAAGGTATCTTGTGGTATATGACACCAACACTTTACCAGCAAATCCTTTAACTCCTAAGTTAAATTGTTGAGATGCAGCAGATCGGATATGTTATTCTAACACAAACCAAAGATGCTCGATTGGATGATGTCTGGGGAATTTGGAGGCCAGGGCAATATCTGGAATTCTTCCTCATGTTCCGCGAACCATTCTCGAACAATCCGGGCAGTGTGATATGGCGCATTATCCTGCTGAAAGAAGGCACTACTAGAGAGGAATACCATTGGCATGAAAGGAGGTACCTGGTCTGCAATGATGTTTAGGTAGGTGGTAGACATCATGGTTTCCTGCACACGAATGACTGAACCCAGGGTTTCGCAGCAGAACATTGCATAAATCATTACACTTCCTCCACCGGCTTGTTTTCGTCCCACGGTACATCCTGGTGCCAACACTTCCCCACGTATGTGACGCACACGTACCTGGCCGTCCACAAGGTGCAGTAGGAAATGATATTCATTGAACCAGACGACCTTCCAATAGTGCAAGGTACAATATTGATGTTCGCATGCCCATTGTAGGCGCATTCGACAGTCAACCGATGTTAGCATGGGCACTCGGAGTGGCTTACAGCTACACAGCTACATTTTCAGCAGGTTCGATGTACTGTTTATTGTGACACGTTATTCCCTTCCCCAGCATTCAATTTACGGTCGAGCTGCGTTACAATATCACTTCTGTTGACTCGTATCTTACGGATGGCCTTCGCTCACTTCTATCATTGATGAGCTGTGTTCGATCCACACCTTGCAGGAGGTTCATGGTTTTTCCCTCCTCGGACCACTTTTTCAAGGTACTAAGCATGGACGATCGTGAACACCCCACAATCTTTATCATCTCGTAAATGCTCTGACCCAGTCGTCTGGCCATTGCAATTTGGCCTTTGTCAAACTCACTTAAGGCCGCTGTCTTTCCCACCTGAAGAACACGAATAACATTGATTAGCAGAGTTCAGTATCAAGTGTCATTTATACCTTCACACGCGCCGTCGTTTAGCTGCAGTTGCTTCGATTTGCATAACGACACGCTAGTCATAATATTTTGGCTCTTCGGTGTATATTAAATGAAGTTTATGAAGGAGGTGAATTTAGTGACAAAGAAAAATAAATGTAAATTTAAAATTTAAAAAAAATACTTATCTTCCCATATGCGCTTTAAAAGTTAGGAAGTAAAACTTAAACATATCGATGGTACAAGCAGTCACTGAATTCCTATTCATTTTAAAGGAAGATAGGGCGTCGATTTACCTACTCAACAAGATTGCAGCGTCGTCTTTTCCTTCAAAATGTACACGAACTCAGTGACTGATTGCACCATCTATATGTTTATTTTCTACTAATCAGGGCGCATATAAGAAGATAGGCATTTTTTAACTTTTAAAAATTTATTTAAATTTTAATGTCATCTGAAACTAAAATAATGTCTAATTACAGTAAAAACTCGATTATCCGGACTGCATGACATGTTTCGGTATTTGAAGACACAGTGCTGTGTTACGTTGCCAAAAACACAGATCGAATTTTAAGGTCACAGCCAAACAACACTGGCACTCGATCTGTGAAAATTTAAAGATAAACATTAGTTTAAAGTTTAGCACAAGAACCAGCAGTAATAATATTAGAATTAAAAGTATAAGAATTGTCTATGTAGGAGGACTAATTAATGAATTCAAAAATTTGGTACATTGCTCTTTTGTTATAGGAGGTGTTGCTTGGTCTCACTGTTGTGCTACGCTATACATTCCTCCCAAGTACAAATATTGTTTCTTTACTACGACAATAGGTAGCACTGAGTGCAACTTACTTTTCGATACGCCTAGGTAATTTATCACTTTATTTGCATAACTACCCAAATTTTAATATATTAGTTTTATTTGAAACCAGTTATTCAGATTTTCGATTATCCTATTGGGATAGCAAGTAGCCAATACAGGCTGCTAATTTTTCCTTACTCACGTTATCCTATTCTTCCCGTTTTACGATTATCCGAATTGCGTACCTCCCAATTAATCCGGATGATCGCGTTTTTACTATATATTAAGGTCAAGTGAATTCTTTTTATTATATATATTGCTTTCATGATAGTGCATAGAAGAATATCTCAGCTACGTTTCCAGTTCAGTAGGCCGAGGAAAAAAGGAAATTCTACGTTGCGATTCAATTCTGAACACTCTCATCACAAAAGAGCGCGAAATCTATTCCGCCAAGTCATCCGTGATCGCTAAAACGAATCAGTAAAAAAACAAATTTATTTTTTATCTCAAACGTATTTTGGTGTTCGATTCTCCGAATTGAGATGCAAACAAAGTCTCAGCAAATGTACTGCAAACTTCTCGGCTCTTTAACTTGAACTCCCGAACGCCAACAGTCCCAAAACAGTTCTATTCATGAGAAGGCATCAGACAAGGGGATGCAAGAGATAGTCTTCTCTCAAGCATTCGGTTCCAGATGATTGTTCCGAGCGCTGATCAGTGACTGATTATGGTACTTTGGTATTGTCAGGTGAGCAACATTCCCCAGCGCTGCGCTCCCAGATAAATCCCATTTGGTCCCCACTTCCGTAATGATGTCGTGGAGTATTAGTTTTCCTTGAGCAGAAACCTTATACGTTCGGTTCTTGGATCGATGACAAGTGGCTGAACAGAGTTTCTGAGCTTATCTTGTTTCAGTTTTCTTCCGAATAACTTTTACCTTTCCTCGGATGTGGATTTTGGTATTTCTTATCCACGATGGAGTTTTGATGCTGTTTCTTCCAGTTAAGGCAAAAATATCATTGTAAATTCTGTTTCTTGAATGAATAATTTTTGTGTTATTAATAAATGATTTGTTCCATTGCAGAACTGCAGTTAAAGTTTTACATATTTACGGTCAGATAATTGTGATAAAAACATATGTAATATTATACAGTTACTAGGACGCCCGCTGCAGCTTTGGCCTCCAACACTGCCAAGGGTGCTCCGCCCCCCTCCCCCCCTTGAACCCCGTTATTAGTTCGCTTCTCTCGCTCCTCCCAAAGAAGTCACTCACCAGGCTTCTTACCAGCCAGGCGACTAAATCATTGCTTTCAAATTTCGAATATTCGACAAAGCATTATCAATTATCAAAAGTTAGTCTTTGTTCATCAAAGGAAACATGTTTTAAAATTAACAGAACATAATTTGTTAAAAATGTAGTTATCACGGAAAATATTTCACAGCAAACTCTTATAATTCTCTCGATTAGAACCATTAGTTCCTAACGTACAAACTGATTAATGTGACGAGGCAGTCAACTTGCCATTCAATGAAAACTAATCTTCTGATATTCATTTTTCAATTACAAGTTTCGACTTATGGTCAATTGATGCAGCTATTCCGGCAAATATTTCACAGCTCACTTTTGCATATATAATTGTTATTCTGTCTTGAATGTTCGATGCACTTAAGTTCAAAAGTCATCAGTACCTTGCTTTAAAATTGCGAGTATTGCACAAAACATCAAATTGAACGATTAGAAGGTAGCATACGAACTGTTTACTGCGATGAAGTGTGGCTGCCATTCACTGAACTGAAAACTAATCTCATAATCTTACAAAATAGCCCTAGACCTATAGTTCCTTTGACGATCTGAGAACCGGACTGCGTTACAGAGTTATCCTTTTGTTGGTTAGCACGCTTGACTACTGATCTAAGGGACCTGGGTTCGAGCCCCGGATTAGGCATGGACGTGTGTGTCGTTTTTCTGCTGAGGTCCTGCCATCCTCTCAGATCTCCTACTGTGGCATATAAACTGACAGGCTCCTGTCAGACCTCTGTGGCAAGCAGCTGCTTGAGGGGGTATTTATTTTTTATTTTATATAGTTGGGTTGGGCCGTTGTACTTCTGAACGGCACATTTTTTGCACACAATTGACTAAATGGGCAAGCCACAAGTACGCCGAGGGTTCAGAGAAGGTGGGGGGAGGGGAACTACTGAACAGATTTGGGTTGGGTTGTTTTACCTCTGAGCGGCACTTTTTTGCACACCATGGGCTAAATGGCCAGGTCACATGGACCCCGAAGGCTCAGAGAAGGTTGGGGGAGGGGATCCACTGGAACAGCTGTTGGGAGACAGATGGTAGCCTCCCGTCAAGGCCATCCAGCGTGTTCTTTAACGTGCACAGGATATGGCTCTCCCGCACACGAACACGGCTTAACGTCCCATCCGACGGACGGCGGCCTTTCCAAGCCCATCGGTACTGAACAGATGTTAGTAGACAGATGGCATCCTCCAGTCAAGGTTATCGAGCGTGTTCTTCAATGTCACAGGGTATGGTTCTCCCGCACATGGGTTACGGCTTAACTTCCCATCAGACGGACGACGGACTTTCCATGCCCCTCTGTGTCCCCTACTAACTGAGTTAGTAGGGGACACAGAGGGGAACGATCCAAGAAATTGCCAATCTTATTCTAATGTTTTTTTTCCAGGTATTAGGTAATAATTTTATTATTTACATAAAATAACCCATGCATTGCCAATCTTTCTTAACCGAAATTACTTCTGTACAAACTAGTTCTTTTAAATTCACAACAAATATTCACCTATAATGATGCTTTTAATGTACCTACAATATTTTTAAAGTATGGCCTAGTGGTTAGCGCGCTTGGCTACTGATCTAAGAGACCGGATTCGAGCCCCGGGTAAGGCATAGATGTATGTGTTGGTTTATGCTGAGGACCTGCCATCCTCTCAGACCTTCTACTATGGCATATAAACTGATAGGCTCCTGTCAGACCTCTGTGGCAAGCAGTTGCTTGAGGGGATATTTTTTATTTTATCTGCAATGTTTGTAATATTAATAAATGTGTCCTTACTCTGATTACTTTTTAATATTTTTCTACTCTTAAATATGCCTAAACGTATAAACTAATTTCTCTTACATTAATATAAGACTTCCATTTTCGTGTAACGAATGATATTCTGGAACTAATTAATTCGGTATCGCGAGAATTGCCAATCTTATTCTAATGTTTTGTGGCATCTTACATCTTGCATCAGCAGTACGTGTGCACTGCCACAAAACAGAATAATTAATAATAATTAGTTCTCGTATCTTTGTTTATCTTATGTCGTATTGCGAAATGACACGCTCAAACGAATCAACAGCAAACAAAATTAATCTTTTCTGTTTTATACGATAAAGCAAGAAACAACTAGGAAACATTTTTTGGGATTTAACCCAAATATTAAATCTCTTGTTCGGAGGGGAAGGGTAAAAATCGGGTGAAATCTGGTAAAATCTGAAAAAAAAAAAGTCCCGCTCTGTGAAGTAGGATATGAGGTAAGTTCTACTTTATTATGCGTTGTAACTTGGAACTCGCTTTGACTCTAAACACGTAAAATTTAATAAGATGATCACGAAAGTACTATTGTCTCATTCGCATAAAATTATTACCAAAAAGTTCGGTGTCTATAGATTTAAGGTGTCTTTAGACTTAGGTGTCTTATCAGGCGGATAATAAACTATTTCAAACGAAATGTTATGCAGACGTAATTATTATATTTCCCAGGTTGGGATCCCAACTTTGTTTGAGTTGCGAATTTTCTCCCCTAAGTTCCATTCTGCCGTCGGTGAGAAAGTGAACACGTTGGATTGACCATCATCCATCGGATGGGACATTATGTATTTGCTTAATATGATAAAAATTGTCGTATTTTAATGTGTCAAATAAATTATTATAAATTAGAGTAATGATTAATACTTTTTTTAATACTTTAGATGATAATTATTATTTTTATTGCATTATAAGTTAAAGCTTTAGTAATATTGATGATGTTTCTACCTGGAATATGTAAATATGGAAATAAATAAACAAATAAATAAATAAATATTTTTTTTCATTATTAATTTTTATTTAAAAAACATTGCTGATTTTTTTTTCTTTGTAACATTACACGCCTCTGGGGTGTTTAGTTGTACACTTCTACCCGAAAGCAATTAAAAAACTGAAATATATAGAATACATTAATGTAATAATAACATTACGCTTACACTTAAGAAAATACACAATATAAAAAGACTCTTGTATATATGACAAAGATATATTAAGGAAGAAAATTCTTATATGACTGAAAATTGGGGAATGTTCTTTGGCTGAATCAGATATTTAGATCCTTTAGACAAAAAAAGTATTGAAATCCAAGTTTATACTCTATAATATAGCCTTGATTCTCGAAGGAAACCGATTAAAAGTTGGAAGATAACCAATTTAGAAGAATTATCGGGATTCAAAATATTTTGTAGTGTAAATTCAGTTAGAATGCATTTGTAACGAAGTGTTTTTGCAACGAAGTGTTCATACTTTTCACAATTTAGCAATACATGGGAAACAGTTTCTTTAACTTCACAGATGTATCACAAGTCGGACTGGCTTTCTTGATTTTAAAAATGTAGTTATTAAGTGCAGCAGTACCTACACGCAGCCTTATGATTTTACTAATATCTTCTCTACTGAAATTATATTGCTTAAAATTGCTGAATCGACTTTACTCCTCCATTTGAGAGGGAAATAGATATAACGATTTCAAAGTTTAATATTCTTTCATGTGGTACATATCTAGTAACAAAATATTTGTAATCGGCCCTGATATCGAAAAAATTCGGGAGGAGAGGGGGCAAGACATGCAGTCGAGCAGGAAAAATATAAGAGACTGTATTTCCAATTCAGTATAACATATCCCCTCTGTTTTAAAGATTTGTAAAATTTATTGAAAAATGCATGAAATATAAATAAGTTTAAGAATTTTGCCTCTATTACTCTTATTAACATTTTGAAGCGGGGGTCCGAGATTCCTTTTACCCTCCCTCCTCTAGAATCGGCTCTGCTTGAGGTCAAAATACTTGCGAGCCATCAAAATCAGTATTAAACAATCATGGGGTAATCGCGTTTGGAAAAAATATACAAATTTCCAACTAGTTTCACTTTAGTGTCGGATTTATATCAGAGAAGGTGATTACGAAAATTAAATAACCTTAATATTAACAACTTTAATTTTAAAACTATTTTAGAAACTGCAAAAAATCACTAAAACCTACTTTATATTAACTCTTAAAATTCTTAAAAAATATAAATATGTTTGATCAATTATAAAAAAATACATATAAATATGAAAAAACATACATGTAAATATTTTAAAAAAATTACATATATATATATAAATATGAAAAAAAAATTATATGTAAAAACATTATGTATGGAACAAAAAAAATCCCACAAAACAGTGACTGAATGAGTCTGCATAGACCCTTTCTATTCATATGTGATATTCACTGTGTGTGTGATATTCACATATTCATTGTGTGATATGCTCATCATCAGGGTGATTACAGTTCTGTCAGTTGATGCACCATTTATTTCACACGACGATTTGATTATTTTTACTCCATTTCGAACCGACCATACCTTCGGGAGTATTGATTCTCTTTCATTGATTCGAATTCAATCATTGTTTTAGTCAGAGCACCTTCACATCGAGAATTCAGCTCTATTGATTACGTGTGATTTCCTTATCGGAGGTCGTGGTTATTCCTAAACTTCTTCTACCCTGCATAAAATTGCACTTGTTGTCTTCGGATCATTATTGCATGAAGGGTAAATGCCGATAGGTCACACAATCTGTGCTCTTTACTATGATAGTCCAAGAGTATATGATCTTGTCTTGTATAGTGGGAAATAGCAGATTATTAAACTATGAGTTAAATATGGGATTAGGCTGGTCATACAGATTGCCTGATGATATTTTTTCAACGAACATTATTGGATAGTTGGATGTTGCATCATATACTTCTGCTTCTGACTGATATTTGGCAAAAATTTTGGTTTTAAGCCGTTGTACAAGTAATTGTGAAGAGAAAAATATCATATCCTATTACCTTTATTAGAATAATGTACTAGCTACTTCAGAAGACTAGTTGATTAGTGGTACTTTAGAAGACTAGTTGATTAGTGGTATTTTAGAAGACTATTTGATTAGTTGTACTTTAGAAGACTAGTTGACTAGTTGCACTTTAGATTTGCCCATTACTGTAACAAATCCCTCTCTCCGGGAAAAAAATTTCACATTGCTGTAAAAAATCTCCTTTCCCGGGAAAAGATTTTGCTCATCGCTGTAACAAATCTCCTTTCCTGGAAAACATTTTGCCCCACACTGAAGCAATTTTTCCCCCTCCTGGAAAACTTTCTCTCGATTCTCATGCTTTTATCCTTACTTATAAGCGGTTTCCACAGGCTGTACGATTGACACAACGCTTCATCGTAGATGCCATCTTGTCTTCTTGGAAAGTTTAATCTTTTACTTTCGTATTTGCCGTTCCAATTCATAAATCTCCTTATTACACTGGAAAACACATTTTCATAAAAGTCATGCCTCTGAGATAAAAGCAACCATTTCTTAAAGATTTCAAGGTGCTGAACACGAATATAACAATGGAAATGCAAAATTGGCTACGATTTCTGAGAAATCCGCAATAGTTTCTTATATAATAAAGTAATACGTACATATGACATGTATTGGTAAAACTCAATTTTTACTTCCGACATCACTTTGCCCGTCGCTTGTACAGCTGCTCAGGATCATCTCTGGCGAGCGTCAAACAGTAATCAACCAACATTGAAGTGGACCAGTTTCCCTGGTATTGTTTCTCCATCCTTGCAATGTCCTAGTGAAAACGTTCACCGTGCTATCACTAACCATGCCGCAGTTGTCGGGGAAGAAATCTAAGTGGGAATGGGGAAAGTTGATCTTTAAAAAGAAAAATATCATATCCTATTACCTTTATTAGAATAATGTACTAGCTACTTCAGAAGACTAATTGATTAGTGGTACTTTAGAAGACTAGTTGATTAGTGGTATTTTAGAAGACTATTTGATTAGTTGTACTTTAGAAGACTAGTTGACTAGTTGCACTTTAGATTTGCCCATTACTGTAACAAATCCCTCTCTCCGGGAAAAAAATTTCACATTGCTGTAAAAAATCTCCTTTCCCGGGAAAAGATTTTGCACATCGCTGTAACAAATCTCCTTTCCTGGAAAACATTTTGCCCCACACTGAAGCAATTTTTCCCCCTCCTGGAAAACTTTCTCTCGATTCTCATGCTTTTATCCTTACTTATAAGCGGTTTCCACAGGCTGTACGATTGACACAACGCTTCATCGTAGATGCCATCTTGTCTTCTTGGAAAGTTTAATCTTTTACTTTCGTATTTGCCGTTCCAATTCATAAATCTCCTTATTACACTGGAAAACACATTTTCATAAAAGTCATGCCTCTGAGATAAAAGCAACCATTTCTTAAAGATTTCAAGGTGCTGAACACGAATATAACAATGGAAATGCAAAATTGGCTACGATTTCTGAGAAATCCGCAATAGTTTCTTATATAATAAAGTAATACGTACATATGACATGTATTGGTAAAACTCAATTTTTACTTCCGACATCACTTTGCCCGTCGCTTGTACAGCTGCTCAGGATCATCTCTGGCGAGCGTCAAACAGTAATCAACCAACATTGAAGTGGACCAGTTTCCCTGGTATTGTTTCTCCATCCTTGCAATGTCCTAGTGAAAACGTTCACCGTGCTATCACTAACCATGCCGCAGTTGTCGGGGAAGAAATCTAAGTGGGAATGGGGAAAGTTGATCTTTAAGGAAATATTGCAGCCAAGTTTGTGATACAGAGACAACTTGTCTTTAACCAGTTTCTTGTAGTTGTCTGCCCTGACATTCCCGAGGAATTTAGTTGACACCAGAAGAAACGCGTCCCAAGCTTTTTTCTCGTCACCCTGAAGCAGGTTGTCGAACATCTGGTCTCTGAACAGCTCGCGGATCTGAGGACCCACAAAAATTTTTTCTATCACCCTGAAGAAAAATTTGACGAGAATAAATATTAATTTTTTCTCGTCACCCTGAAGCAGGTTGTCGAACATCTGGTCTCTGAACAGCTCGCGGATCTGAGGACCCACGAAAATTCGCTCTTTAATTTTCGCTTCACTAAGTCTAGGGAATTTGTTAGCCAAGTACTTGAAAGCCGATGCCGTCCGTTCATGACTTTTTACGAAGTTTTCCATCACACCGAGTATGATGTGTAGGGACGGTAACAGGATTTTGTGCGTTTCTGCCAGTGCTGGGAGTTCCACATTCTTCTCTCTGACATTCAGAGATTTCCTCTGAGGCCAGTTTCTCTTCACGTAGTGCAAAGTCTTTGCTTGGCTGTCCCATTCACATAAGAAACAGCAGTACTTCGTATATCCCAGCTGCAGACCCATCAACAGAGCCATTACCTTCAAGTCACAACAGAGATGCCAGCCATACTTGCTGTATTGAAGACAGTTTAACAGCTGTTTTAGGTTGTCGTAGGTTTCTTTCACGTAGACAGCGTGTCCGACCGGAATGGATGGAAGTCGATTTCCATTATGCAGCAACACCACCTTGAGACTCAATTTCGAGGAGTCTTTGAATATTCGCCATTCTTGAGGGTCATGTTTGATTCCGAGGGCACTCATCAGGCCATCTACATCGGAGCAGAACACAAGGTCATCTTCTTTTCTGAAGTATGGCGGAAATTGCTCAGGACGAATTCGAAACGAAGTCACTCGGACATTTTCCTTGAGAAGATTCCATTAAGTCTTGATTCAAGGAACTCTGCTTTGGTTTTGGACAGCTCCAGATCGCGAACAAGATCGTTCATTTCTTCTTCGGTAGTGATGCCTCGTAACTATAACACAGTTACGAGGCATCACTACTGCTATATTAAAACTGCAAGGATCACTTGTGTTGTACTTATAACTCAGTGGTAAATGGGAGTCGCTCAAAAGACGTTCTCACCCTACGATACGTCGCCTACAACTAAGGATTGCATCATCTTTGGTCCGCGATCGTAAAGCCTCGAAGTCATGACTCAACTACATTGCATCAGACGATGATGCAATACCTCCTGGTGTTGTGTGTATGGCGGGTTGATGCAATATAACGCAATATGTTGCAATCTGGAGTTTAAAATACAACTTTGCGAAATGGTTACTTATGAAAAATACAGCTGGGATATACGAATGTATTCAATGCGGACTGAGTCGTTTATACATAACCATCTCTATCTCTCTTAAACAAAAACAATCGACAAATTTTACTGTCATTTTTGTTTACAGCACCTCGAAATTAGTAAAGATTGGTTATTTTCATTTCAAATCCTTTTTGTGCGCTGCCCATTGCTATTAGAGCGTTGATAAAGTGGAGTGTATCATCTAGGAATAAAAAAATACATATTTTTTCCTGACCATTGCTTTGTTGAAATCAATATATCAGAATATCTACACATTTTTTTTACGTGCATAAGAACACTTACAAATAATGATGAGGTCTTTTGTTAATAGGCAAAGAGCTGTTTGTTTACGTCAAGTCTCTGCTTAAGTGAAACGAAATACAGTCCAATCAATTTCTTTCAATTTTTGCGCAATATAAAAAATAATGTTTCGAAAAGAAGTAAATAAATATTTTTAGTCAGTAGCTGAAAGGGAGAAAGAGCAGCACGTGCAGGAGACGAACTTCTCTAGTGAAAAAAAAAAAGGCTTCGAAAATAAGACCAAAGCCGAGTAAATCTGCTAGTATATAAAGGAAAACTTTATTTTTAACATAAAAATAGAGGTTTTCCAAAGTTACTCTTAATGTAAAATATTAATATACAATAAAAAATTTTAATAATTTACAAGGACGATCTAAGGGGACAAATTGGGCCATGTCCCCGCCATCCTTGATAATTCTAGTTACTAGAAAGGAAGCGAAAAAGAAATATATATATATTAAAAATATATGTACATTGCACGAATTTTCAAGAAAATTTTTAATGACCACTGAAACTGAGGAAAATATTTTACATTGTCCTTGTATTACACTGCAAATATTTATATAAGAATTCCGCCTCGAACTTGCACTTACACAACACTTTCCCCTCCATATTTGTTTCGTGATTCAGGCCTACTAATTCATATATGTTTAACCTAATAGAATTTTATTCTAGTAACCGTGAGACACAATGATTTCACCAGAAACTAAAGCCGCCACTGCATTAGAGTGGTTGAAAGCAATTGTATGTATATATATATGTACAAAGTGCGTGCGTGAAATGTAATAGCTTAATTTTGGGAAAATGTCAAAATCCACTGCAAAATATTTTGGAAGTACTTCCAAAATAAATACCCACAATAACTGTACCCCACAATAACTGTACCATGTGCAATTCGTAGGCTGAAATTCTTCTTGGGACAACGAGCAGCATTTTTGCAAATTCATCTCTATTGCCTGCCTGCATAAGACATAAATGCATCATCTCAAGAAAACTGCTTCGGTCTGGAAATCCAACTGACTAAAGAAAGAAGCTACATTCAACGCCATCTGACAAGCAGGTAATTACGTGGTGCAGAAAGCTTCAGCAAATAGGTGCAGTGACCGATCAACAAAGCACCGGACGTCTCAGTGTGCTGAAAGGCCGCACCGAAGACATAGAGGTGGATGTACATGCTCACATGGCGTCCCGCAGGACCACCCTCCCCTGCTTATGGCTCGGCGCAATGGTTGCGTCAACAGAAGACGTCTCGTACATTAGATTCACAAAGTCGCGAGCGACGGAATTTCTCTTCGCGCCGTGGCGCCTTAAGAGATTGTCTGTGTGTGCGTGAGGAAGACCGAAAAGAGAGGAAACGCATTAAGTTAGCTTTCTCCCGATCTTTTTCTCTCTTCACTTGATCACGCAAGTGGTAGCCTAGTGCAAAAGTCGGGCCACGTAAAAGGAGCTCTGACCAAAAAAAGAGGAAGAGAGACAAGCTCCAAACGCATACTTGACGTTTGCAGATTGAGTTCTCTCCTATTTCTTATAGTCGTCAAAAGGACTCGACATAGCTATTATCACTAAGTGGTATCAGCGATGACAATCTTCAAAAGCACATGTCTTTTTTTTTGCTGGAGCATTTGTTATTCGGTTTAAGATCACTACTGATTTGTTGCATGGTAGGAAGTAAATAAAACGCCTTTGAATCAGCCAATAAATTTGCATAAAGCTACAAAGCATTTCTGCATTGTTATCTGTCGTTAGTATAAACAGGAATTTAAAAACATCAGTTTATCCTTTCATCCTACTCTATACTTTTCTCGAATATTAATGATCTAATACAGCCGTCCACAAACTCCAACCCACTTGACAAATAAACAAATTAAAATTCTTTTCATCTGGCTCTAGTAAAATGAATGGTATTTTAATAGGACGAAAGACAAAAATTTAAATAATAACATAAAATTAGCCCCTTTGCAATTAAGAGAAACTTTCGAAAGCAGATCATATCTGAAATCCTTTCCACTTTAACTTCACTACTGACAACGTCATTTAAGCCGTTTGTTCATCAGCTCATTTCTAGGATCTCATATTGCTTCATTTCTAGAATCACATATTGCTTCGACAAGTGAATTTCAGTTTTGACGTTAAAATAAATTTTTCATTAAAAATTCATTCCCTTTTTTTTTGTTATTTTGTTCCAATATATATAGCAAGTCATAATATAACATACAAAGTCAATTCTATTTGTTCTTTTTATTGCAAGTACTTACTTACTATACTTCTCCCCAATTGAATTTTCCTGCGAACTTGACTTTCGTCTGAACGCAGACTCATTCAGACATAAATTATTTATCTTTTCTTCCCTCTCTTTTTCATTTTCTTATTTTCATTTTTTAGCCTTTTTTCTTTTTTCTTTTTTTTTATAATTTATCAAGTAGTTCAATATCTCTGAAAAAAGAAATCAATAGCTTATAGAAAGTAGATTTTAGAGAACTGTTAGGTGGCGCTAAAATACTATGAAAGTTATATTGATAAACATTACTTTTTTTTAAGTAATTTTGTCTTTGTGTGTTAAATTCTTTACAAGGGAATCTGAGGAATCTACTTTTCTCATTTGATTCAGAATAGTATTTGTCAAAACCGTATTTACCTTAATTCTTTCTTATTTAAGCCATAATCCATGAATTTATTTACTTTTTGAAAATGTTAAATCTATGTGTATTTATTGCGTTTGCACTATACCAGTTTGAAATTCCTCTATAATTTTTAATTTGTTCTGTTTTTTTTTGTGGATATATAGAAAGTAAGGTGAAGGAATAGATATATTTGCATCCCTTGCCTGTTTTGCAAGAGAATCAACTATATCGTTACATTTTAGGTTTATATGAGATGGTATCCATTGAAGATGGATAATATTATTATGTTGTATATGCTGTTGTGTGATTGCCAAAATATCATTTATATAATTTGCAAAATTGCTTTTAAATGGAATATCATATAATACATCAAGTGATGTTTTACTGTCTGTCAGTATAACTATGTTTTTATTGTAGAATTTCAAAGCCCAGTTTATGGCATAAATAATAGCAGTAATTTCTACAATAACAATAGGGTTAGGGCTAATAAATTTGAATTGGAATTGATGGTTTTCTGATTCGCAGTAGAAAGCTCCTGCAGCAATAGATCTATCTGAGTTCAATGATCCATCATGAAGATCTTTATATACTCTTTATATTTATTGTCTACATAAGTTTCTGTTAATATTTTTAAATTATTTTTGGGCATTGACTTTTTTGAAGAAATTCCAGGAATATCATTATGCATTATAGGAAAAGTTGTAATCCAAAAAGGGTAATTAGTAATAATACCTCCACTAGTTTTTTTTTTATCTAAGATTTCTTTAAAAGGATTTTTTTTCTAATAATTGGGAGAGTGTTCTATCTTGAAAGTTTACATTGATTTTATCAATTACTGGATGATTTGAATTTTTTGCTATTATTCTCATAATTTGGTTTGATAATTGATATTGTTTCTTCATATCCAATGGAGCAAACTCTGCTTCTGCATAAATATCATCTCAACTATTGTCCCACAGCACCAATGTATTTTTCTATCCGGCCTGATGTCAAAACGTTTGTGCACCTCTAGAGGCAATTTTACATTAGGTCACATATTGGAAAATATAGGTTCTACATGATATAATGGAAATAACGCTATTAATTAATTTACGGATAAACCATTTTAGTCGAAAAAGATATAGTAGGAGCAGTAATTTGATTTCCACAGCAAAATATTTTACAATACAAAGTGAGAACCCATAAGAGTAATCTGGTACGTATGCTTTCCATGTCGAATTAAATTTCAAGAATATGAACTAAAAATGTGCATTTCGTTACACAAGAAATGCAAAACACATTAGTTTTGTAATATTTCATTAAAATGCAAGACTTCAACATCATCAATTCCCAAAAATTATGTTTTTTTAGGTTTTTAAATAATTCTGTGACTGGTGTATTTTAATATACAGGGTGAATCTGAAAAAGTGGACAAAACTTTACGGGGTGGTAGATCGCAGCTATACGAGCAATATTCGTCATAGAATGTATGGTCGGAACGCAAGCGGTGAGAAGTTAAAAGGTAGTTTTCCACTGTCACATTTAAAGAATGAACACAAGAAGGAGAGGAGATACTTCAGAAAACATTATATTAAGAGGAATGTAATTGAGGTACATGCTCAAAGAAATTGCTCAAAAGAGCTGCCAAGTGGTTAGTATAACCAGCCATCCTCTCGGCAATCCACGGTAGAAATGCCGTTGGGTGCGAGGACCGACCCTTTTATACCATTTCCAACGCCACCTAGCGGCTCGCCGTTTGCGTTCCGCCCATACTTTCTATGACGAATATTGCTCGTATAGCTGCGTTCTACCACCCCGTAAAGTTTCGCCCACTTTTTCAGATTCACCCTGTATAATGTTCTAGTCTTCATGATATTTGAAATAACGTCAAAGATTTTCGAATTACTAAATTTTTTTATGCAATTAAAGGATCACATACATTATATTTTTCTCATTTCTTAGGTAATAGTGAGTTAGAGTAGTTTCGAAAATAACATTTAAAAAAATATTTTACATACGTTAAATAAACATTTTACAATTTGCGAAAAATAAATGTGTCTTGAAGGGAATATATATTGGCTTGACTGAAGAGTGAAAGTGATGGCTGCCTTCTATCAGGGGCGGGGGTGGTTCAATCGGTAGCGCGCCAGGCTCGTAATCTGTAGTTCCCAGGTTCGAGTCCCAGCTGGGTCAGCGTTGAGATTTATCTCCGCAAAATTCCCCGCCCTGCCCACGGTCAGTAGGGGACACCGATGGGCTTGGAAAGGCCGCCGTCCGTCGGATGGGACGTTAAGCCGTGGCCCTGTGTGTGGTAGAGTCATACCCTGTGCACGTTAAAGAACACGCTGGATGGCCTTGACGGGAGGCTACCCTCTGTCTCCCAACAGCTGTTCCATTGGGTCCCCTCCCCCAACCTTCTCTGAGCCTTCGGGGTCCATGTGACCTGGCCATTTAGCCCATGGTGTGCAAAAAAGTGCCGCTCAGAGGTAAAACAATCCAACCCAAAAGCCTTCTATCAGTATTACTAATCAGCCAAATGCATATATACTGTATATATAATTGCTTGAGGAAATGTTAATAGTTCCTCCTTTCATGCCGATGAAACAATGCTTTATGTTAGCACTTTTATTAAGGAGAAATACTTTGAAACGTATTTTGGAGAGCTTGATAAAATGGTACTCTCTTAATGCATTTGCAGACTTCCTACATACTAATAGCAAACAACTTCAAGCTTGCTGCTAAATGATAAATTATGATAATTCTTATAAATGATGCAGAAATGTTTTTGAAAAATAACATTTGATAGGCCAATTTTTTTAAATATATCCACCGCCATATTTTATGATTAAATATTATTATATATTAATCATCTTTTATATTTCTTTTATTTAAAACTATGTTGTGTTATTATGAAACAAAATGCATTTATTAGAGGCATTTAGTTTACACATTAGTTTTCTATAGTATAATGTTTGTTTACTTCTTATAATACAAAGGCAGATGATATCATAATCCTGAGACAAAATTAGCAAGCTGTTATTTATCTTTCTGGAAATGCTTTGTTCGTCTAGCGATACAAAACATCATACTCTTCGACACTACTTCCCCTTGCTGATAACCACAGCATTATCTCTCTCCACCTGAAAGGATCTTTACCCTTCCACCCCCCCCCCCCCCACCTCTCCATGATGTTGGGTCTAATGGTCCGGAGCTTTCAAAGGTGCTCTTTACGAATAGCAACTACCTAAAGTGAGAACGAAAAAAAGAACCAAAAAAGGAACAAACTCTAGTACAAAAAAAAACACTTGTGTCTACTTCTGCATAGTTCGTGTGGTCTAATGTTTCTTTTTTATTGCCTGTCTGAGATATCAGTGAAGCAGTCTTATCGATGTCTCGGTGTTGAATACATAAAAAATAATGCCTTATAAATGCTTGGCCTGTCACATGTATGTGTTTATTTAGATTCTGCATGCAATTCCCCACAAAGCTTCCTCGGGTGGTTTCCTTAGCGTCAGCTGTGTACTTCTATTCGCACTATATGAGAAGTGCTAATAGATGACATTTTCCTAATTTTATTACTATTAAATCAAAGGTTAAATAGTTGTTTTGTAATCTTTGCAATTCTTTACCATCTATGTCTACGTTATATGTTTTTGCATATATGCTGAGAGTAAATTCAGTTTTTCTCTGTGTAGCACATAAAAATATTAGATCCTCGTATCATTCCTAAAGAAATATTAAATTCCCATGAACGACAAATGTCGGAACAAACGAGTAAACAGATCCTATGAGTAGCAGTTAAACGTCCGTCAAGAGTATCTAGAGTTTTCTTCAGACATCTCTTGGCTAAATACTTCTAAACCATTAAGTCCATTTATCGCGACACATTTGTGGTAAAAAGTCAATATTTTGTTTTACAACTTAAAATCCAATTTATTTACCATTATTCGATTATTATATTAATCTCCTGCACACTAATGAACATAAATTTTATATTACCCGGATATTAAAGACCATAGGGTATACACTCCTGTACATCAAAAAGCCTGTCATATGTTTTCCTTGTACATACGAGCAGACTGGGATCTAGAGAATTAAAAGGGAGGGAAGGAGTGGGGGTGGGGGGTGGAGTAATGCAGTCGAACAGAATATTTAAAAAAAAAAGGAAAAGACTCGATTCCCATTGCAATATAACATTTTCCACTGTGTTTTAGAGGTCGTTAAAATATACCAGGAAAAATGGGTGAAGTATCAACGAGTTTAACAATTTTTTGCTCCCACTGCAGATATTGGTATTCCCAAAGGAAGAGACCCACTCAACCCGATATCCTGCCTTGCATAGAGTATTAATGATCATAAGTGACGCTTCCTTTTTACATCAACATTTGTAGAATATTTCTCTCCTACATTTTAACTATACAAAGGTGTTAACATTTATTGAAAAAGGGCGAGCTCAAGTGAGAAAACAAACAACGGACGCTACAAAAGTAGGACAGTGATAGCAAATCTCGGTACTTCACGCTGCCTAGACAATCTGATGTCTTCAGTATTGTTGAAACAATGCGAAAATAAATGGCATATTGTTTTAAACAAAATTCATCATGCAACTTCTTTATGTAGTAACTTACAGCAGAGTAAATCTCTCAATATTCCTCGCCCTCCAAAAAAAATGGCTCTTCCAAAAAAAGGGGGCAGGATGTACACTGCTGGAATTGGAAATCGCAGCACCAAGAAGGAAGTAGAGATATGTAAATCGCAGAAAGCAATCGGCCATCGGAGATATGCAAATGACCAAGTTCCACAATGAATGGACACGTGATACCCATCCAAGCTGAGGCCCATGAGCTCCTATCATAGCACAACTGACAATTAGGTTGGAGTGCATTCTGCGAAAATGCTCGGAACATGTCTTGGAGACGCTGGCGAGACCCTTATGAGCAATTGATGCCTTCTGAGAGAGAAAGAGCGAATGTGAGATATGTCAGAGCACAGATTGAACTTTCGAGCGATCGCTGCACGCATGAAGCACATTGTGAGCACAGTGCAATGCTGCGTCTCACGCCACATCATGGAGCACCAAATGACAGAAAGGACAGGTACGGGACCAGCATGCCACAACACAGGTTGTCAAGATTCTCAAGTGATTTGTGGTCAAGATTCTCAAGTGACTGCTACGGGTACCATGGTCTCCATGCAAATCATTAGACAACATTTGCATGACACTGGAATAAGGGCGAGATGTTCAGTCTGGCATTACCATTGCAGCGATATCATCTATTATGCCGTCTCCACTTTTGTCGAGTGAGGTAACATTGAACTAAGGAATGGAGAAGATTGTTGTTCACAGATGAGTCCCGATTCTGCTTTGGTAAACTAAACGGCCATTTGCCAGCATGGCGTTGTCGTCGTCAATGACATAAAGAAGTTCTTTGATTCAATCATTGACATTAGCAGATATACAGCTCCCCACCATAATACAATGGTACTATAGGGTGGCATCAAATATTTTGGCCGGACACTTCTGCGCCATGTTTCTAGCATGTTAACAGCGAGACGTTAAATCAATGACATTGTTAATCATATGGTATAACCCTTCCTTACCAACAGGCCTGGACTGCTTATGCAACAGGACAACGCCACCCCACACACTGCATGTTCAGTGACGGACAACGTAATAATGTGTGGCAATCCCGGTGTTCCGCAATACAGAGACTGCACTATACCTTGAGGGAGTTGCCACGAAACCACAATCCACTAGCCACGGTACTTTCTATCTTAGATCTTACCTTCTTAGATCATGCCTTTCTGTGGGAGAAGACCTGTGGAAGGGAGAGACCTTACTTTTAAACAAGTCTGTCTGATGAACTAATCATTGAAGTGCAGTGAGTGGGATCTTTTGGAATTTAGAAACTTGCCTAGGAATTGTCAAATCACTCACTGATTTTTGTCCAAATACCTTGCCAAAATATTATCAGATGGTGTCTTTTTTAATTTTGAAGCCAAACTTTTGAAGAAGTCCTATCTTTTTGAGTCTTCCGCAGCAGAGACTCTCAGACTGTCCCGTCGATGAGCCACGCCTAATCAGGTCCTACCAGCCTTTCAGCATGACCCCCAACTTCGTCCTCTCCATGAAGCCGACTCGCGGCCCCCAGCGCACAAGCTGTCATCCACTTCGGGGCTTGCAGCTCTAGCCTTTCGCAGATGCAGGATAGGTCTGCCTAATCGGGTTGTCCAAGTTCTTTCAACAGACCCTCCCTTTCTAGGCATTTCCAGGGGGCTGCTGATCCGGTTTCACGCATAAGGACCACAGTCTGTAAGGTGTGGACATTCTCCCGTGGCCGCCATTCTTCCCCAGACTTGTCGCCCATTGAGCATATATGGGAATTTATGGGTCTCTACCTTCGCCAGCACCCTCAGGCGGCAAACCTGGTATAGTAGCATGCCCAATTAGATGTAGTAATTGGAAAGACATCTGAACTCGGTATCAAAGTGTCATGAAATCAAAATGCTAATATCATTGCGTAATTATGCTACCAGAGTAATTTTAAAATCTCATTACGTAATTAAATCTGACATCTTATTTTAAATCACATTATATATATTATTTTAGTCAGGACCGGATGTAGGATATGAGAGCAAAGGGGCTATGCTCCCCTCATCTCTTTGAGAAGATTAGTAAGAGTAATGGACGCAAAAATTATTAAATAATATGTCTAAATTTCGAGCATTTTGTAGAAATTCTGAAGACCTCTAAAACGGGAGAAAAAATGTTTTACTTTAATAGAATCGCATATTCATTTATGAATACCCCGCAATTATCTACTATTACAGATAGATATTGGAACAGAATCTGATAACATTTACCAAGTGGAGTTCATTAAGTACTCAAATATAGATATTGTTGCGGATTACAAAAATATGGATAGCACTGGCGTGAGTTTTAATAACTATATTTCAAAACCAATTGTAATACAATGCAAATCGTTACAAAGAAAATATGGATGTAGTATCTCATAAACAAATTAACTACTAACATGCAAAAATCATCAATCTTCCTGCACAGAGTACCCAACAACAGCTCTGTCTATTCTACTAAATACTACCTTTTCAACCTTGTTTACCATGTCCCTTGAACATCTTGAGACGTAAACAAATTATCGTCCTCTACTAGTTCACTAAACTTTACACATTAGTAAAATAATACGAGGACCGTCCGCGCACACAACACAAAAGATTCTCCTTGTCTTTTACTTATCGCGCTCAGACTCAGACCATCTGAACAACCTTTCAGATCTCAGAACTTTAACACACTGCACTGCTATATTTTCATTCTTCTTCTTCAGAACTGTTCTAAGTTCCAAATCGTTGGCTAATTGAATCTCACGCAGAAGCACACACGAGGGCTACAATCACGTTAACTCGTGAAGACACTGTAGCGTGTCCATCTGTCGTAACACTGCCCCCTCCTTAGGTCTTGTTCGTCCCGAACAATTCTGGATTCCGAAGCTTCTTCAGTTCTTCGATGAAACGGGGCCAAACGATCCACGTGAACCACCTTGCACTTTGTAGCTGGACGTCGACGAATGCGATATACCAGTCCTTAATCCTGTTAACTATTGTATATGGACCTTCCCAAGGTTTCTGAAGTTTTGCAGATAGTCCTTTCTTTCTATGTGGACTGTATAGCAAGACAAGATCTCCTTGATTGAAAACAGTTCCATTTATTTTACTGTCATATCTTGTTTTGGTTCTGTCACTTGCTATGTCGATGTTATGTCTAACGGAGTGATGGATTTCTTCTAGTCATTGTTGCAATTCTTGTACGTATTGTGGAACGGATATAGGTATTGCTTTGGGCCGACCATGTAAAAGGTCACAGGGAAGACGTAATTCTCTTCCAAAAAGCATCATGGAAGGTGTCTGTCCAGTTGTCTCATGCACTGCCGTCCTATATGCCAGCAAAAGGAGTGGTACATGGCGATCCCAGTCACGTTGGTGGTCGTTCACAAATAATGCTAAATGCTGAGCAATTGTTCTATTGAACCTTTCAACCATACCATCCGACTGAGGGTGTAAGGGAGTTGTTCTGGTTTTCTGAATGCCTAATAGTTGACAGATGCCTTTAAACACATTGGATTCAAAATTCCGTCCTTGATCAGAGTGGAGTTGTAAAGGTACTCCATACCTACTAATGAAGTTATTTACTATCATCTCCGCCACTGTTGTTGCTTCCTGGATATACCTCAGGCCACTTTGTGAAATAATCCATTACCACTAATAAATATCGATTTCCATCATCAGTTCTAGGAAACGGACCCATTACATCAATGGCTATTCTTTCAAAAGGGGCACCAACGTTATACGTCTGCAGCTTACCCCGACTCCTAGTCTTAGGCCCTTTCTTTGCTGCACAGGCTTCACACTGCCTACACCATCTTTCAACGTCTGCCCTACTTTTCATCCAATGAAATCGTTCCCTGGCTTTGGCTAATATCTTATTAACACCGAAGTGTCTCCAGTGGCACTATCATGTATATCTTTCATCACAAGTTCCACTCGGGAGCGAGGAAGGATTATCTGCCAACGGATCAGCCGTCCAGTGGGATTCTCCCATCTTCTGTATAATGCTCCATCTTTCATTTTTAAGGAGTCCCACTGTGCCCAGTAACTTTTAGTAGTTGGACTATACCTCGAGATTTGCTCCCAATTAGGTCTTACATCAGATTTTTCAATCAATTCTAATATTGGTTTTATGTCTTCATCATCTAGTTGAGCCTTCCTGATTTCAATTGGATTCCAGATGTTAGGGGTATCACTGTTTGTTTGTGTCGATACTATTTGTCTTATGGGCATTATCTCTTTAATTCCAAATCTCAGTTCTGCATTATAGCAATGTTTACAGTTGTCAATACATGGGCGCCTGGAAAGAGCATCTGCATTCTTGTGCATTTTACCACTTCGATGTTCGATGGAGAAATCGTATTCTTGTAACCGTTGTATCCACCTAGCGATTTGTCCTTCAGGGTTTTTGAAGTTTAATAACCATCTAAGTGCAGCATGATCAGTACGTATAAGGAATTTCTGGCCATAGAGATAATGATGAAAATGTTCTATTGCTTTTACTATTGCTAACAGTTCTTTGCGTGTTACACAATAATTCCGCTCTGATTTGGATAAAGTTTTACTAAAGTATGCAATAACTTTCTCTTGTCCGTCTTGTTCTTGTGAAAGTACAGCACCGACTCCTGTGTTACTTGCATCAGTATCTATTACGAATTGTTTTCCAGTTTGTGGGTACGCTAGTACTGGTGCTGTGGAAAGAGTTTTCTTTAGCTGTTGAAAGGCTGTATCGCATTTGGTGGTCCACATAAACCGCTGGCCTTAACAGCTTGGTTTTCAGTTAATATTCGTCTTGTTTCTCTCCATAATTCAGTAAGATGAGATGGGATGTCTGTATGATTTTGATTTGAATCAGTAACTTCTATTTTATTTATACTTGTTACACAGGTAACAGCTTCACATATTGCTAATTCTTCACCTTTTTTAACATTCTATTGGATTTGTTACAGTTCATCACTCTGATAGGGATCTGTTCTTTATCTATTCTGACTAAAGTCCTTGCAACCAGGATATTATGAGCCAAAGCTCCTTTACCAGAAGCATCAGTAACTGCCAATCGGAAGGCCCCAGAAGTCTCCGCCCGATGTCCACGGACTATAACTTCACTTTGTGCTGGGATCTCTGTGTCTTCCATCACTAATATTGAAGTTACGCTTGATAAAGAATCAGACGTCCGGCTAAGCAGAGGAATCTCTTCTGTCTCATAGATGAGTAGGTTATCACTGGGTCTAATGTTGAATCCATGCTTCTTAAGAAAATCTAGGCCTAATATGCATTCATCGTAGATGTCAGCGATGTAAACAGGGTTTTGTACCAGACAGCTACCAACTCGGATATTAAGTTCTATTTTTCCATGGACTTTTGCACAATCTCCAGTGGCTGTTTGTAGGCTTATTTTAGACTGTGTAGTATTCAAGTTTGGGTGAGGTATTATTTTCTTTATTATATCCGTTCTGAGTAAAGTTACATTTGCACCAGTGTCGACTATCATACGGCAAGGTATTCCATTTATGGCTCCATCAGCTACTAATCCATTATTATCACCATGTAATGTTGAAACGTGGGCGACTTCCCCTGGCGCCAACCAATCAACAGCCAGCCTTTGCCCCGCAAGACTGACTAATTTCTGTTTCCCTGATCCTATTGTCTAGTTGATGGACTTGGACTCCTCATTCGTTTCCTATTACAATCGGTACGAATGTGTCCAGTCTTGCCACAATTCCAACACTGAAGGTCTGTTGTAGTTTTTGAAGAAGAACCTCTTATGTCTTTCAAAACGGATAACATCGCTTTAGTTAGTTCTTTCATTTCATTATCCTTTTCTACAGTTTCTTCTGCACTTACAAATCTCACTGTACGTTTGTTCGCTCGGGAGGAAAGTCTAGAGCACTCGTATTTCGTAACATGTACCACAGCTTACTTTAAGTATTCACCTTCCAACATCCTCAGAGATTGCTGAGTGTCAGGGTCAGCAATAGCATCAATAAATTGTAATTGAGCTAAATTATCTTGAATTTCTGGTGGACAGTTACTATAAGCCAATCTAGCTAGACGCTCAATATCACTAGCAAGCTCTTGCAAAGTTTCACCACTTTTCTGCATGCGATGTTTAAATTGAGTCACGTAATATTGTTTTAAATAGCTGTCACCAAACCTTAGTTCTAATGCAGAAACTAGACTTTGATAATCAAGTCGTTTTAATTCTGGAACAGACTGCAAAACTTCCGCAGCAGAATTTCTTAAGGAAGCTGCAAGAAAACTGGCCTTTTGGAATTCATTCCACTCATTGGCTGTAGCGATAACTTCGAATTGTGTTTTAAATACTGTCCAAGATGATTGACCATCATATGTAGAAGGTTTAGTTGTATTTTTAGCGATATGTGTAATAACATTATTTCCACTAGAATTATTATTATCACAAGCAGAAGGTAACATTTCATTTCTCAAAATCTGAAACTGGCGTTCACAATCAGTTTTTACAATTTCAATTTCATGTATATAATCTAACTTAACACTATCAAGATCATATTTTACACTGTCAATTTCAACCTTTAAACAATCACATTGTTTATTAAGTTCTGTTTTAATGTTCTTACACTGATCAGTAATCTTATCAATTTGAGAAGCCACTTCAGCTCTCATCTCAGTATTTTGTGCGGCCATTTCGGCTTTCAAGTCACCTATTTTATCTCTCAACTCAATATTTTGCGCGGCCATATCGGCTTTCATATCAGTCATCAGCTTTATTAACTCATCCATACTTCTAGTGAAAGGCATTCAATTAAATTATCCACACTCCTAGACACCAAATGTTGCGGATTACAAAAATATGGATAGCACTGGGCGTGAGTTTTAATAACTATATTTCAAAACCAATTGTAATACAATGCAAATCGTTACAAAGAAAATATGGATGTAGTATCTCATAAACAAATTAACTACTAACATGCAAAAATCATCAATCTTCCTGCACAGAGTACCCAACAACAGCTCTGTCTATTCTACTAAATACTACCTTTTCAACCTTGTTTACCATGTCCCTTGAACATCTTGAGACGTAAACAAATTATCGTCCTCTACTAGTTCACTAAACTTTTCACATTAGTAAAATAATACGAGGACCGTCCGCGCACACAACACAAAAGATTCTCCTTGTCTTTTACTTATCGCGCACAGACACAAACCATCTGAACAACCTTTCAGATCTCAGAACTTTAACACACTGCACTGCTATATTTTCATTCTTCTTCTTCAGCACTGTTCTAAGTTCCAAATCGTTGGCTAATTGAATCTCACGCAGAAGCACACACGAGGGCTACAATCACGTTAACTCGTGAAGTCACTGTAGCGTGTTCATCTGTCGTAACAATATTTTAAAAGAGAAGCCCTGCCTCAAATTTCTACATAATACCTCATTTTAACAGGATTCGTCATTACTTGATTATCAGGGCATGAACCGTCGAATTACCCCTTTACCATTCCCGGTTCGATTGCATCTTGTAGATTCGGACCTGTATATAGTTATATATTATATGATTCAGAAATATTTTAACCCTCCAAGTAGCTGGAACAGGTTATCCCCGCCAGCTACTTGGAGGCTATCTGGTCCAATAGCGTTACTGACGTGACAGAACCGCCACACACCTATTGCTTACGACTTACTGAGGCGTTTAAGAGCACAGCAGAGGGACAGAAGTGTAAGCTTGGAGGGTTAAAGTACTATCATCATCATCATCATCATCGTTGTCGTTGTCACCACCACCGCCGCAGCTGCAGCAGTCATCATGATCATTACAACCATCATCACCACCAACAACATCATTTTTCGTCCTCATATTTTCTCTACGACATTGTCCCCTTCCCTAAAAAGAATGTTGTTCCTCGATATTGCCCACACTGCACGAGCTACTGCAAATTTCGCATTATTAGCTAAATAAATCCTCCCAAAAAAAGCACTAAAGATATTAAATGCCCAGAAGAATCTTTCTGCATATCCCAACAGAGCAATGAAAACGCAGCACTATACGTAAATATTATCTTACTGCGTAGTAAACTTAGAACTGCGTTATCCCTGCAAAATAGTAATATTGAAGAGAAATATCCAAAGAAAACGCTCTTTTGATTAACTGTTTTGGCTTAGATCCTTTGGATAGATTACTTCATAAATCTGCATTTCGAGGTGAACTGAATTCTAAAATTAATTACGAAATCTCTATCTAAAATCTTAATGTAAGTGGGCAGAAAAGAGAAACGTGGAACGACGAAGACGTATATTGTTTAGCTTAGGTTAGAATTTAGTTTTTACCTAACTTTTTAGAACAGTGCTTTTATGAATTAAACTTTATATTAGGGATGTCTACCATACAACAATGAAAGATGCCAAATTACAAAACGTCTTTAATATCTTTCACAAAGGAGTGGAATTTCTTGAAACCATGAAAAATGTTTTTAGTACGTGTGGTATAGGAACAATGGTGATCGCCCAGATTATTAACTGTAATCTCACAATTATACTAATGAAAAACGAACAAGCCTTATTTTAAGTCATATTATATATATTAAATTATATATATAACAATATTATATATAACAAACTATTAAATTGGAAAGAAGAAATCGCTACAAAAGAATACAAGAAATACGAAATAGTTCAAGTAGGTCGCCTATGAAGATGGTCTACATATCGAATTGCCATATTTCGTTAATACTAGATTTTGTAGCGTTGGTTGCAACGCTGCAAAATTTTGGCAATCATCAATATCGAGGATGAACTACACAAAATGCCTGAACTTCATTAATAAAAACAGGAATCAGAATTTGTATAATAAAGATCAAACATGATTATCAAATATTCTACAAATCGGAACCTTTTTAGCCATAGTTGAGTATAAATGGGTCACCGGATTATGCAAGCGATGCAGGAAAACAGGTCAATTTTTGACTCAGTATCCATTAAATGGAAAAAAAAAAGTTTTAAAATATCCCCCAGAACCAACCACTTTTGCTTAAGTTATTACGGAAGTTCTCTAGGCAAATTAACTCAAAAACAGCGAAGTCTCCTTTACTCATTAATCAAAAAACCTATAAATTGAAGAATAGTTATGGAGAAAGGAATGGAGATGGAGATGGAGAAAATAAAATCCTCCATTGCATCAACTTCTACTCAACAAAAGCTTCTAAAAATAGAGAAAAAAAAGACAACAAAAAGTAACATTTCAAAAACAAAAAGTACCAAGAAACAAAAAAACACAAACAATACTCAAAGTGATAGAAAATAATGAAGATAACGAAAAAACGGTCAAAATAGGCATTCCTTTACAATCAGATGAATCAGATGAAGAATTTGATGAGTCAGAGCAAGAAAAAAATAGAAAGAGTAAGAAAAACAGATTTATTGAGCAAAATTGTGGAAAGAGTAGTAAAAACCATACAAGAAGAGGAAAGATCCACTTCAAATGGTAACGACCCAATAATATCAGTGCTTTTCACTATAAATGGAGAAATCAAAAAGAGATTCCTTGAAATATTCCTAGCAATACTTGAAAAAAATCCCAGAACAACAAAAGAAAAGCTATTATCAACAAGGCTTTTGAATTTTATAGCTACCAGTTATAGGTTAAAATGCAGAGTTGGAACGGAATCATCTCTTCTCAATATTTACGACTCGGCTGAACTTCCTTTGCTGTACACAGCGCTCTACTAGGTCCGAAACTTTTCGCAGTTGTTCCCACGACTGTCCTCTCGTTTCTTGCTGGACTGTTGGTTGCTTACCTGAAAGTATTTTAACTTGCACTTTTTTTCTTTTTTTCCCTAATCCCACAACAACATCTTATTTATCTGTGTGTACTCATTACAACAATTTATTATGTGTTTGTTCAGCCATTAATGGAGGTGAGATATTAATTCGCGGTGAAGACTTTTAGTTACCTTACCTTACGTTTTAAATACACTTCTTATATAGTTTTCTGATAAGCCTGAATTGGTATGCTTTTAAAGTTGGGCTTAAAGTTGTTGTTCCAGGTGTAGCTAAGAAGGATGTACGGTTAATGTGTCCTATGCTTTTTTTTTTCCATATGCTCATAGTTCTTACCTTCGATCATTAATATCCATTGTAATTTCTGCACTCTAATCTGCTGTTTTGATGCGGTAAGCGTTAAAACTTTTATAATATATAATAATTATCACGCTTCAATTTATGGCATCTGGCGCTGATTTTCTGTTTCCAGTTTCCAGGAATGCCTGCACAGCTACTCTTAAAGATGTTTTCTCCATCATTTTCTGAATCTCTTCTCTCCATTATTTTCTGGTTTGTCTTTCTCTTCTGTCTAGCCACTCCATAGCTTGTTTTGTATAATATGAATTGATTTATAAACTATTTTTACAACAACGTTCAAGTTTCCAATAACTTATAGCCTTCCTGGTCACAATCTCTGTACGTGCGAGTACCATACTGTTTTATCTCTATTTCATACATTATGTTTGCTCTTAATTGCATAATCTCTCTGTTCCTATATCACTTATTATTGTGTCCTTTGTGGATACTCCTGTACTCCTCCTCCAAAAGTCTATTTCCACGGCAGATAGCATATTTTTCTTTGTTTTATTACGTGTTAAAATCTAGACTTTGCATTTTACGATATCTTTAATCATTGCTACAAATATCTTTTCCTTCCAGTTGCAATGTGTTGACACCAAAGTATTTAATTTAATCACATATTGTACAATTTTTAATAATATTTACTCAATTATTTTTTACTTACTCCATCTTTATCTGCCTAATAATTAATTAATGCCTAAATATTTGTATTTTTTTTATTCTTTGGCATTCATTATAAAAAATAACATAATAGAAGAAGCAAAAGAAATACATTTAATATGATACTGACATATACAGGTAATGGAAACGGGAAAACCTTAAATAATTGCAACCATATATGTGGCATATAAAATAGTTTTTATTTTGTATGCTGCTGTATAAAACAATTTTATATTATACCAAATCGAACTATGAGGTGGACCAGAGAATAGAAAAGTTATCATCATGATTATTATTGTCGTCGTTGATGTTATTGTTGTTTAATCATATCCTTATTTATTTGTTTTCGTCCAAATTTGCTGCCATGATTTTATATTCTACGAATTGTAAACCAAAATACTACTTTGTATGAAGTTTTAACCATTCGTCACCATTTAATTATTATAAACCGTAAACCAGATATTAAAAACTTTAGAGTTTATAGTGGGTTAGTTCATTGGCAGAAATAGTGATTGTGTCCATTGTCTTTAAGTATAAAACTGAAACTGCAAGCGACAGGTAAAACCTGCAAGAATTCCTGGCGTTGTTCCAGAATTAATTTCAACCCACGGCCACCGCATGAAAGGAGATAGATCAGATAAAAAGGAACAGTTTTTCATTCTGCAGCTCACCAAGATTTTTCCTCACCAAGAAGAATAAAATAATCTTCTAAAAGATAAATTACTGTTCGTTTATGAATGATTCTAGCGATTTCTTTCTTTCTATTTTATGGTCAGGTAATGTTTGGGTCTCCAAGAATCAAAGAGAAAAAAAGGTTTTAGTAACGAGTCGATTTTAATCAAAATTAAATAAAACGAAAAAGCTCAATCACAATTCTTATTTTCAAAGCAGAATAAAACATTGCCAATTTCGAATATTTGTGATACCTGATGCTGAAAACTAAATGGAAGATGCTTATAAAAGGAATCGTAATACTGTATGTTAGCATATTCAACTAGAAAATAATTTTTTATTCATCTCTTAAAAAGAAAAAGTGGAATGTTTACAGATAGTTTGATAAATAGGCGAAAGGCAAACTGAAACAAAAGTGTTTTAATATTTAAATGAGCTAAAATATTAACCTCGGAATAAAACTGTGGATTATTTCTCTCTCTAATTGCTCAGAGATATAACAAAATTTGCAATCAATATCATCAAGATGCAGGAAAATGTGGGAGGAATGCTTTGTGTTTGGGCAGGATGGAATAAATGCACACTGAGACTCATGACAATTTACAGTTTTAATACTTTATACTAACATGAAAAATATGTGTATAAAGGATGATCCGTTACTTGTGAATAATCTCCATATCAGTGGCAGATATAAGAAATGCGAGACCCCAGGCAGCGAGGACTTTTATGACTCCTATATATATACATTTATATTATGTAAACGAAGGTAACACAAAAAAATATAATAAAATAAAAACATTTTACTAAAGTTGAATAGTTTTACCTATGAGCGATACTTTCTTTTACATACAATGAGCTAAATGGCCAGATCACAAGGAATCTGAGGGCTCAGAGAAGGTTGAGATCAGGAGAACCACTGGACAGCTATTCTGGGAGCTTCCCGTAAAGGCCATCCAGCGTGTTCTTTAATGTGCACTGGGTAGCTTCTCTCCCGTATACAGAGCCACGGCTTAATGTTCCATCCGAAAGGGAGCGGTCTTTCCAAGCCCATCGGTATCCCCTACTGACCGATGGCAGGACGGGGAGATTTGCAGAGAAAAACCTCAAAGATGGCCCAGATAGGACTTGACCCTGTGAACTGTAGATTACGAAGCTGGCGTGCCATAGACTGAGCACTTTATTAAGATTAAATACTCTAAGTCAAAGTACAACAAACATACAATGCGAAAAAATATTTATTTGAAATAAAATAACGCGAAACTGATATACTTTATGAAAACGGCTGCATGGAAAAATTAGCTGCTTAAGAAATGATGACATCGTGCTTGGGTAGAAAAATCTGTTTTCGTGATAAAGTGGAATTCTGAAATTTTGTGATACTCTTTTTTTTTTTAAATTCTTAAAATTAAAATTCTTCCCTTTTCTGCTGCAAATCCTGTTGTATCAACAAACATATTTTTATGTGTTCTGAGGCCCCTAAATACGAGAGGCCCTAGATATAATCCTAGGTTTTCTATGCCTAAACTGCATCCCCATAAATCGATCTGTTGTAGAAAAAGTACATAGAAAATTGTGGCTTAGGTTTATACGCATGATTGGTGCTGTCCAATGTCGATACAAAGGCACACTACATCAAAGCGGCTATCAAAGCATTGTACAGCCCTAATGCTATTATGCTACCCTGTCAACACATTTTGTACTTTTCTGAATAATATATATAGATTTTCGAATGCCTCTGTAGTGTTTCCTACAAGGTATGCATGCACAGTAATTGTACACAAGACGTGCCCCTAAACGTCTTTTTGGGCTTCAACTAAGCTTCAGAGGCTAAATCATTTCAAAACGTTTTTGCTTTTTGTTCTCGACAACGGATCGATCTACAGGGAGATTATTCACCATTAATATACACTAAGAAGAGTAAAAAATTAAGTTTATGTGGAATCAAGCATGAAACGATTTATTGAATCTCAATATAGGTAATTTATTTGGAGTTGCTCTAGGTTTCCAACGTCTTCGTTTGCACAAAAGAGCTCTGTCCCACTCGCGCTATTTATCCAATTCTGAAACAATGACTTGATCACGAGAAATCAGGAATGATATAATTGAACTAATACTACTTTTAAATTTATCTGATATGTTTGGTAACAATAAATTCTTTTTAATTTAGCAGAGATTTATGGCAACTATTATTAAACGACCGCTAATGTTAAGTCTATGGGACACACCAGTTTTTAACCTTTAATGTTTTCTTATGGAAATTTCGAAGAATTCTACCCAGTCCACACAGGTTTTAGTTGATTACGGCTGATTCTCACGTAGCCTATAATCTCCCCTGGTAGAAAGGCAGGTCCATTCAAAATTTAGTGCCTCTAGCTCTTTGCAGAGTTAAAAGCGGACACACACTTCTTTAAGAAATAACATATATTCTTTACATTTATCACTTATTGACTTTTCTTTAAATATCACGTTCAACTCCATTTCACGAATCCTTAAGCTGCATTTTGACGCGGTCTCCTTGAAGACGCAGACATTTTTTATACCGTGAATTGAGTTTTCTATCCTTTGTATTTCTTTACTGAAACCAGTGTCATGTTCCTTGAAGCATCGTTTCACTTTTATCCCTACGTCGTCAATGGGCTAACATCTTTGTCTTCCCAAATCGAGCTTTAGTGCGGAAAAACAGTTGATAATCGTGCAGTGCAAGATCGAAGCTGAAAGCGGGTGTTCTAAGATACCTCGAGAGATATTAGATAGAGTTGTAGCTAAGGCTGTTTGTTGTGCTGCTATGGCATGATTCGGTTGCGCATTTCGTCGAATTCTTTCGGCTAATGACATCTCAGTACCCATCTGCTAGCTGAATATGAATTTGTGCCGTCAACACACTTATTACAGTGAAAAAATGCGCGATTGTACGAGCTTCTTCTATAGACTTTTCCAATCAAATCGTACAACTTGCATTCACTAATTGGAATGTGAATCAAGGTGCAGTTTTGCCAAACAGAGTTATTTAGTATCTTTTTATGCATTCAATATCAATTTCGGTTGCTAGTTTGCAATTCAAATATTCCCCAATTTTGTATCTTAGAACTGCTGTTGATACTGTTAAATATTGTAGCTTCCATGTCTTTAAATGCTGACTGAATATATTGGAAATTCAGAATTTTGATAGAATTCATATAGATCTTAAATTTATATTGAGCCATATTTTTCCGTGAAACTCTTTCCGAAATTAGAGAGCATGAAATTTGGATTTTGGCTGTCATAATATGATATTTTTTTTTGTAAATGGTAAGGATGCTTCGGCAAAAAAAAATAAATAAGAAAGCCTACCCGCAAAACATCAACTAAGGTAACTGGAATTGGAGCTGTCATGAGTTGTTGGGTTGTTTTAGCTTTGAGCAGCACTTTTTGTGTACAATGGACTAAATGGCCAGGTCACAAAGACCCAAAGAACGGAGAGAAAGTTCTAGAAGGGGATTCATTCTATAAGTTGGAAGAGACAGATGGAAGCCTTTGTCAACACCATCCAGTGTATTCTTTAAGGCGCCTAGGATATGACTTTGCTGCACACATATTATTTTTAAATAAAGGATGTATACATGATTCCATAGAGGTTCCCTGCCCGACCATAGTGGTAAGTGGGGTTCATCACTGTAAAAGAGTGTGTAATGCTACATCCGTTTATGGTGTGACGTTACACCACAAAATGGTGTAAGATCAGGGCTTTCACCATTTTCATATTTAACACCATATTAGGGTGTAAGGTAACACCAACCTTCAAACAAAATTCTATTCTTTAATTTAATATTTAATTTTATTTCACTATTTTGTAATAATTTAAAAAAATTCTGTAACAATTTTGAAAATATTTAAAATATAAAAATGATCTTATTTTTTCGATATTTTACATATTCCAATAAGTATTTTATTACTCTTCTTTATTTATTTCCTTTGATCCTTGCTAATATCCTTTGTTCTAAATGATGAGAAACAAGAATAAAGTAAACGTTATTAGCTTGCTACCTGTTGGTGTGAAGTTTCATTATTAAGGCGTCAGCTTTCACCTGTGTATGGTGCTAGATAGATTATAGTGTATTTTACTTTCCTTCCTGATGGTAGATTGAACTATTTCGGTGTATCCTTTCATTTGAAAAAAAAGCTGCCTTTCTCTTGTTTCTCGTATCAGATTACTATTTTGGGGTGTAATCCTTCCACCAGAATATGCTGTTACTTTACAACAAAAAATGGTGGCAATTCAGCTGCCACCATAAATTGGTGCAACGTAGCACCATGTTCTTTCACAACGATGAGGATAAATTCGTTTCCTAAAATTGTTCTATTTAATTAAAATAATGTCGGATAGGTTTTTTTCAATCCAGTTTAAAATGGGTAAATTTGAAATTACCCCTTTGTACATAAGAGGATGAGGTGTTAGAGATATAACTCCCACCACCACCACTACCAATATAGTATATTTTCCTAAGCCGCTCGTCGAAAATTAGACTCAAGCGTTTTACAGGAGACTCAGACATATCAACCTCACCCTCCCTCACCCAAATTTGGAAGTTTCTGGATACGTTACGGTCTCTGTACACGCCTTTTCGAGTAAGAATCATACTTCATCATCAAGATATAATAAATGAAACTGGATAAATCGAACTGTTTCAAAAACTGTAAAGATTACAAATGACTTCTGGAACTAAAAATTTTATAAGTACTTTCTTGAAATCGGTGGAAATAAATATATACGCAACAAACTGAAAAGGGAACTTCTGGACATTGGCCACTGAGAATTCAATATTTCTTCACTTGTGGAACATCCATTCTCTGAATGAAATAAAGAAGCGGATAAAAAAACAAAAAAAAGAACTGACACGAGGGAAATCACATAAGTTGTTAACAACCACTTGAAGCCACTTTCCCCTCAAGCGTTACGTGACGGATTCTCTCGACTTCGCTCTACTGCTTGCTCAAAGAGTTTGCTTGTCAAACAGCTATTGGGCTACAGCACATGTATCAAGAAGGCGAACTGCACTGGAAAAATCTAGAAGAAACTGAACCACGTAGTAGAACGAAAGCTGTACGAAATGCTTCACTAAATTGTTTCAGATTTAGCGCAACAAACTGAGCGTTAAAATGTAATAAGCCTGACAAACCATCGAAGATTAAAGGATCAAGAAAGAGGAATTCCGGATTCCACTGAGTGACGTTTCGTTTTCATTTCTGGGAAATTTTTTGCTATTGTTTCTGAATGAATTTCGAAATTTATTTATTGTTTTCAACTTATTTTCAAATCAATTGTTATCTTACTTTAATGTATATCAAGTCCATAGTTCTGTCCGTCTGTAGATATTCAACTTTTTTTAAGTGATAAAGGAAATATTATTTTTTTGATTGAATAGATATTATAAAATAATAACGTTTGCCTTTTCGGCCATCTAGAATTGGTTTGATTTTTACCAGTTAGAGTAAGTTAAATTTCTAAATAGACAACACTTAAAACTAACCGTGGGAATAACTGTTTTCAACCAGAATGCTGCTCTGGAACCTTCTTTTGCAATTCCATTTTCGATAAAGAATAGATGCACTCATTATTCATAAATCAAAGCAAGAGACTTAAAGTGCAAGAGAGATACTTAAAGGATTTCAGAAGTATTTGCATGAAAGCTGAAAACAAATAGATTTTGCTCAAATCCTAAAGAAAGTATTATCCTCACCCCCTGCAGCATTTGTGTATTCGACAGTCTTAATATTTCAGAAAACAACACTAGGAATAATCTATTTGAGTTGGTTCCATATTTAGATGAAGAGTATTCTAGTCATGATGTTTCCATTATCATTCTTGACATTCGAAAACATAAAAATATACCACTGTTACACTGTAAAATCCTTCTTTTAGCAGTTGTTCTGTCCGTGTAATTTAAAGTTCTACTGTTCGATTTTCACCGGAGTCATGAATAACAAAAGATTAAGGCTAACTAAGGTCATGAAATTACTATGCATTGTGATACTTATGTTTTAGGACATCCGCTTGCTTCATCCACGCTTCCAGTAGTCATAAATAACAAAAGACGTGAACGAAGCAAGCGGATCACCTAGGACATAAGTATCACAATGCATAGTAATTTTATGACCATTAGTTAGCCTTATTCTTCTGCTATTGATGGCTCCAGTGAAAATTGATCTGTAGAACTTTCAATTTCACGGACAGCAACAATTGCTGAAACTGATAGCAATGATATAGAGAGCAGTATAATAATGGTACATGTTTATGTATCTCCGAATTGTGTAGCACTGTGCTATATATTTGTTTTATAATCCTTGACTTATCCTTCACCCTGGGTTACAGCGGGAGATATAGGATTTTAAGGTTTCCTTCTCTTAAGAAATAAATGAAAATTTTGAATTGCAGAAATGCTAATGAAAATCACACATTTTTTTAATTCTTCGATTGCTTTTAATTTACACTATTAGCTACCGTTTCCAGCATTTTGCTGCTGTAGGCTACAACCCATAGCCGCAAAACGGTAGAAACATACTAATACCTGGATAGGGTTCTAGGCCAAAACCCTACCCAGTAAAATGGTGGAAATCGTGAGCTTAAAATCCGGGACTTCCTTTGCATGACGAATGCACTGTTGAAGCAAATTATGTGAATCTTGAAGCAAAAGTAAGGTTTGCAGTTTGTTTCCCGACAAACTAATAAACATCTGGCCTGTGCTACTACCAAATACTGTCTCTAAGTGGCAGGAGTTATCGCTGTTATACACCAGTGTTGTGAGGCGCAGAATCGGAGGGAATATGGCGAAAGTACTGCTGCAGTAAGCTAGAGATCCCAGTTATAATTCGGTTTCTGTGTGCATAGAAGACCCAAACTGTGGGAATCCTTCGATAGTTTTTGTCTGTGTACTAGTCGGAAGTCCTGTTAGTGCAACATGCGAGAGAATTATGTCGTGAGCTAATAATAGTCATTAGTTATAAGTAGAGAAAACTTTAACACTACCTATCCCTAAGTATGTTCCCCTATTCCCGATCCTGCTGAAGGTGTCACTTTTTTTTGACATGCCTTGTTTTGTTTCCGAAGATCAATCATTGAATACAGTAATAAATGTAATAACACTGAGCTTGAGACATAGCTCTACACTTGATTAGAAAGAAAATAACGAACGTGGTAAGGCAACCGTGTATTGATGATATTAAACTTTGATCATTTGCATAGAAGAGCAAAACAATGTGAATAAATAACAAAAGGTTTATCTTAATATGAGCATCCCTCATGTCCTTAAGAACTATTCAATGGTACCTTTCGCAACACTTCCATCAACTTGACAGCCATTCGCCATTGTGGAGTGAAAATGTATCTTGTCAGCTAGTTACTCCAGGGTAAATTAATCCAAAAACTGCTGAAGTCTTTGAATTGTTGTCGCTGTTAAAATCATAATCAGTAATCAATAATAAGAATGTCAGCCATTCTTAAAATTTTATTGCTTATTACGTAATAAATAACTTTAACAGCAGTATGTATTCTAGAATATGCTATTTTATATGTGAGTTTAGTTATTATTTAATTTAATCACTAATTTGCTAGTTTTGCATAACGCTTGTATATTTTATTTTCTCCGCCTTGAGATGGAGGTCCTTTATTTACTTATTGATTAGGGATAATCCTGATTTATATTATAATTTTATTATAGATTTCTGTCAACAGCATTTGCATTAAATTACGCTTAATTCATCCTAGAGGAATATCTCCTGAAAGCAATAAATGAAATTCTTTATTTAGTGATTATTTAGGTAAAGCAAATTAAATCCGCTCAATCTTTAGGAGAGATATAGTTTTCATGAGACCAGACCTTTAGCATAGTTGATTTTCTGCCGGAAAAAAAGTGATCCATATTCGAATATAGAATCAGATATCGACATTTGCTTTAATCATTTGTTCAGCTCTTTCTATCATAACATGCCATCTCAATATCTACCTGTACTAAACTGCGGTCAGTCTTCTATCGCAAATGCCTACCGGGAGGACAAAGTTACTTATTTTCAACGTTAATTAAAAACCCCGGTGTTATATTTGAGCACTTCGATGAGAATGATTTTTAAATTGAATACAGCAATTCGATATGACTTGCAATTAATACTATTTATTGATCAGTATCAAAATTAGTGAGATGAGTATGTCATACATAAGGTGAATTTATTGAGTAATTTAAAATCGACATCGTAGGTGGAATTGAAACCTGCCTAGAAGATAAATTCTAGACAGCAGGCTTTATAAAATTATTTTAAATAGTGCTTGGAGGAGGAACTTGGTAAATACAAAATTGTACAAACAGCATCACTCAGGAATTGCTCGTATACTGTTCCTTAGAATAACGAATTGCACTATTGCACTATTGTACTCTTTCCTGAGTAGAACTTTGCTTTGACTGTATATTCAAACATTTCGTTTACGTTCAAACATTTCCCTTAAAACAAATAACTCAAACATTTATTCTTTAAGAAATGGTTCTCGTTATGTTTGGATGACAAACTTTTCGAAGATGCTTTAGGCTAAATGATATTCAAATCCTGTAACTTTGAAGGAATTCTGTTTGTTTTATCTTCACTTCATAATAACTTTCAGCGAAATAATATATCCTATAAATTTCAAAGCATTTCTAAAGGAGGTCAACATAGTAGAAATTAGTTTTCATTTTTCTACAAAAAAAATCTTATTTTGATTTAAAATTTTGTTAAAACAAATAATGATAATGAAACGAGAACACTGATACACATTTAAAAAAGTAAAATCTTCTAATAATAGTATAATTTGTAGCAATATTTAATTCAAATATGTAGAATTTCGATAATTGCTAAGAGTACTTTTCTTCGCAACATCAGGCCTTTTCTTCGCAAAATAAATATGCAAATTTTTTTGTGTTATGGTATTTAGAAAACAGTGAAGATAAATAATTATACTTAAAAATTGAAAGTTTAAATTTGTAGACATCCCCAATTAAAACTGATATATAGGCTGATATACTAAAATAGACCTATAATATATAGGTGAAGAACGTATAATATTGGAACTACGTTAGGAAAAAGCATGTAACACTACCTCAAGAATCTGATGAGAAATATCAGCAATTATAGTTATTTTTGGTAAGCTGATTTCAAAATGCTTCAAAAACTTGTATTATATCACAGTTATTAGATATATTGTTACGCTTGTAAGATAAGCAATATAGTTTAAATTATAATATACACAGTCATATCAGAATAATATGACTACTCACGGAATCATAGTGTACTGCCCAGGCGTGTCACAGAGTGCACATGGCAAGCTCGACCGCACGTAGAGATATAAGCGGCCAGCCAGGACAGATGAGCCATAGTGCGTAACGTGAGAGCAATAGAGAGAGGTATTGATTTGACGAACATTCAAGAAGGAATGATCATTGGCTTACTGCACCAAGGGTGGAAGCATCTCGGAAACAGCAAACTTCGTGAGCTGTTCGCGAGGTGTTGTAATAAGGGTGTACCAAGAATGGACCTCTGGCACACCGAGTACCTCCAGACGTCATAACTGTGGATCCCCAAAGGCCATCAACTCCAGAGGAGAACGTCGCCTCCATCGACTGGTAAAGCGCAATCGACGCGCAACAGTGCAGCAATTGACCACTCAAATGAACGCTGGGACACCCAGGAACGTATCCCCGATAACAGTAGAGCGAACCCTGATACGCATGGGTCTCTGGAGTCGACGCTGCATAAAGGCGCCTATGTTAACCAAGGTCCATTGGCAACGACACCTGCAGTTAGAACTGGACTACCATCATTGGACAGTGGAAGAGTGGAAAAAGTTTGCCTTCTCCGACGAATCGAGGTTTCTACTCCACAGAAGTGATGGGCGGTGGCAGATACGGCGTGAAACACACGAGATCCAACACCTGCACACACTTGTCCGTCAAGTACAGACCGGCGGTGTCAGTGTGCATGTCTGGGGGATGTTTTTCTGGTATGACCTGGGACCGCTGGTACCACTGGATGGGTCTTTCAACTCCAATGCCTACCTGTCCATCCTCTCTGACCACATGCATCCCCTCATGTTGGATATTTACCCTGGTGGTGATGGTGTCTACCAACAGGACAATGCGCCCTGCCATGTCGCTAAGGTAGTGCGTGACTGGTTCCAGGAACATGACAGCGATGTCTCCGTTCTTCCTTGGCCGGCGAAATCGCCCGACCTCAATCCCATAGAGCACTTGTAGGACCATTTGGATCGACAGGTTCGGCGTAAGGACACATAACCCCGTCATCTCCGGAACCTCCGTGCTCTACTGGAGTCCGAATGGGCACATGTGCCGCTGGCAAACCTTCCAGGGACTCATTGCATCCATGCCACACCGTCTCGCCGCTTTCATCTGGGACAAGGGTGATTATTCCCATTATTAGGTAGGTAGTCATATTATTCTGATATAACTGTGTACAGAGTGCGTCTGAAAATTAAAGTGGCAAAAAATCTGAAACAAAAGCAAATGTTCAGAAAAAGAATTTATTATGAAAAACATTTAAAATAGTCACTCTACACACTAATTACGTCTTTCTCTTAATTACTGAAACCGTTATTGAAATTTATCCAAAGTTGGACTTGAAATAATTTGCATTCGTCGTGAGTGGGATTCGAACCCATTTCTCGAAGAAGCATGCCAAGCATCATAACCACTAGACCATCAAAAACTAACCTTTTTCTTCAGCAATATGATATATAAACATTCCCGCATATTTTGTTGATTCACCACTGGCGCCATGTATGTCGGGAACTGGGTAGCTTAACAGCCTCATATCATGGAATTAATATTTTTAACTCACGCTCACAGCGTTATATAAATGATTCTATAATAAAGTATCGCAGGAAATGCCCTGTTTACAAGAAACACTTGAAATAATTTGTTGAAAAAAATTTAGTAATTTTGAGAAAATTATGTTTTAAATATATGAAAATAGCCCCTTTCTTATTCAATGCCTTTACGAAATTTTTCATGGGGACAAGTTTTCAATTTTGCTTGGCTCGACTAATACAGCTAGCATCACATAAGAGGGAAAATCAGAAAAGAAGCAAAGGTTGTTTTACTCTGTACGGCACTTTTTTTAACACAAGGGCCAGGTCACAAAGACTCTGAAAGCTCAGAGAAGATTGGGGAGGGGACCCATTGGACAGTTGTTGGGAGACAGATTGTAGCCTCCAGTCAAGGCCATCCAGCGTGTTCTTTAACGTGAACATGGCTATCCCACACGGACCACGGCCTAAAGCCCCATCAGATGGACGGCAGCCTCTCCAAGCTCATCGGTGTCCCCTCTTGACCAAGGACAGGGCAGGGAGTTTGGCCGAGATAAAATAGAAAGGAAGATTCCTATTTAATATCTGCGAAGGGAAGGAATTACATTGAAGATGATATAAAGGAAATGCATTCATATAAGCTTGTTATTTTTCTACATAGTCATCAGATTTCTTGAAACACATGTCACAACGGCCGATCATCTTATCAAAGCCCTGATGATAGAAGGAAGCGTCGTGCTCCTAATGTTATTTTGCGACTTTCTCTTTGACAGCTTCATCGGATGGAAAACGTTGTCCTTGGAGATGCTTTTTCAGCTTCCCAAACAAGTGAAAAATCCGACAGCAATTGATTTGGACTGAATGGTGGTGGCCCATTGAGAGTTCAGAAAATGTCCATCATGGAATGAGCAGTGTATGGGCTGTCATTATTGTGCAAAGGAGCAATCCTCTGATAGCGATTCGGGCTGCTTTTGTCCAAATCCACTACAATCACACAACCATTTTCGAACTCACGACACCATTAATTAACTCACGATTATTAACTTTCTTTCATACATCTCTCATTCTATCCCAGGATCGAAATAAGTATTAATAAATATGGTGAAGGGAAAAAAAAAGAAATGGAAACCTATTTTTATTATTATTTTTTCCTAATTGCATTTTTCACATTTTCTAAATAACAGGAATGTTGCCAGTTTTTCTATCCTTACAGTATCATTTTCATCATCATCGATAATACCAGCCTGACTAAAATCAATATAAATAAATTATGCAAAGTGGAAAAATATATTAGATCAAACCGTTTTTAAAAAAAAAAAAAAAAAAAACCCCTCAAGCAGCTGCTTGCCACAGAGGTCTGACAGGAGCCTGTCAGTTTATATGCCACAGTAGGAGATCTGAGAGGATGGCAGGACCTCAGCAGAAAAACGACACACACATCCATAGCCTAAATCCGGGGCTCGAACCCAGGTCCCTTAGATCAGTAGCCAAGCGTGCTAACCAATCGGCCACGGGACGGCTATCCGTTTTTAGCTGTACTCTATTTAAATGAATATTCGCCCTAAAAATAAAAAAATAATAAAATTAAAAATATCAAGGAGTAAATGTGAATAAATTTAAATTGAAAATCTCATGAAAAATGTACTTACTATTCCACTAATTAATTTATTTCTGTGATGCTTTTATAGAAATCTTTCTTACGAAACTCTCAGATTTACACATTTGGAGTCCTTATTCAATTTTAATTTAGATAAGCTCGTTCGCCCCATTTAATCGGTAATGCAAGCTTTTGTCCCTGTGTAACGATTTAGCTGAATTAAGGCTTTATGTATTAGATTAAAACGTATTGCACCAGTGGTCCTATTGGATTCAACTTATTTAACGGATTTCTGTAACAGCGCATTATTGCATATTTATTGGTTTTCACTTCCAAAATTTAAATCCTTAAGAACCTAAAGTAACTATATAGAGCAGTGGTTCTCAATCTCTATGCTTCACGTACCCCCTGGAAATGTTAATGCAACTGGAGTACCCGTTGTATAGATAGATAAAACTATAGTTACATAATAACAATGGGAATAAAATAAAACACTGACTTTGCTACTAGATCTAGCGACTTTTGAGCTCTCACGGTGTACCCCAAAATTTTTTACCACGTACCCCACGTTGAGAACTCCTAATACAGAGCACAAAATAATCAAATATTGATAGCTGCATTAATTTTAATAATTGTGAATTATTCGGGAAGGAAGGAATGGAAACACACTATTAAAGTATGAGTATTGGCACAAAGTAAAAATATTTAGTAACGATTAATTCCTGTGACAATATATATAAGGCTTGTTCAAATTAAAACCTTTTATTGATTTATTTAAATTCGCCAGGACTATTGAGATATTTGTCCCAACATGAAATTAGCAGCATGATATTATCTTTCCTAGGGTGACTTCGGCTGTTGCATGAGGAAGTATTTGTCTGATTTCAGTTTTCTTTATTTCAGGCGATTTTAGAGTTTCAAAAATGTGGCAATCTAATATGATATATACCAGAACTACAGGGAGGATGTTCCAGGCATTCGCAACCAAAATTGTGCAATGTTGTTATTGTTACTTTGGCTGTATAGGGGCGGATGATGTCAGGCAACAAAACAACAGTTTTATTCAAATGTCCTGGGCTCTTTGACTTTATTACCTGCTTTCAAATGCGCATCGTTTCGCAATATCGTTGCAAGTTTATTGTCATCAGGGTCCAGAAACTCAATCGGCAGCAGACCCTATTAGTTAAATTAAAACGTCAGCGTACCGTACATTGTTCAACTTTGGATGTGTCCATGTGAGGTGTGTCTGAAATCCACAACTTCCACGTCTACACTCTTAACCAAATGCTTGTTATTGATCCTAGTGTTGATGAGTTCCTTCTATGTATATCCATTTTCCCGTGCGTGAGAATACAAAGCTCGCTCAATCCATTTCTAAATATAGGGACTGTCGACTTTTCATATGAATGACTCTTAAAAATAAAGTTTCTCATATGTTACTTCCTCAAAAGCGATAATTTGATCCCTGAAAAAAAAAAGCTAATGTTTTGTAGGAGAATTCTCCTTCAAGAATTTCCTTACAAGATTTAATATAATTTATTTTCCCTTTAGTATGATTGTTTATTTCACAAAAATACCAGTGTTTTGGTTTATTTGTTCAAACCAGAACAAATTCATATTAACGTTCTCTGAAATTTAGACAGTAAAAAAGACATATGAGAGTGTGTATAAAAATAGGAAATACTATCAAACTACTATATGTAAAAATGATAGAGAAATACAACACAACCATCAACTAACTTGGTATTTACAGGATCTCTCTTTGCAAGAAATCCTTATTCAAAGAAGCGGAATCAGCGGAAATAAAATGCAAGGAACATTCAGAGCAATTCCCTAATTAGCAGTTTGCAGATTTTATAACGGAGGATTAATACCATAAGGATTCTGTTATATATCTCCCATGTCTTCCCAGGATGAGATTTGGCTCAGTCAGCACATCAGTTTCGCCATACTCGTACTTGATATTATAAGGTTCAGGTCCCCATTGTGTCTGTGTTTAGATTTTCTCCGCTGATATTCACTTTGCTCTTAGTAGGAAAGTAAACATCTATAGGCTTGAAATGATTTCCGTCTGTCGTATGGAACTTTCTGTTTGCAAGAAATCCATATGCACTGCACGTTGAATAACAGGATGAAACCAAGTCTTCCAACCCGTGACTCATCAGCTGAAATTCTGCTCATTGCAAAAGAATGAGCTGCTCATAAAACTAACAATCAATACACTAAACACAGATCATACTTTCCAGTTTTTTTGGTGAAACACTTTAGATGCATAATAAATGATTTGGCCAATGAATAGTACTCATGAAAAACGTATATATTTTTTTGAACACGATATTTTTCTTAATTCCTTAAAAATATATACCGATCCCTCGATTTACACGGTACTCGGTTTTACACGGTTTATGTTCTACACGCCGCTGATTGATATATATATATATATCTGTTATGATTATATATATATATATGTATAAATCGTTAAATAAATGTATATATTAAGATATAACACATATTGTTACGACAGATGAACGTGCTACAGCAGTGCTGTCCAACTTCTCTAAGACCGCGGCCCATTTTTCCTTTCGCCAATATTTCGCGGGCCATTTTTTCTTTCGCCGATATTTCGCGGGCCGAAAAAAAAAAAGAATAGAGCAGGATAGGTAATTGAAAAGTTAGTTCATGTCACCTCAAAAAATTATTTTATTTATGCGAAAAATAATGAGTAATAATAAACCAATATAACTTTTCTAAACCTTATCAAATATTTAATAAATTTAATGTGAGCATTGTGGCCGTAGTTGTTGGGCAATAAGAATAGAATGAGTAAGTAAAAATAATGCAATAATAATTGCAAATAAAATGAGTAAGTTGAAGATTACATACCAAGTAAAGTTATATAAGTTGACAAAAAAATTATAAGGTGGATTATAGATATTTATTTAAAATTTCAAATAAAACTTGATTTTGTTCGCGGGCCACAAAAATCCTTGTGCGGGCCGTATGCGATCCGCGGGTCGCTAGATGGACAGCGCTGTGCTACAATGAATTTATGATAAACATGACATGAACGCTCGTATATGCTTCTCCGTGAGAATTATTTAGCCAACGAATTAGAATACAGAACCGACCTGAAAAATAGAAAAGATAGAATTGTTATGTTGGAGTTGTGGATATCCGAAAGAAGGCATAATTAGTTTCAGTATGTACGCGATGGGTGTATAAACGGAAAAAAGTATTTTTATATGGTGTGTGAGAGAAAGGTTCATTAGTTTATTGGTGTGGATAGTGTTGGTAAGCTTGGAAAAAAAAAATAAGAGTTCGTCGTCTTGTGCGTAGTGATCAACGTCTGAAAAGAATTGGTTCTGAGAAACCAGCACACTTTGCTGCAGTTTTCGAGTACTTGAGGATTAAAACCTAAGAAGGAAGTCATTTTGTGTATAGTTATTTAGGAATTGGTAAAGTTATTCTCGAGCTATTGCAAGTATTCACATATATGGTTCTCGTTAGATTAAAAATTTGTTCACACATAAAATAAACATTGGTATCTTTAGTTTATGTACATGTTTTTATCCATACTTTTGTATGGATAAAAATTATTATTATTACATTATTTCAGATTTATTGTTACTAGTTGTTATTTTTGAACTCACGCTAAGTTTTCATCTGTGTGAATTCATATCAATATTATGAAGTAGCAGTGATATGGTGTCCAGGGTGATTATTAGACTGTCATCCCAAAGTAAAAATCAACTAAATGATTTTAATTGGTATCATTTATTTTCAAGAATAAATAGAAAATATTAAATTCCTAAATTAAAACATCGTTATCTCTTACAAGTTATATTTATATTATTTGGATAAAATTATATTTTTTCCATTGTGTGCAATTTCTCGCGTGATATATTAATGAAACAAAGCCAGTTTTGAACCAGCAGCGAGAACTGACTTTTCTATACGGAATTTTTCATACTAATTAAAACTTTTTTTATCTCATGTGCAGCAACAAGTTTAATTTTGCAGACTATTATATAATCTAAAAACAGCTGATTCGTAAGTACATCGCTTCATAAAATATCATATAAATACCAATTTTACAAAATAAATATATAATATTAAGTAATACAATAACTAAGCAATAAGTGTTAGCACCGATACTTAATTTCTAATTCATATTCAGTTCATAAATATCCTTCTTTTCAAATTCACTAGTGTAAGTCTATATTAACGATGAGTAGTTTTTATAACTACATTAAAAATTTATGTACTATATTATTTAAAAAAGTATGAGAAATTAATAAAAACTTATCTGAATTAGTGCAAAAAAGCTTAGAATAATGTCACATTAATGTTTATGAGTATTGATGAACTGAAATTTGAGAAAAATGTAAATATAACTTTCCGTTTTATTCATAAAAAGACTTTTTGAAACCTAACCTCTTTTTTCCATTAGTTGTTGATTTTGTTTTTCACGGTTCCGATTTACACAATGATTTCCCGGAACCTATCTACCATGTAAATCTAGGGAAGGGTGTATTGTTATTTTTCCTAATTTGTCACTCATTATAAATGCGTTTTCATTATAAATGTGTTTTCGTTTTTAAATAGAAAAGTTTTCTTACGGCTCTTCAAGAATAGATCTTTTCTCCCAGTGGCTGTTCACACTAAGATTGGGTAGGACAGGCATGACCTAGCAGTAGGTTTCCATCCATCTCCTAACTGTTGTACGATGGGTCAAACTCACCTTTTTCAGCTCTGAGCTTTCGGATTCTTGTGATCTTGTCGTTTAATTTATTTTGCGGGCAAAATTGTTAGTCAGAGGTAAACCAATACGACTCAAACCAAATCTCTTCTCCCATTTAATAAACCCTACCACTGTTTCCCATATTGGTGACGCACACTGTGCTCATGTCATTGCAACCTTCAATAGGGTTTTGGTGAATATAAAACAAAAATATTTTTCCTTTTTACTTAAACATTATTTTCAGAATATAAAAAGTTATGAAAGCCTCTCCACAAACACACAAGAGAGTTGTAACACACAGATGAGAACCGTGACAATAGGCGAGAAAAGCGGAAGATAACCATCACTAGAGCGAAAAAGGTAGATGAGGAAATGATAGAGAAAAATCGTCATTAAAGGACGAAAAGCAGAAAAAAACTGTCACCAAAGTTTAAAAAAGAAAAATTCGAACAGTCACTATAGCAACAAAAAGCAACCGAGAACCGACTCCAAACAGAGAATAGCGTCAAAGAGTCTTTAATATGCAAAATGTATGACTCTAGAGCACAAAGAACTGAAGCTTAATTTTCCACGAACGCGATCTTCCCAAGTGAAAACAGACTTATATCTTACGAGAATAGATGTTGTTCAAGGAAATATTCTTTCCCAACACTATTTAATATATACTTAAGTATGAAGATGATATTTTAATAGATGTTATTGATATTTTAATATGTGCAGATCATATTTTAATATGTGCAAATAATATTTTCTTTGGTATTTTAACCCTGACCATAATATTATCCGAAATAAATCACAGAACAAATTACATAACCTAAATTTATGCTATATTTCTTGTAATCTTAACCTTTAAAAAAAAAAAACTTTTCACCCACACGAGACAAATCCCGGATGATATTTACATCCAAATTGACAACGCTCAAATTGAAATTAAAAATAATGTAAGATTTCTAGATAAGACTGAACTTTGCCTCTAAGCCTAACTGGAATAATCAAATCAAAAAGACTAAAAATTCTGCAAATAAACTTTTGAATTTCGTTCAATGGTTAGGTAAAGCAAAATGGGGATGAGCCTCCGAAAACTTATTTCTGGTTTATAACAGCTTCATTTGTCCAAAATTTGCATATGGAATAGAATTACTCGTCAAAATTTCCGATTATAAAATTGCATATGTTGAAACTACACAAACAAAAATCATTCCTAATTTATTTAGGACTCTTACCAGACAGTAAAACTGTAGATCTATGTGCTGAAACTTCACTATCTACAATCAACCTATGGAAAAAAATCTTATTATAAAATTTATTTCGTATAATAGTTTCAAAGAAAAAAAACATCCTATCATTCGTAACATCATCTCAAGTTTTAAAGACATCTGCTTACAAAATTTCTAAAGTAAAGCAAATCTATTTAGAATTTTTTCAATAAAAATGCAGTGGAGATTAGATACCTCAAATTCCTGTTTGGACATCCTCATTTTCCATTTTAAATACAATTATCCCTGGTAACGACAAAAAAATTATAGATCAAAATATTATCAAACTTCTAGCTAGCAATTACGTAGACAATAAATACCAAAAATACATTCATATATATATATAGATGGCTCAACTGATTATACCAAACAATTTTCTAATAAGCATTCCTTTGCGCAAAATGCAATTACAATTATTAACAACAATTCAAATTCAACAAATCTACACCCATTATTGCAGTTGAAACGACTGTTTTAAAGTTATCAACAGATAGATCACTGAAAGTTAATAATGAACATTTTGTATTTTTTACTTTTTTTAAATCTAATATAGAACTAATTTTAAAAAACTCTTCAAAAACCAATTTCCCAATTTCCATCAAGGATACATTAATTCTCACATATAAATACTTTCAGCCGCATAACATTTTTATACACAATGGCTTCCTTCCCATGTTGGAATAAAATTTAATGACGAGGTAGATATTTTGTGCAAACAAGCTCAAATTCTTACCAATACTATGTCAACACCTTTCTTCACTCATACATTCAAACACGAAAATAAAAAGAAACAATATCGGAATTACAACTTTAGTTTCAATAGAAAGGAATAAGTTTACACAGAAATTCCATTCAAAATTTTCGTGACTTATTTCTATATATTATATTTCAATACTTTTTATTCAAGAATTTCAACGTTCAAAAATTTCAGGACTTTAACCTTTCTTAAAAAGAAATCAATACTCTCTCTCGAGTAATGACCAACTCTGCATTAATAAACTCTACATTACACAGATTTAAAAAAGTTAAGTCTCCCAACTGAAACAACTCTCAATCACCTCATACTTTACAAAACATTATCTTTGATTGCCTACAATTCGATAGACAAAGAAATATTTATTTTAATGAACTTTCAAAGTACAATACCAATAACTGGAATTTCCCCACTATATTAGAACCTACAAAACATTAAAACCTTTATTCTACAAAGGTCCAAAACACGAAGAACCATGAAGATACAAACATTTTGAAAACATTATCTTCATCAGAAAAATAACTAGAGCTGCTGAAACTTAAAATAAATAATTCAGTAATGTGACCTTAAATTAAAAAAAAAATAAATGTTTTTGAGGTACATTAAGGTTTTGAATGAGTCTATGCAATCCACATTTTGCACAGGAGATTGCAACGAAGAGATGTGAAACGAAACGAATAGGATGGGAAATCTCAACTAAAATAACCCCAACACTGACATAGTTCAAATCCGGACATTTAAAACACAATTTTATAGCATGGTGTCATACACACGTCATCTCGTTTTTCGTTTTGTGATTGATGTCAACTTATGAATCTATATTTAATTACATCACCTGACTTCGCTCAACTCAGTGATGGCTAGATTAAATCATGATGTCACTGCACGTGCGAATTTCTGTCTACAGTCGTATAACAGTCGCAAATGTCGGTAACCATTTGTTGCAAACGTGAAGACAACTGACCATTCATCTTTCTGTCCGACCGTCTGGTGGCTATTCAATAATTAATTACCGTAATGACTGCAAAAATCTATCAAAGTCCACGAAATGTCTCCATTAATACCTAGAGCTCTTTTCTCTGTCTCATTCTGAGGAATATGTGATGAGCGCTATCATTCATTCGCTGAAAACTAAAGCTTCAACAACTTACCTTTCTTTTTCTCTGTTATAAGAAGTCTTTTGTTTGAAATCTTCGAGCACTGGCTGGCTAGGTTTGAGATGAAGTGGATGGTATCACGCAAAGCCCGTCGTCGCGTGCTCTTATTGAGGAGTTAACTAACAACCAGTCAACGATAAATCAGTCCTTAAACAAGCTATGCAAATGCCTTTGCTAGTTACCTTAGAAACGATAGATTTTGTTGTGGTTGTTGCAAGTAAAAAAGAAAACCCTAAAAGACGAGGATAATTAACTATACACAATGCTGAGGAAAGAAAGTTCCATACTTCATATATAGTGCTTTCTAATCGTTAACAAGCAGCGATGAAAAGTCATTTGATTTCGCAAATGGAAGAAAAATATATCGAAGGAAGTTTGTTAATCGTTTTGCAATACTACAGCTTCCCCATGATAATAAATTTTGGTCTAAGATTATTGGAATTTTTATATTCCTGTACTTTATTTCATTCTGAAGCTGTAGAAATGTTTATTAAGAAAGTGTATTCATAAAACTCTTTTATATGTTTATCGACTAGATAATAAAAATAAGACATGGAACAATTATAAAACAATTTTCATTTAGGAGCAACGTCTCTTTTTATAGCTTTTCTCATTATTTAGTGCTACTCAGTTTTATGACGACCTTGCTTTCTTTTGTTTTTTAATTTATTTAACCGAAGTTAGGCAACTGTTGAAAAAAGGCCAAAATATGATATATAGTTTTCGAAACTTTGCAAAAACTAGCTGAGTTAAAAAAAAACATTCAAACAGAATCTAAGGAATATTTGACGTTTTCAACAAACTGCAAATTGTTTGACAGTGACCTATGAACTTACAGAAAAAAAAATGGAAATATTTCAGGTTTGTTTTACAAGCCGTCCCGCGGTCGAGTGGTTAGCATGCTTCGCTACTAATATAAGGGACCTGGGTTCGAGCCCCGGGTAAGGCATCCGTCCCGTCATCCAGTGGTTAGCGTGCTTCGCTACTAATCTAAGGGACCTGGGTTCGAGCCCCGGGTAAGGCATCCGTCCCGTCGTCCAGTGGTTAGCGTGCTTCGCTACTAATCTAAGGGATCTGGGTTCGAGCCCCGGGTAATGCATGGATGTATGACAGTGAGCTATGAACTAACAGAAAAGAAAATGGAAATATTTAAGGGTTTGTTTTACAAGCTGTCCAGTGGCCGAGTCGTTAGCGTGCTTCGCTACTAATCTAAGGGACCTGGGTTCGAGCCCCGGGTAAGGCATGGATGTATGTGTCGTTTTTCTGCTGAGGTCCTGCCATCCTCTCAGATCTTCTATTATGGCATATAAACTGACTGGCTCCTGTCAGACCTCTGTGGCAAGCAGCTGCTTGAGGGAATATTTTTTTTCCCCAAGATATGCTTGTAGTTGCATAATAACCTAACTAACAATGCAACAGAGCTCTCTAGATTCAAAACATGATCGAGAAGAGTTGGTTGTTTACATCTGTGTGGCACTTTTCACCCCTCACTGGACAACATTGCTGGTCATAAGGATTCAAAGGGCTAGGGACTGGGTAAGGTAAGGGGATCCATTAGATCAGTGCTTCCTACTCGGTGTGCCGTGAAAATGCTTCAAAAGGCTGCCGTGAACTAAATATTTACGTAAGATTTTCATTACTTTATTCTCTTCATTGTAAAATGTAATTTCGATATTTAAAAAGTCGAAAAAAAATTACCAAATTTATTTTCTTGACACAAAGTAAAAGTGCTTTGTGATGAAATATATGATGGAGTAGGGGGGGGGGGCTCTGCGACTTATTTAATTCATTCCAAATTCTATTGGAATTTCAAATAGATGCATAGACCAAAATGTTTGCTTTTAATTTCTATATCATTGAATTTTTCCTATATGTTTTAGCAGGTCGACTTTCTCAGGTGAATATAAAATATGCAAAAATAATCATTGATTTTAAGAACTGTATAAATTCAAAAAATATATTATTATTTTTAAAATGTAGCTGTGTAAGGTGTTCTTTCTGGGCCGTGCAAATTTTTGGATTTTGAATAGTGTCTGTATATACTCACAAGGTTTTGGAAGCATTGAAATACACATCTATTAGGAGACGGATGAAAGCCTCTCAGGAACATCCAACGTGTTATAAAACATGAAACTATTATGACCATCCTCCTCATGGAGTCATCTTCCAATCGATGGACGGCGGTCTTTCTAAGTCCATATGTGTCCGACGAGGGTGTTGACTGAGTCTATAGAGGGGCCTGGCTCGTAATCGACAGTTTCTAGGTTCGAATTCCGACTGTGTCTGCATCTGGATTTATCTTCGCTAAGCATTCATCCTGCCCTCAGTCAGAAAGGGAGCATCGATTGGTTTGGAAAAGTGTCACAGGGTTTGGAAAAGTGTCATTCTTGGATATTGTAAGATAAGCACAGGTTCGTGTGCGGGAGAGCCATAACCTGTCTGCGTTAACGAACAGGCTGAATAACGCTGACAGTATTCTACCATCTTTCTCCTAATAGTTGTCCAGTAGGCCCCATTCTTCCAGCGTTCTTTAAGCCATTAAAGTCCCTCTGGACTGGTCATTTAGCTCACTGTGTCCAAAACCACTTTCCTTGTTTGTTTCACAAAACGTTTGACTCTGTTGATCGTCGTAATATGTGGTTGATCGTAAGGTCATATGGCATACCAGACAAGTTAGTTTATTGATAGCTTTCTATAATAACACTGAGTCGTGTATGCTAGTTGGTAAGTCTTGTAGCAGTTGGCTAATATCTGGTTCTACGGGTGCATTTTGTCTCATTTAGTTTGGTTGTTGATTATGTTATGCGAAATTCACTGCAAGGGAAAGATTTTGGTCTTAAGGGCCTGGAGATCTGAATATTTATGATATAGATTATACTGATGACTTAGCGCTTTTTGGCAAATGATGTTCATGAGATGAACTCTTTCACTCGAGCTGTTGATGAGACTGGTAGTAGAGTAAGTTTGGTGATAAACAGATAAAAAACAAAATTGATGAAAATTGGTCATGCAGGATGCGATTCAGTTAATCTGCATGGTTGCACTCTTGAGTAGGTGTCTCAGTTCAATTATCTTGGAAGCTAGGTAACAGGTACTGGTGGTGTGCGGCATGAGATTAAAAGACGAATAAGGATTGCTGCCGGGACTTTTAAGAATCTATGGAGAGTGTGGAGAAATAGGCGTATACACCTAAAGACTAAAATTAGACTGTATAATAGTTTGCTTCTAGGGTTAGTTATGGTAATGAAACTTGGACACTTTGTAAACAAGATAACAGGAAACTTGATGCTTTGATTCTAGATGCTTACGCAGTATCTTGGGAATTAGGTAGTTCAACTTTGTAAGTAATAATAACGTTATGCAAAGGAGTCGCAACCTCCTTTAAGCAGCATATTGTGGAGAGGGAGAGAGAGACTCTTGGTTTGGCCATGTTGCCCGTATGCATAATTATAGATTAGAGAATGGGGTTATGCACAGTGTGCCTAAAGGCCTCAGAAAGAAGGGGGGAGACCTAGGATGCGGTGGGCAGACAATGCCAAACAGGACCTTGTTAGAACTGGTGTAAGATGGCGAGATGCAGCAGATGTAGCTCAAGACAGATATATTTGGAGAGCTAAATTACACAAACTGGTTGGACCTCCGTATCTCATGGCTGCTTGAAGATTATGATGACTGGTGATGTGCGGCATGAGATAAACATAAGAATAGGGATTTCTATGGGAACTTTTAAGAATCTATGGAGAGTATGCAAAAATAGGTCTATACATACTCTTAAAAACTATTTGTAAGCAAGATAGCAGGAAACTCGATGCCTTTGATTCTAGATGCTTGTGCAGTTTCTTGGGCATTAGGTGGTTTGACTTTGTATGTAATGACGGGATTTGGTGAAAGAGTCGAAAACCACCTCTGAACAGCATATTGTCTAGGGAAAGAGAAGTTTGGCCATATTGCCAGTTCGCATAACAATAGATTGACAAATAGAGTTATGAAAAGTGTGCCTAAAGACACGTAGAAAAAGGGGAGATCTAGAATGCTGTGTGGATCTAGAATGCTGAAAACAAGACAGTACTAGAATTAGCTTTCAGTAGCCAAATGCAGCGAATGTAACTTAAGACAAACATCTTTGAAGGATTAAATTACCCAGTTTGGTTGAATCTCGACAGAGAATGGATGGCATGAACTACGACCTTTTTTACTTTTTGCGTTTTAATAAAAACGTCAAACATTGAAAATATATTAATTATTTGGTATAGACGTACTCATGAGCGCTGTTACTTGTTCTGTAGGTAGCAAAGTATAGTAAGTATATGGACTTAGAAAACAGAAAGGGAACATCGATGGGTTTGGAAAAGCTGTCATTCTTGGAGATTATAAGTTAAGCACAGGTTCGTGTGCGGGAAAGTCATAACCAATGCTTCCCAAACCTTGTGAGTATATACAGACACTTTTCAAAATCCAAAAATTTGCACGGCACCAGAAAGAAAACCTTACACAGCTACATTTTAAAAATAATAATATATTTTTCATATTAACATATATAAACAGGTTATGGCTCTGAAATATATATATTTTCAATTAAACATATATAGCAGAGACTGGTAGTAGTTACTCTACTACCAGTCTCATCAACAGCTACGAGCGACGTGGTAGAGCAGCGTTTCTCAAAAGTTTTCAGTCACGAATCAAAATCATCATCTTTCACCGTCATCTTTCATCTCACCATCCGAAAAATAGTAATATGTACAGGATAATTGGCTGGGCAAATGGCTTTTTCCCATCAATCAGATCCTCGTGATCCTGCAGAAGACCTCCCTACTCACCAGAACATCCTAGAGACATAATAAAAAACCCTCTCCACCATTAGAAGATCATCGAGACCCATTAGAAGATCGTCGAGATCCATTAGAAGGCCTTCGCGACCCTGGTTAGGGAATCCCTGGGATATGGTATAGTCAATTTAGTTCAGATTGGCGTATTGATCCAACGGCTCAACTTGCTCTATAAATCAAACAATTATTCCGCCTTTACAAATGAAAATACATTTGAAAACTTATAACTGCCTGATCATCAGTAGTATGGGCACCGAAACTGTAAAACATGCATATTATTTTTCCCTTTAGTCAAACAAGCATTCCACACTTAAAAATAAAATAGAAAACATTGTGCACATTATACTGTTTTGCTGCCTACAGCTCTGGAAGTCTGCAGCCAAAAGTGTTCACGTGTATCTCCTCCTTGCTGATATTACAAAAAAGTAACAAATGTATTATTATTCAGAATTCATCAGTCACTGCTTGAATGTTGTACCATATATAACAAATGATTAAATTTCCCAATATATACGCTTGAATCGATCGAAGCGATGATAAATGTTTAAAATCAGATAAAAGTGGATTTGAGAATAAAAAAAAACACAGAGAGACAAATGATCGAGAAGAAAATATTTTTTAAATGATTTGAAAGTTGCATCTTTAAAATGCGTTGAATTATTATTTTAAAAGTAATCTTCATCCCATTTCAATTCTACTTTAAGTCTGCTCTATTAGTGTTCTCTTCTAATTTATTTCTACTACCAATATTAGATGAAAGCGTAGTTATTTGGAACCTGGAGAGTCTACTACCTACTTAACTGAATTTCAGATAATTCAATCTCTTTGACTTCTACCTTTTTGGAAGGTTTGACAGTCGGACTAGAAATTCCATTATTATTAGAAATTTCGTTTCTTATGATCGTCTAGAATGGATGAGGATCAAATACGATATGTCAAAATATCTGTTTAATCCTTTTTTTTGCCCGGTATCAATCGGCAAGCTTTAATACTATAGGAATACTTTTGAAATTGTACTTTTTCTGATGTCTGTCGTTCGTATGAAAACCAGAGTGATATTAGAAATTATCCTCTGAAATAAATTACATGCATATAAATATATTGCGTATGTTCAATCCAGAAATAAGGTTATTAAAATCAAACGCAAAAAAAGGATTTTTTATGTATATTAATTTATATTAATTTGATAAAGCAAAATCGTTATTCTGTTTGATCGTTTCAAGTGTCGTTAAACTAAGATAACGGATTTTTTAATATTATACTAAACGTCGTTAAAATAAATTCAATCAGCTTATTAATTAATCCAAAGCATAAATTTTAAATTTTTACAGTGAGCTGAGTTTTAACCCTATTTGAACTTTAAGAATTTTTGCTGAGAACAGTACAACCTGAATGAGTCCAAATCGTGGCAACTAATAGCTTAGCTAAAAAGCATTGTAGTATATTTTTTAATTTGAATTTATGTAAAATTTAACGTGTTCTTATTACTAATCCTCCTAAGATCAGTTGTTAAGTATTATATGGGAAATTTGGTTCAATCAGCATAGTTATAAGCAGGAATGAACCGGAACGCCATTCCGGTATCGATTCTTTTTCACTCTGTATTAGTGGTTTTTAACAGCTTTCTTGAAAAATAAACTTAATATATAAATATATGCTTAGTAGTTTTTTTTAATCCGTTCCGGCTACTATATTTTTAAAAAAGTGAGTGCATGTCACCCTTGCTCCCCTCACTAAACCGGTGCTGGCTAATAGTAAACAAAATAATATTTATTGAGTTTTTTGTTATTTTTTTTTCAAAAAGTTGAGGAAATTTGTTTAATTTCTATTCCATAATCCGAATGATATCATAAAGCTGCACACCATTTCAAAATACTTCTTTCCGTCCCGTGGCCGAGTGGTTAGCGCGCTTGGCTGCTGATCTAAGGGACCGGGGTTTCGAGCCCCGGGTCGAAACCCCGGGGCTCGGTATACATCGATATACCATCGATGTATGTGTTGTTTTTCTGCTGAGGTCCTGCCATCCTCCCAGATCCTCTACTGTGGCATATAAACTGACAGGCTCCTGTCAGACCTCTGTGGCAAGCAGTTGCTTGAGGGGGTATTTATTTTATTATTTTTATTTTTTAATAAAAGTTCATGGCCGAGTGGTTAGAACGCTTGGTTACTAATCTAAGGGACCTGGGTTCGAGTCCCGGATAAGGCATGGATGTATGTGTCGTTTTTCTGCTGAGGTCCTGCCATCCTCTCAGACCTTCTACTGTGGCATATAAACTGACAGGCTCCTGTCAGACCTCTGTGGCAAGCAGCTGCTTGAGGGGGTATTTATATTATTTATTTATTTTATATCGAAATGCTTACATAATACTTATTTATCATACGATAATTATTTTCTGTTGAGTGTGTTAGATAGAGTCTTCTCTATAGCTGTAGTTCTCACATTAGTGGAATTTGCAGTATGACTGAGCCTAATTAACATTATCGGAAAATTAACAAAAGTTGGCTCTCCCATATTTTTTTAAGAATCTTAATTTAAATCTTTAAATTTCATTGATATAATCATATAATATTATTCATATAATATATTTATTATTATATTCATATAATATTATTTAAATCTTTAATTTCATTAGCTATTAAAATACTACATATCTTTGTTTACATTTCTATATGTTACGCTCTCTTTGTCTTTACTTCCTATTTTACCAACCTGTACCTTTATTTAAAGCTGCCGACTGTGTTTTAAAATCAAGAACACTTTAACCGGAGCCAGCATAGAATAATGAACAAACGTTAACGAAAAATAAACGAAAAAACAAAATTACGGTAGAAAAAAAAAAACTATTTATTTCTACTTGGGTATGTTAACTCTTAATAGGGGCTAAGACAGAAAAATCCTACAATGCGGAGTATTTCGTAAATTCCTAAAGCAAAATAATTCTGAAATTAAAAGAAATATAATTTAAGATTCCGTTAACCATCAGGTTGTTGGGCTTTATTTCCTAAAATCTTTTCGTAAAATTGGGCCTTATTTTTAATTTATATCGAATGTATGGGAGCTGGAGTTATTTCAGTCGTAAGCACTTCAGTCTTACAATTTGATGCTCTCAGGTTCGAGTTCTTTACTCTTTATTCACTAAGCTCCATTCTGCTTAACAACGAGCTTTAAGAGGCTGTCGTATGTATGCTTCATTTATCAGTGGCTCGGTATGCAGGAAATAAATGCCCTATGCATGAACTCACTGGGTAATCTTGACTTAAAGCTTTCATCTGTTTATTAAGAGCAGTGCATCCCTCTTTTCCTATTCATCTCTAAACCCCTGGAGTTCTAGTGACTTAGTCATTTAGTCCATCGTGTGCACAAGAGTGCTGTTGAGAATTTAGCTACAGTATAACCGAAGCCAACCCAATTAAAATACGTAGATGTTAACTTTTGTGTATATTGTACAGATTTCATTCTAATGCATAATGTAAAATTCCTAAAGTAGTTTAAATCATATTAATCGAATTTTCAGTGACAGAAAACTAGTTTAGACTAAATAAACGATCTTTTAGTTTCGCATAACTAATACTTTCAACCGATCGATTACTAACATGCATGAGAGTTAGTCGTCATGTTATGAATTTCCCTAATCCATTTCATCAGATTAGTTGTTTATATGAATTTTTATTGAGTCTGACCAGAAGAGAAGACCACCTTGACTTAAGACTTGAATTCACCCAATGATTCTTTTATATATTCCGCAATGTATTTAGTAATATGTGTAATATTGTAGCTCACGATAATGGAATTCCGACTTCTATTAATTTCATGTTAATGCCCTTTTCGAGTAGCCAGCATGTTTTGGAATTAAGCACAAATACGATATGTAATTAGGCTGAGAATCTATATATACGTATATACTTATGCACAACGGGTTAAATAGTGTTCCTTTCTTGAATTTTAAGGGTTTAAGAGTACTTAAAAGTACAGGGGGTTAAAAGGTTGCATACGGAATACCTTTGGAATAGTTTTTATTAAAATGTGTGGTTTTATTGAATTTATCACATGATTTCAAAAATCGAATTTTTCTTCTTGCAAAATTTACTTGCTTCTGTTATAATGCTTGTAATATTTTTATAATCAGTGGAACCAAAGACTTTACTATTATTTATAGCAGGTATAAAATTGCAAATGTTAATTTTAATTTATCGCTACCAGGCCAGATCTAGTGGTAGCCAATTCTCCCGAGAATGCTAGTAAGGGTATTGGAGTAAATAAACATTAAACTTGTGCATATTAAACGCATTTTTCAAAAAATCTTTTTAGTCCTCTGAACGCTGAAATGGAGTGGAAAATGTTGTGCTGCAATGGAAATTCAACCCCTCCCATTTAATTTTTCCAATTCGATTGCGTCACTTCACCCCTCCCTTTATATTTTTAAGATCGGAACCTGATCGCTATTATAGTGTAGAGTAAGAGTCAAATTAAATGTAAATTTGTAAAAAATTAAGTAATTTTTTCATTTATAGATATCACTTAAAATCTTTAAATTTCAACCCATTCGGACCTGAATTAATTTTATGAGAAATAAAAAAGATTTGAGGATGGTTAATGTGTTACAAGGATCTAAATAAGACAAAGAAATTGTTATGCATTTTTTTACTTTTCCATTTTGAGTGATTTTGAGAATTTTAATTTCTTTTTTATCACCCGAGTTAAAAATCATTTATCTATGTTCGTATTCCTCGTATAAACCTTTGAAACAACTGTGTATAATTATGCAAAAAAAGGTCCGAAAGAGGTTAGGAGAAAATAACGAACAATTGTTGGAGAAAAAAAGATAATAATTAACATTCAATCGTAAACGTTTATTGTCCCACATTCCTTAAAAAGGGAATAAATATGCTCACGTGATAGAATAGGGTAAAGTTTTCATGCATTTAATGGATATAACAGCAAATAAAACTTCTTTCATTCTATCTCTTTTTATAAAAATAACAATGATAACCATCGTGTTGATAATAAATGATGGTGATAGTATGTGATTTGCTGATGACCACAACGATGAGATATGATAGAATGTGATAAAGGATGATCATGTTAGTGGTGCTGTAATTTTGGAACTCCGATTTGTGTTGTGATTCGATTTGTTCCGTCTTAATATATATTTATTTCTACTTTCAGTAGATATTCACAATTCCGTAGTTAATTACGTGTTATGGAAATATAGGTAAGTAAAATTATGATTTTAAAGACGTGAACCATCTAAAATATTTTGATGATTTTAATATCATTATCATTGCTAATAAACTGAAAATTCTGATACTTATGTCAGTGTAAATGGAAAAGTAAATGAAGTGTCTGAATGATAGCTCATTTTGAAAATAAATGAGAATTTTTTTTTTGTTTTTTAGTTTCAAATACTTCGAGTTTATTTTAAAAGTCGAAAATTCATTGCGTTGTCGCTCAAGGGTTAACTTTTATTTCAATCTTAATTGAAAAATAATTTTAGAGATTTTAATAAAATTTATTTTATATTAGCAATATTACCATATGTTACTATTTTATTCTACCATTTTTAAATACTATTACTTTACGCTGAAAACGTTTACTACGATTGTTTCAATGAAAAAAAATAAGGGCTGTGTATTCGGTGAACTTTATTCAGTGCAGAAATATTTCTTTAAAATCTAATATTCAGTAGCAGAAAGGTGCTCAAATTCGTACGGTGTGAAAAGTTAGATGATTGTAAAATTGTGTCCCTGTTTCCTTTGAAAACAAACTCGTTACTTTAGCTGCAAAGACCAAATATCTGCCAAAACTGCCATGAGATTGGGTCGGGATGTTTTTTGTTTATGTCACTATTATTACAGCAGAACAAAAGTATCCATTTTAATACATTTAAATTTATCCAGATACTCGTTATCCATTTCTATACCACGTTTTTCTTTTGAAAATGTACTAATAATAATCCAAATAAATAACACGTTGCGCGAAATCTACTCGTTACACATATTTGTACTCTTTGCTAACGTATATACTGACTAGAAAATATTTCTTTCTGCTGTTCAGGACATTTTCTTTGGTGATTTATCGTCCTTTGTGTATATAAAATTAAAAAAAAAGTTTCTTTTTACATTCTTTTTACATAATATGCTCTTTGAAGGTAGATGATGATGCTTTTAATGGATTGATATTTCATTTCATTGCTTCCAACATCAAAACATTTTCTAAGAAAAATCGATGCTACTCCCTGTTCTTTATGAAATTATACACTTTCAAAAATTCGTTTTCATTTCCACCGAATTATGTATTATAAACTCCTTTCAAATTAAATTACATCCGCTATTGCAGATTGGTACAAAATTTTATCTTGACAGAAACATTTTACTGCGATGCATCATTTTATCAATTTAATGTGGGGGGAAATAAAATCACAAATTTGTTACTTCCACTTCTTTGAACAACTTGCAGATGAGATCAAAATTGATAGGCTCCGAAGCCCACGCAGAATTATCGTGTAAACGCTCAACAGAGTGTAGCTGTTTTATGTGTCTTTGATAATAGTTAACATGGAGGCTCAAGTACTGTAGAAAAATATTTCATATTTCTGGAAGCTGCAGTGCAGTCTTTTAATACTTGCTCCGTTGTTCTTGTTGCAGCTATGCCAGAACTGTTCGCAGTAGCCGGACGAAAGGCGGCATTGCCATGTAACATCACAGACCCTACAACTGATGATACCATCACTCTTATTTTATGGTATAAGGGAGAGACCAAAGTACCCATCTACAGTCTTGACGCCAGAAAGGGATCGATAGAGAAAGCCAGACATTTCCCCAGTTCCGAACTCGGTGCTAGAGCTTACTTCGACCTAACGGCGAATCCTCCAAGTCTCAATTTAGAACCCGTTCATGCAGAAGATGACGGGGTTTATAAATGTAGGACAGAATTTAAGAGATCTCGCACACTAAGCCGGACTGTACGCCTACATGTTATTGGTAAGTCGGACCTGTTATGTTTTAGTTACTATCTGAAGTGAAAAATTTAAAATTCAAAATACTTGAATATTTACACTACTTTTTCATTTTCATTTTTTTGTTCGTTTTAACTTTGGCAGAAGAATTACTGATCCGTAGATCACCGATTTTTTTTGCCCTTTTCTACTCTGTTTTCATTCTTTGGGAAACAAAATAATAGAGAAAAGTTTCAGTGAGGTGGGAAGAGGCTTCGACCTAAATCAGAATATTTTACAGAAGTGATAGATGAAGCTTAGCAACACAATAAAGAACACTTGGATTCCAGAAAACATAGGAAATGCACTTATTGTTTACAGTTCTCGATCAACAAAAGTAACTTCACCTACTTATAGACATCACCATACAAGGGTCACTAAGAAAGTAATGCCCCACATTTTTTTCTTTCAATATTTAGAGCAGAGGTTCCCAAACTTATTTGTCCTACCGCCCGCTTTTCTGAAAAAAAAAAATACTCAGCACCCCACTGGAAATCTACCTTCTTTAAGCGAACAAACAGAAAGATGCACATATTCCTGCCGATCCGTGCTGAACTTCCTGACAATGCGCGACACGCTCGCCTGCCAACACTTGCTTGATAAGACCTGTCGGCGGACTTGACTACTGATCGGTTATAACTTGCATTTTATCTGTTTATTTGGAAAATATAGTAATCACTACGACTTTAATTCTATGTCACACAACAGATGAAACTTGTACGAACGGTTTTTCAAAAATGTCTTATCTTCGCTTCTTTCTATATGTTTCCACCTCCCCCCAATTGCACCCGAGGCTACTACCGACCCTCTGGATAGTTCCAGTGCCCTCCAGAGGGCGGTATCGCCCACTTTGGGAAACATTGATTTAGAGCATTGTTACTTGTATAGTATACAGATCGATTGTCAAGGAACAATACTATTTTGTTTTATGATTACTTTCAGTCTCAACTGTCTTGTACCACATCAGAAAAAGAGTCAATGATTTTACGGACAGGTAACTCCCATTTAATGCCGATTCGCTTTTAACGCCATTTCTTTTTTCCCTTTTTTTAGAAGAACGTCTTCAAAAATCTTAAAACCGTGTCCATAAATAAATATTCGTAAATGTTTGGTGTATTGGTCTGCCTGGAAACTGTGAATGAATATTTACAAATTTTACAGAAGTTAAAGCCATGGTTCTGCGTAGCTCGTCGAAGAGGCAAAAAACTTCAGCTTATCGTTTCGGGTGATCATGTTGTCCAATATCTTTTATCGACGTAAAGACCACAAAAACGAAATAATTTAATTAATTGCGTATATGATTAGCAACGCTAGTTATTGATGTCATTAATTTTTCTTTCTAATACAGAAGAGAATAAATAGAGAAGCTTCTAAGCTATTAATCCATTCTAGATTCATTCTTTAATAAGAAATAAATTGTGAAATAAACTAATCGGTCAAATATGTAATTTTAATAAAACTATGAATTTTAATTAGTTTTGTTGAATATTCTGATTTACCAAACCATTCATTAAAATATAACCAGAAATCAAAATGATTAATGACATGCAAAAAACAAGAAATAAAAAATACTCTAGTTTTACGAGGGAATCCGTTTAATCCGGGTTTCCCCGGAAATCATCTATCGCGTTAAACGGGGTGTAGTAAACGTGTTAAACGTTACCTGTAGTATAGTTCTAAAGGGTTGGCATGTCCGTCTTTTACAGATGCCTGCTTCGCATATAGACCAATTCTGCTGAGGTCAACAATATCGTCCCCATACACATTCTGCAGTCACTTGTAGATGTTTCGAAGAATTCATTAACAGCATATTTTGGAAGAATCCATTAACAGCACGTTGCTTTAACCGATGTCCATGAAGTCTGCCATGCTTGATTAATGCTATAGCAACACCACCTGTTGGAATTCGATGTAATTATAAAAAAAAGGTGGGAAGAATATGCTTATATACGTACTCTACAAATAACAATGCTATAGAATAAATACTGGTCAATAAAAATATCAGGGCACTAGATTTTAAATGAGGATGGAGATAGCCTAGAAGCTCTATTAGAGTTTATCCTTTTATCGCATGAAGCATACACAGACATACCCACTGGATTAGTAGTGATGTACGCTAACCACTAGACTAGGTAGGATTAGAAATAAAAATAATACAGCACTCAAATGCAACATGGCATAATAAATAAAATGTTAAAGAAAAAGAAATGTGAATGAAAATATCATAAGTTTTGAACAATTGGATTTATTTAAAGATCTTTATTTGAAGATCTAAATACTCTCTAATAGAGGAGCAATTTGTGAACGTGTCGTCAAAATTTGTTTTCCACTTTCTGTTTATTGTAGACCAATATCTCTACTTTTTCTGTCTTCGGTATTTATCACTACACTCTGCGAAAGTGCAAAATATGTACATTATCCCAAGAAAGCAAAACATCTGTGGTTCTGTAACACAGATTTTTGCTTCAATTTCCACCGTTCCAACCAGTATGATTAGCATATTTTTCAAACGTGTCTTCCAACAGCAAATTGCGAAAGGTTGAAAGGAATATTAACTAAAATAAACAACAATTATTCACAAAAATAAACACTTCTTTATTTGTATATGGAGCACTGTTTATACCTGGTAGGTAAATACTATTTTGCATTATTTTTCCGAATGCAACAGCATATTAAAGAATGCTTTTATTGTTATTGCCAGCTTCCATGTGTTCCCTTGATATTTCCCTCCCCCCTCACGTGACTAATTGTTTTATTTATTATTATTAATAGTAAAGTTAGATAATGAATTTCTAAGAAAAATTATCATATGAATAAGAAACTTCATATATAAAGAAGTATAACTGGTTAAACCAAAAGAGAAAAATAAGCATTCCAGCAATAGCATTGGATATATTTATATATAAAACTATCTTTATGGTTAATATCTTAATTATAAGCTGTATATACACACTTTTTGTAAAATGTGGGCTGATCATTTCAATCAAAGATATAAAAATGAGCACTGGAGAAATAAGAAATCATTTGAAGTAAATCTTAAATTTCCTTGACATTTTGGGTAACTTGAAATTTTACGTGCGCGATTACATTTTCATCCCCTTTCTTGTGACGACAAATATTAAAAAAGTTAATTTATCTTAAATAAAGAAGTTCGTTTTAGCATTTGGTTATGTTGGATAATTAAGTGTTTAAAAAGAATAATCGAAAAAAGCGTTTAGAAAGAAAATCTTGGAAAGGTAGGACAGTGATTGGTTTGGCCTGGGATAGATCATAATTCCATTTCCTATATGAATCTATCAGAAAATATTCTATTTGAATAGCTCAATATATGTTTCTTTTTTTGCTTCCCGTTCTAATGGTTTCTTTTTATTTAAGAAATATTTCTTGCAAAATATATGTGCATATATTTATTTTTTCTATCTTTTTCCCCTTCAGAAAGTAAAACTACCATTTTTACAGAATGTAAAACTATCCAAAGAGGGATAAAGCCATAGTTTCCTTCGTTATCCAGTCTTGAAATTAATCATATTATTTAAATGTAAATATGGGGAACTTGTTCCAAGTGGGGTTTGAAACATAAGAACTTGTTACAAGTGGTATTCAAAAGTATAACTAAGATAAGAAAATGTAAAAGCATTTATGCCAGTATGAGTAATATTCAGTGGCGTGCCAGTAGTTTTTAATGGGAGCGCTATTGACATGTTTACGTTTAATGGGTGGGAGGTTGACATATTACTTCAAATGGGGAGGATAACATCTTTCAGTCAGGAGGATGGGTTGACATCTTTCATTTAAATTGGGGAGGGGTTGTCATTTTTCATTCAAATGAGGGAGGATTTGACATTTTTCGTTCAAATGGTGGAGAGTTTGTCATCTTTCAGTCTAATGGGGAAGAGGTTGACGCATTTTAGTCAAATGGGACAGGGGTTTATGTATTTGAATTTGTGGCTTTTGCGAACTTACTTAGTAAATATATTTAATTCAGATTTCAAGAGGATTATAAACTCCCTTTCCTGGATACTCCACTGTCAATGTCATACTGTTTTGTTTACCGAAAACTGAAGGTCGTTTTGCAAAAATTATGAAAAATCAATATATTTATGAAAGCAAAAACACAGTCCTTTTCAACTCTCGCACTTTTCAGACGCTTTAATGTTTCGTAGTCCTTCGTCTTTTAAGTTCAATAGTTACCTTCGCTACCGGGACCCTAGGCATTTTTATTGTTATGACATATAAGAAAATTCTAGAGTGCTTTTGTCTGGTTTGTTTGAAAACAAATTGTTTGAAATTAAATACATTTTAACAAGAGAAGAAATATGCTCTAATGTAGTACTTCACAAACTTTCGGATCTGGCTGACCGGCAAGAAACTATGCATCTGATATCTGTTGGCCGCACATGCTTCTGGAGCTTCTGGCCACGTGTTGCGTCAAGAAACAAGGTATTTCTATGCGCATGATATTTTCCTCATGTCACATGACATGACATCATCTGGAGTGTTGCCACGTACAAACTGTGGCGCGAGGGAACATCAATATTATGCTTCCGAAAAAATATTTCTTTCCTGGCACCCCGCAGTGAATCGGCGACTGACGGTTCGCAAAACTGCCACTAGTCTGCATACCATAATTTTGAAAAGCGCTGCACCAATGTAAAACGATAAGCATCCCCGATAGATCAGAGAAAACGCATACGATTTCGAATGAAGTTCTTAATGAATTTGTATCATTTTCAAACTGTTTGAACCAACAAAACCTTTGAACCAACAAAACCTTTGAACCAACAGAGAAATTGCTCATAATGATTGCTACCCATATGTTATTATTATTGTCAAGCATACACCTTTATGTTACAGACAGAAACTGGTTTTGAGTGTAGTTAATTCTTTCTCATTTCTTCACAGATACTTAAAAGCACTAGTAGCGGTACTCTTCCGCCAGTTTGTTCAAAATCTTACCCCAAAGTATGGACTAACAATTGTAATTTCTCTTATCTCTCTAACAAGCGAGAATTGTAGAAACGACTAATTTGATTCTAAATCTGTCTTCGCGGCTGATTGCAATTAGCCATTAAGCCAAGTAAAGAAGACAGTAGCAAAGCTTTAGTAGGCGAGTCGGGTTAAGATATTAAACAAACGAGAGAAATTTCTGGAGTCCTCCCAATTAAGAGAGCAATGGGAAAGTCAGCATAACTAATACAGTAATGAATATGTAACATACATCAGGCAAGAATAGTTATTAAGTGAAAACTCACTAAATCAAGAAGACAGCCATCACTGCAGAAAATTGCAAGATTCGGACATCAGTATCTCATTTTAAAACAGCATTAGAAAGAGAGAAAATGGTGAGCCACACCTACACTTATGGGCATTTATATACTTTCCATCTGATAAGAAAATAGATTATTTGCCTTAGTAAAGCAGAAGGGTTTATGCTATTCTTCTTCTTCTAGTTCACTTCTCTATTATCGATTGCTCGCCGTATCGATTCGTTACGAAACCCAATGTTCATTTCTGGTGTAAATGCTAATAGGCTAAAATAAACCTTTCGCGTGGAAGGATTTTAATGACTTGTTAAAGGTTATTCCTGAATGATTTTCAGATATAGCTATGTAGTTCAAAATTTCGTTTAAAAAGCTATAGCTTTGTAAATATTATTGGATTCCCGTGAAATTTAAACTGAATATAAAGTAGTTAAAAATGGATTGTAGTTTACTTTTCTAAGGTTTAAAAGGGTTAAAGTAACTTGAATGGTGAATTGTTACATCTAATAACAATTCATTTAGTGTTGATGGAACTAAATAAATGTTTCATATTTTATGTATGTTTTAGTAATTTTTGTTTCTGACTAAGTTTGTTTTATTTTGTTTGTTTGTTCCTCAATAACTGTCGCGTCATTGAAGCATTCTCATTTTTGACAAGAAAACAATTTATATCAGAAACTAGAAATAAATCGATGCTTCTTGATTTTTAAACTGTCACATCAGCCTTGTTTCACTTTAAACGCGACACTGGATATGGAATTTGTTAACATTTCTGAAATCTACGTTTTTTTTAAACTAGATTTCCATATTACATAAGTGGAAACCTAACTTCGAAGCTATTTAAAATCTAAAATATATATTTAATGAGAAAATATTTTTCATCAATAGATTATTTTATGACCTGAAGCCAGTTAAATAGATTTGATTATGACCTTTATCTTCAGAAACTGAAGATAAAGGCAGTAATCAAACCTATTTGAATCTCGATTTTCAAAAATATTCGTTCGATAAAAAAAATTAAATAAGAAGTATTGGCACAAACCATTTAATAAAATAAATAAACATATTAAAAGTTTCAGTAATGATTATTTCAATATTAAACAAATATGAATGATAATTAATGATGAAATTAATTATGAAAGGTGATTTATTGTTAAATATTTCAGCTTCTATAACTCTCTAAATAGTGAACGAATATTGTTGAAAATCGAGATTCCAGTAGATATGATTATGATCTTTAATTTGAGTCCCATTTTTGCATTAAATGCATAATTTAGAAGTTATAATGCTTCGAATTTAGAACTCATTTAACATATGTCATGGGAATTATCTAATATTTTGGTACGGAAATGTAGTATCTAATATAATAAACACTAGAAAATCCCAAGAGATGGCATCGCAAAGCAAAGACGTTTGGGTATGAACACATTGGGGGAAGAGCACAGACTGAACATGTAGGACACGGCGGAGAAAAATACAAAGACTGAACGTATGAGACATGACGGGGAAACAACACAGAACGAACGTGTGAGACACGATGGATAAAGAAAAAAAGAGTGAACGTGTGAGACACGATGGATAAAGAAAAAAGAGTAAACGTGTGAGATATGACAGAGAAAGAACAGAGAATGAACGTGTGGGATATGATGGTGAAAGAACACAGAACGAACGTGTGAGACACGATGGATAAAGAAAAAAAGAGTGAACGTGTGAGATATGACAGAGAAAGAAAAGAGGGTGAACGTGTGGGATATGATGGTGAAAGAACACAGAACGAACGTGTGAGACACGATGGATAAAGAAAAAAAGAGTGAACGTGTGAGATATGACAGAGAAAGAACAGAGGATGAACGTGTGGGATATGATGGTGAAAGAACACAGAACGAACGTGTGAGACACGATGGATAAAGAAAAAAAGAGTGAACGTGTGAGATATGACAGAGAAAGAACAGAGGATGAACGTGTGGGATATGATGGTGAAAGAACACAGAACGAAAGTGTGAGACACGATGGATAAAGAAAAAAAGAGTGAACGTGTGAGATATGACAGAGAAAGAAAAGAGGGTGAACGTGTGGGATATGAAGGTGAAAGAACACAGAACGAACGTGTGAGACACGATGGGTAAAGAAAAAAAGAGTGAACGTGTGAGATATGACAGAGGGAAAACAGAGGGTGAACGTGTGGGACATGATGGTGAAAGAATACAGTGTGAACGTGTGAGACACGATGGGGAAAGAACACAAAGTGAACCTGTGGGACACGACGGCGAAACAATACAAAGCGTGAATCCGTGACATACGACGGAGAAAGAAAATAGAGTGAACGTGTGAGATACGATGGAGAAATAACACGGAGTTAACGTGTGGGGCATGACAGGTAAACTGGGGTAACAGGAGTAAAAATACCAAAAGTGAACGTGTGAGATATGATGGGGAGGGGGGAAGAACACAAAGAGTGAACGTGTAGAACACGACGGGGAAGAACACAAGGAGTGAGCGTGTGGGTTGCGGCGGAGTAAGAGCACAAAGAGTGAACGTGTGGGGCACGGCATTCCCTGTCCGTAACGCTTGTTTATACATACACCAAAGAGCCAAAACATTATGACCACCTGCCTAATGTGATGTTGATCCTCCACATGCCGCCAAAACAGCTCCTACCTGGCAAGGCATGGACGCTACAAGATTTCTAAAGGTGTCTTGTGGTATCAACACGTTACCAGCAGATCATTTAACTCTTGTAAGTTATGTGATTGAGCCGCCGCAGATCGAACATGCTGTTACAACACAAACCACAGATGCTCGATTGGATAGATATCTGGGGAATTTGGAGGCCAGGGCAATCAATACCTAGAAGTCTTCTTCACGTTCCGAGAACCATTCTCGAACAATCCGGGCCCTTTGGCATGGTGCATTATCCTGCTCAAAGAACGCACTACTAGAGGGTTAACCATTGCCATGAATGGATGTACCTGGTCTGCAATGATGTTTAGGTAGGTGGTAGACGTCATAGTTTTCTGCACATGAATGACTGGACCCAGAGTTTCCCAGCACAACATTGCCCAAAGCATTACACTTCCTCCATTGGCTTGTTTTCGTCCCAGAGTGCATTCTGGTACCAACACTTCCCCAGGTAAATGCACACACGTACCCCGCCGTCCACATGGTGCAACAGAAAACGAGATTCATCAGACCAGACGATCTTCTTCCAATCATTCATGATCCAGTTTTGATGCTCGCGTACCCATTGTAGACACTTTTGACGGTTAACCGAGGTTAGCATGGGCACTTGGAGAAGCCTACAGCTATGCAGCCCCATTTTCAGCAGGGTTCGATGCACTATATATTAATGTGACATATTACCCCCGTCACCAATATTCAAATTAAGGCGAGTTGCGGCGCAGTATCCCTTCTGTTGTCTCATTCAGTACGGGATATCCTTCTCTCACCTCTAGCATCGATGAGTCGTGGTCGACCCACACCTTGCCGGCAGTTCATTGTTTTTCCTTCCACGGGCCAATTTTTGAAGGTACTAACCACGGCTGACCGTGAACTCCCCACACTCCTTCCCATCTCGGAAATACTCTGACCCAGTCGTCAGGACATTAAAATTTGACCTTTGTGAAACTCACTTAAGTCTGCTGCCTTTCCCATCTGAAGAACAAGAATAACACTGATTAACATAGCTCAGTATCAGGTGTTATACGGTTTCATGACCGTAACACGCACCATCGTTTACCTGCAATTGCTTCGATTTGCATAAAGACGCACTGGTCTTAATATTTTAGCTCCTCGGTGTATATACTATATGACAAAGCGACCAGAAGGGTTAAAATAACTTGAATGTCGAATTATGTCACATCTAATACCTATTCATTTAGTATTGATGAACTAAATAACGGATTCTTATTCTATGTATGTTTTAGTAATTCTCGTTTGTGAATAGGTTTGTTTGTTTGTTTGTTTGTTCCGCAATAACTGTCGTATGATTGAAACATTCTCATTTTTACACAAGAAAACTATTTATATGAGAAACTAGAAATAAATCACCTTGATTTCTAAATTTCCAATTTCTAAGTTTTTGATTTCTAAACTATCACTCCGGCCTTATTTCACCTTAAACGTCACACTGAATATGAAATTTCTTAACAGATCTGAGATCTACATTCCGAAACATTCCTAGTCATTAAATTTTAGCTCTTGAAAATCGTTATATCGATAAACGACCTTCGATCTTGAAAGATCCATTGTATCCAAATTTTCAGAGTGTTCCTGAGACGTAATACTCAAAATAACTGTAGGCACGAATTTTTAGCTTTCTGGTAGATCTTATTACTTTTTCTTTTTTTTTTCCTTTTTTCTTTATTTCTTTTTCAGCTTTATAATAGATTTTATCTCTGGTAAATCGAAATTTAATCTTGACTACAAAGGATCAGAAATCTCGAAATGTTCTTCTGCCTCTGAGGGACACTTTTTTGTGTACATTGGGCTAAATGGTTAGGTGGAAAGGATTTGAAAAGCTGATTTGTGTATGATGAAAGATCTCCACTGGACAGATGTTCGAAGACAGATGGAAGCATCCCGCAACGTCATCTGAAATGTTCTTCAGTGTACCTAAACTCAGTTTTCTCGCACATTGAATTACAGGTTAACATACCATCTGACTGATGGAGGCTTTACCAAATTCATTAATGTCCCCTTTTTCGACAAAGACAGCGTGAGATTTACTGGAGAAAATCCCATCTCAGACCCTACAGGAACTCAAATCTTGGAACTTCAGCTTATGACCAACTACCCACTAAACCAATCCTCCCATTTACTATCTTTTTTGCGATATTATTTTGCCATGCGTGGAGAACATTTCGTCTATCCATTAGTTTAACATTTTCAGTAGATTTGTTGTTAAGGCAATAAGAGTACTTCAAAGGCTTCAACATTAGAGTATTTACATAAACAAATCGATTTCTCTGATGTTTGGTCTGCAAGTCACTAGTTAAATTAGAGGGAAGATAAAGCTACACCTGGAGCTGAATGGTGGAAGTTCTTTTCCTGTCACCCCAGAGACCATGCTTTTAATGGAGTGCCAAATAAACTTGGATCTGAATTCAAAGAAAGATACAAAAGTTTATGTTCTGCTTTGTGTCTTTCAAAGAAAGTTTTCTCACAATTTAATAAAGACAGGTCGAGCCACCATAACAAGTGAGTCACTTATTAGAGTATTTTTCTCTCTTTTACGACGAAAACCAGGATAAAAAGACAATTGTACTTAGACTGGTCCTTAAAGCCAATGCTTTTCACGGATTGCCACTTTCAGGAAAAATGTCGAATATGTTGATAAAAATCACTATTCGCTAATATTTGTTAGCCTTTATTTCATTGTCTATATCACGAGTAATCAATTATTTTCACTCGCGTTCCGTTTTTCGATGATGGAGACAAACACGCACCAGTACATTGATGCCCTGTAGCAGGGACGGATCTAGGAGGGTGGAGGCCTTGTCCGCCCTTTGAGATGTTGTCTCTATAATGGAGATAAAAAATATCAAACTAATATGCATTTCATGCATTTTTCAAGATTGAAATATTTTCAAGACCTCTAAAACGAAGGGAAATTGCTATACTCTAAAGAAATTCCAGTCTCTTGTACCCGTTTTTTATTTCTTTCCGGCTAGATCGAGTCAGTTGCCCACCCATCACAATTATTTTTTTCTAGACCCGGTCCGGGCATGCGCTTTAAAGACATTCGCTCTTTGGTACAATTATCGTAAATCTTGAGCCCAGCCTTTCGTATCTATAACGTGGTGATTGAATTCAGCAGCATCCCTACATTACATTGAAATAAGTAGCATTTTTACATTATATCTGTAAGAATAAACTGCTTCACAATGAATGGAAGTTCTCAGCTTCAAGAAAATATTAATATGCATTTGCATTGCTTTTGAGGCCTGTAAAAATACTACTTCATGTACAGGATTTGATTGAAAATAGGTAATAAACCATCAGCTGCATTCGATTGCTTTGTAACCTAAATACATTTTATTTATTATTAACTTATTTACTTATTTTATTGCGCAACCTTAGACCAAAGTCCAATTGCATTATGCACTACAAGATAGTAAAGTAAAAACGCGTAAGAAAAATATTAAAAAAACACATCGACAAAAAGCAACACCAGTAACTACCTCTGTAGTCATACACTACATTCATTGATTGATTATTACATTTTTGAGTCATTTATTACTACCAATCCATCTGCTCAATAATCGATTCAATAATCCATTTTGCATCTACTGTTTAACGAAAGCATTATATTTGACTTTTAGTTTAGTAATGTTGCAAATAAGTCCAAATAAAAATATAAATATCTGCAATGGACCGAGTGAGCTTTGCGTCCACATACAGGGAAACTCATCAGCAACATAATCAGTGGCAAGTCTCGTATTGAACGTGTTAGACGTCAGGTGGAATCGGACAAACCCTCATGGAAGATTCTAAAGTTGAACAATGCGATATGTTGACGTTTTAATTTGATTATCAGGGTCATTGTAGCTTTACAGAAAGCCACCATGGAAATAATTGAATTTTGCCCACAGATGGCCTGACTATCGGTAGTATCATATTTTGATAATAACGAAATGTGAACGAGAATTTCTGGTAGGTAAAATCGGTAGAAAAGCATGCACAACAAAAAATATTATTTGAAACACAAGTGCAGAGAAATTAAGCTAAACTTTAATTTCAGGAAGAAAAAAAAGCAACTATCACCAATGCATATGCATTGTAGTTTAGTGGCCTATGAAATCGGATGGCATTTTATCAGGGTCATTCACTGAACTGGCATTTGATCCTTGAATAGCAGCTGATGTCGAGGGTAGAGAAGATATAAAGTTAGGTCTAGTTGGTTTCGTGAATAAATTTTTTAGTTTGCCTGCTGGCATGATTTTCGTTTCTCATGCAAAAAATTAGAATGCAAAAGGTGATATTGCATTACGGTTTTGGCAGTGAAGCAGTTTTTGTGCTCAGTAAATTCATAATATTTTCAAATCCTTCGACAGTAGGCAGCCAGGAGGTTCATTCAACCTGTTCTCCACTCTTCATCAGTTTCTCTTCTTGAAAGTTACATTAGTCCTGATTTAAAACACTTTCAATAATTTCTTCACGGTTTAATGTCGTTGTAATAGGAACGACGCCAGCAGCTGTGTCATCTGGGAGAACTATCACCTGCATGATATTTGCCATACCTATCTCAAATTTTAAATTTTGAAATTTATGCCGGTTGCATGAGAATTCCAGATTCTTAAGTACGGATAACCGAGAATTTACCATATTAAAAAAATAATAATGTTTCAGTCCGCACAAATATCTGCGTAACGCTGATTAAAGAAATCAAAATTGCAATGACAATTTAAATTTAATCTTCTTAACAATATATACACAAGAATTATTAAAGCCATTGTTGATGAAACAAAACAGGTAAGGCGCAAATGAGAGTGGTTTCAAAAATTCTCTTTCGATAGAAAACATTTATTCACCCTTTGTCAAGTATACTGTGGGGCGAGGGTGGCTCAGTCGGTAGCGCGCCAGGCTCGTAATCTGTAGTTCCCAGGTTCGAGTCCCAGCTGGGTCAGCGTTGAGATTTATCTCCACAAAAATTCCCCGCCCTGCCCACGGTCAGTAGGGGACACCGATGGGCTTGGAAAGGCCGTCGTCCGTCGGATGGGATGTTAAGCCGTGGCCCCGTGTGCGGGAGAGACATACCCTGTGCACGTTAAAGAACCCGCTGGATGGCCTTGACGGGAGGCTACCATCTGTCTCCCAACAGCTGTTCCAGTGGGTCCCCTCCCCCAACCTTCTCTGAGCCTTCGGGGTCCATGTGACCTGGCCATTTAGCCCATGGTGTGCAAAAAAGTGCCGCTCAGAGGTAAAACAACCCAACCCAACCCGTCCCATCCCCAACCCAACCATCTCTAGCCTTCAAGGTCCTTGTGACCTGTCCATTTAGCCCATGGTGTGAAAAAGTGCCACTCAGAAATAAAACAACAACAACAACAACCCACTTGAAATCTAATCCTCGTGTTCGAAAAGGCTGTACATCACTGTTGTACATTAAAGTTTGGATATAGCAGGTGAAGACGAAATTTTCACACTATGTGCGAGACTGTCTGAATAATCTTCAGCAACACAAAATATCATCACACAATTAGAATTATTCGAAAACTAAATTAGCTCAGGTAAATCCTTGGGGCGGAGGTTCTCCAGATTTTAGCGTGCCTGGCTCGTAATATGCAGTTCCCAGGTTCGAGTCCCACCTGTGGCAGCGTTGAAATTTATCTCTGCTAAATCCCCACCGGCCCTTGGTCAGAAAGGGAACACCAGTGGATTTGAAAATGCCCATTTCTATGAAATGGGAATAAATTATTAATCACTCATTATATACTTAAAATTCAATTATTTACTGTATCATTACCTATTATAGAATTATACTAAAAGGCTGCTGAAGTCTTCCTTGGAACTGCTTAAGGATTAGAGCTCAGTGGACTGATTAAAATAGGTTGCATTTTACATATTTTATGAGTCGTTAAAATGAAAAATGGACAATGCCTATATCTGGGCAATGGACTGAGTGAGTTTTGCGTCCACATACAGGGAATTCATCAGCAACATAATCATTAGCAAGTCTCGTCTTGAACATGTTAGACGTTAAGTGGAATCGGACAAAACCCTTATGGAAGCTTCTAAAGTTGAACAATGCGATATGCTGATGTTTTAATTTGATTATCAGGGTGCATTGTAGATTGAGTTTCTGCACCGTGATGCCACTATTGTCATTTGAAGGCAGGCAATAAAGTTGAAACGCCTTAGACACTTGAGAAAAACGATTGTTTTTTAGTATGACAATGTTCTTCCACATATAGCAACAATAACGACAATAAACAGGCATGGTTGGGCATATCCATAGCATTCATCTATGGTCTGACATCTGTATTAGATTCATACTTCTCCACCTCTCAAAAGCCATGAAGAGAAGGACGTTGAAGTAGTACGAGGAGGTGCTGTATCGTCACAAACATCCTCCTGCAGCAGCCAGTCTCTTTAGGAAAGAGCATTTCATGTTGCTCATTTCATGTGCGGGCAAAATGTCTAAATAAGCATGACGAATTTCAACAAATAAGTAAAAGATTTACTCATCGTTTCCAACTTGTCACTTTTCATTTGGAGGACTATTACTACACTGATCAAAGCGGAAATCGCAACACTAAGAAGAAATGTAGGTAGAGATATGTAAATCTCAGGAGGCAATCGGCCATAGGAAATATGTAAATGATCAAAGTTCTGCAGTGATTGAACACGTGACACCCAGCTGAGACGTGGATAAATACCGCATGCCCACGAGTTGGCATCGTAACACGACCAACAGTGAGGTTGGAGTGCATGCTGCGAAGATGTTCGGAATATGCACTGGAGACACTGGTGGGACCTTTATATACAACTGACACCTTCTGCGAGAGAGAGCGAATCATCGATATGCTATAGATCCGACTGAAGCATAAATTGTGAATAGAGGTCTAAACGGCATCTCAAAGGCATGTTCTGAACATTGTCGCAGCATGCACTCCAACTCATTCTCCGCCCACCTCACAGTGCAACAGTGCATTTCGCACATCATGAAGCATCAAATGACATGAAAGACAGTTACGGGATCATCATGCTACACCGCAGAATATAAATATTTGCATGCTACATCCTTTTCACCACAGCGACTGTGCTGCAGAGTGATTTGCGGACTGCTACAGCTACTGTGGTCTCCACGCCAACCATGTGACAATGTTTGCATGATGCAGGAATGAGGGCAAGACGTTCAAACTGTCATCTGCCATTGCAGCAACATCACTGGTTATGTCATCTCCACTGGTATCGAGCGAGGCAACATTAGACTATGGAATGGAGGAGAGTGTTGTTCACAAATGAGTACCGATTCTGTTTCAGCATGTCAGATGGCCATTTGCAGACGACATGAGGAAGCCTATTATATTTCCAACCATACAGCTCCCCACTGTGGTACAATGTTATGGGGTGGCATCACATATGGCTGCTGGACACCTCTGCTCCATGTTTCTGGCATGCTAATGGTGAGACATTACATCGATGACAACATTAATCTTGTGACACGGCTCTTCCTTACCACCATGCCTGGTCTGATTTTGCAGCAAGACAACCGCATACACACTGCAGGTGCAAAAATGGACAGTGTCCTAGGTGATGGACATTATCCCATGGCCAGCATACTCCTCAGACTTGTCGCCCATTGAGTATGTGTGGGACCTTATGAGTAACCGCCAGCACGACCCTTCCTTACCACCATGCCTTGTCTGATTCTGCAGCAAGACAACCCCATACACACTGTAGGTGCAAAAATAGACAGTGTCTCAGTGGTGGACATTATCCCATGGCCAGCATACTCCCCAAACTTGTTCCCCATTGAGTATATTTGGAACCTTATGAGTCACCGCCAGCATGATCCTTCCTTACCACCATGCCTGGATTGATTCTGCAGCAAGACAACCCCACACACTGCAAGTGCAAAAATGGACAGTGTCTCAGGTGGTGGACATTATCCCATGGCCAGCATACTCCCCAGACTTGTCACCCATTGAGTATGTGTAGGACCTTATGAGTCACCGCCCATTGAGTATGTGTCGGACCTTATGAGTCACCACCAGCACGATCCTTCCTTACCACCCTGCCTGGATTGATTCTGCAGCAAGACAAACCCACACACTGCAAGTGCAAAAATGGACAGTGTCCCAGGTGGTGGACATTCTCCAATGGCCAGCATACCCTCCAGACTTGTCGCCCATTGAGCATGTGTGGGATTTTATGAGTCACCACCTTCACCAGCTCCCTCCAGCTGCGAACTAGTACAGTTCCTGCGCAATTGAAAGTTGTTTGGAATGCCAAGCCTCAGGACACCATTAACCATCTGAATGATAAAACGCAAAGATGTCTACATGTTTGTATAACTGCCTGAGGTAAGACTACTGTGTACTGATGAATCTGCAATAAACGCACGTGCCTTGCATTCTCACTTTGTGTTTTTTAATCATTTGCACATCTACCCATATAACTTCCGTCCTGTAATTCGGGCGTATTCCTTCGCGATGCTGAAATTATTATTTTTATAATTATTATTTGTTATTGTAAGGGGAATAAAACTCATTGTATTTGTTAAATTCAATTTAACTTTAATTAATGCAATGATATATAACAATACTGTTTTAATATTGATGCAATAACAGCGTTTCTACAGTTGTGGGTGTTATTACGCTTTTGATAAATTTCCATATTTTTGTAGATCTTCCTTCAATGATAGTGTCATTTCCTCGATATTTTCTCTCCAGGATTCTTTCTTTTCCTTTTACCTATCTTCCAATATAACTTGGTGTTTGTAAAGTCTGATGTAGAATTTGGAAAGTTCTGGTGTCATAAATAAAAATAAATTACATTTCAAACTAATGCTTGCCACAGAGGTCTGCGAAGAGCTTTTCAGGTTAATACGCTATAGAGAAGATCTGCAGAAAGGCGAGACCTCAGATGAAGGACAACACAAAAAATATCATATCTTAAACGAAGCATGAACCTAGGCCCTTTTGAGCAATAGCCAACAGTGTTTACTTGGCCCTTTTAAATATTACGGTATAACAAAATGCGTGATTTTTCTACTGTGTTCGTCTTATTGCACACCCCATTATATTTGTTTCCTGTGGTGACCTTTAATTCTCCTTAAAAAACAATGTCAGTTTCTCTTAAAAAATTAAAATAACTACAAAATCTAAAAATAAATGACAGAGATATAATTTTATTGAATTTAATATCTTGGATTAAGTGAATGAATTTCATATTTTTATCAATAGTTTTTTTCCACTCTTGCGAATTACGTTTATTTGCAAAGTTCATGGGTTTACTCATAACTTCATTAATTCTTGTCACTAAGTCCAGAGAGTTGGCAAATAAACGTTCACTCCGCTGATATCGTAGGAGTCACAAGGACAAACTCATCCGAATTTCAGCGAAAGCAGACATACATCTTACTTAATAAGTGCCGCAGCGCCAGCTCGTAAGGCGATCGACAAATAGTTGACTTCACTATCACATACATTAACTTATCACCCAGCATGCAGTATGTCGCGCGTCTTACAGCTCAGACACCACCAATCGATCATATGAGTTTTCTGCAAAAGCAGAATCAACTGCTGACCAAATGCTCTGCAGGAAGGCAGACTTCACCACATATGCTTGTCTGAGCTTTCTACTTTCCAACCCTACGCCCCTATATATAATGTTGGGAAGATTTCTTTCACAAATAAAAAATTTCCAATAATATATATATTAAAATTTTCTTTGGGAAGTTGTTAATCAATGAATTTTTTTTAATTAAAAGTTTGGGTTGTTTGAGCTGCAATTTTTGCAGGCAATGGAATAAATATCCAAGTCACAAGGGCCCCAGGGGCTCAGAGAAAGTTGGATGAAGGGAACCCATAGGACAGCTGTTTAGCAGACAAATGGAAGCTACCAGTCAAAGCCATCCAGTGTGTTCTTTAGCGTGCATAATGTATGGCTCTACTGAACACGGGGGGCACTGTTTAACGCCCCATCTGAAGTATTGCGGACTTTCCAAGCCAGTCGATGTCTCCTTTCTCACCGAGGGCAAGATAAAGGTTTAGGAATAAATCTCAACGCTGTCACGACTGGGACTCGAATCTTGGACATATGAGTCAAATCTGAAATTAAATCTTGTGATGCTACTTTAACCTTTTGGAGACGGCAGTCTTCGCAAGTTTCTAACCTAAAAGGACGGCGGATTTCGGTTGAATTCCACCCCCACCAGCACAATTGTCTTGCAGAGAAGCTGTTTTTAGCCCACTCCACTCACGACGGGTGACGAGCTGGGAAGAACCCACAAGCTTGCAACGCTTTCTCTCCCCTCCTCCAACTAACTTCCTAATAGCCAGTTATGTGCATAGGTTGATCAAAATAATTCAAGATTTCGAATGTTTCTGAATGGAAAGTTCAAAGTCTAGTGAGTGTTGAAAATAAATTAAAAAATAAATAATAAGAGTTTGGATCAGATAATTTTTATAAGACGTTTAGTTTTAGTTTTTGTATTTTTTTAAGTCCACGAGATTTAGATTATTAGATAGATTTTAGTCCATGAGATTAAATATTCAAAAATCATGCAGATGAAAACAGTGCAGAAAAACTGATGTTAGAAAGCTTAGAAATAATTATTTTCTGTAATACTATCTATAAAGAGATTATTATATTAAAGACTAATTAATTAAACTTCTGAATATCCCTGGAACTAGGAAAAAAACGAGGGTGGGGGAGAAACACAAGAAAATAGAAGAAATGCAAACGGGGGGGGGGGGGGGGGGGCTCAAGAGACTATTTTCAATGCAGTATGGCATTTCTCCTTCTCTTTACAAGTTATAATAAAATTCTTGAAAATGCATGAAATATCAACAAGATTCACCATTTTTTGGCTTTTTTACCATTATTAGCAATCTGAAAAGGGGGCATAACTCCCTCGCTCCCCCCTCCCGCTAGTTCCATCCTTGCTTATGAACATACATTACCGTTGGTATAACACTGAAATTTTCCATTATTTTATCCATCTAATGTAATGTTTACTGTATTAATATATATATATACATTCAAGCAGTTGCTTGCCACAGGATCTGAGAGGATCCTGCCCGTTTATACGCCATAGTAGAAGGTGTGTGAGGATGGAGGGATGTCAGCAGAAAAACGACACGGTTTTCTTGTGTTTCTCCCCCACCCTCGTTTTTCTATACCTTATCCGTGGCTCGAACTCATGTCCTTTTTCTTTTTTAACTTTCAAAGCGAATTGAGTCACTGAAATAAGATGCAAATATTAACTAGATATAAATACTTTTGTATGTGCTAGGGGGGGGGGGGTATTATCAAGCCGAGTCCGGGAATCCGGAATACATTCTAACATATAATTTTCCCTGTTTTTCAGTTCCCCATAATTTATCTCTATCTCTAAAAATATTTCACAAATATATGCACATAAAATACAAATATTAGATTTTTTTTGCTTCCATCCTTCTAGATCGATCTTTGCTAAAATGAATACCTGGGAATTATAAAGAAAAATTTTTTCATCTGAGAAGGAATAAAAATCATTGATGAGGAAAAAAATGTTTTCAGAATGTCTTTGGGGTGGGGGCGACTTAGTGGGTACCGCGCCAAGATCGCAATCTGCAGTTACCAGGTACGAGTCCCAGCTGGGTCAGCGTTGAAATTTATCTCCGCAAAACTCACCGCCCTGCCCACGATCAGTAGGGAACACCAATGGGCTTGTAAACGCCGCCGTCCATCAGATGGGACGTTAAGCAGTTGCCCCCTATGTGGGAGAGCCATACCCTGTGTACGTTAAAGAACACTCTGCGTGGCCTTGACGGGAGGCTACCATCTACCAACAGCTGTTCCAGTGAGTTCCCTTCCCCCAACCTTCTCTGAGCTTTAGGGCCCTTGTGACTTGGTCATTTAGCCCATTGTATGCAAAAAGTGCCGCTCAGAGGTAAAACAACGTGTAATGTCGTTCCCATTTAATAGTTTTGATATTGTTTAACGCGTTTTCCCAGTTGTTGGTGTTATTACGTTTTCAAAAATTTCCGTATTTATGTAGATCGTCTTTCGATATAGGTATCAATTTATCGATATTTTCCCTCCACGGTTCTTTCTTTTTACCTATTTTCCTATTGCTGTTCGCTCGTCCTTTGTCGGTTTCTCTGTTTATGGATTTGTCAAAACAGTTGTTTTACAATATCTTTTGAACGTGATGGACAAAATGATTTATGTGTCAAATGAAAGCTTATGAGGAGGGGAGTGCTACAGGCTATAAAACGTTAAGTTTTTCCCCCATGAAAAAAGAGGATCTATGAAAACCATTATTCTGCTATATCTTCAGAACTGAAGGGCTAAAAGTAACAAGCCATGCGTCAAATGAAAGCTTATGGCATGGGGAATGTTATAGCTAAAAAAATTACCCCTCCTGTTTATTCTCTCCTAAAGAAGGGAAAATATGAAAACGATTATTCCGCTATATCTTCCGAACGCAATGGCCTACAATTGTGAGTTAGGCGTCAAATAAAAACTCATATGACGACCGGCGTAAAATGTTTCGAATTTTGCCCCCAATCAACCATTCTCCCACCCCTCAAAAACAGGGACGGGTGTGGACCTTAATGAATTATATTTAACCATGTGACGTCTCGATGTTATGTGCTACCTTTAACACGACTCCAAAAACAGGGAGAGGAAAAATGTGATTGATGTTTATGAGTCATATATCAAATGAAAGTATCTGAAGGTAAATGTTTTTAGTGACAAAGGAAAAATACAAATAAATTAAATATTTAAAAAAAATACCTATCTTTCCATATGCACCCTGAAAAGTAGAAAATAAAACTAAAAGCATATCGATGATGAATCAGTCACTGAGTTCGTATTCGCTTCAAAGGAAGATAGAGAGCCGTTTTACCTACTTAACAATATGGCCGGCGCCCTATCTTCCTTTGAAGTGAATGCGAACTCAGTGACAGATTGCACCATCAAGATGCTTTCAGTTTTATTTTCTGCCTTTTAGTGCATATGTGAAGCTACGTATTTCTTTTTTTATTCATTTGTATTTTTCTTTAGTTATCATTTTGTTTACTTTCTTCTCTCCCCATTTACGTAAGATTATGTGAGATTCCTTTATTTTAAATTTATTTTCTCCTAAAATCATATTACACAACAGCTATATGTTTATGGTATTTCAGCAAACAAACATAATTAAAAAGAACAAAAAAATATAACTCCAATTACCAATAAACAAAGAAAATAGTAATGATAAAAAGAGAAAACATAGAAAAAGAAAGAAATTGACTTAGCAATGTCGAGAATCAAGGGCACGTTATGCCTGTCCAGGTTGTAGAACGAGTAAAGTATTATAATATATGGGAATACATCCGTAGAATTATCATTAATAATGAAATAATGTTTCGAATTTACAAATCATATGCCATTAAATATTTTATTCAAAATCATAAAGGCAAATAATCATTTTAAAGGACACCCAACAAACACAAGAGCAACAAAAGGAAAGAGATATTCAAAATTTCAAAAATTATCGTTCTCGTTTTTCGTCAATCTCCAATTTACATGTTTATTTTATTAAATTTTTCTTCTCTCCGGCAACAAAATTCTTGTTCTTTCTTTACGATTTCGGCATAGGCTTCTTTGTTTTCTTGTTGCATGCATATCTACAGGTGTTCAGTAACATAGATGTTCTACAGTCCGAAAAGTTTCGTTGTCATTTATTCTATAATTTAACCTTTTAATTTTACATATAAAAATGAAAAGCATCATTTACGATACATTTCTGACTGTATCACATTCGAAACGGAAGTTAAATGGTTTCCTAACTTCCATTTCAAACGGAAGTTAAGAAACCCCTTAACTTGCGCTTCAAATTTGATATATATAGCTTAGATACTTGAAGGCGATAAGAAAGCAAAATTGTTGACTGAACAACGTAACGATCGGGTCAATATTTAGGACGGGCCATTTAAAAAGCAACACAATAATGTTTATCGTATGTTTTCAAAGTTACGGAAGATATATACTACAGGAAAAAAATTGCAACACCTGGAAGGATTAATGCCATTTTATTAAAACATAGGCAGCATACACTGAGATGTACAATTGATTACATTATCGAAAAGAAATGGAAAATTACCATTTACCTACCCGGTAAAGTGGTATAATTAGTATGATGTTGAACCGTCCCGCGCAGCAATGCATTCATGAACGCGGCGGAAAGTCTATCGTGCAGCTCTATAATGTCCTTCTGAGGAATAGAACGCCAAATAGCGGAAAGTCGCTGTTCCATTTCAGCGATAGTGGTTGCCGCACCTCTTGGTCATCGTTACGTTGTTGGAGATGTCGGCCCATCATGTTACAGACGTGCTCAATAGGTGAAATGTACCACGAGCATGCTGGCCATGGTAGTACCTGAACGTTTTGCTCGTGTAGATACTGCAGGCTGTGTGGGGAGGGGCATTATCTTGCTGATAAAAGATTCCGTGCTGCTGAACAAATGGGACAGCCACTTGTTGGGTAGTTAGATATTCCCTTATGATGACCAGTTCTGACCGAGATATCCGGCTAATGGCAGCCCACACCAAGACACCAGGTGTTGGAACTGTGTGATGATATCACACGCACTGGGTGGCGTTGCTTTCCCATAGATGACGGCGCGAACACGTTGTCTACTGTTTTGCTGACCAAGATAAAAACGAGATTTGCCCCTAAACACCACGGCACTCCCCTCTTGTTCATTCCAGTTCTGTCTGAGGCGACACCACTGAAGACGTGTATGCATGTGGGCATGCACGTCTTCAGTGAGTTAAAACACAGTGAAAGGATGTGGATGAGGGAAAACTCAGTGCTGGACGAGAGGCCCGCAATGAAAATTGTAAAAGCCTGCTGTTAACCGTCCACCTGGTAGGTATTCGATGTGTTACCTGTTGCCAGTCCCTTTGCAGTTTCATTGTAGTCGTGAATCTGTCACTCAATGCCATGAGTCGCAAATGGTGGTCCTGTCACTCCGTGGTCATACATCTTTTTTTCTGGTCCTTGTCGGCGTGTGCTGGATCATTCTTGAACTTACTGGCGACATATGTGTACAATGGTGCTGGAATTGCGACTAAAAAGGTTGACCACATCTCTTTACGACAAACCATCTTCTAAAGGCCGATGATTCTTCCACGCTCATAGTCTGTTAACTGTTATAACGGCTGTCGACATCTGTGTAAGACATCTTTAACGATTTAGAACAATTTCCACAACGTTTTGTCAACCAGGGAGCTTCGGTTGACTTTGTCTATGTTTGACTGTTCCGCACCTCTGACGTCAGCTCGCCCTGTCCAATCATTTCGATCGTCCTACAAACCTAATAATTTCCATGCATTTCCATATATTACCACCTCCCTAAATTCCATAATATTTGCATAACTTCTTGCAAGTGTTGCATGTTTTATTTCCTGTAGTGTGTGTATATACATATACGAAATAAACAATTTTCATCAAAATTACAGCAGATGCGAAAAATGTTCACCACCTTCTTGAAGACAACGTATCCACACTTTTTACAATGTTTCTTGAACTCTTCGAAGAGTTTGTTTGTCAATGTTATGTTTAAGTTCCTCCAGCCTTCGTAGATTATTTCCATAGACTCTTTCTTTAAGAGAGTTTTAGAGATAGACTCTTTTTTTAAGGCCACTCCCGACAATGCACTAGCCAGAAGAAGTTTTGTAAGAAAGCCGCCGTAATGTGCGCAATATGAGGGGTGTCCCTATCATGTTGAAACTTAGTATTGTTACTAGGTTTACCCTAAAAATCATAGCTTTTTGTTAGTTAAATAGTTCTTCTCTATGTGTTGTGTTTTAAATTGTACATTCTATATAACACAATATGCTCTTTATACGATGACACACTTAGATTAAACCGATGATTTTCAACGGGAGTGATTTAGAAATTTGTCGGGCATTTTCTTTAGTTAGTGTGTTTAAATCCATTACATAGAATACTGAATGCTTCTTGGTTTTGCGTGTTATGCATATTTGATCTCGACAGAAAAATCTTTGAAATTAATAGATAAAAATACTCTTAAATTGTATACAGAGTAAATAGTTTTTAATTTACTCTGTATACAATTTAAGTTAACAATTTAAGTTAAACAAGAAAAACTGTTTGATTTCAGTGAGAAGCCGTTTAAAAAATAATCATTGGTAAAAGTTGGCTTAAAAGCTGGGAACCGATGGATTAAACAAAAAAAAAAGTTGGAGACTCAAAGAACGAATGAATAACGGAGAAGCATGGGAATCAAGTGGATGAACTGAAAAAGAATGGATAATTAAAATTATTCAATCACAGAATTATTTAATATATGCATAAATGGAAATAATATACCTGAAGTTTGGAGACTTTCACGCATAACATCCATTCAATAAAAAGAATGACTGTAACGATTATTGTGGAATAGTTACAACCATCGCTTTTAACACACTACATGAAATAATGATACGGGATATAATTGAGAAAGGATTCACAGAAAAATAGAATAGAATGGATTTTGAGCTGAAGATCGTGTTTGGAAAACATTTGTTTAACTCGAACAATGGAAAATAAAGAATAAATTGACATAGAAATCTGCTTTTATATATTTAACAAATACATGCGATAATGTACCCATTACACAAATTGTGGTGTAGCTTGAAAAAAACAAACAAACAATTATTAACAATACATCATCGTCATTACAACTTTTCAAATTGTACATAGTAATTGACAATCTGCCAAATATCTAAAAAGGCTGTACAGTAAATTTGCACCAGAGAAAAAAAAAGAAGAAACAAAACTGAAAAGAATTTAAAGTGTGTGAATGAAACGGAAGGGTTGAAATAGGATGTTACATATCCTCGGAGTTGTTAAAAATTTATTTGGATTGAACGCTGGAATTACGGAGAAGAAAGTGTGCAACAATGGGAATTCCGATTTCTGTTGGTACAATTTAGATACTTTTCTGAAGCCCAGGAAGTCATTGTACAGAACGAGGAAGATACAAAATACCATATATGAATAAAAATCTGAACGAAGAATATGGAAAATTGATGGCCGAGTGGTTAGCGCGCTTGGCTGCTGATCCAAGGGACCTGGGTTCGAACCCCGGGTCAAGGCATAGATGTGTGTGTCGTTTTTCTGCTCAGGTTCTGCCATCCTCTCAGATTCTACTATGGCATATAAACTGACAGGCTCCTGTCAGACCTCTGTGGCAAGCAGCTGCTTGAGGGGGTATTTATTTAAATGCAAACGTTTTATGTACCAGAGCTAAAAATATTAAACTTATGACTACTACTGAAAAAATGCAAGAATATGATGAGAAGGGGAAAATTTCGATGAGTTGTTTGACTCTTAAATGGCATTTTTCTTCACACAATACTGTGAGTGACCAAGTTAGTTCAAGGACCTCAAGGGCTCAGAGCTTAAAAATAGAAGCTTTTGAGTAGGAAACAGACACACTGCTTAAAAGACAAGTGGAAGTCTTCTGTCTAGGCCACCCAGCATGTTCTTTAACGTGCACAAGGTATTGATCTCAACACATACCACCAGAGTTTCTCTTGGAATAATCTTCCAAATGGCTGCAAAAAAATTCTAGAGACAACCATTTAAAATAATATGTCAATTAATAGACCAGAAAGTTGCTTGACTGACATCACATGACTTCGTGCTCTTAGCACAAGATAGCGGTGGTTCTGCTTTGTTGTCACTCTTGGACGAATTGCAATCGTCTGTGGCTAACGTCTCATGTCTCTTGGAACCATCATCAAAGTCTTTACAGCACATATAACTTCCACTCAGGAAAACACTGATTGGGTTTTTTTACAGTCCTAGCCACAGCAGTCTGGAAGTATTCGGATTCTGTCATACCGATTGCTCTACCACATGTGAAAACATCCGTATGGAGTTCCATGCCATATTGTTGTTATGAACGCTCAATCAACAACGCTTTCTCAACAAGAAATTAATAGTGCAGAATCATAGCCAGCTTTTATAACATTCCCGTTTTGCTTTTCGAATTAGAATTAGAATATACACCTAGTGTATATTCTATTTTATTAACACAAAATGTAATGTTAAGAATTTCAGTCGTTTGTGAGATATTTAGAAGTTTGTAAATTGTGCTTAACTGTTTGACAGTGTGTGCAATGGAATAAAATAAAATTTCGAAATAGTTTTTCACTCTAATTGTAATGACGTGAGCCCAGTGGGTTCGTATTCCAACTGGTTGACATTATTTCTTCTATAATTAAGAAATGTGTTAACAAAAAATAAATAATAATTTGAAGATATACATGAAACAATCCAGCGCGTTTAACTGAACAGGGGTTGGGTTGTTTTGCCCCTGAGAGACACTTTTGTGCACACACTGGGATAAATGGGCAGGTCACAAGGACCCTAAGGGTTCAGCGAAGGTTGTGGGGAAGTGGACCTCTGTATAGCCTGTTGGGAGATGGAATCCTCCGGTCAAGACCATTCAGCATGCCTTTTAACATTCACAGGGTAGGCTCTACTGCAGCGCCCACTTTGATACAACAGTTTAATATATTGGGTATAGCGAAGATAATTCTGAACGCTGGCTCAAGTGAGACTCTAACCTGGGAACTGCCGATTTTGAGCCTGGTGCGCTACCAACAGAGCCAACCCACCCAATGGTCTAATTCCCTATACCGCGGATAGCGGCCTTGCCTTGTTTTACAGCTCTCCTTGTTCAAGAAGAGCAGAGTTTGTAGAAAAGATAAAAAAAAATCAGTAATTGTAACATCCTAACTCAAGCCTGTGGATTGTAGATTGCATTCCTAGCACACTACCAAGTGAGCCATTTGTTAAGTCTAAGCCTCTTGAGAAAGTTAATGGATTGTTCCTCAACTGCCTTTCCGTCGCGTAACAAGAACCCTCTTCTATACATAATATTCAAATAACAACCCGCACAATTATATGCGAAAAAATGACTCTCGGAACCGCTGCCAACATCAGCAAAAAACAACGGAAATTGCGATACTGCAGTATGAGGTACCACAGAGCACTAGACTCACACGAAGCAAAGCAGGAAATAATTAACGGAAAGTGGTTCAAGCAGGAAAACTGTCAAGCCCGGAGTAGAAGTTCTGATATTTATTACTGCAGCGGTTGAAACCCACCAAGGACTAGTGCCGATGGAATTATGTGCCACCTTATACTTCTGTTGCCTTTGAGAGATGCTTAAATAACATCAATTCTCTCGTTTTTTAGAAGGCGGTCCCTAATTAACTTGAAAACATTGAGATATTTCGTGGATGCATTTAATGCATCAGTTTTCAATCTTCCATTTCCTTTATTTCTCTCTTTATGCAATGCAATTTTTTGTAACGGAATACCCAAAAGGAACACTTATTGAAAATCTTTTCCCCTATCTTTCAAAAAGATGAATTTCGTCTCTTTAGATTAAGTTATAATTTCAATTTATATTTCGTTACATTGCTATCTTTTTATGTATCATTCACTTTTCCGCAGATGGCAAATATTTATTCTTAAAAGAAGATAGTTTTGCCATCTTTCGTTAAAAAAGTCTTTTAATAGAACTTAGAATATGTTTTATGCCCTGTTACAAATTTTTGGGCAATACCTAACCAGCTTCGTATTAATGAAGATGCCAATGCTATAGATAATTTCATAAAGCTTTTAAAAAGTTTTCCAATCTCAACGTTTTCAAAGCTTATTTCCTGATTCGTAAAAAGTGTTAAAAACGGTCACTTTTACTAATTAGTTTAAATCAATCTTGATGAATATTAATACTTAGGGTGTTATTATTTGTACGGTGTGAGATAAATAGGAAAACATGTATTATTTCTGGGAACTTTAAGAATATCTGAAGATTATGGAAAAAATAAGCATGAGCGGAAAAATTGTGAGAGAGGTCATTTGAAAACTAAAATTTGGTTATAATTATAATAATGAAACGACATTTTTTCGTTTAACAATTGAAAGTGAATGAAATTGAAATACGCCTTGTTTGAAATAGAACATACAGTTATGTTTGAAATAGAACATACAGTTTTGTTTGAAATAGAACATACAATTAGGTTTGAAATAGAACATACAGTTATGTTTGAAATAGAACATACAGTTATGTTTGAGATAGAACATACAGTTATGTTTGAAAATTGCCAGAGAAAAAGAAGCTGTTTGAGTGACTAGTTGTGTGCAGAGAGTGGGTGTCGACATAGACTGCCATTTTCAGTTTAATAGTTTCTCGCTATGAAGAATCGGAGTGACTCGGTTGTTTAAAGGAATGTTGTCCTTATTAAACATGTTGTGTAATATGTAAAATCGATTTTTGGTAAGATTTGATTCTATGATTTGTTATGTAGAAAACTTCGTAGTTCAACTTTCGAGTGTTATATTCTATTAGTATCTGGCATTTAAAAATGGACAATAGTAATTTGATATTTTCTTCGTTAGTCCAAATATATGGAAGTAATGAATGCTTTAGTTTCACTTACACTACTCGACATGGAAAATGCCATGCCATGAAGGAATGCACGAAATGAGACAAAACTTACCACACGTGTATACAAGTAGGAAAAAAAGAAGTGATTCTGAGGGATTATATGAATGCGATGGGCAAGGAGACAGTATAATGTCGCCTGAGTTAGTAGGTCGTATAATCGCCATGCTGTGCTATACATTCGTCAACATGGCATGACATCGAGTGGAAAAGTCCCTGGATGGTGTGTTGAGGTATGACGGACTATTATGCGTCGTTGACCGGATTCCATAATTCATCAACACTGCGACGGGGTCGTGCAGAGGCATGAAATCGTCTGCCAATGAGGTCCCACACGTTGTCTATTGGGGAAAAGTCTGGGGATCGCGCTGGCCAAGGCAGCACCTAGACACCTTATAGGCATTGTCTGCTGATGTTGGCAATGTGCGGGCAGTCATTATAATGTTGAAACTGGGTATCAGGGATACCACGGAGAAACAGCTGCAAAAGAGTATGAGCGGTGAACGCTGTTGAAACTGATAGCGCCCTAAACCATCACAATAGGCTGAGGAGCTGTATGACGCTCAGGGATGTTAGACAGATCAGCCTGGTGACCACATCGTCTCCAAACTCTCAATTGGCTATCGTCGGCACTGAGACAGAAGCAAGACACGTCGCTAAATACGACGTGGTTCCATTCATTCCACCATATATGTCTGGTACGGCACCACTGCAACCTTGCACAACGATGCACTGCAGTGAGTGGCAGTAGTCGCAATGGCTGGTGAGAGTGCAAACCTTCGTTAGCCAACCTGCGATTCACAGGCCATGTAAGACATGGAGATGTTCGTAGTTGCATGTACACTGCTGATTGTGGGGCTGCTACAGCATGCTATCGAATGCAGCATTTGAGGCGTTCGTACGTCCACCAGTCCCACTATGGTGATGCACATTACCTTCCTCCAAACGTTGTCGCCAAATTCGGCCGACAGTTGTTGTATCCTGATGTTTTTCCATCGAGTTGTGTCGCAGGGACCAACCAGCCGTACGTAGCCCTATGATGAGGTCTCTGGTAAAAGTGTCTGTGTGATGGTAGGATTCCCGATGACATTGCCTAGGCATTCTCTCTCCGTGCTTTCGCCACTGAGATCACTCTGATGCAGTGGTCCACATGCCCAGGTGAGGACGACCAAACTAAGCTACTCCGAGCAGTTTCGCTCTATTATCTTTCTCACCTAAATCACGTGATTGGTTCGCCACTACACTCATTTACATAATCCATTTGTCGACACATGGTAAAGGTGTCTGTGTGATGGTAGGATTCCCGATGACATTGCCTAGGCATTCTCTCTCTGTGCTTTCGCCACTGAGATCACTCTGATGCAGTGGTCCACATGCCCAGGTGAGGACGACCAAACTATGCTACTCCGAGCAGTTTCGCTCTATTATCTTTCTCACCTAAATCACTGATTGGTTCGCCACTACACTCATTTACATAATCCATTTGTCGACAAATATCCACCTATTTGCATGGCGCTCCGACAAATAGTTCCAAGTATGGCATTTTCTATGTCGAGCAGTGTATTTCTTGCAAATTACTAGTTTTATTTATTAGATAAGTTCATTTATTATTTTTTATTATCTGTTTGGTTTCGTTGCTAAACAACGGAACTTACTTATAGCTTTGAGAAATGATCCAAGACACGGTAACCCTTAGAATGAAGCGCGTAAGTTGAGGCAGAGATGGTAAATGGGTGAATGAAGATGAATCCTTATTATTATTTACGTTTTTGCGGATTAGTGTGGAGATGGGAATTTGTGTCGCACAGCAGTGTGTCAAGCTCGATTCCATGCTGAATATACGTTCGTATGTTATCTGATAAATATATAACCCTTTGCTAATCCACGATCTGTTATGGAAGTAGGATAGTACTATGTCAGCTGGAATATTTAACATCATTGCGTTGTTTCCCAACAGTTATTAAAATACAGAGGATAAAAATGGTTACAATGAACCGTTTATTAAAATAAAAATGCCGTTCGAAGCTCAGTAAGGATTATTTTAGTTTCCCCAATTTTGAGAGAGAAAATGTAAAGATTCACTATAGCATATAATGTTAAATTTTCCAGCTTCCATACCTTTTCAATGCTGAGTGAATATTGCAGAAAAATAAAAATTTAGAGAGCTTTTTTGTTAAGATCTTTATCTCCTGTGAATGTTTTCTATAAAAAAAACTCATCTTTGGAGTTAGAGATTTTCAAATTTAGCTTCCCATTGATTTAACATGAAACATACTCTAATATTAGATACCAGTAGGCATGTGTGAGATGATCTGTGTTACAGAGACCCGTACTAATAACTTTAGATTCCTATGCCTGATTCATGACCATCGTATCATAGCCAAAAATTATTTCATTAATGATGCGATCGATAGAGCTCTCTAGGGTTCAAGAAGTTTTATTAAGGGTGACGTTTAAAATCGGTAGCCTATTTAAACCAGGAACATAAAAAAGGAAATGAATTCTCATCAAAGTGTTTTTTTTTTTTGTTGTTGGATATGAAGCAAGAAATTTAAGATTTAAAGACTAACAATTCAGCCTCTCTTCCTTTACGCACAGAAAAAGCATTTTATGTGTCCCCTTTACGACTAGTTCTAATTTTGGCAGGTACGACTAATAGAACGATTTAATTTACAAGCTAGACATAATTGCTGCCATTCTCTTCTCAAATGTCTGGAATAAAATTGAAGAAGAGAAGTAAAAGAAAAAGGTCAAAGTAATTTGTGTTTGCTTTGGATGTTTGTCCAGCGAGTTTCTCTATGTCAGCTGAAAAAAGAGAGTTGATGAGGCTTGGCAGTACAATTTTAAGGAAGCTTAAAGGCTCTTTTATTATTGCGCATATTCCAGCTCTGCGCAGCTTTCGTTTTGTAGAGAAAAGGTATTTATTGAGCTGTCTACGATAAAGCGTTGAACATCTCCTAGGAACCAGATACAAACGGGGGAAGAAAAAGTGATAAGTAACAATTCAAGGAAATGGCAAGTAGTATAAAGATGCGAGACATTATTTTTTTTAACACTTACTTTTTTATATATTGAGTACAGTGTTGTAAGATCTTTCTGAAATTTATCAACGTAATGAGGCGTTATTACAATGTCCGTGTATTTCCTAAAGAAAACGTGTTTTGACTACAGTAGAATCTAATTTCGAACTCCATAATTCAAAATTTTCACATAATTGGAATTTTCCTTCAATTTTAAGACCCAATAAACCAATTTCATACAAAAGTGCCTAGATAATTCAAAACTCCTGATGACTGGTAATTCAAAAAAATTAGTCATGTTCTCACAATATCGATGTATATATGATTGAATATTAAAAAAAAAGTAAAAACAATATTTCTAAAAATTATGGGGTGCGAACAAGACATTAGGTATTTTATCTTATTTCAGATCATTCATCTAATCTCTGATCATAGTTCCTCTCTTATATCTGATATTAGTGGATAAAACACGCCCTGAAAAGATTTTATTGTAAGTTCTAACCGGCATTTTTTATCGATAACTCATCTTGCCAGGGACAAAAGATGTGCCAGTAACAATATGTGAAAAATTTAGTCACGTCATCCACAACACATCGTGCTAGAGAACTCTCAGAAAATGAGACAAAAATAGTTATTGTTTTTAATTTTTTTAATAGTATTTGATGCCTTTTGTGGGTATTGTACATTATGTAATATTAAAAACATAACTAACAACGTTAGTATAAGGATCAGCGTGAAAGGATAGTTTGTCTCTTATGAATTGTGGCTCCCGTGGGCATACCTATTGCTAGCGATGGTAAAATAACGTTATATAGAATATCACGTTATTTTACCATCGCTAGCAATAGTTGTGCCCACGGGAGCCACAATTCATAAGAGACAAACTATCCTTTCACGCTGATCCTTATACTAATGTTGTTAGTTATGTTCTTAATATTACATAAGGTACAATACCCACAAAAGGCATCAAATACTATTAAAAATTTTTAAAACAATAACTATTTTTGTCCTGTCTCATTTTCTGAGAGTTCTCTAGCACGATGTGTTGGATGACGTGACTAAATTTTTCACATATTGTTACTGGCACATCTTTTGTCCCTGGCAAGATGAGTTGTCGATAAAAAATGCCGGTTCGAACTTACAATAAAATCTTTTCAGGGCGTGTTTTATTGAATTTTAATAATAATTTTAGAGAGATGAATTTAATGTTCAGTTTTGAAAACAAACCTTTTTCAATTGGATTTAATATCACATTATAATGTAAGCCACATCTGTTTTTGTTTCGTATTTTTTATTAGTTTTTTTTACTTAGTGCATAGTTCAATTGCTTCCGTAAGTCTCGAATTAACCCAGTTTTCCCTAAATTGAAATTTTTTGGGTCCTTAAATTTTGAATTAACCAGATTTTACCGTACTGATATTCAGTGACGAATTGCTGTACAGGTGCATGAGATGTTCTCCTGGGGCCTCGACACTCATGTTAGCCTCAGAATAATCAAAATTCAATTTTAAATTCCAACATTATATTTAGTAAAATATTTCACATTTAATATATTCTATTATTTATATATATATCTCGTGTTTTTTCTAAGTTAATATCAAACATGATGTCAATATTTGTTAAATACACTACACTGAATAGATATTTATATTGATTTATAATTAATTTCGTTTATTTTTCGGTATGTGCAAGTTTATATAAATAATAAAGAAAATTCCCCTCAAGCAGCTGCTTGCCACAGAGGTCTGACAGACACCTGTCAGTTTATACGCCATAATAGATAGTCTGAGGATGGTGGAACCTCAGCAGAAAAACAACACAAACATCCATGCCTTACCCGGGATCGCAACTCAGGTCCCGTAGATCAATAGCCATGCTCGCTAACCACTCGGCCACGGACGGCTAAGTTTATACAATGCTTATTAATTTTCCTAGTAATAAATTTCTGCAATACAATTTATTTCAGCTGCTGCATATTTTTTTTTTTCATTGGTAAGTTGTAAAAAAGTTTTAGGATCCATACCGTCCCCCCCCCCCACCTACAGGGCAGTTGGGAGCTTCTGGAATCTTTGGCGCCTAGAACCTTCGGATACTTTAATCCACCACTGTTGATATTTAAACTAAATATATTACTTTCGCGTGGTGTGAAAATGGATTTCGTAATAAAAACAAATTGACAATTTAACAATTTTGAATGGTTTAAAGAAGAGAGTGATTTTTCTAAACGTGAAATATAGACTTATCTAGCGAACACATGCTTAAACAGATCATTTCAATTACCACCTCAATGATGAATAGGAATTCCTTAATGCATGAAACACGTGCAATTCTCAACGGTGTCATTTGTAACGATTACACTCTCTTCAGGAGAAGTCTCCGATATTTTTCAGTGAGTTGTTTTCCCTCTTCTCTTCATTCTGCCGCTGGGCTGCAAAGCGGAAGGAGAAAAAAAATCTACTCACGCGCACAAAGTAAGATTAAAGTACGACCTAAACTAAAGCCAAAGTATGCACTAAGCGTCCGCTCTTAGAATCGATCGAGTAGTTGTAGTGTGAGTGACAAAGGCCACGACAAGGAGTGCTATTGAATCCAAGGGAGGTCATTGTGAGGCTCAGGCAGGATGCTAAGGGACGACCTAGGGTTCCCAAGTGACCGAATATCGGGCGGTACCTAACTGAGTCAGCGTCAGTGTTGGTAGTGCGTCTGTCAGTACATGGATCAGCGTGAAAGGATAGTTTGTCTCTTATGGATTGTGGCTCCCCGTGGGCATAACTATTGCTAGCGATGGCACAATAAGGTGATATACTATATCTAATGTTTTCCAACTGACTTTTATGGACTTGTCGTGTGCACGTTTCTCAGTTTCCTAGTATAGGAGATCTGGATATAAATATTAAAACGTTTCTGTTGCTTTAACGAATGATTAATCATGAAGAACGTATTGTTTTTATAATAACATTCCTTGTTTATGTATGACTGACATTTTGCAAGGGATTCGCTCGCAAAATGTTCTAGGGTCTAGGTAAATTAAGAAGAAATATTTGCATTAAATTCAAAATACTTTTAAAACTAATAAAATAAGCTTTTTTTAAAAAGCAATCTGGCAAATTAAAAACACACGCGTTTCCATAAATCAAAGAACGACTCTATATATGTCAGTTGGAAGCTAACGTCGAAACTCAAGAACTTCTAAAATAAGTTTCATAATTTTGAAAAATATGATATGCAGAAAGAGATCTCGATCAACTACTCAATATCTCGATTTTCAATAATATTTATTCAGTATTTAATATGGAAGTTTTAATATTTAACGATAAAAGTGCCAGTAACAATAACTGACTTCCAAAGTTAATTAAAACTTAGTAATAAGTATTGCATCAAAGTGTATAATAAAACAAGTGTATATTTTAGAACTCAATAATAAATGTCCTGTAGACAAGAAACACTTGAAATAATTAGCAGAAAAAAATTTGGTTTGCCATGAATGGGATTTGAACCCGCAAATTCCGAGAAACGGATCATACCCGTCTGTTTCTGGGAGATGTTGATTCCAGTCCCACTCAGGGCAAAGAAAATATTTTTCAGCTAATTATTTCATGTATTTTAGAAGTCTGTATAAAAAACTTCTTCACTATTCATCAGTTTTGTATAAGTTTCTTAAGACTGGCATTGCTATTGTTAAATATTCAAATTCCATAACTCATTAACCTTTTGAATACGACTGGTACAGCAGTTGTACCAGTGAGAAAACTTGGCAAAAAGACGGCTCTGGTACAGCAGTTGTACCAGCTATTTCTTTCCCCCAAGTGCAGGGTACCAGCCATTTCTTTTCCCCTAGTTCCTCCCAAGTGCAGCTAAGCCGATAATGTAAGGGAGTGGTGTCTCTGCCGCGAGCAGAGAGTCGGGGAGTGTGGGTGGGAGCTGAGAAGAGGGGTAAAGGTCACACTAATTGCTTTTCCCCCGTGTCAGTTGCTTATTCGACTACAACATTTTTTTTTTCTTTTATCTGTATTAATTTATCGATTTAGAAATGGCGAAATGTAAGAAAGTTCTGATCGATGAAGAAATCCTAAGACAGTTGTTTCAAAGTGATGAAATATTTGTTGATTTCGATTCTAATTGTGAACGGAATTTTACAGTTGAATGTGTTACTATATTTCTAAAATCTAATTATTTTAGTTACAAATGTCACTGTTTGTTATTATATAAATATTGCAATCAGTCAAACTATTAAAGTTTAAAATTTATTTGGATACTAAATATCATGAGCATGTCTATTTTAGTAAAATAATTAAAATCATTTATTCTGAACTATTGTCCGACCCCGCCTTCTCGTGGTGCAGACCGTTAGTACCTTTCAAAAGAGATACTCTCTTGTGGAAGTGAACGGAAGGGGGGGAGGCTGCCAGATTAGTGTGGCCTACTGATCTAGACAATTGTTGCTACTTTTCTATTTTTTTCTACCCTGTTGAGGAATGGTCAATCACACATGGTCCGGTGCTGACCATATAAACCCACTGGACTGGACAGATATATGGCTCTGAGCTTGATTATGGATCCTGATTTTGCTGTACTGGTGGGCTTCTCTGGAGGGAAAATCTCCGCTGTGTTTTCTGTTTCTTTGTGGGTTGACAGCCCCAAGTGAATAGATTCACAGGATATGTTTATCAGCTGGTGGATAATCCTGAGCAGAGGTCATCGCAGGCACCTGAACTCTTTGCTTCTATTGGCATCGTTAAATTCTACATTGGAGGAAGTCTTCCAGTATAGATGGCTTCAGCCTTTAGTGGTGGGGGAACGGGTCTTTGCTTCATGTCTGCGATTAGGGGGCTGTTTGATATTGTCGGCATTCCCTCTCTCAATAAACATGGTTTCTTTAAACATCCCACTAACCATTTTCTCTCCATAGGTAGTTGGAATGTGAGGACTCTGCACAGAGCTTTTTCACTTGATGTCCTCACACAAGAATTCCACCGTTATAATTTAGATATTCTCGGCTTGCAAGAGAACAGATGGACAGATAAAGGTCAGATTCTTAAAAATAACCTTAAATTTCTCTTTTCAGGGAGGGACGACAATAAGCATCACCAAGGTGTAGGTCTGCTTCTCAGCAGACACGCTAGTGATGCTCTTCTAGGATATGAGTGCATTAATGAAAGGTTTCTTACAGCAAAATTTCAGACAAGCGTTAACGACTTGAATGTTATCTGCTGTTATGCCCCCACTGAGGATGCCGATGAGGATGAGAAGGATAGTTTTTACGAACAACTTCAGGATATTTTGAATTCTGTCAAGAAAGGAGATATTACCCTTGTTCTTGGTGACTTCAGTGCCAAAGTTGGTACTGACTCTGACCTTTTAGGAGGAGTAATAGACCCTTTTGTTATTGGAGCTGCAATGGCAATGGGCAACGTCTCCTACAGGTAAGTAAACTCAATGGTTTCAGAATAACTAACAATTATTTAAACACCACGGCATACATAAGTACACATGGGTTTCACCCGATGGGCTGCATAAGAATATGATAGATTATATATTAATAAACAGCAAATGGGCTAGTTCTGTTAGGAATACCAGGTCATATAGGGGAGCTGAAATTGGATCTGACCATTACCTTGTTAAACGTGTCTTGCAACTTAAACTTAAAAAGTGTTGTGCTACGGTTAAAATATTTACTTTTAATATAGAAGCTGTGAAAGACCCAGTTATAGCCAAAGCTTACCATGATAGGTTACTTAGTCATTATGACAGTCATGGTACGCTTACTACTGAAGTTAAGGAAGAATGGGATCATTTTAAACATTTTTTTTTTTGGACACTAACAGTACTCTTTTAGGAAAAAAGGAGCAGAAGAGAGAATTATCTGAGTGATAAGGCACTTGAGCTAATTTCGGAAAGAAAGAACTGCAGGAATGTCCTTAATCAATACCCTACTAGTCCTAATAGAAAGCATTACAGGAAACTTAATAAACGTGTAAAAGATCAGTTAGCTGCTGATAAGAATCTTTGGCTTGATGGCTTGGCTGAGAAACCCGAGGAAGTAGTTAGACAGCACAACAGCAGATAGTTGTACCAGATAGTTAATATTTTGTGTGGTAGAAAACGGACAGGTATACAGGGATTGAAGGATAACAAGGTAAGGTTTAGAAGGTGAGGATTCTGTCATGGCTAGGTGGGCTGAACATTTCAGTGATATTCTAAACAATGCGATTAGTTCTATTCCCATTGTTTGCAATGATGATGGATGCATTGGTGACTTTAATGTTGGCCCTATAACACAATCTGAAGTTATTTTGGCTGTTTCTAAACTTAAACTTCATAAATCCCCAGGGGTAGATGAAATTACTAGAGAAATGCTTAGAGCAGGGAATGTTTCGGTTGCCACTTGGATGACTGAAATTCTGAATATCTTCTATGATAAATGCATGGTTCGTGAGGATTTTACCAGAGCTATTGTTATCCCTATTTTCAAAAAGGTGATCGCAGTTCTTGTGATAACTATAGGGGTATCAGCCTACTCTCTGTTCCAGGTAATGTTCTTTCCATGATTGTGCTTAATAGAATTAAGAATCTGGTTGACAGGCAATTGCGTGATGAGCAATGTGGTAGGAAATGGTAGGGAATGGTAGATCAGATATTTTCACTTAGGCAGATTCTTGAGAAATGTTTAGAGTTTCAGAAACCTTTGGTTGCTAGCTTTTTTGATTTCAAAAAGACTTTGGACTCTGTTGATCGTCATAATTTGTGGTTGATTGTGAGATCATATAAATTAGTTAACATAATGAAAGCTTTCTATAATAACACTGAGTCGTGTGTGAGAGTTGGTAAGGCTTGTAGCAATTGGTTTAGCATTACTTCTGGTGTTCGACAAGGGTGCATTTTGTCTCCTTTTCTCTTTAGCTTGGTTATTGATTATGTTATGCGAAATTCACTTCAAGGGAAAGATTTTGGCCTTAAATGGATTGAACATACGAAAATTTCTGATTTAGATTATGCTGATGATTTAGCCCTTTTGGCAAATGATGTTGATGAGATGAACTCTTACATTCGAGCTGATGAGACTGGTAGTAGAGTAGGTTTGGTTATAAACAGAGAGAAAACTAAAGTGATGAAAATTGGTCAGGCAGGCTGTGATTCAATTAATCTGAATGGTTGCAGTCTTGAGCAGGTGTCACAGTTTAATTATCTTGGGAGCTATGTAACAGATAATGGTGATGTGCGACATGAGATTAACAGACTAATAGTGATTGCTGCCGGGACTTTTAAGAATCTATGGAGAGTGTGGAGAAAGAGGTGTATACACCTAAAGGCTAAAATTAGACTGTATAATAGTTTGGTTCTTTCTAAGGTTAGTTATGGTAGTGAAACGTGGACACTTTGTAAACAAGATAACAGGAAACTAGATGCTTTTGATTCCAGATGCTTACGCAGCATGTTGGGCATTAGGTGGTTCGACTTTGTAACTAATGATGAGGTTAGGCAAAGGAGTTTGCAACCTCTTTTAAGCAGAATATTGTGCAGAGAGAGACTCCGTTAGTTTGGCCATGTTGCCCGTAGGAATAATTATAGATTGGTGAATAGGGTTATGAACAGTGTGCCTAAAGGCCTCAGAAAGAAGGGGAGACCTAGAATGCGGTGGGCAGACAATGTCACACAGGACCTTGTTAGAATTGGTGTGCAGTGGCCAGATGCAGTATATGTAACTCAGGATAGACTTGCTTGGAGAACTAAATTGCACGATCTGGTTGGACCTCCAATCCAACCAGACCGTCGAATGGCTGCTTGAGGATGATGATGATTTTATTTTTACACACACAAACACAAAGGGGCGCTACACTACATATTCACATACTCACAAAGAAGGCGAGAGACATGGACACATTCCTCCCCGCTCCCTTTGTGAGTATTACTAAGTTTGATGGAGGGAAAAAATTATTAAAGTTGTGTATGTTTCATACAATTTTCAAGAAATGTTTTAAAGACCTAAAACGGAGGTGAAACTTCAATGAAATCCAGTCTCTTTTCCCGACCCTTACATTTTTTCTGGCTGGTTTAAGTTTCATTCCCCCCGTTCCCTTTTATATATTTTTTCTATATCTGGGCCTGCATATGTTATGAATATAATATGTGAGCATCCCTGTTATCACATAATTCTCAAACGAAAATATTTTCCCCTATAATTAACATGTATTCATTTTAGCAAAGGTCGATGTAGAAGGATGGAAGCAAAAAATCTAATATTTATATTTTAATATAAATATTAGTTATTTAATGTAATATTTATATATATTAAAACATATTATATATTTTAATATATATAAATATTATATATATATATATGTATATAATATTTATATATATATATATTACTTAATATAATATTATAAAAAAATCTAATATTTATATTTTATGTACACATATTTTTGAAAAAAAAAAATATTTTAAAGATAGAGAGAAGTTATGGAAAACTGAAAAACAGAGAAAATAATATGCCAGATTGCATTCTGGTCTCCCCGTACTCGGCTCGATAATACCAAACCACACACAAAAGTATTTATACCTAGTTAAAATTTGCATCTTATTTCAGCGACGCATTCGTTTTGAAAGTCATAAAATGACCTGGGTTCGAGCCCCGGATTAGGTATGCATGCTCGTGTAGTTTTTCTTCTGAGGTCCCCCCAACTTCCTAGACCTACTATGGCGTATAAAGTTAAAGGATTCTGTCAGACATCTGTGGCAAGCAGCTGCTTTGTGGGATATATATATATTAATACAGTAAACATTATGTTATATGGATAAAATAATAGAAAATTTCAGTGTTATACCAACGGTGATGTATTTTCAGAAGTAAGGGCGGATCTACGAGAAGGGGGAGGGGAGCGAGGTAGCCATACCCCTTTTCAGATTGCTAATAATGGTAAAAAAGTCAAAAAATGAACTTATTTATATTTCATGCATTTTGAAGATTTTTTTTAAACTTGTAAAGGGAAGGAGAAATGCTATACTGCATTGAAAATAATCTCTTGCGCCCCCCACCATTTCCATTTCTTCTGATTGGTTGTGTTTCTTGCCCCCCCCCTCCCCCTTCGTTTTTTTTCCTAGATCAGGGATGTTCAGAATTCAGAAGTTTAATTAATTAGCCTTTAATTTAATAAGCTCTTTATAGAAATATTATGGAAGTTGAATATCTCTAAGTTTTCTAACATCAGTTTTTCTGCACTGTTTTCATCTGCATGATTTTTGAATATTTAATCTCATGGACTAAAATCTATCTAATAATCTAAATCTCATGGACTTAAAAAAAAAACTAAAACTAAACGTCTTATAAAAATTATCTGATCCAAACTCTTATTATTTATTTTTTAATTTATTTTCAGCACTCACGAGACTTTGAACTTTCCATTCAGAAACATTCGAAATCTTGAATTATTTTGATCAACCTATGCACATAACTGGCTATTAGGAAGTTAGTTGGAGGAGGGGAGAGAAAGCGTTGCAAGCTTGTGGGTTCTTCCCAGCTCGTCACCCGTCGTGAGTGGAGTGGGCTATAAACCGCTTATCTGCAATTCTTATCTGAATCAACCGAAATCCGCCGTCCTCTTAGGTTAGAAACTTGACAAGAGCCGTCTCCAAAAGGTTAAATATTGAACGAACTTTGTTGAAAATCGAGATCTTGATATATTTGATTGAAATATTTATCTGTTATCAGGTTTCTCAAAACCGAAAAAAAAAAGCTTATTTCAGAAGTAATAGAGACTCGACGTTAGCTTCCCAATGATATAACATAGGATTGTTTCTTAATTTATGGAAACCAGAATATTTAAAATTAAAAAATATGTAACAGTTGCTTTATGAAATATATGAACTACGTGTTTTTGCCCAGAAGGTTTCAGAGAGCAAAAATATTCTTTGCTGGTTTTTCGAAAGGTATGGGATGAACTGTGGTGTCGGCTGCCACAAGAGACTCGGAAAATCTAGAAACTTTTACCAAGGAGCTCATGCGAGCCACTCGGGCCCATTTTAGCATACCCCTATAATAAAGTTCAATTATACCTTGCTATGTCTTGATTTGTTGGAAGATGATGATATGATTTTATTTAGCGATAATCATGTTTAGGTTTCGTTCATGATAATTTTAAGTTACGTTTATATTACTTCAACTGTTAAAGCAATAGAAAGTAACCATATTCTTGGCTGTCTTTTTACATAGAGCCAAGCAGCACACCATATTTTCCATTGTATTATATTCTAAACATACTCTTTTAATATATATATATTGTGAAGACTAGTGGGAATACCGACCCTTCTGTTAAGGCATTAACCAAAATGTAATTTAGTGTCTCTGCAGCTAGAATGTGAAATTGTTTATTAGGTTATCCCTATCAAAAGAGAACTCAGCTCAGTTAAATGTTAATATATGCGTATAAACATTACTCACTTAACGTTGGACTCCATAAAATAGAGAATGGAATGTAGAAATTCGATTTCACTGAATGAAACGATAAAAGTAACACTCATTAATAAGAATGTCAACTCAACTAATACGAGATTCACTGAGAAACTAATGCTTTACATTTTGTATAAATAAATAAAATAAATACCCCCTCAAGCAGCTCCTTGCCACAGAGGTCTGACAGGAGCCTGTCAGTTTATATGCCACAGTAGAAGATCTGAGAGGATGGCAGGACCTCAGCAGAAAAACAACACACACATCCATGCCTTACCCGGGGCTCGAACCCAGGTCCCGTAGATCAGTAGCCAAGCGTGCTAACCACTCGGCCACGGGACGGCACATTTTGTATAGAGATCAATATTTATTCTACAGAATTTTTACTTCTACAGAGCATACATTCAACATCTAGAAACACAATCTTATTTTCTACATAATATTCGCCACACTTAACCACCTCCTTTCGACACCTCAAGGGCTTGTATGACTTCACGTTAAAATTCTGCTCCTGCGTTCTTTATCCACTGTTTTTCACCCCTTTCACTTTCATCGGTTCTGCATCCAACCTACTTCCATCGATTTTGTATCCCTTCTACTTCCATAGGTTTTGCATCCAGTTCACTTCCATTGGTTTCGCATCCAATTCACTTCCATCGTTCGTAGACTGTTGTGCGGCCTTCATTATTTGACTGACTATATGTGCTGATGACCTGCCACTCCAGGGTAGTTGTAAAAATTGCATTTTTCCTTTACCACATTATTTTATCCCGACTTATTCCACTTACTTATTAATCCATAATACCATGCGAGTTCGATTTCACACAATTTATATACCACGGACTTATTGAATGAATATTTACAATAAAATATTTATTTTTATTTTCATTAATGAATAGATATTTACAACAAAATTATTATTTTTATTTTCTTTAATGATAGATATTTACAACACAATTATTATTTTTATTTTGGTTAATGATAGACAACACAATTATTATTTTCATTTTCAAAAACGAATAGATATTTACAACACAATTTGTTATTTTTATTTTATTTAGGGAATAGATATGAGTTATAAGTATATACATAAATATAAATGTATAATGCTGGTGACGATCAATGGTGCCATCTATTCATTCCCTCCGGTTCTTTCGTACAAGTTGTTTAGAAATGTTATTGACCGCCAAACTGGTGTTAAAGAAACAAACAAAATTTTTTTGAAAAAAAATATTAGCAATAATTATTAATAATAGAACAAATATACGTTAAAAAAGACAAAAGTTGTGATCCCTCCTTCTTTTTAATAGTCAAACGAATTACCACATAAGCAGTTGCTTATCAGTCTTCCGGTATAAAAACAAATACCGAAAAATAGATCTGTGCGGAAGGAGACGCCTCAGCAGAAATAAGAAATAAGAAACATCCATTACTTATCCAAGACCAGGTTCCAGTCTCATCATGCGTTTCATTGAGATTTATCTCCGCTAAACTCAACTATGCAGTATGTGAGAAAAGGGACACAGAGGGGCTTGGAAAGACCTTCGTCCGTCTGAAGGACATTAATCGCGTCAGATGGACATTAAGTCTCATTCGAAGGACCGTGTCAGGATCCGAGTGTAGGAGCGCCATACCCTGTGAACACTACAGAATATGCTGAATGGGTTTGATGGGAGGCTACCATCTATTTCCTCGCAGCTTCTTTTCCCACAACGTACTCTGAGCCTTAAGGTCCTTGTGACCTGTCCATTTATTCCACTGAGTGCAAAAAATGCTGTTTAGATGTTAAAAAACCCAAAGATCCTAATCTTTGTTCGAGATTCGAACCCATATCCCTGTACTACACAACAAGAATGGTAAACACTTTACCACCGGATACCTATTCTGTAGAAAATAGGCGATGCTGCTAAATGCGTTTCGTGTCGTTGTACGAAACATAATTGTAAGTAAAATTATAACTGAAGAAAATTATAGTCAATAAATTGGATGACACTACGGATTGAAATGCATATTCTAAAAACGTGATATTTCGAATATAGTTATCAGAACTCTTTTAGCAGTTTTGGTTTCCCTAGTATTGTTGCTTGTGAGTGATAAAACTTATTGTTACAATTTAAAACGGATGAGAACTGAGCGTGAGTTCAAGTAAAAATTGGGCAATGAAAATTATAATACAATGAAATTTATTACAGAAGTATGGATAAAATCATTTATAAACAAACTTAGTTAACCGGCACGAAATTCTATAATAATACAAAGATAATCTTTCAGAAGAATTTATTAAATAACTAAATAACTATACACAAATCTACGACTAAATGTACTGGTTTTTTTGAACTAACCTTTTCATACGTTGATCACCATGCAGAAGACGACAATTATATCGATACCAATATAATCGATACCAATAAAGTAGTCAACCTCCAGCCCCCCCATAAATAAAAACATTTATTCTTGTACAAATTCTTAATTATGCCTCCTTTTGGATCTCACAACTTCAACAACACACTTCCATCTTTCTTATATTTCAGATCGGTTCTATGTTCTAATTCGTTGGTTAATTATTTCTCAAGCAGAAGCACACACGAGTGTTCAAGACACGTCCATCACAAACTCATTGCAGCACATTCATCTATCGTAAAAATATTATAACGCGAAAAGCACTAAATATTACGGATGTATCGAATGCATCATGCAAATTGTTCACCATAATCCCGAAACAATATATGAATATTACTCTTGGCCTTTCATAAACCTTCATTTCCTTCCTTAATAAACCTGGTTTGCATAAATAAGATAATAATCATTAAGTAATCAAAGCTCAACTCAGAGTAACATCGAGGAGGAAAAGATGCACAAATTTTTCAAAGGAATATATGAAGGACCTAGCATAAGTCATTGTGGAATAGTTCCACCCACACATGGGGTGAAGGTTGGTTTAGTTGGTAGCACAGTAGATTCATACGCTGCAGTTTCCAGGCTCAAGCCCAAACTGTTCCAACGTTGCGAATATATATACTAACTCCTGCTACACAATCGGTAAACAAGTGGGCACCGATGGGCTTGTAAAGGTCGCCGTCCGTCGGATGAGACTCAATGTACAGAAGAGCCATACCCTATGCACGTTGAAGAGCAAGTTGGATGGCCTTAATAAGAGGCTTCTATCTGTCTTCTAACACGAGTTCAGTGAATTCCCTCCACCCAACTTTCACTGAGTCCTTGGGTCCTTGTGACCTGGTCATTTAGTACATTGTGTTTGCGCAAAAGTGTCTCTGATAGGTTAAATAACCCATCAAAGCGTAACAAAATTGGAACTACAGTATGCATTACGATTAAATGAGCTCATGAGTTTTATAAAATGTTTCGACTTCAATTTTTGTACTTGCGATCAATTATTAGTCATATTTCATTTTAAAAAAGTTTTCAATTCTTAAAGAAATTGATTTAAAGATCTGTGATCAATTTCCTGTACACTTACTTGGAATAACTTTTTGAACACCGTTATTCTGTAGGTCAACGTGGTATGCAGTAAAATTGTCTCATGGGTATAGAAACCAACCGCTCAAGACAATTTTTTTTCTGTGCTCACGTTAACCTATAGCATAAGTTTTCAAAAAGTTGTCTCTATGAAGTGCTCTTATTTACTGCCTAAATACGTCTACCCATATTTTATTTTTGGCAAATTCGGCATGATTAGATTTAATCTGATAGAGATTCCGAATAAATTTTTTCCATCCACTTCCTCTCTATATCGAAAACCGGAAATTGCAGTTCATTCATATTACTTTCAAAAATTGCTAAAATTTCTTAGTAATCTGCATTTCATTAATTTTGATTTCATTTAATATATTTCGCTGATGGGTTACGTTTAGAGTATTATAATTAATACATTCATTAAGACTAAAATTTGCCTTGTAATGCTTCTTCTTAATACCTATAGGACTTCGTTTAATTTATTCTTCATTCGTTTTGGCAAAAATTAATTGCCAAGTGACATTTTACTAAAATACTTTGCTAGCTTTAGAAAAAAAAAACACCTAAATTCAAGCAGTACTTCCTAATATATTCGCTCGTTGTTTTCATAAACCGTAGTTTACTTTTAAGAATCTTAATTTGTTTAACGAATCCAGTTTATATTAATAAAACGCAATCCATTTATAAAAGAACTTATTACACGAATTAAATAAAACACTTTTCTCTCTTTTGTAAGCGTATCGATTAATTTCAGTTAAGTTCGCCGAAGTTCTCATTTATTTAAGTAGATGGTATGTCTTAAACTCTTTTCTAGGTGTTTTTAGTTCTTTCCTTAATTTAAAACATTTATCACTGTTTACCTTTTTCGGTGACTGAAATCCTCGACATCTCCCTGTGCTCATTAGCGGTCTTTTTTTCAGCGTCCTTTGACTCTTTCTTAACTACCTGCTGTACACTACATTACTCTTCACGCTGAGAGGTTCGCTACCGCAAATCCATCGTTGGTAGATACGTATACTCGCATCTGTGTTCTGGAAGACTTTCTATGATTGTCGCCGACCTGAGTATCTTGAGAATTCTTCATCCGAATTACTCTACATGGCGGCATATTCTGTGCTAATTGCATTTTATATGAGAAAAATTACCCATCCCAGAGGTTGAAATATTTATAAAGTTTTATTTACGTCTGCATTTTAAAAACAAGGATGGTTTTGCAGTTGTCAGTTGTTTTAGGACCCTTTTTTTCCCTTTACCTAAAGATTTTTAACTAACATATTTACACTTCACACATTTCATAAAGTGATAAAAGATTAAACTTTAAGTAAATGCTCTGAATAATGGTGCATCTGTTATCATTATCGATGACATATAAACACCGTTTTTCTCTTATTAACATAACAAAAGTTAGCATAACTGTTTATTTATGTTACTGATACGTTTTTGTCTTTTTAGCATTGCAATGTCATCTGTGAAGGAGTAGTGAGTGCAATTTATTGTTTTTCTCCTTTAGGGGTAAGAATTTATTATTTTTCTATGCAATCAAGAACTATTAATTTTCTATAAAACGATGATCCAAACTGTTCTGTGAGGCGTATTTAACGTAGTAACATATGCAGTAAAATATTTAAATTAAATAATTTGGTATTGAAAATTTTTGTGGGATACAGTTTCCTTTTATTTTGTTTCGATATAGGTTTTTTTCTTTGTGGGGGTGGGGAATCCGAGAGAGTACCAATGCAAAAAATATATTAAATGTTTTTATAATTTAAAGAGTTTATCTGTAGTGGGAGAGGGGAATTTTTGCTTTTTAGGTTCTGCCTCGATCAAGTTTCGCCTTATTAAAATTTGATTTACAATAAATTATTCTTCATAAAATACATCTTCTCCAGAATCAAATTCCCTTGGCACTAACATATACTCCTTTAAAAATGTATAACTTGTAGGGTGATTAAAAACGACCAGAGATATTTTAAAATTCTATTTACAATTAATTAAAAGACTTACAAAACTGAAACTTCTACCAATTGAAAATAACAACTGATTATTTTTACAAATACGCAGTAGAAAGATTTTTTATATGCATACGAATAAACATGCAGCTGCCTGATCAGTTGATCTGCCAATAGGCTTCAGCAGAACAAATATTTTTATTTTCCTATCGGGTTTTGCCTACACTCCCTTGCAGCCCTATGTTATCAAAAAGGACATCAAGGGAGTTGGAGAGACCGCTCTCCGTTGGATGGGGAGTAAAACTGTAAAACTTTCCAGTATGCCCCCTTTCCCCAACCTTCTGTGAACTCCTGGGGTCCTTGTGCCCTCAGGGTTGGGTTGTTTTACCTCTGAGCGGCACTTTTTTGCACACCATGGGCTAAATGGCCAGGTCACATGGACCCCGAAGGCTCAGAGAAGGTTGGGGGAGGGGACCCACTGGAACAGCTGTTGGAAGACAGATGGTAGCCTCCCGTCAAGGCCATCCAGCGTGTTCTTTAACGTGCACAGGGTATGGCTCTCCCACACACGGGGCCACAGCTTAACGTCCCATCCGACGGACGGCGGCCTTTCCAAGCCCATCGGTGTCCCCTACTGACCGTGGGCAGGGCGGGGAATTTTGCGGAGATAAATCTCAACGCTGACCCAGCTGGGACTCGAACCTGGGAACTACAGATTACGAGCCTGGCGCGCTACCGACTGAGCCACCCCCGCCCCCTGTGCCCTCAGGAGTGTGTACAAAAGTGTCCCTTAAAGGTTAAAACCCAACCTATGTTCCACCAATGCCTGAAACTTTGGCCAATTTAAAAGAGAGCATAAGTCGAATATCGCTTTGATAACCGAATATCGCTTTGATAACCGAATATCGCTTTGATAACCGAATATCGCTTTTTTGTTTAACCGAATATATTTTGTATAACCGATGTATGAAGCAGTACTTTTTGGGGGGAGCGGTGGGGGTGCGGTGAGGGGAGGGGTTAGGGCCATGAGAGAATACTTGAAAGGATAATGAAGGCAAAAAATTCTGGATATTTCAAACATTTATCTAGAAATTTTTAAAGACCTGTAAACCGAAATACTAGAATGGAAATTCAGTCTCTCCCCCCTCCCCATCTTACTTTTCCTAACTTGCATTTGTCATGGTCAATACACTTAATTGTACTTCATAACTTGCATGGAAAATGTGTTGTATACGTAAAGAACGCTTCTTTTCTTCCTCGGGCGGACAACCAATTATACGCGATTTTGTAAGATATTTTTTGAACTACAATGCAAAATTTTATTTCCCCAATAAAAAGTACAATCGATTACATTCCTTGAGCCCAATGTACGCACATCTTTAAAATTAATATTTATGAACCCCACAAGAGCTTAAATATTCGCCAGTGGATTTCATTAAACATATATGCATCTGATCAATCATTTTTGCCAACAACAATAATTTTATCCTTTAAATGCGTTTTAATGAATTGTGTTGCTTTTATGTCGAACAACAATAATTTTTGTTTATCTTCATGCACTAACAGAGTCCTTATATTCCACATCTTTCTTCTGAAGACGCTGTAATTCCACTTGTGTTTACATTTAAAAAAAATCTTAATTATATTAATCACATTTGATTTTTAATACATTTTTATATTTCAGAATTGTTGAATCTTGCTTTTACACGGGTTATTTATATACGTTGTGCATATGTTTAATTCTTGTTGTTGCTTTTAGACTTTTTTTAGTTTTCTTTCAAATACTTGTGAGTTAGAAGTTAACTGTTATTCTTTACCTTGTTTAGCGCTTCATCTGCTGATGTACCATAAAACCTCAAAACAACCAACCAACTCTATTAATTAGATTCAGGAATTCCGTTTTCTCTTAATGATACCCAATACGATACTCAAACAAACATGTCGTTAACGTTCCGATCCTTGTAATTTGGTCAGTTAGCTTCTTTTACATTCAAAATAGAAACGTCGCCTCTCTTCAATATAGAACGTTAGTTTTAAAAGAGAATTTTAGTTTGTTTCTTTTTTCTTTTTTTCAATATTATTTTTCAGCTTTAACGATCTTTATTAGTGACTTGTTTTACGTCTGAGAGGCGCTTTTGTGCACCTAATAGACTAAATTGCCAGATCACAAAGAAGACGAATGCTAGAAGACGAATGGAAGCCTCCCGTTAAGGCCATTAAGTATGTTCATTAAAGTACACAGGGTATATCTCTCCTGCACAGGGCGCAACTGCTCAATGTCCCATACGAAGGACAGTGGCCTTTCCGAGATCATAGGTATCACCCTTCTGATCGTGGGCATGGTGGGGGTTTAACCGAAATAAATATCACAATATATCATATTTATATATACAGGGTGATTCAAAACTTATCGTTCAAATTTCGTGGGGAGGTAGGGAATACGTCAGGAAACCGATTTCACATAGGAAAGTATGTCCGCAAACGTCATCTACATGAACAAAATGGACAAGTAAAGTGAACACAAGGAAACAGTACAGTTAAGTGGTAACGAATGTGACTTTTATTCCAACAAGGTAAAGATGCATATCCGCTAGCTCTTGATGCGTAAAACGATTCATCTTATCACTAGTAAGTCAGCTCGTGCACTGATGACAGCGGGAGTGGTCGGGCGAGCTGTACACTGGTTGGGTACACACAGCGCCCTCTACATACGCATGCGTACATTTGCGGACATACTTTCCTACTGAAATCGGTTTCCTGACGTATTCCCTACCTCCCCACGAAATTTGAACGATAAGTTTTGAATCACCCTGTATAGAAATAATATCATATATCTGACCTATTACATTTTTATTACATTTTATAACGAACATTTTCCAACATTAGCAACTGCTACCGCTAGAGAGTTAATTTTTGCTACAGTCAGAAACAAAGGAAAACGTTTCAATAAGACGTTTGAATAAGCACTCTTTGAAAACCATCTCAGACAAGAATCAGAATAATATGACTTTCTGTTCACAAGTGAACGCCTCTTTGTCCCCCAATCGACGCGTGAACTTCTCTTTATTCCAGAGTGAAATGAATAAATATTTGTGCTTAGCGTTTCATACGCTGGGCCAAACCAAAGATTCTAGATATCTACGAAGAATAAATCACTCATCAACGAAAATATTTCTTTGTTATGACGAAAAAGTTCATCGAAATCGCTAATAAATGTAATAAAATGCTTCCTTTCTTATAGCAAAGAGTGTATTTGCATATCTTGACTCGAGTGTCATGAGGAAAGTGGAGAGAGACATTGCATGAGGGAAATGGACCATGGTTCATTTCTGTACCTTAGTTTGTGAATGTTGTTTGGGTTGCGTTTTAAATTACACACGCTGTATTTCATCATTTCCAAGAAGTTTTCTTATTCCTCAATCGATGGGGTGAACTTCTAGAGTTTCAAGGTAGAGTTGGGCTTCACACTCAAATGCGTTTCTCGCGCTACTTTCAGCTCATTATACTTGTTACTCATGCTTAGAATAACGGAAGAAAGGAAAAAATTTGAAGTTTGATTGGCAGTCTGCTATCCCTATCTGCTATCCTAGCCGTTATTCTCATACTCAATATGTTCTTTGAAAGACGTACAGATGCAGTACATTTTTCGAAGCGGAGGCATTTTGCTTTTTTTTTATCTTTCTATAGGGAAAGGGTGAATGATTTACCCACCGAAAAAATGGAAAGACATGAAATATTTCATGTGATTTTCAGAAATATATGGACACCATTGATATTTCTGTATTATTCTCTAACAGAAGTGATGTAAATCCAATTATCTCTGACAACAAATCATTTCCATTTCCATTCAATAAGTCATACCATTTCTAGATGCATGTATAAGGTGAGCATGAAAGACAGTAAGAAAACAAAGTTTGTCTTCAATATGTTAAATGTAATGTCCGACTACGTATTTAAAGTTGTTTTAAATTGTGCTAAACGATTTTGAATTACTATTTTTTTTTAATTTCTGCAAACAGTTAGTTTGTAATATATGTGTACATTATATAAACTCGATAATAACACATCGCCTCCGGCAAATATGTGAAGCATGTTTAAAAAAAAAGTTTTTTTTTTGCCTTTAGCACCCTTTAACAGTAGAAATTCGAACTGATAAATTATTGGAAATGACAAATAGTAATATTTTATTAGTACCTATAAAACACAAAAATAATTTTTCCTTTACCACTTACAAAAAAATGATTGCTCCTCCCCTAAACGAGGGTAAATAAAGAATGAAAAAAAAAATAAAAATAAAAAAAAAAACTCAAACAGCTGCTTGTGGCAGAGGTCTGACCGGAGCCTATCAGTTGATATGCCATAGTAGAATTCTCCGAGAGGATGGCGGGACCTCAGCAGAAAGAATAAGGAGGCAGATATTTACTACTAAATATATAGAGGGTAAGGATATGGATATTTGTTATTAATATAATGAGAGTAAGGAGGGAGATAGTTGCTATCAGGCCCGGATTTTAAAAAATACCGAGGGGAGGGGGAGGGTCAAGACACTTGATTTATAATGTCAAATAATATTTCCCCCTCCGTATTATGGGTTTTTAAAAGTATTTTCTTGAAAAATGCCTGAAATATAAATTAGTTTAATATTTTTTTGCCTCTTTTAACCTTACTCGCATTCTGGTTGTTACTAATGTAACGAGAGTAAGGAGGCAGATCTTTCCTACTAATATAAATCTCTTGATCATCACACTCTGCCAAAATTTCGAATTTTTAGTTTAAGTAGATCGTTTGAAATAGCCATTAAACTTTTGAAATTTTCCAACTTTTCTCGCTGTTATAGAATTCTATTAAAGTTAGTGGAGAATTCGAAAAATGCGAATCGTAATGTTTCGTGATTCCTATCCAACAGAAAAAATTTATTTATCTCTAAAACAAAACAAGTTTAATGTCTACAAACCGACAATAAAATAAAAAATTTAATTCTTAAAAATAAAGAAAAGTAAAATTAGAGCTTCAAAATATTTTGACTAACGTTTCATTTCTGGGAAATATGTAACAGCTTATATTTTTACGAAGTTTGGTCAAAAAAGATGTGAATCGTGCATCTGGGCACGGGGTGAGGGTCGGAATCAAAATTGAAAAATTTAAAGAACTATGGAAATTGGCTATTTATCAACAATACAACCATAAGAATAAATATATCTAGCTCAGAAGTTCACATTTAAATAATAGCTTTGAATGTTATTTCAAACATTTAAAAAATAGATAGAATCTACAAGTTTCTCTAATTATTGTTTCAATATTCCCCAATTTTGTATAAGTTTATCAACAGGCATTACTGTTGTTAAATATTCTAACAGTAATGCCTGTTGATAAACTTATACAAAATTGGGGAATATCAAAATTGGGTATCAAAATTGGGGAGATCTTCATCTATATTTTTTGAAAAAAAACAAAACAAGCAACATTAGTTTCGAAGTTTGCTTCCCACTGGCATAACATGGGGTTGCACCTTAGCTTTTGGTCTTTAATTAGAAACAATAATAAAGGATGTTACTTATTCGTTATTAAAAATATCTTGTCATCATAATTTTATTTTGTTAAGCAAGAATTCCACATATTTTGCAGTTCCCCCACTGATGTTATGACACTTTCCAGTGCATATCCAAGCTGTATTGATCAATACCCCTAAAATTAAAAATAAAGTGTTCAAGATAACAGATACTTTTACGGTTCACGGTTCCACTGCCGATTTATACTAAAAGTTAAACTCTGATTTTTTTTCCCGAATTTTCTTCACTCTAACAAACGATAATTTTATAATTATATATTACGATAAAATCACACCTTTACTTGAGTATTTACTTATCAAATTGAAAAAAAAATAAAAAAAACACTGTTAAACGATTTCATCTTATCTTTCAGAAATGTCACCTTTAAAAAAAACCCGTTTAGCGGTACTTCCCTTTCCTGCTTCATGAACCATCACCATTTCAACGACGCCATTTTAGTCGATTTCCCCGCTTGCACTTGGCAAGCAGCTAAAACATCTCATCTATTCGATACACACCTCATTAACCAAGAACCACGTGTAGTCATCAGACCCGTTGCCGAGTTTATTCCAACCGCAAAACCTTATTCTATTTCATTACTTGATGAAGGACATGACCAGTGCCGAAACGTTATCCAACTCATTTCCGATATTAAACGTTTCGAAAGAACGAAAGAAACGTATTACTCTTCCCATCCCTCCATATTTATCATATGCAAGGCACTTCAAATAATCCATTTCGTTCTTTTGAATATTACGAGTTTGTAGTTTTCGCCCATCCTTGTAATTGTGCTCACTGTCGTGAAGCCGCATAATTACGTTTTCTGAGTTAAAATAAATGTTTCGTTAATTTAGGAAAGATCTGCAAATGTGAAAGGGCTAACTAACTTCGTTTTTCATTTTCTATCGTGCTGACTGTTGCTTGTTAACCATCAGCAAAACAAGAGAGTTAATGAGCGGTTCAGATCATATTAGATGCAGGGAGCCACAGGTTACACCCGTTGAAGGTTGTTCGAAGAGGAATGTTTGCTGATTGGAAGAGGGTGCTATTCTCAGATGCGAATTCAGTGGGAAAAAATCTTGTACGTTAGAATGATCTATTAACAAAATTTTAATTTAAAATAGCAAAAGCATTTATCAATTACAGTCTGCGAATGCTGGATGACATTACCAAGAAATAGATAGTAACACTAATCCTCTTTAATTTTTATATCTATGGTCGTGCGTGGAGATCTTGAAATTGCTGAAATTGTTCTGAAAACTCTTGTCCTATTTTTCTCGACATACCTCTGCGAAACTTCTTTCTCTGCCATTCAGACAAAACAGAGGTGCAGCATGAATATTCATTCTCCATTGCGCGTGGCAATCATCAAGCCAGCCACAGTTGGATAAGCTGACAAATAAGAAGGAGGCTCACTTTTCACATTAGTAAAGCTTATTAAGAATTACAACATGCTTATTGAATACATATTATTAACTTTTTTTTCATTTTTTTTTCTTAACCTAATACAATACACTGGTTTCCATAAATTAAGGAAAATCCCTATGTTAATTCAATGGGAAGCTAACGTAAAACTTCTATAACTTCTAAAATAAGTTTTTTGTTTTGAAAAGTGTGATTGCAGATAAATATCTCAGTCAAATAAATCAATATCTGGATTTTCAACAACATTCGTTCAGTACTTAATGAGTTATGGAAGTTTGAATATTTAACAACAGCAATTCCATTCTTAAAAAACTTGTACAAAACTGAAGAATAGTGAAAGAATTTTTTTACATAAAGTTCTAAAGTACTAATTTATTTTATTAAACACTCTGATACAATAATTATTTCTAAGATTTAATTAACTTCTGAAGTCAATTTTGTGGCTAGCATTGCTATCGCTAAATATTCAAACTTCCATAACTCATTAAATACTGAACGAATATTTTGAAAATCGAGATATTGTTTTATACGATTAAGATCTTTATCTGCAATTGCATTTTTCAAAACAAAAAAACTTATTTTAGAAGTTATAGAGCTTTGACGCTAGAAGTTATAGAGCTTTGAGGCTTATTGATTTAACATAGGGATTTTCCTTATTTTATGGAAACCAGTGTATATTTTAATATTTTCAATACAAGATACATAATTTTCCATTAATTTTTTTAATATATCCCAAAATTGGCAACCCTACACCTGTATATGACATAGTGGAAAAAAATAACTGCGTACGTTAAGCCATAGGCTGCGTAAGTTAAAGAACACACTGGATGTCATTAAAAGGAAGCTATCATCTGTCTCCTAACAGCTGTCCAGTGAATCCCCTCCCCCAACCTTCTTTGAGCCCTCTGGGTCCTCGTCACCTTGCCATATTCCATTGTGTCCAAAAAAAATGGGCTACTCAGAGGTAAATCAACCCAACTTTATAAAGAAATATTTTATAATTATACTATGAACTAGTATGTATAGTATGAACTAATGTAGTTGTGTAGTGAAGTATGCTGTCATATTATACTAATGACTTTGACGTCATTTTCATGATATTCTTTAATTACTGGCAAATTAAAAACCATTTGTTAAGACACTGGAAATTTTCCTAGTATTATCAAATTCTCATCAGATGATTAATATCAGATTCGTGTTTACATCAGAGAAATGCACTTGGTGTCCTGGTATTTTGTTTCAGTTTAAGGCTTTGATGAATTTGGAAAAAAACCTAATTAAATAAAAAATTAAGAAACAGTTGTATAACATCATCACTAGCAACTCATTAGTGTATTTACTCGTTTGCACAAATTGTCCATTACTAAGAGAATGAAACACTAAATATTCGTCTTAGATATTCTTTAAGCTAGCCTTGACTTCATCAAAATAATGGAAAAGCTAATAGATCCAATTGTCTTTCTACTCGGAGAAAGTTATCCATAAAGTGTAATGACATGAAAAGTAATTTATTTTACTAATCTAGGTTACATCAATGAAGTTGAAAAGACAATGAATCTTGCTTTGTGTGGCATTCATTGTCTTCGAGTCATTGTCTCCGAGAAGATGATGATCTCCTTGGTACATTCGTTAATAATCAGATTGTGATTTAATCTTCAGCAGTAAGTCTGTCTCTTTTCATCGTGTAAAAGAATTCAATTCATCGGTCTCAATGAGTGAAAGTAAAAAAACAACATTTATTCTGTGTTCCGAAAAATGTCGGCATGTCATCGAGAAACGGGATGTCGCCAAGAGGTTCGAGTTATGCACATCTTTTATCTCAGTATTGCGGCACATAAGCTGATGCAACTAATGTTCAAATATACCTAGATCAATTATTTTTCGCTGCAATGGCATTTGTTCTTCGTCCTCTTTCCCTTATCAAATATACTTTTCTATTCTAAAATTTAAATTGCTTAAGTGATTTTTGTCTTCCCATTTTACAGTGTTACCTATATCAAATATATGTAGACTCTTACGAGTGTTTGATTGAATGATTGATTGACCTCTTATTCGCGGTATCCGGAAATTTGTTCGACACCATTTGTTCGGCGGAAATTTGTTCGACAACCTTTGTTCCGCGGAAATTTTTTCGATGGAAATATGTCCGAAACGGATATTTGTTCCAAACGGAAATTTGTTCGACGGAAATTTGGTCGACTGAAACTTGTTCGAAACAGAAATTTGTTTGACGGAATTTGGTTCGAAACGGAAATTTGTTCGACGGAATTTTGTTGGAAAGACTAAGAAGCCGCTAGGGGATTGCTCCCCGTAGGGCATTAGCGTTATAGGCCTTGTGCTTTGTCATTGAAGAACCTCCGGAAGGAGAGGTAGGGGGGTGGGAGGGGTGGGAGGGATGTGGGAGCGAAGAATGACAGCTGAAAAGGATCATCATGGTTTAGATCTTTATAAGTGTAAAGTGCAAACCTACTTGTTTTCGAATCAAACTTGCCGCCATTTATTTCTTCGCAGTTTTCACTATTACATTAAGCTATAGTAAGCTTCTTATAGCAAGGGTTGTTCTAAATTCTAAACTGCAAATTTTTCAAACTATGTAAGTTGTTTTCTATAATACCAGTATTTCAAATAAAGGAAGCATAAATAAATTTAAAAATTTTAAAAGTATCTGTCTTTCTATATACGCCTTAAAAAGTAGAAAATAAACCTAAATCATATCGATAGTGTAATCAGTCACTGATTTCGTATTCACTTCAAAGGAAAATGAGGCGCCGCCATTCTTGCTGAGTAAGTAAATCGGCGCCCCATCTTCCTTTGAAGTGAATAGGAATTCATGACTGATTGCACCATCGATATGCTTTAGTTCTATTTTCTGATTTTTAGGGCACATATGGTAAGATTATTTTTTAAGTTTTTAAATTTATTTATATTTTTACTTTGTCACTAAAAGCACCTACTTTCAGAATCTTTCATTTGATACATGAACATCGAACATATTTTTCCTCCCCCTGTTTTTATAGTCGTGTTTCATGTAGCCCATGACATTGGAGACGTGACAAGCTTTAATTTGAGATATATCTCTTTAAGGGATTTGGTGGAATTTGTTCGACAGAAATTTGTTCGGAACGGAAATCTTTTCCACAGAAACTTGTTCGAAACGGAAATTTGTTCGAAACAGAATTTTTTTCCAAACAGAATCAAAGTTATTTTAGGAAAAGTGTCGGGATTATTGTATCTATCAAGTGAGAAAGATTTTCAGTGTGATTTTTAATGGAGGGCTGGGTGGCGGTGTAGTAGTTTTTACTTTTTATCTCGTTTTCAAAGAAAACAGGATAATAATTTCGCTTTGTCGTCCGTCTGTCTGCCTGTCTGTAGACATCGAACATTTTTTTTACATAGATAAATAAAAAATACTCTTTTGCATTGGATAGGTATTGATGGAATATTACGATATCCATTTAACGAATCTCTCTCTAAACCTATAATTATGTCCTCTAGAGGTGGAAAATTTTGAAAATTCCAAAATTTCGAACGAAAATTGCAAACGATGTACTTAAGCTAGAAATTTGAAGTTTTGATGATGGAATGTGAAGGTCACGAAGTTTTTATTGCCAACAATGAGTTGATCCCTTAGACCCAGAGGGAGTGGAAAAACACACCATTTTAGTTGAAGCAAATAGTTGTTTGTTTTTAGAAATAAATGAAAAATTCCTTTTAGGTTAGATAGGAATTGAAAAATATTATGATTCCCACTTTTTAAATCTACCAAAAACTATAATTGCTCCCTCCCCGGGGGAAGACAATTAATTTGCTTTATCAGATAATTGTTTGCATTTACAAATAAATGAAAAATCTTTTTTTAGGTTTAGATAGGAATTGATAGAATATTATGATTCGCACTTTCGTAATCTTTCGAACACTATAATTGCGCCCTCTAACGGTGAAAAAGATTGAAAATTCCAAATTTCAAACGAATATTGCAACGAGGTATTAATAACAGAAATATAAAATTTTGGTAGTATAATGTGAACGTCGTGAAGTTTCTATTGTAAACAATCTAAATTATAATTAGAAAACTCTTTTTTAATTTTATTGGTACTAATGAAATATTACAATAAGTGTTTTATAAATACTTAAACAGTTTTAATACCTACTTATATATCTTAAGTAGTAGTTTTTGAGAAAAATTCACTGACAGCTAAGACCTGCTTTTCACATTTAAGAATTAAAAACTAATAATTTTATATTGTATAATTACTAAAAAATACTCTTTGCATTTTCGCCATCATCCGCTAGCTCAAATTAAAACTTTTAAGGAATGAAATTTTAGGTAAATGAAATTTTTTTTTCTCTTTGAAAACGAAATTCCCATATGCGCCAGAGGCTATATGCGTCCTTCTAATATTCTTCGAGTTTTAATTTTTGATTTTTTTTTAAAGATTTTTCTATTACAACTATACGCTGAGTGATCATTGAAATAATGACCACCCTATGTTACGCCAATGGGACCCTAATTTCGAAGTCCTATAACTTTTAAAATAAACGTTTTATGGGAAAATGTGACAAAATAAATTAAAGTTTTAAATCATTTCCATCAAAATATCCATTTTCAACAATATTCCTTCGGTATTTAAAGAGTAAATTAAAGTTCTAATTCATTTCTATCTAAATATACATTTTCAACAATATTCCTTCAGTATTTAGAGAGCTATGGAAGTTTCAACATATAATAATAGCATGCTAGACATTGGAAGTTAATTAAAACTTCAATGAAAAATATTATTTCAAACCTGTTCATGTATAAATACACATTTTAAAAGTGTGTGCAAATAATTCCTTAAGTTGTTTTTAATAAATTTCTTAGAGCAAATTACTGCTCTGAAAGTTTTAAACTTCAATACCTGTTTATATATTGTTAAAAATTGAGATTTAGATAGATTTTATTCAGACCTCTAAATTATCATAAGCCACATTTCTCACAAAACGCTTATTTTAGAAGTTATAGAACTTCGAAGGTAAGTACCCAATTGAAATAACATTGGGTGGTTTTGTTACGTCAGTGTGACGCTAATTACGAAAAAATGACACTGATTCCAAAGTTTATTCAGCGTATGTCTTCTCTAAAAACCTAGATCTTGTAAATACATGAATAAATGTTTTGGGTTTTGGGAGAGAGAGCCAAGTGGTCAGATTGAGAATATAACTAGAAGACGCATATCGCTTTTGGCGCATATAAGATTCTCGTTTTCAAAAGAAACGTTTTTTTTTCTTTATCTACTGTTTCATTCCATAAAAGTTTTCATTTGAGCTAGCGGATGATGGGAAAAATGCAAAGAGTATTTTATTAGTAATTATACAACATAAGAGTATTCGTCTTTTAATTCTTAAATCTAAAAAGTTCAATTTCCCACACTCTGTAAGAAAAGAGGGTTCCAGCTGTCAGTGGAACTCCTAAAACTACCACTAATTTTTAGAATTTATATTTTATATATAACAGTTGTAAACTAGTAATTATAAGTAACTCTCTCATCACCATTTATATATTTATCTAGTAATTGAAAAGACCGTCGCATCCACCTTTATGGATGTGGCGAAAGATTTTGATAAGATCTGAATCGACGGCATCATCTTTAAAGTGATTCAGGCCAACTTTCCTTCGGGTATGACCCACATTTTACAGTCATATCTGAATGAAAGAACATTTTGTGTTAGGAATGGCAACCGCCTTTCCACTGAAAGAAACATAGGATGCTGGTGTCCCACAAGGCTCTTTTTTTGGGCCGTGCTCTATTCAACTTCTATATGCCCGATCTACCAGATCTCCATCCTCTCATGACGTCACTTTACGCTGATGATATTGCTCTACTCTCTTCATCCCTGAGCTCCAGCCTGATCATCAGAAGGTTGCAGATTGGGATGGACAAAATAGAGCGCCGGTACTCCAAATGGAAAATCAAGATTAACCCAGATAAAAGCCAGTCAGTTTTCTTCTCTAGAAAGAAGATTGTTAATCCTGATTCTCGTAAAGTTTTTGGAGCTGAAACATTGTGGAAACCAACGGTGAAATACCTTGGTGTCATTCTACATAAATACTTTGTTGGAATGCATATATTGATCATGTGCTCTCAAAAGCTCAAATCATCAGTTGTAAACTTGCACTCCTGATAGGATGGAGTCAAAACTGCTTCCAGAAAAGAATTTCTTTATGAGACGGCGGTTCGGCTTGACATTTTCCTCACCAGTGTGGGGTAATACTACCAACACCAATGTCAGGAGGCTTCAGAACTTCCAAAATAAAATCCTCAGATCTGTGGTCAGTGCTCTGTGGTTTGTGAAAAACTATACCATTCACACTGATTTGAGCACTGACCACATTACACTCATATTCGGAAGCTCGAGAAGAACTTCTTTTGAAGCAGTGGGAAATCATCCTTATGATATAAGATCCTTGATCAATTACGATCCCTTGGTTTTAAAAAAATTCAAGTGTCCTAAGATTTGACACTCGCATGTTTTACTTTTAGTTGTCTACGGCATAAAGATATATATAAATATTAAAACTGCTAAGTATTTTAAAAATGCGCATTATAAAATTTCATTAAAACCAATCAAATTAAAAAAGAGTTATAATTATCATTTACATTGTTTCCAATGGAAACTTCACGACGTTCACATTCCATTATCCAAATTTCATATATCTGTCATTAATACCTCGTTGGTCTGTAAATGGTAGCTAGGTATAAACTGGAAGGAGAGCTGTGTACCAATCCCCACTGATGATGTACAGAACCGGACAGGTTTAGCACCTAATGTCAGATCTCACCTTCTCGTGAGCAGGCCGTTAGAACTTTCCAAAAGAGATATTTTCTTTGGAAAGAGACGGAAGGGCTGCCAGTTCAATATGGCCTACTGGTCTGGTCATCTATGGTCACTTTTTCTTCAACTTCAACTCTGCTTATGAGTGGTCAACTTCACAGGGTCCTGGTGCTCACCATCAATGCCTATTAGACTAGACTTGTTTATGGATTAACCTGATTATAGATCCTGGACTTACTGCACTGATGGGCCTCTGTTGAGGGAGAATCTGCCGCTGTATTTTCTGTTTGTTTCTGGGTTGCCAGCCCTAAGCGAACAGAGGCATGAGATACCTTGCATCAGCTGATGGATAAAAACTTCAAGCAAAAAAAGTTCAGTTGGGTTGGGTTGTTTTACCTCTGAGCGGCACTTTTTTGCACACCATGGTCTAAATGGCCAGGTCACATGGACCCCGAAGGCTCAGAGAAGGTTGGGGGAGGGGACCCACTGGAACAGCTGTTGGGAGACAGATGGTTGCCTCCCGTCAAGGCCATCCAGCGTATTCTTTAACGTGCACAGGGTATGGCTCTCCCGCACACGGGGCCACGGCTTAACGTTCCATCCGACGGACGGCGGCCTTTCCACACACACCTTGTCCCCTACTGACCGTGAGCAGGGCGGGGAATTTTGCGGAGATAAATCTCAACGCTGACCCTGCTGGGACTCGAACCTGGGAACTACAGATTATGAGCCTGGCGCGCTACCGATTGAGCCACCCCCGCCCCCAAAAAAAGTTCAGTAGTTCTTCTCGAGCCAATGAATGTAGCATACCGAAGATGGATGAAGAAATGGCAGAAAAACTTTGTTAATTGAAGTAATAAATGCTTATGTAGCATGCATTTTAAGAAACTGGCATTACTGATATTGGTTAATGTTGCAATTTAGCGAGATTTTGCAGAAAGTACAAATCTGACACTGCATTCAGATGAGCTATAATGCTTCGTGCTCTGTGATATCATCAGTTATAGCGATATCAGCCAGTTCCAGGACACATCAATGCTCTCTGGAGAATATTTCAGAAACTATTGCCAAAATACGATATGATTCAAAAGTCTGAAATACTAGTGAATCGCATAAATACGATTTTCGTTTCATTTCGTATTTTATATGCATTTCATCGATTGATTACAGAATATAGAATATATTATTAGAATATAGGCATAAAAACAATCAAACAATTTTATTTTACATCTGTGTAATCTCTTTTGGAAGGGAACGGAAGTGGAGGGCTGCCAGTTCAGTATGGCCTACTGATCTAGTCACATTGGCCACTTTTTTCTTTTTACAACCCTGCTGAGAAGTGGTCAACTTCACAGTGTCATGGTGCTGACCATTTATACTTACTAGACTTGACTTTTTTATGGATTAACCTGATTATAGATCCTGGACTTACTGCACTGATGGGCCTCTGTTGAGGGAGAATCTGCCTCTGTATTTTCTGTTTGTTTCTGGGTTGCCAGCCCTAAGCGAACAGAGGCATGAGATACCTTACATCAGCTGATGGATAATCCTGATCAGAGGCCATCGCAAGTACCTTAATCTCACTTAGCTAGTTGGGCATCGTCAATCCTAAACAGGAGTAATGTTTCTCAGGCAAGTCATATGGCTCTGTTAGAATATTATCATAATTATAAGATCCACTTGAAAAGGTGGTGCCTGAAGTTCCTACCAGCGTCGGTGACTTCAGCCTTTAGCGGATGGGAACAGGTCTTTGTCCCATGCCTGTGATCAGGGGACTATTTGATATTGTTGGCCCTACCTATCTCAATAAACCTAGTTTCTTTAAAAAACCTAATAACCATTTTCTCTCTGCATGAATGTGGAAGTGAGGATATTACATAGAGAGTATTCTCTTGATGTCGTCACGCAGGAATTCCAGCGCTATAACTAGATATTCTAGGCTTGCAAGACACCAGATGGACAGGTAAAGGTTTGATACTTAAAATAACTTTAAATTTCTCTTTACAGGGAGGGGGGATGGAATCATCACCAAGGCATTGGTCTGCTTCTCAGCAGACACGCTGGTGATGCTCTTCTAGCATAAGAGTTCATTAATGAAAGGTTTCTTACAGCAAAATTTCAGAGAAGCTTATCTGCTGTTATGCCTCCACTGAGGATGCTGATGAGAAAGATAGTTTTTACGGACAACTTCAGGATATTTTGAATTCTGTCAAGAAAGGAGATATTACCCTTGTTCTAGGTAACTTCAATGCCAAAGTTGGTGCTGACTCTGACCTTTGGAGTGGGGTAATAGGGCAATGGCAATGGGCATTGCAGCTACCAATACCTACAGGTAAGTAAACTCAATGGATTCAGAATAACTAACACTTATTACAAACACCGCGTGGGTTTCACCAGATGGGCTGCATAAGAATATGATTGATTACATATTAATTAATAGCAAATGGGCTAGTTCTGTTAGGAATACCAGGACACATAGGGGAGCTGAAATTGGATCTGTCCATTACCTTGTTAAAAGTGTCTTGCAACTTAAACTTAAGAAGTGTTGTGCTAAGGTTAAAAAATATGCTTTTAATACTGAAGCTCTGAATGACTCAGTTTTAGCTAAAGCTTTCCATGATAGGTTACTTAGTCATTATGACAGTCATGGTTTGCTTACTACTGAAGTTTAGAAAGAATGGGACCGTTTTAAACAGGCTTTTTTGGAATCTAACAGTGTTTTTTTAGGAAAAAAGAAGCAGAGGATGTATAATTATTTGAGTGATAAGGCATTTTAACTTATTTCAGAAAGAAGGAATTGCAGGAATGTCCTTAATCAATACCCTACTCGTCCTAATAAAAAGCAGTATAGAGAGCTTAACAAACATATAAAGGATCAGTTAGTTAGCTGCTGATAAGAATCGTTGGCTTGATGGCTTGGTTGACAAAACCAAGGAAGAAATTAGACAGCACAACAGCAAAGAGCTGTACCAAATAGTTAATGTTTTGTGTGGTAGAAAATGGATGGGCATACAGGGATTGAAAGATAAACAAGATAAGATTATAGAAAGTGAGGATTCTGTCATGGCTACGTGGGCTGAGCATTTCAGTGATGTTCTAAATAATGTGGCTAGTTTTACTCCCATTGTTTGTAATGATGATAAATGCATTAGTGGCTTTAATTATTGGCCCTATAACACAATCTGAAGTTAATTTGGCTGTTCCTAAATTTAAACTTCATAATCCCCAGGGGTAGATGAAATTACTACAGAAATGCTTAGAGCTGGGAATGTTTCGGTTGCCACTTGGATGACTGAAATTCTGAATTGGATTCAGAATAAGATTTCCAATTGTGGATTCAGAAGTGGTAGGGGATGTGTGGATTAGATATTTTCACTTAGGCAGATTCTTGAGAAATGTTTAGAGTTTCAGAAACCTTTGGTTGCTAGCTTTGTTGATTTCAAAAAGGCTTTCGACTCTGTTGATCATCATAATTTGTGGTTGATTGTGAAATCATATGGTATACCAGACAAGTTAGTTAACATAATGAAAGCTCTCTAAGATAACATTAAGTCGTGTGTGAGAGTCGGCAAGGCTTGTAGCAATTGATTTAGCATTACTTCTCGTGTTCGATAAGGGTGCATTTTGTCTCCTTTTCTCTTTAGCTTGGTTATTGATTATGTTATGCGAAATTCATTTCAAGGGAAAGATTTTGGCCTTAAATGGACTGGGAGATACGGAAATTTCTGATTTAGATTATGCTGATGATTTAGCCCTTTTGGCAAATGATGTTGATGAGATGAACTCTTTCATTCGAGCTGTTGATGAGACTGGTATTAGAGTAGATTTGGTCTGCGATCACATTTTTCAAAACAATAAAACTTGTTTTATAAGTCACAGAACTTTGACGTTAGCTTCCGTTTGACTTAACGTAGGGATTTTCCTTAATTTATGTAAACCAGTGTATTTTGAAATGAGTGGTATACAATATATATTATCGAATATGTATATTTACATATATATTATCTTATATGATCGCATATAAGGCTATTTTGCTGCTGAAGGTCAGTTTTTGTCTAACTGAAGAGTAAGGAAATCAAATTCCTTAAGATATTTTAATTTACGGATTAAGTATTTTAGCTTTGGTTCAACTGTTTATGAGCCTACACTCTACAGCAAAACAGTGGGTGTTAAGAAATTCGCATCATTAAACAAATGCGAAATCTACGTTTATAAAATTTTAAAATCAGATTATAAATAACGCTTAGGGTTATCGACAGTTTCAGTAACAACAATTAGACTGCTTTCAAATGTATCAATACTGTTGCATATTGAAATATTTTTGCATGAATTTGTGCGATCACTTTTTGTAATATTAGCGAAGGATAAATATGCATAGCATATCAGAGAATTGTTGCTTTGGGATGTATTACTTCTGAGTAAAAGTTCGAGTCCCAGCTGGGTCAGTGTTGAGATTTATCTCCTCAAAATTCCCTGCCCTGCTCACGGCAGTAGGGGATACCGATGGGCTTGGAAATACCGCCGTCCGTCGGATGGGATATTAAGCCGTGGCCCATGTGCGGGAGAGACATACCCTGTGCACGTTAAAGAACACGCTGGATGGCCTTGACGGGAGGCTACCATCTGTCTCCCAGCAGCTGTTTCTGTGCGTCCCCTCTCCCAACCTTCTCTGAGTATTCGGGATCCATGTGACCTGGCCGTTTAGCCCATTGTGTGCAAAAAAAGTGCCGCTCAGAGGTAAAACAACCCAACTCAACTTCTGAGTAGCACGTTTTTGCCCACACTGGGCTAAACGGCCAGGTCACAAGTATCACAAGGTCACAGAGAAGGTTAGGGAAAGGTGTCCCAGAGGAGAGCTGCTAGGAAAGACGTAGTAGCCACACTTCATGACCATCCAACGTGTTCTTAACGTTGAAAAGAGTATGACTATCTCTCCTGCATCCACGACCAAGGCCTAACGTTCAGTTCGATGGATGATGGTCTTATCAAGCCCCACGGTGTTTCCTGGTTCATTAATGTCAGAATGGGAGTTAAAGGAGATAAAACTCAATGCAGGCACAATTGGTACTCGAACCTAGGAATTGCAAATTGGACTTTACGTTTATAATTCAGTCGGTAGCATGCCAGGTTCGAAATCTATAGTTCCCACGTTCGAGTCCCACCTGTGATAGGGTGGAGATTTATCTACGTTAATCGGTCACTATGCCTCTGGTAAGCAGAGGTTACCGATGGGCTGGAAAGCTGTCGTATGTCGAATGGGACCCTTTTTGCGGGAGAACTACACCTTATGTATGTTAAAGAATATTTTGGATGGCCTTGACGGGAGTCTATCATATCTCTCCTAACAGCTGACCGTGGTATCCTCTCCGCCACGCCCAACTTTCTCTGGGCCTTCAGGGTCCTTGTTACCTGGCCATTTAGTCCATTGGGTGTAATAAATGCCGTACATAGGTTACGTAATCCAACCTAATGTCACTTTAATATCTATGATATTTAAGTAAGTAATATTTCTGTAGAGTTTTGAATTGAAACAACGCTTTTTGATTGATATGACCACGGAATAACGGTATTACATGATGATGAGACGCCAGAACTTTCAAGATATCAAAAGTATGGGTGTGTTTATCATGAGAGTTTCGAAAAAAAAAACATTGATTTACGATGCAAAAAAAAAAGGGGAAAACACATCTCATCTCTCCTACGATTTCTGACCGTTGTGGCTCTTAGGAAACTTGTTCTCGTAGTTCCCTATACATCAGATAAAAAAAGAAAGAACGGAAGACGAAAAAAAAAACGAGACGATAAAAGGAAAAAAAAACTCTCATGTGCTTCTGGAACTTTCAGCAGTTGTCGAAGAATAAATAGTTTGGCTACAGGTACTGAAGCGGTACAGAGCATTTTTCTAATATTTGAGCCAACACCTGGGAAACCAATGCATCTTGGTGTTCTAGTTTTGTGGTGAGTTCACTGTAAACAGCAAGAGTAGTGGTCTTTGGAAACCGTACAAATATTTGCCGCTGGAGTAGAGACCCAAATATCGATGTATACTTTGTTGCTCTTCAAGAGCTAAGGAAAAATCTTTGAACTGTGGGATCGAGCGTCTGCCTTATGGAGTGTAATAACATGTCTTTCACAAATATAACAAGATATTTGATATAACAAGATGTTTGTATCAAAGGTACTGAGGTATCAATAATCGAAGTACTGATGTATGTTATTTAATTCTATCTTTCAGGATAAACTATTTGTCTTATACTGTACTAGAGTCACTCTAATATGTAACTTATATATATAGCCGTAAAAACAATGTCAACAGTGGAGCTATTACTAGAGCATGAACATAAGTATTTACAAACACTTCAATAGTTTTTTTAAACTTTTATATCGCTATATATATATAGCTCTGCAGGTTTACGACTAAAAACGAACACAAATATACTTTATAAATAATGTTTATGTGTGATAAATCATGCAAGTACAAAAAATGCCGTGTTGAAATTTAGGATGTGTGTACAAATGGATCTATGAATAATCTCATAATAAATGAATTTGCTGTTACAGTATGAAATGAATCCTTCAATTCGACATTATTCGAAAACTGATCAATCAATATTTACATATTAAAGTTTTAAAATGGTTCCGTGGATATTTACATTGCGTTACATTTGCAAATAGATCCGTGGAAATTACGTGGTGTTGCTAAACGCAAAGACTTTACATTTCTAATACATTGATGGGTTGGTTTACCTCTGAGCAAAAAATCCTCTGAAAATTATTTTTTGAACACAATGGTCTAAATTGCATGTCACAAGGACCCCGAAGGCTCAGAAAAGGGACCCAAAGGAACAGCTGTTAGGAGACAGATGGTAGCCTCGCGTCAAGGCATTCAGTATTTTGTTCAACGTGCACCGGGTATGGATTTTCCACATATTGGGCCACGGCTTAACGTCCCATACGACGGACGAACTGCCCCCTTTCCAAGCCCATCGGTGTCCCCCTATTGACCGTGGGCAGGGCGAAGAGTTTTGCGGAGGTAAATCTCAACACTAACCCAGCTGGGACTGGAATCTGGGAACTGCAGATTACGGGCCTGACGCTCTACCGACTGAGCCACCCAGTCTCATATATTGTTGGAATTCACATTAAACTAACACAGGTTTCAGTAATTAGTAAAGTTAAAAAATTAACTTGCAATAGTTCCAAAATTTATCTTTAATTTAATAATAATTAATGGATAAAAAAAACATGAAGATGACGCTATATAGCGAGTTTAGTATCCTCCCCTCTTACCGTTGAGGAGATATTTTATCTTATTTTTTGGGGGCGAAGAAATTTTAGATGAAAAACTCATACCTTGCTCTAGATTTTAAGGGGAAACTGCATATACAAAATTAGGTGATCCTAGCTCTTGTCATTCAGCAAGCATTCCTGAACAAAGAGACAAATGTATAATAGACAATGAGTAAGTTTGTGGAAGATTACGTTAGTTATTTTTAGAATACTATAAAAAATGTTAGTTTACCAGATATGATTTATTACAACATCCATAACTCTGAATTAACAGATAAAGTATTTGGTGCTTCACAACTGAACTCAGAATTGCTGATCGAAATATCTGCTATAAAGGTTTATGAAAATATCAGCTAGACAATAACTCCATTGTAAATCGATTGATCTGATATTTCACAGCATTCATTTCGCAATAGCTTGATATGCTACCAGAAGGAATCGATCTAGCTGGGGAGTGTCCATTCCCACTTGAGAATTCCAATAAGTGTAATAGATGCAAAAATTGTTAAGCTTATGTATAAGTCACGAATTTTTCAAGAACATTTTTCTACTCCTTAAACAGACAGGAAAATTTTATACTGCAATAGAATTCCACCCCATATTTTTTATAGATTAGGGACTAGCTACCAGTAATTCAACAGCAGATCACTTTTAATGTTATGAAACGTGGGTTCAGAAATATATTCGGGAACGCACCTTTCCCTTAAATTCCCCTTATATGACTCTCCCACCCTTATTAAATTAGTGGGGAGAGCGATACCCTGTGCACGGTAAAGAACACACTGGATGGCGTTAACACGAGGCTACCATCTGTCTCCCAACAGCTGTTCCAGTGGGTCCACTCCCCCAACTTTCTGAGCCTTCGGGATCCTTATGACTTGGCCATTTAGCCCATTTTGTGCAAAAAAGTGCCGCTCAGAATTAAAAACCCAACTCAACCCATCAGTATTATGGGATAAACATAATTTAGAATATTAATATTTAAGAAATGACTTTTTTACGTGCTAATCTTTTTGACTCGGTAATTACGTAATTATATGTAATTATTAAATTCATCAAAAGTGAATTTAATAATTACATATAATTATGTAATGAAATTAAAAAAATTATTTTGCAATATAATAAAAAAACTAATTTTGCCCCTGTAACGTAATGTTTTTGCACCACACTTTACTTCCTCCAACTTGAATATGATCATCCATCGCAAAGATTAATATTCTCCGATAATTTTTTAACATGGGAAGAGGTGCTTGTGGTCTTGCAATGCTTGTAAAGTGTAGACCAGCCATTGATATACAGGAATGGACTGTATTTTGGTGTCATCTATGGTAATAACAGAATCTACGCACAATTGCATTGAAGTTGCATGACACACAACAAGAGCTGTTTTACTGTATTTCACAAGAATCCACAAAACTGTTTCGCAGGTGTCATTCATTTGATGTGTTTATCATGACATGATGCATATAAATTATTGCTTTTTATTTTTATTGCCTTTTAGTGCTTTCTGAAATTTTAGAATTTTGCAACTTTTGGGACGGTATTTGCAGATTAATATATATGTATTAAATTTCGACAAAATGGTTAGAAATTATTGTTATTATTCGTACTTTAATAAATAAAGCCCATTCAAATGAAAGTATTTTATTTTCTATGACAAAACTTAGAATTTAAAACGGTTAAACAAGTCAGTTTCCCCAATAATTTGTTATAGAGTGAGAGCCTATGATTTCAGCAACTCTTTTCATGTTGTTACTTAGATAAATATGTATCAAAACAATAAAGCTCTTTATTTAATCCTATTTATTTCAGTTCCTCCTCAAGAAGTAATTATAATGGATGAACATGGACAACGCCTTCGTGACACTATTGGACCTTATGATGAAGGAGCATACGTTACCCTCATCTGTGAAGCTGAAGGTGGTAAGAATGCTACGTTTCTTGTTATGTCCTATATATTTTATTAATAAATAAAATATTTTTATGCATATTACATGTATCTTCTCTGATATGTTATGTCTCACGCATCGTTCGCTATTCATTTACATTTGAAACATTTATCTACATTTAAAAAATTTCAGAATATCTTACTTTGCAGCAATATCCTCCTTTTTTTCCCAGTCATTTTCAAATGCTCTTTTTGTTTTTCAGCTTACTACCCGACAAATTGTCTTTCAGCTCCTCTTTTTCAATTACTAAATGTTGACTGGCCTTTGCTTTAATCTACCCGCTTTAATTATTTTTCGTTCCCGTCTCCCTACTCCTCTTATTTTCATCTTTCTTCATCTTAAATGACGGAGCTGTAATCCTCTACTTTTGTTGTATCGATGGCGTACTCTTCAGTTTTCTATATTAGTAGTGCAGTGGTCTTAATTATACTCACTTACCTCATTCGCATTTCTCATGATTAGTTTTTTTTTTCTTTCTATTCATTAAAATCTTCATCTTTTGCATCTTGTTTTAATCCTCCCATTTTCTTTTCAACTTCTGATATTAATAATTTCTCATTTCTACATTTTTTTTTTCAAAAATCATGAATTATTATAATTTGTAGTATCTGTATTTACTGCTTCCCAAAATTCAGAGTATGTTCTAATTTAATCTGGATTTTTTTCACTGTCTTCTCTATACTACCCCACTCCCTAAAAAAAAGAAAAAGAAAAAGAAATGTAATTCATATTATAATAAATCTGACCGTAAAAAGAAATTCAATCTAGAAAGTTAAAGATGTGGTCCATTCGAAAATTTGAAATATTTGATTATATTGCTTTACATATTTTTTACATGAAGAACTGTTATAGTTTAGTGTATTCATATATATATATACAACTATCCCTCGATTTACACTGATGATAGGTTCCGCACAAAACCGTGTAAATCGAAATCTTGGATTTTGCTATGTAAAACCGTGTAAAACGAAAAAAAAAGCACTAAAATGTGCATAATTCAGTTTCGATTTACACGGTTTTGATTTCGATTACACGGATTTCGATTTACACGGTTTTGTGCGGAACCTATCGTCAGTGTAAATCGAGGGATAGGTGTACATGGCAATGTTGTCGTTTTTTTCTCTGTTTCTTTACATTGTTGTAATTTGTTTTTCCAACTTCACCTTGAAAATAATCAAGAATATTTAATTTTACTTTAATTACTTAATTTTAAACATTTTTATTTCATTCTTTGCTGTTTACCTTTTTAGATTATAGTAGTAAGTAATTATTTCTTCTATATTTATTTCATACTGTTTCTTCTATCTTTCTTATATTACAATGTATATTTTTGTGTTGATAATTCCAACTATGCATTGATAACCCCATACTACGCGTTGATATTTTCATGCTGTTCTAAACCAAAGCCTTAAAAATATTGTACTGCTTCAGATATCAGGAATAACACTTTGTATGAAATTATTTAAACGTGTTTAAAAGACGCATGAAATGGGAAAAATAAAATACTGATTTACTTTAATTCAGAATTATATTGTATATTTAAGAATTATATTTTCAACGACAGTGGTTCTTAACTTCATTAAGAAGGTTGATTCTCAAAATATGTTCTCGCACTCCTAAACCAAAATTCTTTGTTAGATAAGTTTTTATATATTTTTTTACACTTTTTCAGGGGAAACGTTTTTTAAAACGGAGTAAAACTATAAGAGTGACAGAGACATTATTATGTCTTATTTAATTTGAATATAATATTAAAATTAAATTACAGGCTCAATGACTCTTTTGCTGTCCTGTTTTGGGTAATAATCACGATAAGCGCAAGATATCAAGAAACGGAACAATTTTTTTGAAATTGCCACACGAATGTCATCATTCACATTCAAGCGGTTTTCTGGTCTTTATTTTAATATATATATATATGGGATACGAAAATCCTATCTCACATAAGTATACATTGTAAAAAGTTACTTTTCTCTTTGTATATGATCATTGATCTTAAAATTATCTAACAATGTTTCACACCCGCAGAGAGTGTGTATCACCGGTTAAGAACCACTGTTCTATGAGAAAAAAGGACAGGGATTTTGATGACATTTATTACATGGAGGGAAATGATAACTTCTGATGAGGAATTTTTAACTTTGTCAAAATACGAAAACATTGCCTACAAATGTTTGATTAGGCCCTCTGCTAAATAGCACTTTCTGCATCTTTTAAATGAAAATTAAAACTTTAACGACCAGGTCGGAAAATATTTTTATCCGTAACAGTCACATTTTTTTCACTCAACAACCTTATTTTGAAGGATTAACTTTTACAGATATAACCTTCTTCATATCTTAATTATGAGTTGTGGTAAATTTCTCCTTTAAGCTAAAACAAAATGAAATTGTTACTCACTGTGCTTTGTTTCTTTTTTATTTAGTTTTCTCATTTAGTCTGTTTTCGTAATCAGAGATCCTGATTAATAAGCCATTAATAATATCCTTGTGTAAACGATTGTTTATTTTTAAGAAACAAGAAAATCAGAAAGTGTCTAAGGTTTTCAGTCGTTTTAAATGTTACGCATGGTTCCGTTTTATATTCATTAAATGAACTTTCTTGGAAACGTTAAAGACAACATTAACATTTCCGTATTCTGGTGAAACGTAGTGAAATAGCGGATTTACCGTATACCGATGAAACGGAGTGAAAATAAGGACGGTATCTGGTACTATTCGTCTAACGCCAACTGATCTAATGTCGTTTCGTCCAATGCCGATTCGTCTAAAGGGGACAATTTGTCCAATGGACAATAGGTCTAAAGAGACGTTTCGTCTAATGTGACAATTCGTCAAAAGCCGATTCGTCCAATGGGACAGTTTGTCTAAAGCCTATTTGTTAAATGTTTGTCTAAAGCCTATTTGTCAAATGAGAGAACTCGTCCAAAAGTGCTAAATGGCGATGAAATGTTATATTTCATGGTTATTGTTCTGAAACAAATATTTCATTTTTTAAATTTGTTTTAGCACATTTTCTTGAAAACAAAACTTGTTTATGTTATTGCTAGGTTTGAAAGGATTAAGTTCCATTGATTTAAGATTGCGTCTGTCTGTGCACACAACGTTTCTGATAATAATCAACCGATATCGATGGCACTTTTGAGTTCGATGGAGGAAAGGGTCTAATTTTTCACGCGTATATTTTTAGTTCCTGAGCTACCCAGTAAGTGGGAGAATACCACCTAAAAACGCTGCTGCTGCATTTTTACTACGCACAATTCGAAGTCAAATATATAAATCGAATATATTTAGAATTCCTTGATTAAGCTTTAATTTCGTTGATCGATTTGTTTTGGCTTTCAATTTATATTGGGTTAATAATTTTTTTGAAGTTCACTATTAAAAAACATGTGTTACGTCACCACACGTATTATCACCATTAACCATTTTATTTGAGAATAATTTTAAAAGCAATACATGATCACCATGCTTTTCCCATTAATTTACGAAAATAGGCAATTTTATTTATGAAGTTCACTAACACGCATTTTGATTCGTTTTGAATCATGGAATCTAGTTGCACTAAGAAAGACGACATAAAATACGACAGTCGGAAAAAGGGCTGTTTAGGAGAAAAGATTCGATTGAGTTTCTCCCCCCCCGCCTTCGATTTTTTTTTTCTAGATATTGGCCTGCCCACGAGGAATAGATCTCGGGGCTGTAGAGAGAAGAGCCAGCCGCTACCCTCGAGATTGTTAATAACCGAATTGGAGAGAAAAAAATCTTAACTCAATAAATATCACACATTTTGAAAGAAATTTTTTAAAAGGTCTTTAAAACGGAAGGTTTGAAATAGAAGGTCTTTAAAACGGAAGGTTATGTACTGGCAAGCCTCGATCTAGAAAAAAAACGAGGGGGGAAGGGCAAAAATTACAATCGAGCCGGAAAATATAAATAGAAGGGACAAGAGACTTTATTTCCAATGACGTATAACATTTCACCATCAGTTTTGATGGTTTAAAAAAATTGAAAAATGCATCAAATATAAATAAATTAGTATATTTTTTTTTGCTTTTTTACCCTTACTCCCATTCTGAAACAGGGGGCATAGCCCTCTTGTCACCCTTCTCCGGTAGATCCAGCCTCGTGTGCTGGGATGATGTGGGCAATCAGTTCCAAGACAATCTAGTCACCTCTCAGGACTTAATTTTTCAAGATTCACGAAATTTCGATTTTTAAAAAATTTTAATCTTCAAAATACATTTACTGTATGAGAGTTTCGGACAGTTTTTTTGTTGTTTTACTTCTGAGTGATTTATTATTACTCTCTCCGTTTGAAAGATCGTTATAAATTTCTTTAAAAAACGCTTGAAGTATGCACAAGTTTAATAATTGTTTGACTCCATTACCCTTACTAGGATTCTCAAATGAGGGAGCTCTTGCTCTACCCCCCGCCCGATCCAACACTACTATTAAAAGAAGCATTGGACGAATCATACCCTTAGACGAATAGTCCATTGGAACAATTTGGACGAATTATCCCCTTTGGACCAAACGGGGTTGGACGAATGAAATATTTCCCGTCCCTTTGAATATCCGAATTGCAATAATCCGAATTGCTTTGAATAGTCCGAATTGCAATAATCCCGTCCCTTTGGACCAAACGGTCCAAAGGGACGGGATTATTGCAAAAATTAGGACGAATTGTCCCCTTGGACCAAACGGTCCAAAGGGACGGGATTATTGCAAAAATTAGGACGAATTGTCCCCTTGGACCAAACGACATTGAACCAATTGTCAATAGACGAAAGGTGCGGGACCGAATAAGGACATATATCTAAGGAATGACTGCTTTCAGTCTCGTGTGCAAATCAACGAAGCCTAGTGCCTAAAAGTTAAACAAATGCGTTCTGGTGCTGTAGCTCATTTCAGATGTGGTTTGATATATCAGTCATATCAGGATAACAGAATCTAAAATCCCACAAGATACCAATTGTGTGAAAGTTTTTACTTTTTAATATGGATCGATTTAGGGAGCTCAAGGTTAGATAGTTATAGGAGTAAGTAATCAATGTCCAGATGTTAGACATTCTGTCATTTACTGATTCGGGATATTATTTCGGACTTTTAGCAAAAGACCACTAGAAGAGTGAATTTCAGGGGATATCTTCTCGTAATCGTATTACCGGACACGAGCAGTTTGCTGTGGCCGGATAAGAAAAAATTAAATTACATTTTATTCATGTGCCAAGAAAATTGTAAAAGTAAATTTGCAGAAAATAATTTTTCGGAGACATAAAAGCTTTTATTTTTCATTTTTAACACATATTTGTAAACTATCATGGAATATGAACAGACGGTGTACGGCCTAAATTCTTTATACGGCTAAGCTATTATAGTAATGGAAGGGAGTTGGATCAGTCGGTAGCACACAAGTCCAATAACATGCTTCTCAGATATTCTACTCTCGCCTGTGCCAGCGTTGAGATTAATCTCAGCTAAACCCATAGATAGACTTGCTTGGAGAACTAAATTGCACGGTCTGGTTGGACTCCGTAGCCCATGGCTGCTTGAGGATGATGATGATGATGATGAAACCCATAACCTGCCCTAGATCAGTAAGGGGATACCGATGGACTTGGAAAGTCCGTCGGATGGGACGTTAAGTTATGGCTTCGTATGCAGGAGAACTATACCCTATGCACGTTAAACTTCCATTTGCCTCCTAACAACTGCCCAGTGAGTACCCTTCGTCAACCTTCTCTAAGCCCTTAGAGTCTTTGCGACCTGGACATTTAACCTACCGTGTGAAAAAAAATATGCCACTCGGAGGTAAAACAGTAAAATAACGGATGATATAAGTTTGAATATATGCTTTTCTGAAAATGTCATTTTTGCATAGAACCTCTGTGATAAACAAAAAATATCATTTATTGTTTTTTATTTCAATAATTGAAATTTTCTGGTGGCCGTAAGAGTACCACTGGATTAAAAGGACATCCAAAGATTACAAGTGCAATATTCGATCAATCTGAAGACACATATATTTAGTACTTTCGCAACTGCGTTTCAACCACGGTATAGTCACTGGAACGTTAGTATCTGCTCCCATTATTAGCAGAAGGCATCATGAACGGGGCCTTAATGATAGGCGACCAGTGGTATGTGCAATTCGTCCCAATGATCGGAAAGGATAAACTGGATTGATTAAGAAATCATGTTACCAGAGCCCAAAAAGGATACAAGTGTATATGTTGATAATTGTGTCCAAACATTCATTCCAGAAAGACATCACATATTGTTTAATTTGGAGAATATCAGGAGCACATCAGCGAAAAACCTAATCGAGAAGATTATCTCTCATTGGAATCTTTATATTGAGTCATGATTTGGACAAATGTAAATTAGTCCTTAAAAAGGTAAAATAGAAACAGATATGGTTTTGAAAGACGATAATTCCAAGATGCCCTATTCCACACAGTTAATTAATATATGAAGAGAAACGCATCAGTCATGTGGAACAGTTCGTTTTGCCACCCTACTTTAAAAGAGCATAATTTATGTTTCAGGGAAATATGTCAGATTCTTCCAATCATCTGTTATTATCCTCCGGGAGAGTAAATGTGTTTTGATGGAAAAATATTCATCATTAATCAGGAGCTTTTGAATGATTTTATTAACAACATGAGGCATCACTTTGGATGTTTCTAGGCATGTCAATAGTTATTTCTATTCTGAATAACATTTGCTGATCCGCTTGAAGTCATCTTTAATTTTTTGAAACAGGGGTTTGTTAAGATATTGAGCTATATGTGAGATGTCTTTACCTTTTTAAAGAAATTGGTATTTTGCCTTGCCAGATCTTTTCAATTTCTGTGGGAAACTATAGTCAATTTATCCGATGCATATAAATTAATGGGCGAGATTGGCAGTCGATTGCAAGTCAGACTTAATGCTCTCATATTGAAGTTCTAGTTTCAATTTGTGATGAGCATTTCTCTGGTAACCCTTCTTGGTGAGAAAAGGGACTACGATGGTCTTAAAAAGGCCGCTGCATTTCAGAAGAGATGTTAAACTGCAGATCCGAGTGCAAGATTGCTGTTCCCTATGAACGTTAACCCTTTCAGGACCATAAGGTTTCTAAGAGTAAATATTGGTATGTAACTGTTTATTTTATTTGTTTAGACGTAAAATAAATAAAAATCATAAGAAAAATACATAACAATGTGTAGTTTTTTTGGAATTTTATGGGAAATATTTTTCCCAATGGACTATAAAGGTAACACAAATTATAGTTAGGCTTATTATGCAATGTCTTTTATTTATTGGTTTATTAGAACGAAATGTTAACTAAAATAAAACAAAATTATGAAATAAAATTACTATACAAAATGATGTGCTAATTATGATATTCTGCGAAGCAATTTCTTTTGGTAGTGAGGCAAAGATGGACATTGCACATAGTACATATATTATGCGTCCTGACAGTTCTGTTTTTGTTTTCTAAACGTTCCCGTTTACGTATTTGCGTTCGGCATACGTTCTATTTTGACATTCTGTATAAAAAATGCAGATAAGGTTATAATTAAATACGACAATCACCAATTTTAAAATGGGAAAAATGTTTCCCTTAGTCGTGAAAGGGTTAAACAACCGTTGGATAGTCTTAACGGGAGGCTTTCATCTGTCTCCTAACTGTCCAGTGAATCTCCTACCCAACTCCAAGCCTAGTTACTTAGCTGGAAGTGTCGCTATGAGATAAGACAACTCAGTCACATAAATTGTGTAAATTGATGGATGGGTGCAGTTCTTAATAGCTTTCAGAATTTTGCCTGTTTGGAAGGATACTGTAAATTCAAAGTCTAGAATTTCGTAAGGTTGAAAAATGTTGTAAATATCACTCTTGTTCATAGTTTAATTTCACATATGAAGATTTTTGTTCACAAAATGTAAGTGCTGCCTAATATGAATATTTTCTTTCTAATTATAAAAAAAATCTGTAGAATCAGAAAAAATATTTGCAGAAATTTACTAATTGAATATAACAAATTATAGGGGGAAAAACGATATAACTGTAACGGAATATATTATTTCCGGACCATAATTTCATACCATAATTTGAGGACAGCTCTATTTTATGACTAATCCTCAAATATGAAGGCTGCATTGCGTACCATTAGTTTTAACATTTCTTTACAAAACGTAAGGTAGCACCATAAACAAAACGAAATGCATATAGTTTATGGCATGAGCAATGACCCACAAGGCACAAACATGTTAGTTACAAAAGCAAATACTCAAATCTATTAATTGGTTAATCTATCATTTCCCTCACGAACCCTGCCACCCATCCTGATAGTCTGTCTAGCTGTTATCGTGCTTGGCTGCATATCATACAGAACTGGGCTCGAGTCCCGAATATATCATCGGTGTTTCTTGGCATCGGTGTTTCTTGTCTTGAATGAATAACACTGGTTTACAAGGTTTTTATAACATGAACAATTGTAGCTGCCTTTAACTATTTTTCAGGTGCTGATTTCAGATCTGGCCTTAGAAAAAGGCTAGCACGTCACGTTTTTATGTTATTGGTCATTTGACTCCTATTAAGATCTTCCTATGTCAACACTTCCAGGCAACTGGGAGGGTACTAGAAATTTTATTTTTTGTGGCTAGCAACAGTGATTGCCAAGTAGGAGAAAACAAGTAACAGTAACCTAATCTCAGACCGCCATTCTTGTTGTTTTCATTGTAGGAGAAACAGGTGCTTGTACGTTCAAGAGTGAATTTTGGCGTTTAAATGGCACAATGGCAGCATCGCGGATGAGTTACTGTGACAGATAAGTTTTGTTATGTGTGTGAAATTTATATTTTAAAATCTCAGGATCGTTCTTTGACAAAGATTGTGAACAAAGCCTGTAACTTGTATTTTGGATGTCATGTTGGAGATCAGGACAAAACATGGGCTCCACATGTGCGCTGCATTTCGTGCTTTGTTGACCTGAGTGAATGGTTGAAAGGTATGATAAAATCCATGCCCTTTGCAGTTCCAATGGTTTGGCGTGAGCCAACTAGTCACTTTCATGATTGCTATTTTTGTTTAACTAAAATGTCGGACTTTTCAAAAAAGAACAAAGGCAAAATACAATATCCAAATGTGCCTTCAACCATAAGAACAGTTCCATATGGAGAAGATCTTCCTATACCAACACCTCTAACCAACTGGGAGGAGATGGATTCACATTCATCAGAGGAAGACCTTGAGGCACATGTAAATCCTGATCCCACATACACCACTAAAAAGTTAGACGAGCCTCATCTAACTCAGAAAAATGAACTAAATGGTCTTGTTCAAGACTTCAAGAGTGGAATCTTCTGGCCAAGGGTACCAGTGTATCTCTGTTCAGAAAGAGAAATTTGGCTTTATCTGCTTATTACGAGATGCAAGATGGTTGTGTTCCTGCACAGATATTTTAGGACTGATGGAAGAAAATGGGACAACACACTACTCTAAGGAATGGATCTATTTATAGATTCGTCAAAATTCAGCTTAAAAGCTATCTTTTTTATAAAGGATACCAAAAACCTTCCATTACAGTGACACAAGCTGTGGGAATGAAGGAAATTTATGAAATCATTGAAAAAATACCCACTGCTATAAATTATGACCAGTGTAAGTGGACAATATGTGGTGACCAAAAAGTCATATCTCTCTTGCTCGGGCTTCAAGGAGGTTTCACAAAATTTTGCTGTTTTCTGTGCTTGTGGGACAGTAAGGACAGAAAGGAAAACTACGAAACAAAAGACGTTTCCAAAAGTGACGTTGTTATTCCTGGAAAGAATAATGTGAGGTATAAACCTCTAGTTGACCCCTCTGATGTTCTACTCCTACCGCTACACATCAAACTGGGCTTATGAAAAACTTTGTAAAGGCTATGAACAAAACTAGTGAAGGGTTGTTTTAACTTGAAGGAAAAATTTACAAAACTAAGTGATGAAAAACTCAAAGAAGGGATCTTTGTTGTCCTCAGATCAGGAAGCTACTGAATGGTACTGTCTTCGAAGAAAAATAACACGAAGGAGCGCGCTGCATGGAAATCCTTCACTTCTGTAATCCAGGGTTTTCTGGGAAATCACAAAGAAGAAAATTACTATCAGCTCATTCAAGATCTTCTATAAAACTATGATAATCTTGACTGCCGAATGTCTTTGAAGATCCATTTCTAGCACTCACACTCGACTTCTTTCCCAAGAACTTAGGAGCTGTCAGTGATGAGCAAGAGGAAAGATTTTACAGGATATCTGAAACATGGAAGAGAGATATCAAGGCAGGTGGGACCCAGAAATGATGGGTGACTACTTCTAATTCTTGCAGAAGAAAGATAACTCAGCACATAAAAAACAAAATTGACTCTTATAAGTATAAAAGATCCTTACCCAAGTTTTCTTATTTTGCGCTTCAATATTATTGAATTTCTTACTTTATATTCAGTGGTCTATAACTATGATGTTTCTATTTTTTTCTCTGTAATCATGTAATTAATTAATGAGTTTTAATTTGCAATTTAATAAAATATTCACATTTATTTTCATTCCCAGATATGCGTATTCATCGAAATTTTAAATAGATCAATCCGTAATTTAAAGAAAACTGTACATGCTGCAGATTTTTCAGTCATATTTGAATTAAGCACTCGAAAATTAGTTCATACCAACCAATTTCAACAATGTTATATAAAAAAAAAAATTTTAATTTGTTGTCTAGTGCAATCTGACAGAAAAAAAATTAGTTTCTTCATGAGTGGGACTCGAACCCTCATTTCCCAGTTACACACCACTAACTATTAATGACTAAAATTCGAGGTAGCAAAAATATTACTAAAATTCGAGGTATCAGCTAAATGGGAATTTAAACTTCCATATCTTGTCGTTCGTGGCGCCATCTATGATCGAGATCGGCCATCGTTTAATATTTCTCCCAGTTCGAGTCCACTCACGTCAAAACTTATTTTTTTCAGGAAAATTATTTCTTGAAGTCTTTGTCAATAGGTAATCTGTATATTTACTATTCATAGATTGTTTTTTGTGTTGACTTTCTGCTGTGTCTCGATTGTTCACAAACTAGTCGATAACCTATTTTTTGCCCAGAATTTAATTTCTCTTCAAAATTTAAATTTAATACTTCCTCTTTGAACATAGCTACTGAACTTTACTCCATTATAGAAGCCACAAAATGGGCCACAAAATTTTACAATTCTAAAATAGTTATTTTTACAGATTGCAAATATGCACTTTTTAGCCTTTTCCAAAATCCCCTTAAAACTAACTTTAATGTATTCACAAATGATCTTTTATTTCATACTTTTAAACATTTATCACATAACAATATCTTAATAATTCAATGGATACCTGCCCATGTGGGCATTCCTGATAATGAAACTGTAGATAGTATGGCTAAAGAAGCTTTAAATCACAACTCACATATTCCAACCCCATCATTTATTTATCAAATCAAATTAACAAATAAAAAATTACTAATAGAAGAATTGCAATCTTGGTATAATGATAATAGATCTCAATCCCACCGCTATAAAATTAATCCCAAAATTCAAAAATTCCATGACTTTAATTTGAAAAAAAACGAAATAAATGCCATTCTTCGAATTAAAACCAATACAGCACTAACTAACCATAGACTCTTTCAATATAAAATTATTGATTCTCCTAATTGTCCAAACTGCAATACTTTTCACACATTAGAACATATTATTTTCAATTGCAAAAGTTATGATTATGAAAGAAGACAATATTTCTCAAAACTTTCAAAACTTAATATTTTGTCTTATGACTTTCAAAGTATTTTATTTTCTTCAAACTCAAAGCTAATACCTGTTCTGTATAACTATCTCATTCAATTTCTGAAGAACTCTAAAATTCTTGATATTTTATAAAAAAAATTACAAATACTATACCATCTATTTAACTTAACTCCATTATAGAAGCCACAAAATGGGCCACAAAATTTTACAATTCTAAAATAGAGATTCAAAAAGCCTCTGAATGAGTTTGCTTTTATAAAGCAAGAATATTCAATTTATGTTATGTGTTCTACTACTACTACTACTACACTTACAGGCTCTTTTAAGACCTCTGTGAAAAGCGGCATTTCGAAAGGTGAATTATTTGTTTCATGTTTTGCCCCTCACACACTTTCAGAAATTTTACACCATGCCATCATAACTTTTAGCTAATTATATATATATTGCAATTTTCAGTACAATTGCAATAGTAAGAAATTCCTTTTCGTGAATAACATTCACTTCAGCATAGTGGTCTTTCAGATTTTGCTTATGCAATGAGAAAAAAACATCTCACATGATTCTGAACTATTTCTGCCAAAATATTTCGAGGGAATGCTTGACTAAATGTTTCCGTTCTGGCAGAGTAAAATCTTTTCAGCCAATGGTGACTTTAAGACCTACCAATTTTACGTTATTTTTCGAATCATTTTTTAAAATCTTTTTGCAACTGCCAAAATTTATGCTTAATTTAACTTCTTATATTAAGAACATTGTAAAAACTTTCCGATGCTTTTGAGTCTTTTAAATTTAAAACGTTTTTATACCAGAATATTAAAATAGGTGCTTCTCGCAGGGATTCGAGATGCTTGAAATATGTCCTTAGCTATTTGGGTTCTTGAAAAGTGGCCTTGAGGCATACAAGATTCTTCGAATATTGAAAGCCCAAATATCATCTAAGTTAGATATTTACATTAATCTGTGTGCATAAAGTTATTATTTACATGCTTGTTTATTTTTTTTCTTTTTTGCACCATATGGGAGATTAAAGTTTTCTAGAAATTACTCCTGGTTTATAAAGGCCTTCTCATATAAGGACATGCCGTAATAAGACCGAAGTCACTGCTGACCACTGCCTCAGTTACAACTAAAACAATACAGAAGGTTTGCCTGCTAGAACAACAGTTAGCTTGCTCCCTAACCACTAGACCAGGCGATGCCTATTTGTATATGAGGCTTTAAGATCGATAGTCTTGAGTTTCGATAGTATATACAGACTATCAATAGAATTTTCAGTCGTGTTTATTCCTAAATATTGGGACCATCAGGCTGTAGTCTTCCTATTACATTACTAAGCGTAGTTTCCTACTAACAGCATTATTCCATTTTTGATATTTATGTTCTTCTTACTCGACATTTTTTATTTTTGTTGTAAATTCCACTTTAACGAACTTTCACTCATGCTATTAAAGCAATACACATAATCGTTTACAAAATTTTGAATTTCAGAATAAACTATAATAGCGTGATAAACTACTGATTTTATGGCAACTAATTTTTAAATTATACTTTTCAAAAAATTGGTATCTGGAGTTAGGAATTCAAACCATATCATCCGTCGATCGCTTTATTACATTTCGCGCAATCAAGACAAAAGCTACATTGGCGCCAGATAAAACCATCTGTTACAGAAAGAGGTAGCGGAAGTCGATAATGATTATAGGATTGTTCTGGATGTCAGGCACGAAGACGAATGTTGGTCCAGTCAAGCACTTTGCGCAGTCTCACAAGTGGAAGGTAATTTTGTTCAGAACCTTCTACATCATCTGTCTTCCATTTCTTGTTTCTGGATATGTCTGCTAATCCACATGCTCCTTCAAGCCTAGGGGAAGGGCATAATAACTAGGAGAATACATTTGTAGCCTCTTGCATCCATAGAATGCTCGTTTCCAAAGAGAATAGTTTTTTTTTTATTTTCTACCTTTAACACCTTCTTATAGTAAAACTTCTATTGGGAAAATCAGGAAAATATTGATATTTTATTAGTACCTATTCAAAATAAAAATATCTTTTCATTCAAGTCATATTTCAAAACAAAATAGTTGCGTTTTACCCCCCTCCTCTCCTCTGGGACAACGGGGCAAATCATTACTGCGAATGTAAATCACTTAACCGTCACATTCTATCATCAAAATTTTAAAATTCTAGGATACCTAGATCCTTTATAATATTCGCTAAAATTTTGACATTTCCCACATTTTCCACCATTCGAGAGTGACATTAAATCTATTGAAATATTTGTAAAATATGAATACAAATATTGCATCAATACCTAACCAACCCAAAATTAATTTTTCATATATCTCTAAAAACCAAAGGATAAAATAGAATATCTACAAAAGGATAGACACACTACAAAGTAAATACATTCCATGTATTTTTCTCCTCTTTTTTTTTCCAAAAAACGTGTTAATAGAATAATAATATCAGATTATCAGCAAAAGAAGTCTCTTTAGTTCCGAAATCGTAAAACGTTCATATACTATACTTTCTGACCACCATATTTATTCTGTTTCTATCATTATTCCAGTTCTTAGGACAATCAGAGAAAAATATGACATAAATGACCTATTATATGAGAATAATTCCCGTAAATGCCAAATATGTTGCAAATCAAATCGAAAATGTTCAAGGAGTGTAAAAGAGGATTGTGATGGATTCTACAATGACGCCTAGAACTTTGTGTATGATGCCTCACTATATTTTAAATTCGGACATATATTTTACAGCAGTATATATCACTGCCCTGTTGTAATATTCGCATTATAATCCAAATCCTTATATATCCAACTGTTGTAATATTCGCATTATAGAATATGATATGACATTCGAGTGATGTGTAAGATGTGGAATATCATTTACAATACTAAAGCCTTGCAGTAGTAGCCGTTGCGCTTTTAAAAATTACAATATTAAAATTTTCAACGAAAACGTGAAATGCAATTTTTGTATTGGTTAAACTACATCTCTCTTTCAAAGCCAATCATATATGTTCAAATATTTGTGTGTATCGTTCCTGGTAGGCGCAACTAATTTTGATACGCTTGGCCGAGTGGTTAGCACGCTTGGCTACTGATCTAAGGGACCTGGGTTCCAGCCCCGGATTTAGGCATGGATGTGTGTGTCGTTTTTCTGCTGAGGTCCTGCCATCCTTTCAGATCTCCTACTATGGCATATAAACTGACAGGCTCCTGTCAGACCTCTGTGGCAAGCAGCTGCTTGAGGGGGTATATATATATATATATGACTACTGATCATAGTGATCTGATTCGAGCCCCGGTAAAGCATGGATATCTATGTTGACCTGCTGCTTAGGTCTCTCTTTCCTCACAGACCTTTTATATGGCATATAAACTGACACGCTCCTGTTAGATCTGTATAGCAAGCAGCTGCTTGAAGGAGTAATTTTTTAAATGGCTGATTCTGCATTCGAGATTCCATCAGGTGACTTGAAAAGGAATAAAAATTATCCTCTCCACCCTATGGAGGTATGACAATAACGTGTAGAATAATATAATTTATAGAGGAGGGGATACTTTAGTAGAAATAACATAACTTTGAAAATACAAGGACATCATGTCTTCTCAAAGACTGATGCGAACTTCCAATAATGCAAGATTTTAAAACTAATATTTCCACACTAATGCAATAATTTTAGAGATGTCCAAGAGCACAACCAACAAATGATATATTCCAACATGGAAGATGGCCATAATGCTCCTATCGATTTCTTTCGGAATGGATCAACACTGCTTTAAATTATGCGCATAAAGCAGTTGCAATAAGTTTACCTTTTAACAGCCATTATATACTGTAGATCATAGCATTACCCCTGCTGGTCAAACTAACCCACCAAAACTTTAGTCACGAGCTTCCACTGTTAACGCTATTTGTAATATATTAAAATTAATTGGGTGAATGGAATAAGGGATGCCAAATTATCGTTGCCTAGTTCAGTTAGTTCAGTTTAAACACTGAACCAAATGAATTCAACTCATATTCTTATGGTTATTAAAGAAAACGCAATTTACGCCTGATAATAATAGTTTAAGAATATTATAATGAGGCATATTTTTGATAACCCGCAAAAGAACTATTGATGAGTTTTGTTAGAGCTATTTAATAATCTAAATTCTTTATTGATACCGAAGAAAAGTATTTACTGAACAAGTTTTCAAACAAAATTGATTCCCGAAAAATAAATGAAGAGGACTGATTAATTTCATCTAGCAGGTTCGTTTGAATGTTGACATAGTCATTTGTCATTAGCATGATCTACATTAGAATTTGATCTGTAATGCGTTTTCTTCTGGAAAATAAGAATCTAAACTAAAAATATGAAAATTAGAGCAACTGGTTGCCACAGAGGTCTGACAGGAGCCTGTCAGTTTATATGCCATAGTAGAAGTTCTGTGAGGTTGGCAGGACCGCATCAGAAAAACAACACAAACGTTCATGCCTTATCCGGGGCTGGAACCCAGGTCCCTTAGATCAGTAGCCAAGTGCGTTAACTACTCAGCATCTAAACTAGAGAGTAAAAAATTAATTTCTTGTTAATTAAGAAATGTGAATGCATTTTTGAGACACTTACAAGATTGCGAGTTTTATCCCTGATAGGTTATTAATATAGATAAATAGTTTTGCATATATTTAGTTTATCTTTATGTTTTAGAACGCTCTTTGAAACAGAGATCTTATACTCAAATGTAAAGTTCCACTATAGCACTAGGAACGAGTCACTAAGTTTGATTTGAAATTTACTTATTTGGAGAGAAATGAATGTATTACAGAGTAATATCTTAATGCACAGGCTGCATATTTCATCACACACGTAAATACTCTCTTATACTCCAATCACGTGGCCTCAGCGCTATAGGTATTGAACAGAACTGAACTAAGCAAAATTTTAGTAGCGAGTTTCGAAATATTTGTCACGCTCCTGCGAAAGATGCATCGCTGGTTCCAAATCCCCTCTGGGTGTATGATATATCAAATATCGGTAGCAAATATGGTAAACAAGAATTTCCCAGTACTATACAACGTTATTTATTCGAAGTGTAAGGTGATCTCGATTTGCTGCGTTTGATCTTTCAACATTTGCTATGAGAAATGTGCAGTCTATTGATGACGCGACTGAACTTGTTTTACGCTGTATTTGCATGATCAGAAAGTTACACTGGATATTCGCTTCCAGACTATCACACTGGTGTTTACGCTAACAGTAGAAAATCTAATCATGATCATGCTACGTTTCGTGTCACGAAGTTTGAATATATTCATGGAGATGTCATCATCACAAGAGTCGTAGATTTGTGATTAGAAGTAAGAGAGCAATCCTGTATGTTTGCCTAGATTATGCATTCCATTGAAAATTTAAAAAGAAAAAGATCTTTTCCTTGTAAAATGCATAAAGCCCCTTAATGCATATAATCGACAAGAATAAAAATTAATGAATAAATTACTCCTCAAGTTGACTACTTTCCACAAGGGTCGGACAGGAATGTGTCATTACTACAGATGAATTCGGACTCAAATTTTCGAACTCTTGCCTGTCCGGGCCCGAAGTTATTGAGCCCGAGTCCGCCCGAGCCGAACCATTTCAACAACTATTGAGCTAGACCCACCCGTGTCCGATTTGGGTAAACATTACTGTTAGACATCATAAAACATATAACAAAATTCATTTCGTTAATAATTCATTTTATACTATGTTATTAATTGTAATTATTGTAACATTTTATGACAAAATTAAATTATTAATGCAATTTATTATTAATGCAATTACGGCTACGGAGGTCCAACCAGACCGTGCAATTTAATTCTCCAAGCAAGTCTATCCTGAGCTACATCTACTGCATCAGGCCACTGAACACCAATTCTAACAAGGTCCTGTTTCACATTTTCCGCCCACCGCATCCTAGGTCTCCCCTTCTTTCTGAGGCCTTTAGACACACTGTTCATAACCCTATTTGCCAATCTATAATTGTTCATACGGGCAACATGTCCAAACCAACGGAGTCTCTCTCTGCACAATATGCTGCTTAAAGGAGGTTGCAAACTCCTTTGCCTAACCTCATCATTAGTTACAAAGTTGAACCACCTAATGCCCAAGATACTGCGTAAGCATCTGGACTCAAAAGCATCTAGTTTCCTGTTATCTTGTTTACAAAGTGTCCAAGTTTCACTACCATAACTAACCCTAGAAAGAACCAAACTATTATACAGTCTAATTTTAGTCTTTAGGTGTATACGCCTATTTCTCCACACTCTCCATAGATTCTTAAAAGTCCCGGCAGCAATCCCTATTCGTCTGTTAATCTCATGCCGCACATCACCATTATCTGTTACATAGCTCCCAAGATAATTAAACTGTGTCTCCTGCTCAAGACTGCAACCATTCAGATTAACTGAATCACAGCCTACCTGACCAATTTTCATCACTTTAGTTTTCTCTCTGTTTATAACCAAACCTACTCTACTACCAGTCTCATCAACAGCTCGAATGAAAGAGTTCATCTCATCAACATCATTTGCCAAAAGGGTTAAATCATCAACATAATCTAAATCAGAAATTTTCGTATCTCCAGCCCATTTAAGGACAAAATCTTTCCCTTGAAGTGAATTTCGCATAACATAATCAATAACCAAACTAAAGAGAAAAGGAGACAAAATGCACCCTTGTCGAACACCAGAAGTAATACTAAACCAATTGCTACAAGCCTTACCAACTCTCACACACGACTCAGTGTCATTATAGAGAGCTTTCATTATGTTAACTGACTTATCAGGTATACTATATTATCTCACAATCAACCACAAATTATGACGACAGCAGAGTCGAAAGCCTTTTTGAAATCAACAAAGCTAGCAACTAAAGGTTTCTGAAACTCTAAACATTTCTCAAGAATCTGCCTAAGTGAAAATATCTGATTCACACATCCCCTACCACTTCTGAATCCTCACTGCTCATCACGCAATTGACTGTCAACCAGATTCTTAATTCTATTAAGCGCAATCATGGAAAATTGAAACAACTGAGTTTATTTACCTGTAGGAGCCATTGCCCATTGCCATTCCAGCTACCGATACCAGAGGAGCCTATCACCCCTCCCCAAAGATCAGAGTCAGTATCACCTTTGGCATTGAAGTCACCTAGAACAAGGGTAATATCTCCTTTCTTGACAGAATTCAACATATCCTGAAATTGTCCGTAAAATCTATCCTTCTCATCCTCATCGGAATCCTCAGTGGGGCATAACAGCAAATAACATTGAAGTATTTAATGCTTGCTGAAATTTTGCTGTAAGAAACATTTCATTAATGCACTCATATCTTAGAAGAGCATCACTAGCATGTCTGCTGAGAAGCAAACCCACGCCTTGGTGATGCTTTCCATCCTCCCTTTCTGTAAAGAGAAATATAAAGCTATTTTTAAGTATCTCACCTTTGCCTGTCCATCTGGTCTCTTTCAAGCCTAGAATATCTAGGTTATGGCACTGGAATTCCTCTGTGAGGACATCAAGATATTAATCTCTATATAATGTCCTCACGTTCCACGTTCCTGCAGAGAGAAAATAATTAGTAGGATTTTTAAAGAAACTAGGTTTATTGAGATAGGTAGGGACAACAATATGAAACAGCCCCCTGATCGCAAAGACCTGTCCCTCCTCTTCTAAAGGCTGAAGTCACCGATGCTGGTAGGAACTTCAGGCACCACCTTTTCAAGTGGACTTTTTCAAGAGCCATATGGCCTTCCCGAGACACATTACTCCAGTTTAAGCTTGACGATGCCCAACTAGCTAAGTGAGTTTCAGGTACCTGCGATGGCTTCTGATTAGGATTATCCACCAGCTGATATAAGGTATCCCATGCCTCTGCTCGCTTACGGCTGGCAACCCAGAAGCAAACAGAAAACACAGCGGCGTATTCTACCTCAGCAGAGGCCCACCAGTGCAGCAAGTCCAGGATCCATAATCAAGCTCAAATCCATAAACAAATCCAGTCTAGTAGGTATAAATGGTCAGCACCAGGACCCTGTGAATTTGACCACTCCTCAGCAGGGTTGAAAAAAAAGAAAAGAAAAAAGTGGCCATATGTGACCAGATGGATGTCCCGGATGGAAGGCTTCCATCGTTTTTCTAAGATCTCTTCCTGATTCAAGCCCGAGAGCCCGTATAGTACAGATGAAATATACCTACCGAATCTCCACAGATGTGCACTTGTACCCTTTTAAAACACCTGTTGAAGCAAAGAGTGCTCTAGATCAGTGGTTCTCAACCTTTTATACTTCACGTACCCCGTGGAAATGTGTATGTAACTGGCGTACCCCTTGTATATAAATCTATATTTATAATATAACAATGGGAATAAAATAACACACACATATATATATTCACACACATTAAATTTTGCATTCATAAATTTCATATATCGATGAACACAAAAAATGGCATAAACAATTCAACAAATCTTATAAAATTATAAACATTTTATTGGGTAATCAGTGAAATGGTTGCATTTGTTTACGCTTGCACAGTTCATCAATGGTTGGGGTAAGGTGGCTAAGGTAGAGTCGCAAGTCAATCTTCAACATCCAGCCTGTTCTATATTTATTTTTTAAAACAGTTAAAGATGAAAAATCAGTAGCAGTTTTGACAACTTTGTTACTGGATCTAACGACTTTTGAGCTCTCACGGCGTAACCCAAAATTTTTTACCCCGTACTCCACGTTGAGAACCCCTACTCTAGATGGCCCTAATGCCACTATAAAGCATAAACTACAGTAGATGGCTCCAATGCCACTATAAAATATACACTAGGTGACTCCAATGTCACTATAAATATTACAGTGAATGGTCCCAATGTCACTATAAAGTATACACTAAATAGTCCCAATCCACTATAAAGAATACACTAGATGGTCCCAACCCCTTAGATAGCTTTAATACCATTATGAAGAATGCAATATATGTCACAATGTCACTCTAAATAATATTATAGATTGTCCCAATGTCGCTATAAAGAATACACTAGATGTTTCTAATGCCATTATAAAGAATGCACTAGATGGTCCCAATGCCGCTGTAAAGAATGCACTAGATGTTTTCAATACCACTATAAAGAATACACTAGATGTTTCTAATGTCACTATAAATAATGTACCAGATTGCCCCAATAGCACTATAAAAATACACTAGATGTCTCTATAAATAATGTACTAGATAGCCCCAATACCACTCTAAAGAATACACTTGATGATTCAAATACCACTATAAAGAGTACACTTGATGATTCAAATACCACTATGAAGAATACGTAGATGTTTTCTAATGCCAATATAAAAATACACTAGATGGTCCCTATGCCATTATAAAGAATGCCCTAGATGCCTCAATGACACTATAAAGAATGCCCTAGATGCCTCAATGCCACTATAAAGAATATATTAAATGGCCCCAGTGCCACTCTGAAGAATACACTAAATGGCCTCACTAGATGGAATGTTTTCGTTTGTTCTCTAACAGCTCTACGCGTTCTGAGCCCAAGGGTCGTCCGGGACAGTTATAAGATGAAGTGTACAGCCCGTCGAATATCTACGTGTTGTGTACTTGTGCTCATTCGTAACACCCGTGGGTACAATATACTGGATAACTTCAATGGACGGCTTCCATCTGTATTCTGACAGCTCTACAGCTCCGATTTCTTGGGCTCAGAGTTGAGTGCTGAAATTCGGACTGGATCCCTGTGACCTGACAATTTATCCCAATGTATGCACAAAATGTTCGCTTATAAATGTAATTCAATTCATTAAATAAACAACTAATCAAAAAATTACACATCAAGTGCAATCAACTTACTGAACAGTTATCGTGTTTACAAAAGGATTGTACAGTTTAATAAGAAACAAAACAATAAATTTTGTAAAACTATAATAACTTTGTAGTTTTCAACTGATTAAACTGACTTGAAAATTTTTCTAACAGAAAAATCCATATCATAAAATTTATGTGCGATTTTACCAGTTCCTATAACTTCCACAGGAATTACTCAACGGATTTTTTTAAACACTCGTACTTCATACCAAAGCACGACGCAAGTTACAATGAACGGATAAATTGTTCAACGGACCAAGGAACCCATTGCAGTGGCTAGCCTACAGTGAAAGTCCATGCTGGCTTTCATCCAATATGGGGGATTATCAAGGCGCGGGATGGTGACAGCAGCTACTAAATTAGCAGTCAGGTTAAATGATTGCATCAGCTTCAACAGATGCACTGAAACTAGGGTTAAATATAATGACTTACGCTTGCCGACGGTAACCCTTTAATTTAATTCTATCTTTTCGTGATTGATGCTTAATTACGAAATCAATTTTAGATGAACCCTTAGTGAAAACTATTTCCTAATCGTTCATTTTAGCGAACGCCATACCGGATTTCAGATGCACCATGGAAGTATCAGTAACGAATTAACACAACGTGGCTAATGAAAGCTGCATTATCAAGGATAAAACCGAAATCGTTTCTCCAATAATGTAAATTTTAATGAAGGAAAAAAAAACTTAAGAAATGTGCATCAAGAAAAAAAACTTCATATTTCTAACTACGTTATTCATTACTTTAGATAACTTGATATTGTTACTAGGGATAACCTATAACGATAACTGATGTCTTAATAATAAATTGTCTATTATTCATACGTATCACAACTGTACATGTAACGCTTTGAAACATTATTCCAACGAAAGAAAAATTTAAATCTTCGTCACAATTATTCGTTATAAGAAATATTATTAACATAGAAACTCACTTCGCCAATGGCAAATAAAAACTGCTCGCCTCAAAGAGAACTAAATTTGCCATTTTCAAACTTTACCGCCCTCTAACGGCGGAAATTGCTGAAAATGCGAATAGTAATATTTTATGATAGCTGTTCAAACAGAAAAAAATTTTAAATGTATTCTTAAAGCAAGCAAAAGTAAATTGAGTTACTCTCCCACTAAAGGGGAAATCGCTACTCCCCATATAGTTCCCTTGATCTGCACACTTTCTCAACGAAATTTCTAAATTCCAGCATAATTAGACTATTAACAATATTAATTAAATATTTTGCCGTTTGCTAACTCTAGCGGTCTCTGAAAGCTCTTTTTCATCGATCTCTTAAAACAAAAGATATGAACATTAATATCAATAGCTGTCGAACTTAAGACAAAGAGATTCACTAACTTGTGTATAAATATAATATTTCGGTCCTTGACTGGGGTCGTCATCAAAGGAGGTTGCAGCTCTTAACGTTCCAACAGAGCTGCAGCCTCCTCAGATGACGACTGAAATATTATATTTATACACAAGTAAGTGAATCTCGTTGTTTTAAGCTCAGCATATATTGATATTAATCTAAGACACCCGTGAATTCAACTGTTATTAAAATAAATCGATATCTACCGAAGGATGGAGAGACACCAAATTTCTCAATTTTTAAAAATGTGCTATAAATTTCGAAATATTGTTTATCCGACAACACGATATGCAGTTAAGTGCCTAAATGTGATCAAAGAGATACTTGTAGAAGTGTACGTGGCTTTCATGCTCAGAGTGTAGAGAAATTTAGTCCGACTTTCTAGTTTGTTCCGCTGACAACCTTAACTAGGGACGGTCAACCTACTCACCCACTGACGAGGTCAGGCATTAAAACAGGTGATAAACAGAATCCTGAAGAAGATGACAATATATGTTACAAGTATAATCAATTAATTACATAAATGTTTTGACATTTCTTCAGTCAACGAAGATACTACCTACAAACAGCATCCGTGAACAGATAACCCCGTTCTTTCAAGTGATACAGGTATTTGAGTTGTGTACTGCAGGTACAAAAGTATATTAGTGAGTTGGAGAAAGTTTGATGGGAGATCTGTAGCTCATTAGTCAAAGAACCTGACATGTTTTCAGGAAGTCATGTGTCCTCCCGGATCAAGATAAGTTTTCTTCCTAATTTAATATCGATATTAAGAGCGACTTCGTATCTTGTAGCTGCAGAAACATCGACAAATTTATTAAGTAAATAATTGAGTATAGTCGTACATTGACATCTTTTCCGGGATGCTATTTGCAATCAGATAAGACACTGCCTTCAAGTGGCATTCAAATATGAGTTGTAACTACAGGTAGAACAGTTCCTATCGTTAATTTAACGAGATCTTGATCAGAGACTGATAGCTCAGTGATCAGAGCACCTGGCATGTTATCAGGAAGTCGTGGGACAATGTCCTCTAAATCTGATATCGATGTTAAGAATGACTTTGTAACTCTCACTAATCGAGAGGTTACCACAACTATTCAACTCAAGTTCTATAGTAGTGACAGCAGTTGTATAATCTAGAGACTAAAAATTGTGAAACTCGACACTTTGTACAATCTAGCAGTCCAAAAAGGGCGCAGATCTCTAAAGAATGATCTAAAAATGACTGCGAAATGCATACATATGCGATTACTGTTTATTGTGTACTGTCGTTAATAAGAACTGGAAGAATGAAACAATCGATACGGTAGAATTATTCTATAGTCATTTATGTTAGGAAAAAATCCGAAAAATAGTGGTGGAAAGGAAAATAATACACATATTCAAAATATAATATTTTATTGAAAGCGTATCTTAAATAGTTTTGAGCATAATTAATGAACATCATTCGTGACCCAACATAAGTCGAATCGGTATTTTACTTCTTTCCATAAACGCTGCAGCATGTCTCTTGTCACTGGCTTATTTTGGTTTTCAAGTGACTCAGATCTCGAATTCTGTTCATGTATACATAATTCTTTACAAACGAGCACAATAAAAAAATCAGTGGGTTGGGTTGTTTCACCTTTGAGCGGTGCTTTTTTGCACACCATGGGCTAAATGGCCAGGTCACAAGAACCCCGAAAGCTTAGAGAAGGTTGGGGGAGGGGACCCACTGGAACAGCTGTTAGGAGACAGATGGTAGCCTCCGGTCAAGGCCATTGTCATGTCCCTCGAATTTTATATTTTCTTATTTATTGTATATTTTTGTCGTATTTTACTGTTGTATATATTTTTATGTGTTCTTGGAAATGTTTATGCTGGGATGATTCACTGTTGTTGGTTTTTGGGTCTAAAGCTGCTCCGTGACGAATGCCAGAAGTTGTTTATTGCCGTAAATGACTAGCCTAGGGGCGCTAGTGCAGCAATGAGGCTAGGCGGTAGATTTGAAGCATTAGTCTATGCGTAGCTGTCAAGCGAAGAAGTGGTCGCTTGGACACGCATCAAAGGGACGCTGCCTTTCTCAATGTAACCCTTGAAGTGAGGGTGTGATTCCAGGAGGGAATCTAGCTTCTGATGTGAATCTGTTTTATTTTTGTGTATTCAGAAGGAACCACTGTGTAAGCAAAGGTTGGTTATCCTTTCACCGAGGTTGAGGTCTGTAAAGTTAGAACTTGCAGAGCGTGTGATTCTCCACCTCATTATTACTTTTTGCAGTAGCAAAGCAGCAAAGGCTCACGGAGTTGAGCGGTGAACCTGAGAGTAGTTGTGTGGATTCAGAGGAACCACAGTGTAGGCAAAGGTTGGTTATCCTTTCACCGAGTTTTGAGGTGTGTAAAGTGACGATTCGCAGAGCGTGCGATTCTCCACCTTTTTATATTATTGTTTGCAGCAGTGAAGCAGCAAAGGTTCACGGAGTGGAGCTCATTCCCAGCACATAGCTGCATATATTATAAATAACACTATGTCGTCCCTATCTAACTCTCGTGCAGTTAATTGATGGACAGTTCCTATTCTTCATTCAACGCAGTAAAGTTGAAGCATACAGTGACACTGGCTTAAAAACCCGAGAACCTGTGATTTCACCTAAGTGAGGGTGCAGTAATTATTAAGCAACAATTGCATCGTCCTCCGACGGCCACGACGTTTGGCTCAGTCCCCATAGATCTCAGAAGGGGGTGGGGACATCACATCTGGCCCAGTCGGACAGAATCCGAACCAAGGTATACACGTCTGATTTAGTCCAACAGGGTCCGAACCCCTTTGGGACATCACAGCCAACCAGCATGTTCTTTAACGTGCACAGGGTATGGCTCTCCCACACACGGGGCCACGGCTTAACGTTCATCCGACGGACGGCGGCCTTTCCAAGCCCATCGGTGTTCCCTACTAACCGTAGACAGGGCGGGGAGTTTTGCACAGATAAATTTCAACGCCGACCCAGCTGGGACTCGAACCTGTGAAGTGCAGATTACGAGCATGGCGCGCTACCGACTGAGCCACCCCCGCCCCAAAAATCAGCGGGAGTGAAATTAGGGTTTCGTGGTAGCCATAGAATTGGACCACTCCTGCTGATCCATCTGTCAGGAAATGTTGCACTAGGAATTTACGTAACGTATCTTGAGATAATGGGCTTTGATCTCCTCTGGTGATTGCTCGTGAAACTGTTTGAGTGGGAGAATGTACAAGTACGACATTCAATGCGATGTCTTTTGAGTATTTGTGAAGAGTGCTTCCCAAAACCCCACCATTTTTTAATGTATACCTGTAAATAACCTAGAAATTTATAACATTTAAAATATACATCAACGAAACTTCCAAAACAATTCTGCCTTTAATAGAATCTACACATTTAATTGAATATGGTTAATATTGGAAATATAATGCGCACAAGAGACGTGTACATACTTCTTTGACGTTTTTGGACCCTAGGTAATAAACAGCTACCAGGAATGAAGAGATAGAGCTACTAAAGCTAGTGCAATAATAATGCGTGATGTGCTGCAAATGCTGTGAATACAGGCAAACAGTGCAATCAATGTGGAGATTCGTAACCTGGAAATGACATCATAAAAGGTGAATAGAGAGGATGAAGGAGGATTATCCACGGACAAAGGTCTCACTGTGTTTTTTTCCGGTCATGACCTTGGAACTCTTTTTTTCTGGCTAGTAGCCATTGATAAGGTTTTGATCGATTGTTTCGTGTGTTGCAGGTTGAAGGAATATAGGTAAGCTCTGTGAGCCGATTCTTTTTGTCCGATGCGAACACAAATCCATTCCGGAAGGATTATTGCCGTAAGAGGGGACAATATATTGCTTTTCTTAGAGTGTTAATAAAATGTTGGTATTTTTACCTTTTTTCCCTCTTGAGAAATTCTAGTGATATTATCTAGACTGGTAGCAATTAATAAAAGAATGTGATAAGTGTAAAAATTGAAACAGAACTGCGGAATAACTTGAAGAATTGAAGCGGAATAACGTGCGCATTTAACAACCTCGGAATTGAAAAAAATCAAAGAAAACTATGAAATTTTATAATGAAATCTGTTAGAATGCTATGTAATATTTAAATTAAAAAATACTAATTAAAAGTCGCAGTATTACGATTACAATTCATCCTAAAGTAAATCAGTTTCATAACAAAAACCACAAACTAGAGTGCCAACAGTTCTCTTTTCCTAGAAACTAGGGTGAGCTCATTACAGAAAGGTTTTCAGATAACAACGCAAAATTCAAGATTACAGATGCAACAATTTTTGCACCAAGAAATTGCAAGTTGCTTATATTCGTTTTAACGTAAAAGGTATTTTCAATGAAGTTTAATATATAAAACTTCCCTCTCAATCAGAACCGGATCTAGTAAAGGGGGCAAGGTGTCATGCCCCCCTCCCTCCTTTCAGAATGCAAGTAAGGGTAATAGAGGCAAAATATCATAAGTTATTTATATTTCTTGCATATTTCAAGAACAAATTTTAAAAAGACTTGTAAAATGGAGGGGGAAATGTACAATAATTGAAAATCCAGTCTCATCCCAGTCCTTTTTACATTTTTCTCGGTTATAATTTTTTTTGGCTCGGTTATATTTTTTCCTCTACCACCTCTTAATTGTTTTCTAGCTCCGGACTGATCTCATATATTTGAGAAAATATATAGTGTTTGCTAGATTATTCTTTAAATACCTAAAATTACTTTCTCGATTTCAAATACATATTTATATGCACAAACTAAGGAACAATATACCATATATGTACATTGGCTTAGTTAAGGTAGTGAGGGATTGGCTATTCATAAAATTTCATCAGTAAATCAATTTAAGAGCAAAAACAACATTTTTTATCCAATTATTCTTCATTAACATGTAAATTTACATGTAAAATTAGACGAGCACATATTCTCGTTTTCAAAGAGAATGAAATATTTTGTTCACCACTTTTGCGCTCTTTAAAAGTTTCGCTTCGAACTAATGGGTGATTGGGAGAATGGAAATGCAATATTTGATTAGCAGTTGCAAAACGTAAAAAAAGTTTCTCTATCCGTTAAAATGAAAAAAGTTTATTTTTCTCGCATACCTAAACGAAAAAAGGAGCAGAATGTTTCTGCCAGTGGAATATCTCTTCGCAATCTACAACCCAAAATTTGATATTTCTATCACAAACAAATCCCTTGAAATATTCGTTAAAGGTTTCAGCTTTTTCAAATTCAGTGTTCTTTAACGATGTAAATTAAAACTACCTACTAGGTATTTAAAAAATCTGTTTCATGATATTGCATTAGTACCTATCCAACTACAAAAAAAAAAAAAAAAACTTCAGTTACCCTTTAAAACAAAAAAGTGGTGATTTACTCCCCTGGGGGTAAGGGGAAATTTATTCTTGTTAATGTAAACCACATAACTCATATTCCTCCTGGAAAAATTCAAATTTCCAACAAAAACATCTCGCTTACAATATTCATTTAAATGTGCACAATTTTCAAAATTTTCCTCCATTAAATGGCGTAATTGAAGTTTTTGGGAGATTAGGAATGTGCGAATTGTAATATTTAATTAATATCTATCCAACCCATAAATTATTTCCATATTTCTTTTTCCAGCCCCCTGGTGATAAAGGTGAAACTCATTGTTGCCAATCAAACCTCATGACCTTCACATACTACCACTAAAATTTCAAACTTGTAGCTTAAATAGATCTTTTGCAATATTCTTTAAAATTTTGTAATTTTTAACTTTTTCCATCATTAGAGGGCGCTATGAATAAATTGCCCCTTGAGAAGCCGTTTGACATAAAGATCTGGCAAGACCTGTCGATATAAAACACAGAGAATAATTAGTAAAAGCAGAAAAAAACACAAGAAAAAAATCATACCTTATCAGTTTGTAGAACCCAGTACCTCTTGATCCTCAGCTAAACACACGGCCATACATGATCTTTATGGAAGTGAATATAAAAATGTGCTAATAATCTAAAGTGTAAATCCATATATCAAAGGAAAAGCTGCCACACCCACATGTAGTTCTAGCAAGAACAACTCGTAGATGTAATGCTCCGTCACAGCAATTACAGTAGTTCGATGTTTTATGCAAGAAATAAGCACTGTTCGTAACGTAAAATTTTATTACGTACAGTATATAGAAAAAAAGTGTTTTGCATGAAAACTAATTTTTATATCGATGTGTTACATTTTTTACATGCACTTAGAAACACTACTCAAGGGATAATCCATGAAAATGAAAATTTTATAAGAAAATGCTTCCTAAGAAAACAATTCTATTGCGTAAAAAGGAGATACTTTTATGCATATATTCTAGCTAAACTTGTTTTTAAATCAGAATATTATAAAGTACATGATGAAGAATAATTTCTTTTACACCTGTATATTCGAGGTCTTAAACTCTTGCTGTAGAAGCTCCCTAAAGAGTTAAGGATTGGTATGTTTTTCAGGCGTTACTATTCATTGGCTTTCGTGGTTAAGAATACTAAACGACGATTGGATAAGAAATTAATTGAAGGGGACTTGGTGCTTCATTCTTTCTGTGAAACTGAGTATAGTTCCAGTACTAGAATATTTATACATACTTTATACGCATAGTTATACTTATATATATATAGTATACTTTTATAAATAGTAATATCAATGTGTTACATTTTTTACACGCACTTAGACTCAAGGGATAATCCATGAAAATGAAAATTTTATAAGAAAATGCTTCCTAAGAAAACAGTTCTATTGAGTAAAAAGGAGATACTATGATTAGTTATTTCATATTTTTCCAAAACCATTACATATATTTATTTCGAAATGTTCTTATACTTAAAAAAGTGTCTGATATTGCGAAAATAATAATCTACTATAAAAAACTTGAAATTTTACAAGTTGGAAAATGATTTTTAGACATTGGTTAAAACATAGCACTTTTTTTTCCTTTAAAACGCAAAGTATGTAAATAAATGTGATTGCATCAAAAATTAATAGGAAAAGGCAGTATGATTTAAATCGAATTGTTTGTCGAACCCTTAACCCCCAGAGAAAAATGGCTATGTTCACGAATTTGCGAACAGCAGAAGAAGGAAAAATTTGGAAGTTAAAAAAAAACAGTAAAATAACAGAGAAAAAAAAACCTATTAGAATGCTCTGCTAAAGAAAGACTGTGTTGACTTGTAAAAGCTGTTTCTCCTTATGCAGGAGTTTTTCCTACATTTAGAGACCTTTAAAAAATGTGTGAAATATGCACACATTTAATACATTTCGCCTCCATTACCCTTACTGCCATTGTCAAAGTGGGGGTGGGGCATGCTCACCTAACTCTCCCCCCATATCCAGCCCTGACTGTGATTCACCCTTTCAACCAGATTCCATAAATGAGTGATGAAAATGAAATCCGCAAAATTTTCTGGTCGAAGGAGAATGGCAAATTTTCTGGCTATTCCTTGAATTATATACAAATCGGTTTTGGTATTACGTGCATTTCTTCATGTACCAGAGGACACAAAACAGCAAGTTCCACAGACCGAGGCATAGGCGTCATCAGTCTATAATGTGTAGTGAAGCAGGGTATATGTCGTGACATCCTCATATGTAGCATATGATCAGTTTGAGCAAAAGACAGCTTACTTCATTCCACCTACATACCTTTTCCCAATCTGGCTGAATTTCGTTATTCTTTTCACATGGAAATTAATGGAGTTGTGATATTGATTCAATGCCAAATCTACCAATGCCAAAGGGACCTAAAACTCCTGTCCAAAGGTCAGAGTCAGTATCAACTTTAGCAATGAAGTCACCTAGAACAAGAGAAATATACCCTTTCTTCACAGAATTCAAAACATCCTGAAGCTGACTGCAAAACATATCCTTCTCGTTCTCATCAGGGTCCTCTGTGGGGGCATAACGACAGATTACATTCAAGTCTTTCGTTTTTGGTTTAAATTTTGCTGTAAGAAATCTTTCATTAATGTAGTCATATCCTAGAAGAGCATCACTGGTGTGTCTGCTGATAAGCAAACCTACGCCTTGGAGGTACTTTCCATCCTCCCTCCATGAAAAGATAAATTTAAAGTTATTTTTAAGTATCTCACCTTTCCTGTCCATCTGGTCTTTTTCAAACCAAAGAATATCTAGGTTATCACGTTGGAATTCCTGCGTGAGGACATCGAAAGAATAATATCTATATAACGTTCTCAAGTTTCACTTACCTGCAGAGAGAAAATTATTAGTAGGATTTTTACAGAAACTAAGTTTATTGAGAGAAGTAGGGCCAACAATATCGAATAACCCCCAGATCGCAGGCATGGGCAAAGACCTGTTATTTCCTCGCTAAAGACTAAAATCTCCGATGCTGGTAGGAACTTCAGGTACCACTTTTTCAATTGGATCTTATAATTTTGATAATATTCTAACAGAGCCATATGACTTGCCTGTGATACATTACTACAGTTTAGGATTGACGATGCCCAACTAGCTAAGTGAGGTTCAGGTATCTGTGTGAGGTTCAGTCTCGATCTAAGTGAGGTTCAGCCTCTGATCAGGATTATCCACCAGCTGATATAAAGTATCCCATGCCTCTATTTACTTAGGGATGGCAACCCAGAAGTAAACAGAAAACACAGCGGCAGATTCTCCCTCAACAGGGCCTGCCAGTGCAGCAAGTCCAGGACCCATAATCAAGCATAAATCCATAAAAAAGTCTAGTCTAGTAAGTGTAAATGGTCAGCACCAGGACACTGTGAAGTTGACCACTTCTCAGCAGGGTTGTAAAAAGAAAAAAGTGGCCATACGTGACTAGATTAGTAGGCCATACTGAACTGGCAGCCCACCACTTCCGTTCCCTTCCAAAAGAGAATATATCTTCTGAAAGGTACTCGGGGTCGGACATTAGGTGTTAGACCTGGCTGGTTCTGTGTATCATCACTGGGGATTGGTACATAACTATCATTCCAGTTTATGCCTAGCTACTATTTATACAGTAGTTAAATTATTTATCGATAGAAAACAGCAATTTTATGATACAAAAGGTATATTTTCTTATTTCACATCTCTATTATTTACATTGACTGAACTAATATCATATCGATTCAAATAAATGGATAATTCGTTTAAATGATTTAAATTTGAATTGTGTGTGTGTGTATATATATACGAATAACACAGATGTAAAATAAAAATTGATTGATTGTTTTTATGCCTCTATTCTAATAATATATTCTATATTCTATAATCAATCGATGAAATGCATATAAAATACGAAATGAAACGAAAATCGTATTTATGCGATTCACTAGTATTTCAGACTTTTGAATCATATCGCATTTTGGCAATAGTTTCTGAAATATTCTCCAGAGAGCATTGATGTGTCCTGGAACTGGCTGATATCGCTATAACTGATGATATCACAGAGCACGGAGCATTATAGCTCATCTGAATGCAGTGTCAGATTTGTACTTTCTGCAAAATCTCGCTAAATTGCAACATTAACCAATATCAGTAATGTCAGTTTCTTAAAATGCATGCGACATAAGCTTTTCTTACTTCAATTAACAAAGCTTTTCTGCAGTTTCTGCATCCATCTTCGGTATGCTACATTCATTGGCTCGAGAAGAACTACTGAACTTTTTTTGCGTGAAGTCGAACAGTTTATTTCCAGACAAAGTATTATTATTATCATATATTATTCTATTATTGCATTTTATATAATTATGCAAATATTAATATAATTTACATAATAATGTAAAAATTCGCATTGGCCGAAGAACAATTGCACTCTTTTGCAAAGTACAATAGCACTTTTTGCAAAGTACAATAGTCCTTTTCCATCCAATATAGAACTCCTTTAAAAATAAAGAGACAGAAAAAACTTAAAATAATTCAAGTAAGTATATTTAATGTCTTCTGGAGTTTGAGAAACATATTTTATTGAATAGCGAACACAACCATGGATATATGGAGGAAGAAACTATTCTATTTTTTAACTCTAACAAAATGCCAGTTTGATATAGGATATGTTATTTTGCATCATCATAACCATCATTGCATCAGTGGAATCATTAAACGATATGTAAATGCATAAACTGTAACATGTTAAAAATTAATTCAACTACTCTTTTACTTCTAAATGATCTTGATGGGAAGTTTCCGTCTCCTAACATCTATCCAGGGAAAATCCTTCCCAGCCTTCTTTGAGTTTGTGAGGTCCTTGTGACCTGGACATTTAGTACATTGTGTGCAAAACAAAAAGTGTCGCTTAGTAAACACATCTTAACAACGATTTCCTGTCTTTGTTTTAAACAAAATTATATTTGCCAATGACCCAAACAAAGTTTTAACATCAGCATGTAGGGTCACAAGTTGTTATATATTTATATGTTAGGACAAACAACAGTCAACTGCCACTTTCTGTCTGGTGAAAGAGACAAATCCATTTGTGGAAAACCCTTTCAGCACAAGAGGAACAGCGAGTCAGCTTCTACACCTGAGGAATATGACATACGCCCTGAGTAATGGATCCATTGCTACCACCTTACTTTTATGGTACCTGGAGAGGATCACGTGATGGGAAACCGATGTTTACTGCGAACCAATGCTTTGAGGAGATGCTGCTTCCCCATGAGTAAGAAAAGAAGCTCTTGCATGAAGTCATGGCGACCTCGGTACGATTGTTTTAGGCATACCTTACTCTTCGCTGTTTTATGCATTATGGGAGAAAGCAATATCCCTGGATCTTTGAGGTGGAGGCTGAGGATAACTGCACCGTTTTTTGAAGTCACATTTCTAGTAAACTAGGCTGATTTTATTAAGAGCTAAGGAGCATAAATATGTAATATTCAGTTTTCTATATAGCCAGTAAGTTTGGATTGATGTCAATTAGTCTTTAAAATAAATCTGTATTGTGCAGAGCCGGATCTAAAGAGAAAAGGTTAAGGGGGATGCCTCCCCTCCCTCATCAAGACTGCGTCGTTTGCCCCTTCGTTTTTAGAAAAAAAAAACAATGATTTCGTTTTATCATCTGTCTGTTTGTCCATATGTAGACATTCAACTTTTAAGCTTTTAGAGATAAAAATTATTTTTGGTTTGGATGGATATTAATGAAATATTACGATTCTAATTTTCCGATCTTACATTTTTTTAATAATGCCTTCTAACTGGGAAAAATATGGAAAATTGGTGGTAGAATGTGAAGCTTAAGAGATTAACATTAACTGACCCCCTTACCCCCAGGGGTGACAAAACGCAATTTTTTTTTTGTTTTAACAGAGAAATTAAAAATTATTTTCGTGATGTATAACCCAATAATTAAATATTACTGTGTGCGTTTTCCAATCATCCATTAGTTCGAATTTACATTGCTAGAAGGTCCTTTGTAAATAAGAATGCCTATGATTCTAGATGTTTACACAGTATCTTGAGCATTAGGTGTTTGACCCTGTAAGTAATAATGAGGTTAATCATCCTTGGCGTAGAAAGGATGATTGATCATATAATTTCATAATAAAAGAATTCAATTGCTCTCAGAAAAATTGAACATAATCCCGTTTTAATGCATTACCTCCTACATACCGCATACGTATTACTTTTCCATACTTACAGTAACGTACAATTCCACTATTTAACATTACCATAAATGCATTTCATCTTACATACAGCTTAGGTTGAACTTTTTCTTTCTTACATAACGTACAATTCCATTATTTAACATTACCATTTTATGTTTATGATAACTTATTAATAATTAAACAAAAAAAAAAGAGAATTGTATCCCAAAGCAATTAATACCATGTCACCATCACCTCACAAAAGTTATTACGTTGAATGACGTATTTTGTCATGTGATAAATTTATTTTTTCTTTCTTCCATTAACTGAAGTTCTACTAATATATATATATAAGACAACGATATAATTGATTGATGAAATTCTGGTCTCTCACTCGTTTTTTAGATGAAACAATAATTACTCCTAAACCAGAAAGTTTCCTTTTGCAATATTGACATGCAAAGTGGATTTATTGAAAGAAATCCACTTTTCTCAATTGTAGAAAATAATCTGCTGTCATAACCGACTTTTAATGAAGCAAATTACTTAGTTCATACCCGTTCTTCAGTCAAAACCTTTAAAACTACAGTAATCTATCTGAAGGGAAAAGAAAGTATTAGCAAACATTTACATTGCGAAGACAATATTTAAGTCGTTTCGCGAAAACAAAACATGGTTTAAGTAGATATCTCTCAATTTCATTTGCTCGCACCACAATATTTTATAACTTTGGTAGGGAAAGACCTATAATGCGATGGACAGCCAATGTCAAAAAGGACCTCGTTAGAATTGCCCTGCAGTGGCCAAATATAATATAAATATAACTGTAGCTCAGCATAAAGAACTAAATGCATGGAAAACTAAATTGCATTATCTGTCTGGACCTCTGTAGTCCATGGCTTCTTGAAGATTTTGGGTTGTTTTACCTCTGAGCGGCACTTTTTTTGCACACCATGGGCTAAATGGCCAGGTCACATGGACCCCAAAGGTTCAAAGAAGGTTGGGGGAGGGGACCCACTGGAACAGCTGTTGGAAGAGAGATGGTAGCCTCCCGTCAAGGCCATCCAGCGTGTTCTTTAACGTGCACAGGGTATGGCTCTCTCACATACGAGGCCACGGCTTAACGTCCCATCCGACGGACGGCTGCCTTTACAAGCCCATCGGTGTCCCCTACTGACCGTGGGCAGGGCGGGGAATTTTGCGGAGATAAATCTCAACGCTGACCCAGCTGGGACTCGAACCTGGGAACTACAGATTACGAGCCTGGCGCGCGACCGACTGAGCCACCCCCGCCCTCTTCTTGAAGATAATTTTATGTATGTTTCATATATCTATGTAGGAATTAGAAGGTGCTAAGGGTAAAAATTGAAAGCTAAATTTTCTATAAGAAGAGCATCCCATATTCACCAGATGCGAACTTATTCTTTAAGTTTTCCGCTTGTCGTGCTATGAATAGATAATACTTTGACCAATATACGTATAATGTTTAGCATCGTTTTGCTCAAAAGATCGAAGGGTTATAAGGAAACGCCTGTTACTGCATTTTACGACATCTGTTTATTTCCGAGCTTTCTTCTGTTCAGTTCCTTGCTCTCCTAAACCATGGGTTTGCCAAAAGAAGCATCTTGTAAAAGCGAAGCTTTAGTTTAGCTTGGGAAAAAGTAACCAACAATGGACGAATTTATTTTAGTATGTAATAAGCATCTGTTTGTGTTACATTCATATTTAATAAGCCTGATGCCTAATATTTATGTAATGGTATAACTATTTTTTAACATTGGTGTTATTGTTTCATACTTAGGTAACGTTTGGTTTTGTAGTAAAGCGAATTTTTTGCGTTTAGGGAGAACTTTTTGACCTCTGAAACCAATGAAAATTTATAACATGGGAAATAATCAGAAGTTAATTTTCGCTTTACGAACAGTTTGGGAGAAACGAATTAAACTCATAAACCGATCGCTCTGTTTGATGCCGTAACCATGCATTTCTAAGGTATTCATCTCGAAACAAAACATGCGTAACCAAAGAGGAAAAATTGTCATTAACCTGGTGGGGTCTGAACCCACGACCTCCCAATGACATATCAGGTGCTCTGAATGCTGAGTTATAAGCTGCTGATCAAGATCACTTATATTGGTGGCTTGAAGCATTATACCATGCAGTTAGTCATTAGGAATCTATCTGACTGTAATTTAAGACTCTCGTCTAGAAGGTACCAGGTTAGTGCACATGACCAGCCACTTTAAAGAGCATGGTGTTTTTTCAGCCAACAAACCTTTTATCAAGGTAAGAATGCTATACTGAATTACGATGTGGGTTAGTATCGCATCCGGTGAATGACAATTTTTCCTCTATTATTTAATATATATGTTCTACAGGTTCTAACCTGAGATTGTCTATTATTAAACATGCATAACTATGTTAATCTCAAACTATTTGATAGTCTATTTAATCTATTTATAATGAAAATCTCAAGAAAACACACCGTTGGGAACCACTGTTCTAGATTAATTGAAATACTTCATATGGTTAAGAAAGGCAATTTTCATTTCTAAATACTACGTAGTACTTACAATGGACAGCGGTTAAAGTAGATTAAGCATAAAACAATAACTAAAATAGTTTTAATCTCCCGTAATTCAAAATAACATCTTTATAGAAAACTCAATATTTTTTTTTTCACTTATTAAATGTAACTCTGTTTCCGGAAAAAGGTAAACACATGTAATAAAACTTTTAAAGAATTTGCTTATCGACAAATAAAATAAGTAACAACAACATCGAATTCAACATCAAGGCTTATCTTTACCTCTTATTTGCATCGTGAAAATTAAATTGAATAAAAAATTTAAATCACCCTCGTAAGATAGACCCATAAGTCATTAGATAATAGGGGCGGGGGTGGCTCAGTCGGTAGCGCGCCAGGCTCGTAATCTGTAGTTCCCAGGTTCGAGTCCCAGCTGGGTCAGCGTTGAGATTTATCTCCGCAAGATTCCCTGCCCACGGTCAGTAGGGAACACCGATGGGCTTATAAAGGCCGCCGTCCGTCGGATGGGACGTTAAGCCGTGGCCCCGTGTGTGGGAGAGCCATACCCTGTGCACGTTAAAGAACACGCTGGATGGCCTTGACGGGAGGCTACCATCTGTCTCCTAACAGCTGTTCCAGTGGTCCCCTCACCCAACTTTCTCTGAGCCTACGGGGTCCATGTGACCTGGCCATTCAGCCCATGGTGTGCAAAAAAGTGCCGCTCAGAGGTAAAGCAACCCAACCATTAGATAATAAGTATGATTCGCAAGAGTTGCAGAAAACCTAAACAAGTAAGATTAAATAAATTATTCCTCGGTTTCGTAATCAAGGCTGTTAACTTTTGTTTTTGTTGTTTTGACGATTATTCATGGGCTTTTTAGTACAAAGGTTCTGACAATATAGTTTGTTCTTTTGCAAACATTTTAGCAAGTATCCAGATAATGCCTTAAATTAATTGACTACTTTAATGCTAAACAAAAAACTTAAACTGAGAAAGTATTAATAATATGCTAACTTATTCTGAAACAATGGCGAAAAATCCAAATTTCTTGACGCAAATTATGCGCTGTGCTGAACATTTGACAAGGAAATGTTTCACTCTCTGAAGTACTTATTTTTAATAGAATGCAGTAATACTGAGAGTGACAGGTAAAACCGTAATTTTATAAAGTTGCTTCATTTGCGAACTTCCAGCGAAATATTATTCTGAATTAGTAAGATAGTGTGAAAAAATATCAAAATTAAATAGCGTAAATTATAGTCTTGCAAGAAATATTAAGCAAAAGTTTTCAGACTTTCTGAAAGCACGGAACCGATACATTTATTTTTTGTCTCTGAACCTGTATGTTTAGTTTTTCCCCAGCAAAATTCTTATATTTGAATTTTTCTCTTGGAAATCTTATATTTCGTTTTCCTCTGGTGAACGCCCATGCTTAAAAGTTTATTTCCTTAAACTTCAGTAAGATATGTAAGCCAAATGATAATAAATCGAAATAAAAATTTTCTCGAAAAATGATCTCAAATATATGTTCCTTTGCTTATGGTAATTGATACATATTTCTCGATGAAGTTGTTGGGTTGTTTTACCTATGAGTGGCACGTTTTTGCACACCATGGGCTAAATGGCTAAGTTACATGGACCCCGAAGGCTCAGAGAAGGTTGGGAGGGGGACCCACTGGAACAGCTGTTGGGAGACAGATGGTAGCTTCCCGTCAAGGCCATCCAGCGTGTTCTTTAACGTGCGCAGGGTATGTCTCTCCCGCACACGAGGCCACGACTTAACGTCCCATCCGACGGACGGCGGCCTTTACAAGCCCATCGGTGTCCCCTACTGACCGTGGGCAGGGCGGGGAATTTTGCGGAGATAAATCTCCACGCTGACCCAGCTGGGACTCGAACCTGGGAACTGCAGATTACGAGCCTGGCACGCTACCGACTGACCCACCCCCGCCCCAGTCGATGAAGTAATGAATCCATTAACTCAGTTTAATATTTCTCTTGGATGCTGGAAATATTCTCTAAATATAACCACGTTGAACAAGTGTTGCATCACCTAGTTTTTTTCTCTCTAGTCTTTCACCATACCCACAGCAAGATATAAGAGAGAGAAACTGGGAAAATCTGAAAACTTAGAGGTGAAACACAGTTTAAAAACTTCTGTCGTAGTGTATATAGGTATTTCTTGTGAATTACACTGAAACAGTTAAATTTTAATAAAGTTAATGAGTTATTTGTATATTTCGAATATGATTTAATTGCAGTATAGTGTATTGATTTCAACCTAAGTCAGAACAAATATTTAATGAAAGATACAGAAATGCTCTATATTACGAATGTATAAGTTCGTAAATCGAGAATCGCATTCAAAGCTTCCTCACTTCGAAAATGGACATTTTAAGGGGAAATGCTACTGCAGGTAAATTAAAGCTTACGTGAGATATTCCTAAATCACGATTTTCAACAATAATTATTCAATATTTAGAGTTACGTGTACTGAAACCTTCAACAGCAAGTCTGGTAGACTTCAGACCTTTCCGCAAAAGCTGGGGTGACTCAGTCGGTAGCGCGCCAGGCTCGTAATCTGTAGTTCCTAGGTTCGTGTCCCAGCTGGGTCAGCGTTGAGATTTATCTCCGAAAAATTCCTCGCCTTGCCCACGGTCAGTAGGAGACACCGATGGTCTTGGAAAGGCCGCCATACGTCGGATGGGATGTTAAGATGTGGTCCGTGTGTGGGAGAACTATACTCTGTGCACGTTAAAGAACACGCTGGATGGCCTTGACGGGATGCTACCATCTGTATCCAACAGCTGTTACACTGTGTCCCCTCCCCCAATCTTCTCTGAGCTTTCGGGGTCCATGTGGCCTGGCCATTTAGCCCACGGTGGGCAAAAAAGTGCCACTCAGACGTAAAACAACAACCATACCCGCAAAAGCTGATTAAATGCAAATAATGACTATAAATTCAAATTGTTTATTAAAATAAATGTATATTTGGAAGTTTCTGTAATGATTCTATTTGTTTTCACCAGTTTTGAAGAAAATTATTGTAAGACGAGCATAACAACAGATTCAAGTTTTAAAGGTTCCACTCTTAATAACACTTTGAGTATTAAACGAACATTATTGAAAATCGTAAATCAGAAAGATTTAAATGATATCTTCAAATCTGATTCCCTGTAAAGAACTTATTTTCAAAGTTAGGGAGTTTTAAATGTAGGCGCCTATTGAACAAACATGGGAGAGGTAACTTTTGGAAATATGCAGTATAAGTGCAGTTTCTCTTATAAAGAAATACGATTTATTATTTCAACTAAGTGTGAAAAACGAACTTTAATAATTAAATGGTGATTCACATGATTCATAAATCAGAAATATTTGTGCTGTGGGAGATGTTTCTATAAAAAATGGTTTTTTTTAATACTTCAGTAAAAGATGATCTGATATACGTTCAAGACATTCTCAAAATGCATTCCAAGCCAAAGAACCTAAAACAATGCCATTTTGACACTTAAACGACTTCTGTCTCAAAAATTATTTTAAAATGTATTCTTATATACAGAGAAGAGAGTTTGTGTTTCCACTTATGCACTCATCCACCTAAATATCAAGAACATTGCAAGAACTTTACCTTATGTGAGAAACTGCTAGTATCAACGAAAAAGAGAGTAAACTGAGTTGAATTTCTTTGCTCCTAAACGATAAAAGCTAGACCATCAGGTTCAGTATAGAGCTTCCTTTCATCGTAAAATAGAGCAAAACGTTTGCCCCATAATATTTCTTTCCCCGTCAAATTCGGAAATACTTAAACCATTTGCGAAACTAACGAGGTATATCAAAAATTATATCTATTGATCTAGGGCATCTAGGTCACAAGGAACCCGACCGCTGAAAGATGGGGGAAAGGGACTCACTCGACAGCTATTAGAAGATACATCATAGCCTTCTGCCAAGGCCCTCCAGCGTATTCATTAAACGTGCACAGGGTATGACTCTCTCGCACATAGAACCACAATTTAACATTCAATAAAAAATATAAAGTTCACTTAATAAGTGATTAATTGTTGTAAATAAAGATTTAAAATTTATTCGTTTTTAGCATTTTTTTATATACCTTCTATATTTTTGGCCCGTAATACAAGGTACTGAAAAGAAATGGTGTCTATCAGGGGCCTAGCTATGGTTTTTTTGGTATATTTGTAACAGTATGAACGTTTTTGTGAAATTAAAGAGAGTTGACAAAATCTTGGGTAGTTGCCGAAATCGGGGCAACTTGAAAAAATCAAAGGAAGTTGATAAAATTCGAAGTAAATTGGTAAAATTCAGGTGAAATATAAAAATTAGGATTTTTTTTTTGCAAAATTATGACTAGTTGGCAAAATCGAGGCAACGTGGTATAATCTAGGGAAGTTTGCAAAATCAAGGCAACTTGGTATAATCTAGGGAAGTTTGCAAATCGAGGCAACTTGGCAAAATCTAAGAGAGTTGGAAAAATCTAAGAGAGTTGGTAAAATCTAGGAGAGTTAGCAAAATTATGGCAACTTGGCAAAAATCGAGGCAACGTGGTAAATTCTAAGGGATCTGGCAAAATTCGAAGCCAATTGGTAAAATACAGATGAGTTGTGAAAATTGGGATTGTTTTCGTGAAAGTTGGCAAAATTGAGATAACTTGTCAAAATCTTAGCAAAGTCTTGAATTGTTGGCAAAATTCGAAGTAACTTGGTAAAGTTCAGGTGAGAAGTAAAAGTTGGGATTTTTTTTTGGATAAAATTATGGCGAGTTGACAAAATCTACGGCAGTTGACAAAATTCGAAACCACTTGGCTTCGAAGGTGACATGTGAAAACTGGAATTGTTTTTGTGAAATTAAGGAGAGTTCGCAAAATCGAAACAACTTGGCAAAACCTTGAGGAGTTGGAAAATCGAGATAATTTGGTAAAATCTTGAGGAGGAGTTGGCAAAATTCGAAGGGACTTCGTAAAGTTCAGGTGAGTTATAAAAATTTTGATATTTTTTTCTCTAACATTGTGGCGAGTTGGCAAAATTTGGAGTAGTTACCCCCTCTCCCATAACGGAACTAAATCCTGGCTACATAACTAAATACAATAACTAAACCCTGACATGGAAATAGTTAAATTTATATAAAATACTTATTCCCTTAATTGGCAAAATTTTATTTCATCATCATCATCATCCTCAAGCAGCCATGGTCTACGGAGGTCCAACCAGACCGTGCAATTTAGTTCTCCAAGCAAGTCTATCCTGAGCTACATCTACTGCATCTGGCCACTGCACACCAATTCTAACAAGGTCCTGTTTGACATTGTCTGCCCACCGCATCCTAGGTCTCCCCTTCTTTCTGAGGCCTTTAGGCACACTGTTCATAACCCTATTCGCCAATCTATAATTATTCATACGGGCAACATGGCCAAACCAACGGAGTCTCTCTCTGCAAAATATGCTGCTTAAAGGAGGTTGCAAACTCCTTTGCCTAACCTCATCATTAGTTACAAAGTTGAACCACCTAATGCCCAAGATACTGCGTAAGCATCTGGACTCAAAAGCATCTAGTTTCCTGTTATCTTGTTCACAAAGTGTCCAGGTTTCACTACCATAACTAACCCTAGAAAGGACCAAACTATTATACAGTCTAATTTTACTCTTTAGGTGTATATGCCTATTTCTCCACACTCTCCATAGATTCTTAAACGTCCCTGCAGCAATCCCTATTCGTCTGTTAATCTCATGTCGCACATCACCATTATCTGTTACATAGCTCCCAAGATAATTAAACTGTGACACCTGCTCAAGACTGCAACCATTCAGATTAACTGAATCACAGTCTACCTGACCAATTTTCATCACTTTAGTTTTCTCTCTGTTTATAACCAAACCTACTCTACTACCAGTCTCATCAACAGCTCGAATGAAAGAGTTCATCTCATCAACATCATTTGCCAAAAGGGCTAAATCATCAACATAATCTAAATCAGAAATTTTCGTATCTCCAGCCCATTTAAGGCCAAAATCTTTCCCTTGAAGTGAATTTCGCATAACATAATCAATAACCAAACTAAAGAGAAAAGGAGACAAAATGCACCCTTGTCGAACACCAGAAGTAATGCTAAACCAATTGCTACAAGCCTTACCAACTCTCACACACGACTCAGTGTTATTATAGAGAGCTTTCATTATGTTAACTGGGGCGGGGGTGGCTCAGTCGGTAGCGCGCCAGGCTCGTAATCTGTAGTTCCCAGGTTCGAGTCCCAGCTGGGTCAGCGTTGAGATTTATCTCCGAAAAATTCCCCGCCCTGCCCACGGTCAATAGGGGACACCGATGGGCTTGTAAAGGCCGCCGTCCGTCGGATGGGACGTTAAGCCGTGGCCGCGTGTGTGGGAGAGCCATACCCTGGGCACGATAAAGAACACGCTGGATGGCCTTGACGGGAGGCTACCATCTGTCTCCCAACATCTGTTCCAGTGGGTCCCCTCCCCCAACCTTCTCTGAGCCTTCGGGTCCATGTGACCTGGCCATTTAGCCCATGGTGTGCAAAAAAGTGCCGCTCAGAGGTAAAACAACCCAACCCAACCAATTATGTTAACTAACTTGTCTGGTATACCATATGATTTCACAATCAACCACAAATTATGACGATCAACAGAGTCGAAAGCCTTTTTGAAATCAACAAAGCTAGCAACCAAAGGTTTCTGAAACTCTAAACATTTCTCAAGAATCTGCCTAAGTGAAAATATCTGATCCACACATCCCCTACCACTTCTGAATCCACATTGCTCATCACGCAATTGCCTGTCAACCAGATTCTTAATTCTATTAAGCACAATCATGGAAAGAACTTTACCTTGAACAGAGAGTAGGCTAATGCCCCTATAGTTATCACAAGAACTGCGATCACCTTGTTTGAAAATAGGGATAACAATAGCTCTGGTAAAATCCTTAGGAACCATGCCTTTATCATAAAAGATATTCAGAATTTCAGTCATCCAAGTGGTAACCGAAACATTTCCATCTCTAAGCATTTCCGTAGTAATTTCATCTACCCCTGGGGATTCATGAAGTTTAAGTTTAGAAACAGCCAAAATAACTTCAGATTGTGTTATAGGGCCAACATTAAAGCCACCAATGCATCTATCATCATTGCAAACAATGGGAATAGAACTAACCGCATTGTTTAGAACATCACTGAAATGCTCAGCCCACCTAGCCATGACAGAATCCTCACCTTCTATAACTTTACCTTGTTTATCCTTCAATCCCTGTACACCTGTCCGTTTTCTACCACACAAAACATTAACTATCTGGTACAGATCTCTGCTGTTGTGCTGTCTAACTGCTTCCTCGGCTTTGTCAGCCAAACCATCAAGCCAAAGTTTCTTATCAGCAGCTAACCGATCTTTTACACGTTTATTAAGTTCTCTGTAATGCTTTCTATTAGGACTAGTAGGATATTGATTAAGGACATTCCTGCAGTTCTTTCTTTCCGAAATAAGCTCAAGTGCCTTATCACTCAGATAATTCTGTCTCTTCTGCTCCTTTTTTCCTAAAAGAGTACTGTTAGTGTCTAAAAAAGCCTGTTTAAAATGATCCCATTCTTCCTCAACTTCAGTAGTAAGCATATCATGACTGTCATAATAACTAAGTAACATATCATGGTAAGCTTTGGCTATAACTGGGTCTTTCAGAGCTTCAGTATTAAAAGCAAATTTTTTAACCCTAGCACAACACGTTTTAAGTTTAAGTTGCAAGACACTTTTAACAAGGTAATGGTCAGATCCAATTTCAGCTCCCCTATATGCCCTGGTATTTCTAACAGAACTAGCCCATTTGCTGTTAATTAATATATAATTCCCAGTTGGAAAATTTTCGTCTCTCCCCAATTGTAGTCCCTTCGCTACGCCCCTGGTCTCCATCTATGTAAAATTTGGGGAATCCTGGTCTAAGGAATATGTTGGGTTAATTCAAATTATGTCAACCTCTTTCTGGCCTTCCCCCCAAAATGAAGAGGGAGGGAAAGAGTAAAATCTCATGGGAGTCGTTACTATTGAGTTTTATATCAAATAAAATTTTGCAACGTAGTGTGTGTCAATACTATATATTCCAGAGAGTTCAAAACTCCAGTGTGCCTTATAATTCTTCCAGTTTTTTAATAAACGGTATATATTTCCATCCTCATCCTCAAGCAGCCATGGGCTACGGAGGTCCAACCAGACCACACAGTTTAATTCTCCAAGCATATCTGTCCTGAGCTACATCTGCTGCATCCGGCCACTGCACACCAATTCTAACAAGGTCCTGTTTGACATTGTCTGCCCACCGCATCCTAGGCCTCCCCCTCCTTCTGAGGCCTCTAGGCACACTGTTCATAACCCTATTCGCCAATCTATAATTATCCATACGGGCAACATGGCCAAACCAGCGGAGTCTCTCTCTGCACAATATGCTGCTTAAAGGAGGTTGCAGACTCCTTTGCCTAACCTCATCATTAATAACAAAGGTAAACCACCTAATACCCAAGATACTGCGTAAGCATCTAGAATCAAAAGCATCTAGTTTCCTGTTATCTTGTTTACACAGCGTCCAAGTTTCACTACCATAACTAACCCTAGAAAGAACCAAACTATTATACAGTCTAATTTTAGTCTTTAGGTGTATACGCCTATTTCTCCACAATCTCCATAGATTCTTAAAAGTCCCGGCAGCAATACCTATTCGTCTGTTAATCTCATGCCGCACATCACCAGTATCAGTTACATAGCTCCCAAGATAATTAAACTGTGACACCTGCTCAAGACTGCAACCATTCAGATTAACTGAATCACAACCTGCCTGACCAATTTTCATCACTTTAGTTTTCTCTCTGTTTATAACCAAACCTACTCTACTACCAGTCTCATCAACAGCTCGAATGAAAGAGTTCATCTCATCAACATCATTTGCCAAAAGGCTAAATCATCAGCATAATCTAAATCAGAAAGTTTCGTATCTCCAGCCCATTTAAGGCCAAAATCTTTCCCTCGAAGTGAATTTCGCATAACATAATCAACAACCAAACTAAAGAGAAAAGGAGACAAAATGCACCCTTGTCGAACACCAGAAGTAATGCTAAACCAATTGCTACAAGACTTACCAACTCTCACACATGACTCAGTGTTATTATAGAGAGCTTTCATTATGTTAACTAACTTGTCTGGTATACCATATGATCTCACAATCAACCACAAATTATGACGATCAACAGAGTCGAAAGCCTTTTTGAAATCAACAAAGCTAGCAACCAAAGGTTTCTGAAACTCTAAACATTTCTCAAGAATCTGCCTAAGTGAAAATATCTGATCTACACATCCCCTACCACTTCTGAATCCATATTGCTCATCACCCAATTGCCTGTCAACCAGATTCTTAATTCTATTAAGCACAATCATGGAAAAAACTTTACCTGGAACAGAGAGTAGGCTGATACCCCTATAGTTATCACAAGAATTGCGATCACCTTTTTTGAAAATAGGGATAATAATAGCTCGGGTAAAATCCTTAGGAACCATGCCTTTATCATAAACGTTATTCAAAATTTCAGTCATCCAAGTGGTAACCAAAACATTCCCAGCTCTGAGCATTTCTGTAGTAATTTCATCTACCCCTGGGGATTTATGAAGTTTCAGTTTAGAGATAGCCAAACTAACTTCAGATTGTGTTAGAGGGCCAACATTAAAGCTGCCAATGCATCTATCATCATTACAAACAATGGGAGTAGAACTAACCACATTGTTTAGAACATCACTGAAATGCTCAGCCCACCTAGCCATGAGAGAATCCTCACCTTCTATAACCTTACCTTGATTATCCTTCAATCCCTGTATGCCTGTCCGTTTTCTACCACATAAAACATTAACTATCTGGTACAGCTCTCTGCTGTTGTGCTGCCTAACTGCTGCCTCAGCTTTGTCAGCCAAGCTATCAAGCCAAAGATTTTTATCAGTAGCTAACTGATCCTTTACACGTTTATTAAGCTCTCTGTAATCTTTTCTATTAGGACTAGTAGGGTACTGATTAAGGACATTCCTGCAGTTCCTTCTTTCTGAAATAAGCTCAATTGCCTTATCACTTAAATAATTCTGCCTCCTCTGCTCCTTTTTTCCTAAAAGAGTACTGTTAGTTTCCAAAAAAGCCTGTTTAAAATGGCCCCATTCTTCCTCAACTTCAGTATTAAGCAAACCATGACTGTCATAATGACTAAGTAACCTATCATGGTAAGCTTTAGCTATAACTGGGTCATTCAGAGCTTCAGTATTAAAGGTAAATTTTTTAACTCTAGCACAACACTTTTTAAGTTTAAGTTGCAAGACACTTTTAACAAGGTAATGGTCAGATCCAATTTCAGCTCTCCTTTATGCCCTGGTATTTCTAACACAACTAGCCCATTTGCTGTTAATTAATATATAATCAATCATATTCCTATGCAGCCCATCGGGTGAAACCCATGTGTATTTATGTATGTCGCGGTGTTTGTAATATGTGTTAGTTATTCTGAAACCATTGAGTTTACTTACCTGTAGGAGACGTTGTCCATTGCCATTGCAGCTACCAATACCAAAAGGGCCTATCACCCCTCCCCAAAGATCAGAGTCAGTACCAACTTTGGCATTGAAGTCACCAAGAACAAGGGTAATATCTCCTTTCTTGACAGAATTCAAAATATCCTGAAGTTGTCCGTGAAACCTATCCTTCTCATCCTCATCAGCATCCTCAGTGGGGGCATAACAGCAGATAACATTCAAGTCTTTAATGCTTGTCTGAAATTTTGCTGTAAGAAACCTTTCATTAATGCACTCATATCCTAGAAGAGCATCACTAACATGTCTGCTGAGCAGCAGACCAACGCCTTGCTGATGCTTTCCATCCTCCCTCCCTGTAAAGAGAAATTTAAAGTTATTTTTAAGTATCTCACCTTTACCTGTCCATCTGGTCTCTTGCAAGCCTAGAATATCTAGGTTATAGCTCTGGAATTCCTGCATGAGGACATCAAGAGAATAATCTCTATGTAATGTCCTCACGTTCCACGTTCCTGCAGAGAGAAAATGATTAGTAGGATTTTTAAAGAAATCAGGTTTATTGAGATTGGTAGGGCCAACAATATCAAACAGCCCCCTGATCGCAGGCATGGGGCAAAGACCCGTTCCTCCTCCGCTAAAGGCTGAAGTCACCGATGCTGATAGGAACTTCAGGCACCACCTTTTGAAGTGGACTTTTTCAAGAGCCACGTGGCCTGCCTGAGACGCATTACTCCAGTTTAGGCTTGACGATGCCCAACTAGCTAAGTGAGGTTCAGGTACCTGCGATGGCCTCTGATTAGGATTATCCACCAGCTGATATAAGGTATCCCATGCCTCTGTTCACTTAGAGCTGGCAACCCAGAAGAAAACAGAAAACACAGCGGCAGACTCTCCCTCAACAGAGGCCCACCAGTGCAGCAAGTCCAGGATCAATAATCAAGCTCAAATCCATAAACATGTCCAGTCTAGTAGGTATAAATGGTCGGCACCAGGCATATATATTTAGCATACAAATAAGTTTTAAAGATATGGAAGTTTACAATTCAGGATTGACATATTTATCAAATTAGGCTAGTAATCACCAAAAGTTTTGCATAAGAAAAGTCTTTAAGAAATTTAAAGCTTGAAATTTAATAAAGTACCCTGCTTCTTGTTGAAATTTTTGTTTGTACTGTATGTGTAATATAGACAGCCGCTAAGGGATCACACGTATTCTTTGGCTTTGCAAGCTATCAGCTTAACCTACTAAGATTGACAGGTGAAGAAGAATTAGTCTTCCATTCTCTTCTTTCTCTCCTTGTATAAAGTTACGTGTTTGTATAGATAGGTTTGTAAGAAATCTTTGCAATATTATATAATCTATAACTGAATATGCAGATGGTTGTGAAGGTGAAACAAAAGAATATTGGCTATTTCATTTTTCCAAGCAATTGGATCGTGATTTAGTTCAACCGTCAGCTCGCTAGGCTCGTAATCTGCAGTTTCTCAATTCGTGTCCCAACTGTGCCTGCTTTGGGAATTTTCTCCATTAACTTTCCCTCTGCCCTCAGTGAGTAAAGGCACACCGTTTGGATTTGAAAGGAGGAGGTCCATAGGATGGGACGTTAATGCGTCCGTGTAAAGGAGAGCCTGTCCACGTATCAGAACACGCTGAATGATTTTCACAGAAGCTTCCATATGTCTCCTAATGGCTGTTCAGTGTATTCCCTTTCCGAACTATCTCTGTTCCCTTAGGATCCTTGTGGTGCCCATTGGATTCAAAAGAGTGCCACTCAGAGATAATAAATACTAGCCCAATCCTAGCAATTTTTTTAAAAGTAGTTTGCAATGATTTTTGAAAAATGATGTTCTTTGATTTTAACAGGAAATAAAATATATACACGTCTTGACATAGAAAATGCCTCATCAGGAAGTATTTGAAGGAGAGCTATGCAAAGAGGTGGGTATGTGTAGACAATGGGATTATGGAAATGAGTGCAGTTGCGAACCAATCACGTGATAGGTGAAGGAGATCCAGGGCAAAACTGCTCGGAATAGCTACGTTTGTTGTCTTCCCTGGGCGTGTGGGCCACTGCATCAGAGTAATCTCGGTTGTGAAAGCACGTGTAAGGAGTGAGAATGTCTGGGCAACATCATCAGGAATCCTACCATCAAACGGACACTTTTACCGAGAATTCTCTGCGTCGCATCACAATGGAAACCCATCGGGATGCAACAACTGTCGGACGAATTTGGCCTCCCACAATGTACAGTGGACATTCAATGCAGTGTATGTGTCGACACGGACTGTGAATCGTAGATTTGTGTCGACACGGACTGTGATTCACAGATTGGCTGAGGCAGATTTGTACTCTCCTAGCCACTGTTACGACTGTCACTCACTGAAGTACATCGTCGTGCAAGGTTGCAGTGGTGCCGTATTAGACATGTGTGGTGGGACGATTGGAACCATGTCGTATTTAGCGACGAGTCTTGCTTCTGTCTCAGTGGAGGCGATAGCAGATTGAGAGTAAGGAGACGACATGGTCACCATGCTGATCTTGCTGAATCCGTGAGCATCGTACAGCTACTCAATCTGTTGTCATGGTTTTGGCAGCTATCAGTTTCAACAGCGTTCACCGCTCATAAGCTTAGTGTTACCCACTAAGCTTATGAGCGGTGAACGCTGTTGACAGCACGACAATGTGCTGCAGCCCGTTTTGTAGCCGTTTCTCCGTGGTAGCCCTGATGCCGAGTTTCAACATGATAACGCCTGCCCACACACTGCCAACATCAGCAAAAGATGCCTATAAGGTGTCTAGGTCCTGCCTTGGCCAGAGCAATCCCCAGACTTCGAGTCTGAGGATCGCGCTGGTAAGATCCCAATAGACAACGTGTGGATGTCATCGGCAGATGACTTCACACTTCTGCACCACCTCCTCGCAATGCCAATGAATTATGGACACAGGTCAATGACACATGGTCCGCGATGTTTCAACACACCATCCAGGAACTTTTCCACTCGATGCAACGCCGTGTTGCCGAATGTATAGCCCAGCATGGCGGTCATACGACCTACTGACTCAGGTCACATTATACTCTCTCCTCGCCCATCGCATTCATGTAATCCCTCATACATTAAACCACTCATTTCCCATCTGCTTGTCTACATGTGTGGTATGTTTCGTCTCATTTCGTGCATTCCTTCATGGTGTGCATTCTTTATGCCGAGCAGTGTATTTTAGGGTTTTTAGTGTACATGTGAGCATTTTAAATCCCATAATACCAGCGGGTTACTTTCGTGAGTTTTTTTCCTTTTATTAGCAATGACTAAATGGGGACATGATTCAGCTATGAGTACTTCATAGAAAGGGCTGATGACTAAAGTGTAATTGAGAATACAACTTTTTAAGTCGTAAAAATTTTGAATTATCTTATGCCAAAAATAAATATAACCCTAACTTCATCTACACTAGCACAAATTATAGTTATACTTATTTCTTTCTTCACCTAAGGATCACATATTTTAATTAATACTCCATTCGATAAATGAAGTTATTACTGTTCTGTTTCTACACTGGCGGAAACTGGAAAAAGATCACGATTAACAATTGAAGCGTAATCTATGAGATTTATTTAGTAGAAACAACTTGTTGAGAAAGGACAGTGATCACACTTGTGAAGTGATTCAATGTTTATTTTACATTTTAATGAATATTACATTTTACAGAAGGCACATTTTAATCAGGTGTTGAACCTCTTCGAACAGCAATACAAGCTTCCAATCTGGCATGCAATCTGTCGTACAAATATTGGATTGGACCATTCCATGCGCTTTCAACTTGCACGCGTAATTCAACGATGGTGGTTTTCCTGCCGCTGTCAATGGAAGAGTCTTTGTCCGATCCAGTCCCAGACATGCCTGGTTGGAGACAAGTACGGAGATCGTGCTGGCCAAGGGAGTTGGTGCATTGCCTGAAGAGCATGTTGAGTTGCCCGGAAGATTGTAGGAGGGCGTTATTCTGCTATAATATCGCATCTGGGATTGCACTCAAATATGACAGGACGACCCGCTGTATGACATCGCTGATGTACGTATTGCTATTCAGTGTACCCTGTAAAAACACTAGACACGTACGAGACGTCCTCACACCATGATGCCCGGAGTGGGCCCTATGTGTCGCTGGCGGATGCACGATGGAAGAAGCCGCTCAGCTTGTCGCCTTCGGACGTGTAAACGACCCATAGGCGCTCCTAAGCAGAATCGGGTTTCATCACTGAAGACCACAGAATGCGATTCTTCCCTCCAATGAACTCGTTCTTGTCCCCACTGCAAACGTGCTCGACAGTGACGAGTTAACAGTGGTAACCGTGCCAGTGGCACGTATGCCCATAGTCCTGCTTCCAAAAGACGATTGCGTATCATTCTTGTAGGCATCCTTGGTACCACAGAGGATTGAAATTGTGACGCCATAGCTGTCCGCTCTCCGTGTCGATCCTCTCGTGCGTCCGTAACTCTGTGTTGCCCGAAACCACGTCTGCAAGTCTGTGAATGCTCTTCTGACCATCGACGCCACCATCGTATAACTCGTCCAACGCGGTATGCAATTTGACTAAAAGACCAACCTGCTTCCCGGAGACCCACTATAAGACCCCGCTCAAATTCTGCTAATTGAACAAATGCTGGGCGCCTGCATCTTCCATGCATAGTAGCTTTTTCAAAGATACACGTCACAAGAAGAATATCTTCTACCTTCACGCCATAGTCCTTAAATACACGCTGCGTACATTTGCATGTTGTCGTCCTCAGTGACGTCATTATTTCATCCAATGACTTTCAATCTTGGAGCACGGTTTATGCTACCCTTAACTATTAACATATTATTATAATATGACGTTCCTAAAGGAATTTCATCTGGGTGTTCTTTTTTCAATTTCCGTCAGTGTATTTACAACATATTTCAGATTATCAGTCGCATTTTTATACAGTTGTTGGGTTGTTTTACCTCTGAGCGGGACTTTTTTGTACACCATGGGCTAAATGGCCAGGTCACATGGACCCCGAAGGCTCAGAGAAGGTTGGGGGAGGGAACCCACTGGAACTGCTGTTGGGAGACAGATGGTAGCCTCCCGTCAAGGCCATCCAGCGTGTTCTTTAACGTGCACAGAATATGGCTCTCCCGCACACGGGGCCACGGCTTAACGTCCCATCCGACGGACGGCGGCCTTTCCAAGCCCATCGGTGTCCCCTACTGACCGTGGGCAGGGCGGGGAATTTTGCGGAGATAAATCTCAACGCTGACCCAGCTGGGACTCGAACCTGGGAACTACAGATTACGATCCTGGCGCGCTACCGACTGAGCCACCCCCGCCCCCACCATTTTTATACAAACAGACACAATTATGCTCTAGGATATTTCTAGGACTCTCAAGCAGAATTTAATATTAAACTCGATGATAACTAAATGAAATAAGCTAGCAGATTCACGCAGACCAATGGTAGAAACGACAAACTCGACGCAAAAGGTGGAAAAAAAAGCATGTTTCATACTGAATAAACTCCAAAAATCTGTTTAAAAGCCAAGGAATTTAAGCAAAAATATTTCGAAGTAGTGAATATAAATACAGTGGGTCTATATCCTGTTGTTAAATATAAGGGATCAAAAGAAAGAAAAAAAGAAAGAAGAACAAAAACTCTTTCTGCATTAAAATTACTGGCGAAACTAGAATAAACTTTGACAGATATTACTCCATATTCCTATACCTTAAGTATATCTCTAATTAACTGATGAAACTGTAAAATTTGTCACTTATATTAAAATAACTTATAGCACTTTTTTATTTCATACTTTTACACATGTTTCGTCAAGGAGGAGTTTTCAATAACTTCGACCTGCTGGTCAAATACGTAAAGATGCTACATATACATATATATTTAATTGAAAAGATAATATCTATTAAATAATTTTGTTATCTACCTAAAGTTGTGTCCTCTGGTAATTCAGCGGGGCAGACTGCAAACCTGATTCGAGTTCCAACCGTTTCAGCGTTGATATTTCGTCTCCCTGTTTTCACCCATTCATCAGAGAGTAAGGCATCACGGATGGTTAGAGAAAGACTGTCACCCGTTAGTTGGTTTGTTAAGTCGAATCCCTTCTGCAGATCCCAGTCCATCGTACGGCTAATTAAGCCAGGTCCCATGTGCAAGAGTGACATACTTTGTGCACGTTAAGGAATAGACATTGGGTGACGCTGAAGGGAAGATCCTATTAGCGCATAAGAGCAGTGCAGTGAATTTCCTCTCTCAACTGCTCCGGGACTTAGTTTCCTTGCGCCCATTGCGAGAATTGTTACGCATTCCGTCACATCTTGTGTCCATTTCATTATAACAGTGGTTTCTAACCTTGGGTTGCAATGGAATTGCTTGAAAGAGCATTCAGCACTTGGTAATACAGTACGCTCAGCTGTTTGGCGTAACTTCTATTTGAGCAGAATTCTACACTATAAGGCTGTGGATTAAGTTTTATGGAAGTATCGTTAGTTACATAATTGTTGCACAATTTCCAGTATTTGGCGTGAACAAGACGCCCGAAAGTAATTTAGGTCGATGTCATGACGCTGTGTCTGAAACTAAAGATGATTAATAATTGCTCATGTTGGATGAGAAAATTATTTTGTTAGTAATAGTCTGTTAATATTCAAAGGAAACCAATAAACTGAAGACATTCACGAAACAAATTGGTAAAATTTTCTAAATTGAAGGTGATAGTTGGGGAGAGGTCAGAACAATTTCAGAGACAGATTATTATTGCCTTCGTGGAGTAATGGTGTAGCTTTGATTTGCAGTGAGATTGCAAATACCGGTGTCCGGGTTCGAGGTCTCTGGCTGGCATGTTGTTTCTGTACTGTTATCTCTAACTGAGGTAATGGTCAGCGGTGACTTCGGTCTTAATAGAGCATGTCTTTAAATGATACGTTACATGGCCGAGTGGTTAGCATGCTTGGCTACTGATCTAAGGGACCTGGGTTCGAACCCAGGGTAAGGCATGGATGTATGTGTCGTTTTTTCTTCAGAGGTCCTGCCATCCTCTCAGATCTTCTAATGTGGCATATAAACTGACAGGCTCCTGTCAGACCTCTGTGGCAAGCAGCTGCTTGAGAGGGTATTTATTTATTTATTTTTTTTTTTACAAACGATAAGTAGTTTTAAGACCCTTCTCCGTCATATATATTTCAATGAAAAAGAGATGTCTGGGTCATGACTGAGAAACGTTTATTGGAATCACATAATTAAAATAATGAAAAAAAATAATTATTATTAAACTGTAATTAATATTGCACAATCCAAGAACCTTCTAAGAGTTTATCAAATCATTTTAGAGTTATAAAACTAACTTATTAACTTTATTAGCATCTAACTATGTCAAAGTAATTCTCAAGAAAATTAAATTTTTTTTCTTGAGCTTTACTTCAAGAAATAATTCTTGATATACCCTAAGACAGGAATTTTCAAACCATGAGTCGCTAGTAAAGGCAAAAACGTTGTTTATCGAAGTAGGTTCTCCATCAATTTGTGTCGTTCATCGTGCCCATTGAGTCGCTCATTGCGACGAAAACGTCTCTCATTTCAGGCGAATGCGTCGCTCATTATGATAATTTATCTCGCCCTCGTGCTACTCGTTTTATACATACCCTGATCATTCAAGCAATTCTATTACTCACTCACGTATGAAACAAAAAGAATTGTAGCTAAAATAAATATCTCATAATTTAATATACTTAAATAATAGAATAAATATCTCATCATTTAATACATGTAGAAAATAAAATGTATATTTTTAAACAGTCATTTCTTAGTCCACTTAAACAGTTAATCTCAAAACTGTAATCAACCGAAAACCAACTCTTTTCCTATTTTTCGGTACATTACCTCTAAATAAATTAACAAAGAACTTTATTTTTCGGTACACTACTTACAAATGAATTAAGCAAGACGCTTAAAGTAATCTTATCCAGGAATATTAGGCAGATAAAATCTAGTATATTCTTTCCCCAGTAAGTGTATATGTCAACACATTACATGTTCCGAAACTAACATCAGTCTATCTTCTATTATTATTTGAAAAACTGTGCAATAAAAGATATATGGATGGCTGCTAGTTTTTTTAAGAGTATGAAATACTAGATAAAAAATAAATTTGGAGTGATGTCTTTCTGTCACTTCCTATGTCTATTGAAGAAATGGTCGAACAGAACGATATCACTACTGGTGTTTGTGTGTTCAAATAAAAACAATCGTTGTTGAAGCCAAATCCTGAAGTAAAGGGCCATCAAAGTCACTAGAGAAGATTAATGTCAACAAAGTGTCCGCAAACATTTAAGAAGATAGTTTCCTTCCCTAAAAGTGTTTTTGCCTTCCGCGATAGGTTTATTTAGCTGCAAATCGCGCTGTCTACTCAGATTTATATACCTCTATTATTTTTCCCTTTAAGGATAAGCCATTGGCTTTTGTTCGGATTTTTATTGTGTCTAAAGAACATAAAGCCTCGTCTTGGCTACTGAAGAATTTCTTCTCTATATATTTCATTGTATATATAAAATAGTTTTCCATTAGAAACGCATATGAATCATCTATATTAAAATAGAATCTATATATAATACAAACCTGAAGAAGTGTAAAAATATATGTTTTGTTATCTCGTAAAAGATTGAATATTTCTATAGTTTTACTTAATTTCACAGAAATATATACAGGGTGTTTTCAAAAGGTTTAGTGAAACTTTGGGAGCATGTTCTATTAAGTGTAATGATGAAAAAAGTTCTTATTAACACTGGACCAGAAACTCTTCCTTTCCGAGTTATAGCACATTTTGAGGGTGCAAGAAAGAAAATCTGTGGCCTATGAAGTTAATTACTTTTTATTCCAGTTATTACAACATATAAGTGATCGATGAGAACAATTATGCAAGTCTACATGAGAGCAAGCGTTCGAAAAGACCCCCAGCAGCAATAAACGCCTCACAGAGTCTTCTCGTAGACTGTCGAACACTTTCAAAAAGCTCCAGAGTGTTCTGAATGCTTCGACAACCACCCATGTTCCATTCGCGGAGAGCTTATGTATTAGTAACGGGAATAGCATAAACATCAGTCTTAACGTGTCCATATAAGAAGAAATCCGTTGAATTCAAACCGGGAGAATACGCTGCCTTTCCCATCTGAATAACAAGAATAACACTGATTAACAGAGCGTCGTCGTTTACCTGCATTTGCTTCGATTTGCATAAATAATTTTGGCTCTTCGGTGTATAAATTCACTTATAGAATAACACTCACACTGAATCACACTTAATGTGCATTCAATATACTATAAAAATATTAAAGCAGCCAGTATTAGGCAGGAGTTTTTAAAATCACTATATCTAAAAACTCAAGATAAATTATTGTAAAGCCATATTATAATAACAAAGTTTTCTATTAATGTCTAGTTCTGAGGGAAAAAAGCTTTCATTAATTTTTGTTGCATTTAAAGTGGTATTTTCAAAATTTTAATGTAAAAGAAAGAAGGTTGATAAATAGTGAAGATAAAAAAAGCGTTTTTATTATCTTTTACTTAGGCTTTTATCAGCTTGGTCGTTACATAATCCCTGTCTTCCCCCTACTATAACTTTCATTGCATTTTAAATTAGACACCCGATTTTTTTTTCTGCCTAAATTAATGATACGACGAAAATGTTTAACTATCTTTATAATAATATGGAAATACGCATAACAGAAAAAGAGTCTTGAAAATTCATCACTTCTTTATAAAGAGTGTATGGCTGCTTTAACTATAAAACGTAATGTTATCGACGAAAACATAAAATAGCTCATATCGGCCAAAAAGGAGAGAAAAAAATGTACAGTCGCTCAAAAAATATCCGAACAATATGGTTGATTACAGAATTCAGAAAAAATATCTGGCAACGATTTTTTTAGAAATCAGTGATCTGAAAACCTTCGTGGTACAGTACACCAAGGTTTCCAGATAACTGATTTCTAAAAAAATCGTTGCCAGATATTTTTTCTGAATTCTGTAATCAACCATAGTGTTTGAATATTTTTTGAGCGACTGTAACTTGTTGCTAAAACGAAAACATAAAAAATCTTTATGAAAACACCTTTACGATTAAAATATACTTTGCTGTTTTTGCGCAAAAAATTGTGATATAAGGAGAAAATATATAATTGCGTTTTTTTTTTCCAGTTTATAAAAAGGAATATATAGTTGAGTAATATAGTACATGCTATATGCTCTTTTAGAGTAGTATGTATTATACACTTATTTATGAAATATAAAAATGTTTACATCCAAATTATTTCTGCCAATACCATACAAGGCATGGATACTTTCGTTCGTTTTGTCGAGATTCCGTCTACCTGGCACATCTTCTCTATTGCGATTTACACTCATAGCATTCTGTCAGACTATCGTGGAAAGTGGGCGTCAGAGGAGAGATTTCGTTTCGGAACAATAAGTTCAAGTCACTTTATATCGTTACTCTTTGGTTCCTTAATGGCTAGGCAATCGAACGAGTAAAAGACAGATAGATCTCCTTAGGTATATTTTTAACTTAATGCTGACACCCTTAAGTCTATATCCATTAAACCCTAACTTTTGCATCAGATTGCTTCAATTTTAATGTATGATTCTAAAATAAATGCAAGTTATTTGTGAGGCATTTTTAGAGCCAACATAGAAACGGAGAATTTTAAAATTTCGAGTTCCATTGATAATGAAAACAAGTCCAGATCTAGGGAAAAAAATGAGAAGCCGAGGTCAAGTGACTTAATAGAGAAAAAAATAGTAAAAGTGTGTGTGTATTGGGGGGGGGGGGGCAGAGACTGGATTTCCATTGAAGTATAGCATTTTCACTCGTTTTAGATGTCATTAAAAATTCTTGAAGAGTGTGTGAAATATGCAAAGTTTAACAATATTTTGCTCCCATCTTACTCCCACGCCATAGATCAGGACCTGGATGAAAATGGAAATGATTGCATTGAGTACAATACGCAATTAAAAGTAACAGACTGCTTACTTAGGAAAAATATCTTTTATTTAATAAAAGGCTTTCTTGCCTTAAATTTTAAATATCATCAATAATTTGTGAAAATTTCACGGTACTCTAGATCTCGAGACTGATGCTAAATGGCATGCTGGTCTATACTCTTGTAAGGTCTGGGCTATTTGTTTCCTTTTCGTGCTTGATAATTATAAAGTCCACTATATTATATATCAACTTAAAATTTGAAAAATGCTTCTTTGCCTATTCAAATCATATTCTTAGTATATTTCTTGTGCAATTTAGGAAATAATTTCGTAAATGATGAAATATGATTTTTCCGAGTGGTCAGCGCTCTTGGCTACTGATCAAAAGGACCTGGGTTCGAGCCTCGGATAAGACATGAGTACACGTGTCTTTTTCTGCTGAAGTCTCGGCGTATAAACTGACTGATTCTTGTCAGATCTCTTGTGGCAAACAACTGCTTGAGATGATATTTATTTATTTTTAAGGACCATTTGAAACACAAGCTCTATGATCTCATAAGATATTCAAATATTATACTGTATTTATACTGCGTAGATGAAAGAAGAATGTTGACGTTTTTGAAGCTATGATAGTGTAAAATAAAATTCTAAATACATTAACTTGTAATTCCCGTTTATAACAAATATTTTCCCGAAAATAAATTGAAGTAGCACATCAAATGTATCTACACTTTCGATTTCAACAACATCCTTTAACTGTTTAAAGAGTTATGGAAACTGAAATGTTTAATACCAGTTTTGTCAGCAAGAATTTATCTCGTAACTTAATTAAAACATAACTAACAGATATTATATCACCAGAGGTTGGTTCAGTAGGTAACGAGGAAAGCATCAAATTATATTAGAAGGTTCAAGTCCCCACTGTGCCTGCATTGAGAGTTTCTTTGATAACCCCTCTCTGTCATCTGCAGAAAAGGACACTTGGAAAGCATCCGTATGTCTGATAGGATATTAAGTCGTGATACAGTGTGCACGAGAGATGAGCTTGGGCTCAATTATTCGAGCCCGAAATCATTGCGTCCGAGTTTACCCCTTGCCCGGATGATTTCGACAATTGTTAGGCCAGAGTCCCCGAACCCGACATGAGGAAAATATTTCTGACGCATCATAAGACAAATAAATAAAAATGCATATAGCTAATCGTTTATTTTATTTTTATATTATTAATTATAATTATTCAATGACGAAATTAAAATATTAATTCTATTTGGAAAGAAAAATGTTATGGATACCAGCTGAAACCGAAACTTTGTGGGTGACATTATTATAAACTCAAAGATAGATCTCTAAGATAGAGAATGCGTAAAAAATTAAAAGTCAAGAACCTCATAGTGCTTACTTTGAATTAGTAAAGACTGATTAAAAGGTTAAAATTATAATACAGATAGTTTATATTTTTCCTCTTTTTTTTTTGCAATTATTGCAAGAAATATTTTAAATTTAAATGTTTCTGAGCCCAAGCCGAACTCATCTTTAATGTGCACATTAAAAAACAAGCTGAATGGCCTTGACTAGAATCTTCGTTTTATATAGTAGTAAACGGAAAATGGATAAACTTCCTTCATCTTGCTGTGAACCCTTGGGTTCTTTGTGACCTGGCCTTTTACATCCATTGTGAATAAAAAAGTGCCCCTCAGAGGTAAAACAAAACTGAAATGTTATATCAAACTGTTATTAAAATTTGGATATTTATGAGTTCGTCCAATTATTTCTATTCCGTTTTTATCATCCCATACGTAAATTATTCAAGTTTCGCTTCATTTCATAATCAAAGGATTTTTTTTTAATTATTGAACTTGTAATTTGCTGTTTCATGGACAAAACAAAAATGCTGCCTATTTTTTAGTGTAGGACAATAGTTACCAACCTTATTCAGGTTTGGATTCCAATAACTGTCTCTGAGAGTGTTGCGACAGCATTCATTATTTTATAAAGCTCTAGTAATTAATTTCATCGTGAAGTCTCCACTTTTTGTTTAGCTTTAGATATGAACCTGAGTGTTCCAACAAAACCTCTGTTCACTTACAACATGAGCAATTACTAATTCTTTTTCGGTATCAAGCACTGTGAAACGACGTCGAGCAAAATGAAATTTTACTTTGTAGTTTTGTTAATGCTAATGTTTTGGGACTATGTGGACAGGTTTTATACGTTAGAAGATTGCTCTCTTGCGGATATGGGATGCTTGTTTTTGAAGAGAATGACGCTATTTTAAATATTCAGCACCAAGGGAAAATTCGAATTAACTGATGATTAGGTAAAGCAGTAATATTTTGTTGCTAATATTATATTATATATTTGAACACTAAAACCAAATGTCATTTGTTTCCTAAAATAAAGTGTTGCGTTTTCTAATACCCCATTATAAAGGGAAGGAATTATTGTTGCCAATGCAAATCCCCTGATTATTACATTTTACATCAAAAATTAAAATATCTAGTATAAACAGATCGTTCACAATATTCGTTTAAAGTCTGACCATTTTGCATCTTTTTACATCATTTTACAGGGAGCTATTTAAGCTAATTGTCGATTCTGACAGAGCGAATCTTAATATATCATTAATACTTATGCAATCCCACCATAAAAGGGTTTTTATTTATATCTATAAACAAAACGTTTCAGTCTCAACTGATGGACAGACAACATAATGAAAACAACAGTTTGCTGTTTTTAAAAAGGAACAAAAAATTAGCAGTCACTCCTCTATGTAGCTGAATTTTGCGCAAACAGGAGCTCCATCAATTACAATATCTCGATGTTCTTTTATATATCAGTATTTGAAGAAATGCCATCGCGATCCCATCAGAATAATTCCATACTCCAAGGGCCAAAATCGCTTTCTTAGGAAGTAGAGAGGCTCAGCCGGTAGCGTGCCAGGCCTACACTACAGTTCGCAAGTTTGAATTCCGACTGTCATCGTTGAGATTCATCTCCCCTAACCTATATATAGCTCTCGGTGAGAAATGGAATACCATTGGGCTTGGAAAGACCGTATTCGTCGGATTTCCACGATAATTTTCGCAAACTGCAATGTTTTTGAAATGTTTCCGCGAATTTTGATTTTTTTTTATGATTCCGCGAATTTTGATATTTTTTACAATTCCGCGTATTTCTATATTTTTCACAATTCGGCGTATTTTGATATTTTTTACAATTCGGCGTATTTTGATATTTTTACAATTCTGCGTATTTTAATGTTTTTCACAATTCCGCGTATTTTAATGTTTTTCACAATTCCGCGTATTTTAATGTTTTTCACAATTCCGCGTATTTTAATGTTTTTCACAATTCCGCGTATTTTAATGTTTTTCACAATTCCGCGTATTTTAATGTTTTTCACAATTCCGCGAATTGTGATGGGTTTTTTTTTCACCTAATATACTGTGACTTATCAGAATTAGAACAATTTGAAAATTAAAAAAAATATGATAAGCCACAGAAGGAAATAATCAATCTGGGTAAATTTACGATTTTTCCAGTGCTTTTTATATTTTTTTTTCTGAAATACGTAGAAACATAAGTTTTGGAAAACTAATATAGACGAATGAATATATATATATACATGGTGTCTGAAAAATATAGGTACAAACTTTTAGGGGAGGTAGATAACATCTAAAGGAATGAGAATTGCATAGGAACCCATAACCGAAAACGTCATGGGAAAGTGGTAACAGAGGTACAAGATCTGAAAGGACACAAGACAGTGATTAATGGGAAAACATTCATTGGACATATTATTACAAAAGGCGTACTAGATGATACATTTCGTAATGTTACAGCAGATGCTCGAAGTTTGACCCATAATCGCAAAAATTTTGATGCGCACGCTCAAACAAACGGTGACCCGGTACATGTCTGTGTGGGAAGCGTTCTTGATACATTCGTTGAGCGGCTCGTCCGTTGCCCTCAGCTATTCCATACACTAAATACATGTCTGCCAACTCCCTGTTCGAATACCTTTGCATGTTCTTCGTAAGCCGACTACCGCTCGAATGAGGAAATTCGAAATTTCCTCTATAGCGCACTGATGAACAGTGCCGCCTGTTGACTTACGGTGAAGTTTCCAGTTATGGGTTCCTATTTAATTCTCATTCCTTTAGATGTTATCTACCTCCCCTAAAAGTTTGTACCTATATTTTTGAGACACCCTGTATATATACATATAGATATAAATAGACCTTAACTTTTCCTCAATACATAGTTTCTACATGACTAAACTGTAAACTTCTCCCTACATTCACTCCTCTGGTGGGTGAGACAATCCTCTTCAAATCCCCTCTGCATGACATTACTTCCATTAATGCAGCAATGCGTTTCGGAAATGTGGAATTCAGTGTTGGGACTCGACATTTATCAAGCTGCTGCTGTTTACCGTAACAATTATTCGATGTAGAAAATAATTTAAATTATCGCATTCTATTGTTACAGCTTCTGTTTCCGACAATGTTTCGTAAAATGTTCAAAGCATAAGAATACTTGTCTGCAAGTTGTGTTTTTTTTTTAATTCAGTTAATGTCATGTGTAATGCTCATCTTCTAAATCTTATTGGTGAGATGTGACAACGAGATTTCAAAACTGTTAATGCTTTTGTTGCAGCGGTTAAACGCTGATTCACCATTTGTTCTACACGTAAATCTGGTTTTAAGGTGTTTCTTTAAGAAAAGGGAGACAAACCTAACAAAGCACTAGTTCCTTTTGAAACAAGGTAGAACCTTTAGTTCGAAATTGTACTCTATCGCTGCGATCCTATAAAGTTTTCGAGCAGAAAATGAAAAACAGCTGCAGCAGTATATTAAGAGATATCTCTGAAATGTGTAAAAATGATTCCTTTAAAGAGATTTAAATCAAAAAGATTTGCGCTGAATTTTTCAATCCGCTATGTTGTTTGAAGCGCACAAAATCTATGATGAATGAACGATTTACCAGTAAAATTCTTCAGCAGAAGTCAAGTGTGTGATAAAACACTCTCAGAAAACACACTTCGTTAGTGTTCAGAAAAAATGGACACTATTTCAGTGATACAAAAAAGTGAAGATTTTTGTTAACATGTAATAGCTTTTTTTAAAAGCATGTCGAAATTTCGATGCCATTTAACTAAAGTGCTTAAATATTTCTGTGAATGATGATAATGTAATTTTATACAGTATGTCTATGCTCGAAATGACATACTATATAAAATATACAGTGTAATTTTGATAGTGTAATTTTGAACAGTATGTCTAGGCTCGAAAACAACAACGCCTAAACGCCACAGAGCCATGCTACAAAAAAAAAACTGTGAAAGAATTAACTAACACTGAGAATTTAATTCTTTTCTGGTTGTTTCAAATAAGAACCATTCTTGTCTTTTCGGTATTTATCAGTCTAAACGAACAGTTTAAATTCTCTTCCTAATCTGTTTCTAAGTACAGAGGCTTTGTGCGAGATGATCGCCGGAATATAAAAGAGACAATTTATATGCGTATAATAAAGTGTATCGTAAGTCATCGCTGATGTTTGATATGCAACGTGCAAATTGAACCAAAATAAAGCCAATCATTTGACAATTATTTTATGTTCTCTTTAAACAGTTATTGTTCTTTTTAAGCATTTATATGCATCCAGTAGTAATTATCATATTTATGTGGAAGCTGTTGTGCAATATTTATGATATTTGAACATAAATGATGCACAAAATTAGCAATTTTCCCCCGCAAAATTCCCTCGAATTTTTGCGTTTTTGATTGTTTCGCAAATTTCATCTTTTTTCAGCGAAATATTCATAGCCCTATTCACAGCAGGTTCCTAATTTGAAGTTTCCATGTTCGAGCCCAAATGTACCGGTGATGAGATATATATCCGTTAACTTTCACTCTATTCTCGGTGAGAAAGGAAGGAAAGATAAGGCTTTAAAAGACCGTCGCCTATCGGATGGGACATTAACCATTACCCCGTATGCAGGATAACCATTCCCTCTGCACGTTAAAGGTTACGCTGGATGACTTTGACACAGTATTACATCTAACTTCTAATAAATCATCTGTGGGTCCCTTTCTCCTACACAACTCTGAACCATTGGAGTCCTTGTGATTTGGCCATTTAGACCATTATGTGCAAAAAAGTGCCATTCAGAAGTAAAACTACTCAAACAAACCATAGTGCAAGTACGAGAGCAGTAACTATAAAATGATTTTTAATTACACTAGCAGAAATAAACTAACTGAACAAATGTTACGCACCTGCGTCGTCGAGACATGGTAGCTTCTGGAAAGAGCACTGAATAACAGGACACAAGATGAATAACTTATTTCTTCACGCCCTAGTCCTTAAATACGCGCTGCCTACATTTGCACGTTTTAGTCCTCAGTGACGTCATTATTTCATCCAATGACTTCCAATCTTCGATCACGGTTTCTGCTGCCCTTAACTATTAACGTATTATATATGACGCTATAGGAATTCCTTTTGGGTGTTCTTTTTTCAATTTCCGCCAGTGCAATATAAACTATTAAGTACCGTATATTTTCAAAAAAAATATCATATGAGACCATGCAATTAATAGACGGATTTTTATTTTGTATGCTAATTTTATTTCCGTTATTTTCATTTTATTTTATAAAAAAAGTTTTATTTTGCCCAAAATACCAATAACATCGTGTTTCAAATGAACCAAATTAATTTGGACTGAGTTAAACATAAGAAACACGGCCACTGGCTAACAGTAGACCACGAGATTGGAGACACATTTGATATCACTGACTTCCAAAAAGTGTCATTAGTTGGCGCTCGACCAGTTCGCATAACCTTAGCTAAAAGCTACAGAAATCACAGGACTATCGAAGACTACCTTCTCTAAAGCGTACACAAGATAGTTAGTTGGCAGAGTAGTGACGTCTGACAGGAGCAATTGTGGCAGACGTCCGATACTACAGGAGAGAGGCCATAGAATTTATTAAAGCTGTGAGATCAATTTGACCTTCAACTGTGAACTAAATGACCACTGATTTCAAGAGAAGCCGGGATGAACCCATATTAACTGGATAAATGCACGGGGAACTCAGGTATTTGCCATTCGGCAATCGATACTCTATTCTGAAACATTTAGTGTCGGCCAAAACTCGATAAGCAACGCTTCAAAGGTGTCGGTAGAGGTGGATTGTGGATAACTGAGTCTACTGTAGAGTAATGGAAAAAAAAATATATGTTGAGATGAACCGTTGTATACGTCCTTTTTTACATGTTAGAGATTTCGGGCTCTAATTTCGAGCCCAAACCGTTCCTATAATTATTAAGCCCAAGCGTGGTTATCTGAAGCATTGTAAAACATACTAGCATATATACACAGAAAAAGTACCTATAAACCATTTTAGACTCTTCGTATCGTTTATTGCAACCTTTAAAATAATTACAATGCTTTCATGATAAACACCGATAATCTTGGAAAGGCCTCCATTCATCGCATGGGAGGTTAAACCGTGGCACTATGTGCAGTATAGCCATACCTAATGCACGACAAAGAACATGTTGGATGGCATTGAAGAGAGGCCTCCAACTGTCTCCTAACAGCTGTCTAGTGGGTACCCGTCCCCAATCCTCTCTGAGCCCTTGTGAGCCATTTATCCCATTATGTGCCAAAAGGTGCAGCTGAAAGGAAAATGACCCAATGCAAATTTCATGAAAAAAATTAAATAAAATTGAAAACATAAAGGAAATTATTGTTTTTACAATTACATGTCTGAGTTTTTTATTACTGAGAGGTATTTTTGCACACAATGGGCACAAATTCTCCAAGAGCTCAAAGAAAGCTGGGGGAAGGGAAACCACTGTACACCTGATAAGAGACATACGGCAATCCGTGTCAAGGCCAGCTAGGGTGTTCTTAAACGTACACAGGGTATGACTCTCTCCTACACACGGAGACACGACTTAACATTCCATCACAGGGACAGCGGCTTTTCTAAGATCATCGGTGTCCCCATTCTCACCGAGGAAAGGTTAGCGGAGATTAATCTCAACGCAGGCACAGTTGGGATTCGAATATGGGAACAGCAGTTTATGAGCCACGCGCGCTACCAGCTGAGCCACCCCCACTCCTAGAATTGCCGGAAATAGCAATAATATTAATACTGATTGAACCGGAGTGTAAAGTATTTTGTACCATTTCGAGACCAAAGTATTTTGTACCATTTAGAGCCCAAAGTATTGTGTATCATTTAGAGCCCAAAGTATTGTGAACCATTTAGAGCCCAAAGTATTGTGTACCATTTAGAGCCCAAAGTATTGTGTACCATTTAGAGCCCAAAATACTTTGTACCATTTCAAGCCCGTCCCGAGCACGACTTATCTCTGGTACACATGGCATAGCTAGAGAGTAGCTAGCCACTGTACAAGCTGTTGGAGGGGGAGTCAGAATCTATGAAATATTTGCATAACATGGACTGGGGCCACTAATATGTGTGAAGAGCAGTCAAAATGCTACAGCTTTATTAAATAATATATCCAATCGCGTAGACATGTTATGCTCCTTTTCTTCCCTGATGGACGAGGGCAGTTTTTGGATGATAATGCAACAGTCCATCTTGAAAAATCTGTCTGTGAGTATATTGTGAACATGATGGAAAATGCAGTAATTTTTCTGTGGCCGCTACTGTCGCTTGATCTGAACTACACTGAAAATTTATGAAATGTAGTGAAATTTATAATATGGACACTCATTACACTGCCCTCGACCCTGAAGGAACAACAAGTTGCGTTGCAACATAACTAACTCAATACAATTCTACTCCACGTCACTATGTAAGTTCCAAACACTTATCCAATTTATGCCAGGCTGAATTCAAACTGTTTTGGATACACATAGGATATAAGACACATAGGACAATCGTGACATAAGTTTTCGAATTTTTTGACCATGCAGTGTACCATACTAACTCTGATGCTGAATCGCCTAGGCAGGTGGATACATATATATAGAACGTGCAGTTTTATTGCAAGACAACATACATAGCAGTGCTAAATAGAAAATTTAGCGTAACAAATAATTCTGCAGTTCCCAGGTTCGAGTCCGCCTGAGCCAGCTTTGAGATTTAATTCCGCAACACACACCGCCCTGCCCTAGGTCAATAGGGGGCACCAATGGGCTTGGAAAAGTAGCCGTCCGTCGGATGGGAAGTTAAACCGTGGCTACATGTGCGGGAGAGCAATGCACTATGCACGTTAAAGAACACGCTGGATGGCCTTGACGGGAGACTACTCTCTGTCTCTTACAGCTGACCAGTGGGTCCCCTTTCCCCAACCTGCTCTTAGCCTTTGGGATTCTTGTGACCTGGTCATTTAGCCCATTGTGTGCAAAAAGTACCTCTCAAAGGTAAAATAATCTAATCCCAAGAGCAACAAATTTCAATCTTTACCTCATCAATACATTAATTTTATAAAAACATTAAGCAACTTGTGATCCGAGGGGCCAAATTATCAGAGTAGAATTGAGGAATAAACCCTCACTGACTAATTATCCCTCCTGTAAATATCCTATGCTGTTTCTAGAAAGGGTACCGTTTTTTCTGTCTGGTTTTAAAATATAAATGTAAAAATAATAATGACCTAACATTTAATCTGTCGTAATCATATGACCATACATTTTACTTGCCGTAAAGTACAGTAATTTTTGCTGACGCGGCGAGATTGGAACCTTCAACTCTCTAGATACATGGCAGAGCGCTTTTACCATTAAACCACGAATCAGACACTAAAACCTTCCAGAATAAGAGCTATAAATCTTTCACTGAGCTGGGCGGACTTTGCGCCATCTATCTAGAATTTCATTTTTTTTTTGGGGGGGGGGGGGGAAGGTGTACCCGATACCCTTGGGTTTACTTGAGCGCCTGCTCAACACCGTAATTTCAGAATTTTAAAGTGTAATTGCTTGAAACATTATATTGCAAATTTCAATTGTAAAAGACAAGAAAAATGTTTTCCAAAGCTATTTCCAAAGTTGTAATTTTCGAAACTTTTTTTTGTTAATTTTGTTACTGTATACTGTTCAGTTTCGAATTTATCCGATGCCAGTTTTGGCTCAGCCTAATTTTTCTGCAGCTCGAATTTAGAAACATATTATGCTTTATTGGCCTTTAAATTATACTTATCTTTCATTGTTAAGGTATGCTTTCTCCTTCTTCATGAAAATTTTGATTATCCACAATGACATATTAATACCTTTCCCTGTAAAACATTCAGTAACCGAACAACAGAGGCCGAATATTTACTAAATTTTAGGAATGGGGGTTGGGGGGGACATGTTTATAATCAGCTGGAATAATAAATTTTAACCAAAAAGAGGAGCGGGATGGCTCGCAATCTGCAGTTCCGAGTTTCGAGTCCCAGCTGGTCCAGAGCTGAGATTTATTTCCGCAGAACTCCCCGCTCTGCCCTCGTTCAGTAGAGGACACCCATGTGCTTGGAAAGGCCGCCGTATGTCGGATAGTCCGTTAAGACGTGACACTGGTGTGTTGTAGAGGCATACGTTGTACGAGTTAAAGAACACGATGGATGGTCTTGACGGGAGGCTATCTTTTGTCTCCTAACAGCTGCCCAGTGGATCCCATTTCCCCAAACTTCTCTCAGCATTCGGGGTCCTTGTGACCTGGCCATTAAGCCCATTGCGTGCAAAAAAGTGCCTCTCACGGTAAGACAACCCAACCCTTAACTAGAAAGGCCAATAATCTGTGGGAACGCTAGAATATTTATTTTCTACGAGAATGAAGTTCTGATATTTTCCAACATTAACTCCCTATAAGGTTTAAAATTCCCACTATTTGATGATTTAGATATTTCTAAATGTAATATTTTACTAGTATCTATCCAACACAAACAAAAATGATCTTCCATTTATTTCTTAAAACGAAACAAACTTTTTCCCTCCTCCGGAGTTAGGGGGAAAACTGCTGCCAATTTTCTCATTTTACAAATTTAACTAAAATGTTAGATTTAGTTATAATTGCAATATACATCTAAGGCAAATTCCAACATTTCCTACTACACCCATCATCATCATTCTCAAGCATCCATGGGCTACGGAGGTCCAACCAGACCGTGCAGTTTAATTCTCCAAGCATATCTGTCCTGAGTTTCATCTGCTGCATCCGGCACACCAATTCTAACAAGGTCCTGTTTGACATTGTCTGCCCTCTGCATCCTAGGTCTCCTCCTCCTTCTGAGACCTCTAGGCACACTGTTCATAACCCTATTCGCCAATCTATAATTATCCATACGGGCAACATGGCCAAACCAGCGGAGTCTCTCTCTGCACAATATGCAGCTTAAAGGAGGTTGCAGACTCCTTTCCTAACCTCATCATTAGTTACAAAGTTAAACCACCTAATACCCAAGATACTGCGTAAGCATCTAGAATCAAAGCATCAAGTTTCCTGTTATCTTGTTTACACAGCGTCCAAGTTTCACTACCATAACTAACCCTGGAAAGAACCAAACTATTATACAGTCTAAGTTTAGTCTTTAGGTGTATACGGCTGTTTTTCCACACTCTCCCTAGGTTCTTAAAAGTATCGGCAGCAATCCCTATTCTTCTATTAATATCATGCCGCACATCACCATTATCTGTTACATAGCTCCCAAGATAATTAAACTGTGACACCTGCTCAAGACTGCAACCAATCAGATTAACTGAATCACAGCCTGCCTGACCAATTTTCATCACTTTAGTTTTCTCTCTGTTTATAACCAAACCTACTCTACTACCAGTCTCATCAACAGCTCGAATGAAAGAGTACATCTCATCAACATCATTTGCCAAAAGGGATAAATCATCAGCATAATCTAAATCAGAAATTTTCGTATCTCCAGTCCATTTAAGGCCAAAATCTTTCCCTTGAAGTGAATTTCGCATAACATAATCAATAACCAAGCTAAAGAGAAAAGGAGACAAAATGCACCCTTGTCGAACACCAGAAGTAATGATAAACCAATTGCTACAAGCCTTACCAACTCTCACACACGACTCAGTGTTATTATAGAGAGCTTTCATAATGTTAACTAACTTGTCTGGTATACCATATGATTTCACAATCAACCACAAATTATGACGATCAACAGAGTCCAAAGTCTTTTTGAAATCATAAAAGCTAGCAACCAAAGGTTTCTGAAACTCTAAACATTTCTCAAGAATCTGCCTAAAAGAAAATCTGTTCTACATATCCCCTAAAACTTCTGAATCCACATTGCTCATCACGCAATTGACTGTCAACCAGATTATTAATTCTATTAAGCACAATCATAGAAAGAACTTTACATGCACCCAGAGAGTAGGCTGATACCCCTTTAGTTATCACAAGAACTGCGATCACCTTTTTTGAAAATAGGGATAACAATAGCTCTAGTAAAATCCTTAGGAACCACGCCTTTATCATAAAAGATATTCAGAATTTCAGTCACCAAGTGATAAACGAAGCATTCCCAGTTCTAAGCAATTCCGCAGTAATTTCATCTACCCCTGGGGATTTATGTAGTTTAAGTTTAGAAATAGCCAAAATAACTTCACATTGTGTTATAGGGCCAACATTAAAGCCACCAATGCATCTATCATCATTGCAAACAATGGGAATAGAACTAGCCACATTGTTTAGAACATCACTGGAATGTTCAGCCCACCTAGCCATGACAGAATCCTCACCTTCTATAACCTTACCTTGTTTATCCTTCAATCCCTGTATACCTGTTTGTTTTCTACCACACAAAACATTAACCATCTGGTATAGCTCACTGCTGTTGTGCTGTCTAACTGCTTCCTCGGCTTTGTCAGCCAAACCATCAAGCCAAAGATTCTTATCAGCAGCTAACTGATCTTTTACACGTTTATTAAGTTCTCTGTAATGCTTTCTATTAGGACTAGTAGGGTATTGATTAAGGACATTCCTGCAGTTCTTTCTTTCCGAAATAAGCTCAAGTGCCTTATCACTCAGATAATTCTGTCTCTTCTGCTCCTTTTTTCCTAAAAGAGTACTGTTAGTGTCCAAAAAAGCCTGTTTAAAATGATCCCATTCTTCCTCAACTTCAGTAGTAAGCATACCATGACTGTCATAATGACTAAGTAACCTATCATGGTAAGCTTTGGCTATAACTGGGTCTTTCAGAGCTTCAGTATTAAAAGCAAATTTTTTAACTCTAGCCCAACACTTTTTAAGTTTAAGTTGCAAGACACTTTTAACAATGTAATCGTCAGATCCAATTTCAGCTCCCCTATATGCCCTGGTATTCCTAACAGAACTGGCCCATTTGCTGTTAATTAATATGTAATCAATTATATTCTTATGCAGCCCATCAGGTGAAACCCATGTGTACTTCTTTACGTCGCGGTGTTTGTAATATGTGTTGGTTATTCTGAATCCATTGAGTTTACTTACCTGTAGGAGACGTTGCCCATTGCCATTGCAGCTACCAATACCAAAAGGGCCTATTACTCCTCCCCAAATGTCAGAGTCAGTACCAACTTTGGCATTGAAGTCACCTAGAACAAGGGTAATATCTCCTTTCTTGACAAAATTCAAAATATCCTGAAGTTTTCCGTAAAACCTATCCTTCTCCTCCTCATCGGCATCCTCAGTGGGGGCATAACAGCAGATAACATTCAAGTCTTTAATGCTTGTCTGAAATTTTGCTGTAAGAAACCTTTCATTAATGCACTCATATCCTAGAAGAGCATCACTAGCGTGTCTGCTGAGAAGCAGACCCACGCCTTGGTGATGCTTTCAATCCTCCATCCCTGTAAAGAGAAATTTAGAGTTATTTTTAAGTATCTCACCTTTACCTGTCTATCTGGTCTCTTGCAAGCCTAGAATATCTAGGTTATAGCGCTGGAAGTCCTGCTTGAGGACATCAATAGAATAATTTCTATGTAATGTTCCACGTTCTTTGCAGAGAGAAAATAATTAGTAGGTTTTTTAAAAGAAACTAGGTTTATTGAGATAGGTAGGGCCAACAATATCAAACAGCCCCCTGATCGCAAAGACCTGTCCCTCCTCCGCTAAAGGCTGAAGTCACCGATGGTGGTAGGAACTTCAGCCACCATCTTTTCAAGTGGATTTTTTCAAGAGCCATATGGACTGCCTGAGACACATTACTCCAGTTTAGGCTTGACGATGCCCAACTAGCTAAGTAAGGTTCAGATACCTGCGATGGCCTCTGATTAGGATTATCCACCAGCTGATATGAGGTATCCCATGCCTCTGTTCTCTTAGGGCTGGCAACCCAGAAGCAAACAGAAAACACAGCGGCAGATTCTCCCTCAACAGAAGCCCACCAGTGCAGCAAGTCCAGGATCAATAATCAAGCTCAAATCCATAAACAAGTCCAGTTTACTAGGTATAAATGGTCAGCACCAAGACCCTGTGAAATTGACCACTCCTCAGCGGGTTGAAAACAAGAATAGAAAAAAGTGGCCATAGATGACCAGATCAGTAGGCCATACTGAACTGGCAGCCCTCCACTTCCGTTCCCTTCCAAAAGAGAGTATATCTTTTGGAGATAGAAAAGGAAGTGGAAGACAAGAAGAAAGGAAGGCGGGGTCGGACATTAGGTGCTAGACCTGGCCTGTTCTGTGCATCATCACTAGGGATTGGTACACAGCTCTCCTTCCAGTTTATGTCTAGCTCTGGTTTCCATAAATTAAGGAAAATTCCTAGGTTAGGTTAATGGAAAGCTAAAGTCAAAGCTCTATAACTTCTAAAATAAGTTTTTTTTTAAAAAATGTGATTGCAGATAAAGATCTCAATCAAATAAATCAATATCTCGATTTTCAACAATATTCGTTTAGTATTTAATGAGTTATGAAAGTTTGAATATTTAGCGATTAGAATGCCAGCCACAAAAAATGACTTCAGAAGTTAATTAAAACTTAGTAATAAGTATTGGATCAAAGTGTTTAATAAAATAAGTTTGTATTTTAGAACTATGGGTAAAGAATTCTTTCACTATTGTTCAGTTTTGTATAAGTTTCTTAAGAATGGCATTGCTGTTGTTAAATATTCAAACTTCCAGAACTCATGAAATACTGAACGAATATTGTCGAAAATCGAGATATTGATTTATTCGATTGAAATCTTTATCTGCAATCACATTTTTAAAAACAAAATATAATATTTTAGAAGTTATAGAGCTTTGATTTAGCTTCCCATTGACTTAACATTGGGATTTTCCTTAATTTATCGAAACCAGTGTACTTAACTAACACAAAAATATTTTTTCATTTATATATATGTTTAATAAAACTGGATATCTACTGACAAATGACAAAATGAAAGCAGTAGTCTTTTTCTTTTCTTTTTGCAAACTAGCTAAAATAATTCCCAAATGGCATTATGACCCATTCTCTAGTCGACATTATCAATCATCCACTCTTAGTGTTTTTATAGGAAAGAAGTCCGGACCCAATTCTGCGTCTGCTATTGATTGTCAATCTTTAAATATTTGCCTTCTCGTTCGGTTGAAGTCGCTATTGATCACCCTGGTAATATTTCTTTAGGACTACATCACTGCGTCTGATTTTCCTTGTTGTCATCTACATAGGATAATGCTGTTATTTGAAACATAAATTATTTGCAACATGAAGCTTCTCTCCTCGGCCTTGAAAAATAATACTCTTTCTATTCAAATATCAAGTCCATGTGATGAGATAAGTAGCATAAATAATTTTTCCTTAACTGTTAGACGTCTAATTTTACGAAAGACAAAATGATTGTTCTAACAAAATAGTAAACATTCACAGTAACGTTGAATATCATTGTCCTTGAAACATTCACAGTAATCTTGAATATCATCTTAACCTAAATCAAAGGCTGGACACAAATAAATAAAAAAAGAGAGTTGATTATTCCTTTTATTTCTGAACTTTAAAACCTTAATATATAGTACTACCAGAATGAAAATTATGCAATGAGAGAAGAAATATTCTCCTTCGGAAATTAGCAGTGTCTACTTGCAAATTTCTCTGTTATACCTTTGAGGTTACTATTAATGGTGTAATATGAACTCAAGTACAATATGTAATAGATTTTCAAGTAAAGGATGACTATATAACATATTACATATGTTAAATCGTCATCCTTTATTTGAGAAAATGTGCAATTCACATCTTAATTATCGCTGACAAGCCTATTTTAAATCTTTCAAGCACCTGCTGCATACAAAAAGCCGAGTATACCTGACTCGGCTTTACATCCGTCATTTTGACTTGATACGACCGTTAATATCCGTCTGCAGAATATCATCTGACCTCTGGAAATTTTCACGAATTCAGTCCCATAGGATTGAACTATTAATCAGAGCATGTGTGTTATTCAAAAGTAATCACATTTATTTACGGTTTCATTGCAATCAATTTACGTTTCAATTGCGGGAAAGGGAGTAGGCTCAGTCGGTAGCGAAGCCAGGATCGTCAACTAGAGTTTCCAGATTCGAGTCCCACCTGTGCCACAGTTGAGATTTATCTCCGCTAAACCCAACTTGCTATCGGTTAGCAGGGAATACCTATGGGCTCGAAAAGGCAGCCATCCGCCGGATGGGACATAAAGCCGTGACTCTGTGGGCGGAAAAACCCATACCCCCGTTTTAATGGCCTTTTAGGGAGGTTACCGTCTGTCTTCCTAACAGCTGCCTAGTGGGCCCCCTGCCGATAACTTTCCCTGAGACCTACGGATTTTTGTAATCTGACCATTTAGCCCATTGTGTGCAAAAAAGTGCCGCTCCAGAGGCAAAAAATACCCTGATTGTATATCATGAAAGTAACACTAGAATTGAATAACACTAGATCTGGTACAAAAGATTTCTCAATTGTCATTAGAATTTCTTCTGGATATTATCGAAATCCGAAATTTAAAACTTTGAAATTCCAACTTTGCATATTTTTTGCCAATTCTTACAGTCGGAAATATACTAAATCGTTTCTACTGCTACTATATTTAAATATCGTTAATTTATTCGCAAATATATTAAAATGATTTACAAGACTATAAACAAATAGCGTTCTTATTTACACTAATGCAGTCATGTCATTCAAAATGTATTTAAAGTCCTTTTAGAAATGTGAATGAGTAGACATTAAATCCAACCGATTCTCGACTATTTATACATTTTAGGCTTCACGTTCTGTTTTAGAACTTCTATATCTTCTTTACCCGACTCAATAAAACGCACCCCTTTTCAGTTCCACTGTCATGAACTGAATGCACTAAATCCTGTAGAGCTGCATTAAAATCGGAAAGAGGTGAATATTTTCTTTCGGTTAGTGATCAATGCCACTGTCTAGCCAAAACTTTATACACGTATCTTGCTATTGTTTTGATATCATCTGGAGAATCAAGAGGTTTACGAATGTGTCAGCCATCAGTTGTATTTTCTTTCAGATTCCGAGAGTATGCGGTTACGTAAAGCTCTTCGCTTTTCTTCTGTCACTTCTTCCTTTTCCATACTACGCCCATGACTGATTGGTGAAATCCGAATCCGACTCCATCTTCCATGCTCCTCTGTACGTAAATGCCATGGTTGAAACTTCTTTCTCTCCATTTCTCTATTTCTTGCTTTCTGGAGTAAAAGGAACAGAACGGAACTCCAACATTACTCACTGCTTGGAGTATGAGTAACCTACCTATCAATCATAAGCAAGAGTGAATATTTTTCCACTGGTTTTTCATATTTTTGAAGGATTAAATGGAGCCTTGCTTATAAGTGTTTAAAGATGTCATAAACGTTTTAGTGATATCTTATTTAAAAAAAAAATGTTTTTGATGAAGACTAAATTAATATGCATAGTTGGTCTGTTTTAGAGCTGCACTTCCTTTGATTTATGGACTACATATCCGGATCATTTCATCTAAAGGATTCAGAGATGGGTAGGGAAGAAGGATCCACTTGTCAGCTATTAGGAGACAAATGGCACATTCCCATCAAGACATCCATCATGTTCGTTAATGTGCTTAGGGCAGGGCTTCTCAAACTGTGGGCGAGACTCTCAGGGGGCTGGTGGGGGGAGTCGCGAGCATCTGGGAAGTGGGTATCAAAGTTCTAATACTTTTATATTTGCTGCCATTTTCAATGATTTGTTTTACAATATTATATGAGACTATGTGAGCCTATATTAAAACGTGTTTTGTGACAAATGCATTATGCTAAATGCGAGAATACAATTTTATTTTATTTTGTTCTATCTAAATATAACGAAATATTTAGATTTTACTACTTAGGTCCTACATTGCAGGGAAGAGAGAAGAGGTCGCATAATTTTAACTTCAATTCTATTGGGTCGCAAAAATTTATTGCAGTTTTAGGTGGGCTCAGTGTCAAAAAGTTTGATAACCACTGGCTTAGGTTATAACTCTCTTGCACATGATGAGACTGTTTAACATTTTATTCGATAGATGGCGCTCATTCCTAACTCATTGGTGCCATCTTTATCATTGAAAGTAGAACTGGAGTTACAGGAGAAGAAATTTAACTCATGCACGGAGGAGATTCGAACCTGGGAATCTCAAACTGGTGCGCTAACGATTGAATGAGCTATCTACCAAATTGGGAGGTAAAGCACAAGAGAAAGAAATAAAATATATTCAAACTGCTTGTATTCAACATGCTAATTTTAATGTTAATATTATTAGAAAATTACATAAATCCATCGATAAGTTAGGTATATACATTCGATTTCAATATTGTGAGAAACGGCCATTTCCAGATAAAGTGTTATAAGCGTTAATTTATTTCTCATGCAGTCCGCATTTTACACTCATCTGACAATAGCTTATCAATATGCAAAAAATCTTACACGTCATGGTGAACGAGTGGTTAGCGCGCTTGGCTACTGTTCACAGGGACCTGAATTAAAGTAGCGGGTGAGACATGGTTGTATTTCTACTAAGGTCTCGCCTTCCCCACATATTTATTTTATGATGCATTAAATTGAAAGGCTTTTATCAGACCTCTATGATAAGCAACTGCTTGAGAGGTAATTTATGTAGTCTGTTAAGAGGATAAACCTCAACAGGAAGGCAACACACATCCATACCTATTCAAATGAGACTAGTACTTAGCTGCCGAAAATATCTCTGACCACTTTGCTAACTGGACGATTCTGTTAGGTTAATGCAGTTATTTTAAATGCAGTGCATAATTCGACTGAGTACATAAAAGTGATTTCTTTTCAATTTGGTTGCTGGGACTTCTAGCCAATATCCGCTTTATGTTCCATCTGAGAACATAAAATTATTTTGACATGTCGACAGTGAACCGTTTTACTAGGGACAATTACGACATATATGACAGAACAAACAACCACGGGACTCGAACCCGGACCCCGGCAGTCGCAGTGTAGTCACGAGCCAACCCGATACTACTGAGCCATCTAGGCATCTAAAAATGATTTCTCGAGTATGATTGCTTTAACTTTCATCTCCTTTTAACTGATTTTTTTACTTGATATATTTCAGTCACAATTCTCTTGATGTGGCTGTAATTAGGTCACGTCTAACGAATTTATTTTCCTGACTAAAAGCTCTGAAGTTCTCTCCCATAATATTTTCCAAGACTAAGTGAAAGAGATGTGCCCAGGAATTAATTTCCAGAGGAGGGCAGAGAATAACTTGATTAAGGTTTCCAAATTATTAAAATATTCCACGGACACTAAAGGCTAAAATGATATTCTAAATGGAATAAAATTTTAGAGTTGTTCATTCTGTAAATATATTTTTAATGCCATCTAATGTATATAACATGGTTAATACGTGGCTAAAATGACATACAAGGACATTTGCTTTAGATTTCACAGCGGGTGGAGAAGTTCGATAGTTGAATCCCTCCTCCCGCTTCCTTGGGTATGTTTTTGTGAAAGAGGAGGCGGGGGTGGCTCAGTCAGTAGCGCGCCAGGCTGTTAACCTGTAGTTCACAGGTTCGAGTCCCAGTTGGGTGAGCGTTGAGGTTTATCACCGCAAAATTCCCCGCCCTGCCCACTGTCAGTAGGGGACACCGATGGGGTTGGGAAGGCCGCCGTCCGCCGGATGAGACGTTAAGCCGTGGCTCCATGTGTAGGAGAGTCATACCCTGTGCACGTTAAAGAATACGTTGGATGGCCTTGACGGGAGGCTACCATCTGTCTCCCAACAGCTGTTCCAGTGGGTCCCCTCCCCCAACCTTCTCTGAGCCTTCGGGGTCCATGTGACCTGGCCATTTAGCCCATGGTGTGCAAAAAAGTGCCGCTCAGAGGTAAAACAACCCAACCTTGTGAAATATCATAAGGTTTTTTGCTTATTACCCCATAGAAATTGAAACTAAAAGCAAACTTTTTTTTTTAATTTTTATTTAAAGCAGTTATCATATGTACTACTTCAACGATTGAAGTTATTGAATATAATAGACAAATTTTATTACATAATAAAAAAGCGCATTCGCATTTACATTGACTCCATTCTGAGTGAAAAATAGCTGCAATGTCCCTCTTGAGTTAATAATAGTCTGTTGGATAATAACCCTAAAATTTTAATTGTTAAAGTGACTGCATCTAAAAATGTAAATTTTCGTGAAATTTTCGTTAAAAATGAAAGTTTGAAAGAGTTGGTTTGATTTATCAGGAATTACTGTATCAACGTTTGCAAACAATCTTATAATCTCATAATTCACAATACCACATTTTCTACTGTCTAAGTGTGTTCCGCAGGATAGTTTGGCTACAATCTTGCCAACAGAATTAGAAAACACGATGAACAATAGCAATTTGTTGCAATAAAACATAAACCTAAGTGCTTTACATCTTGTTATACTTAACCTCTCAGATTTTCCTCTGTGTCGCATTAGTGAACATGTTCCAATTATTGTTACAAGCTTCACTGGAAACATGTGGACCATGAGGCAAATAGCCTAGACCTTTATACAGTTAACTAATGCGCCAATCATGGGTTCATGGATGTGTATGAGTTGTCTTGTTCGGTCTCCAGCTGGTCACCCCTTTATAATCAAACGATATTTAAAGCAAAGCAGGATAGATTTGGGACAACTTACAAAAGATGATGATGAAGCAAACATTTACCAATTAAAATAAAATTTTGATTGTGTGTATTATTAGTATCATTAGGGAATGACGAAAAGGAATAGACAATCTATCTGCATGATTGTTATTATAATTCGCAATTCTAAGCCATCTGGGAAAATTTTCTGCTTCGCCTACCACGTTGGAAAGAAGAGACAGTTCAGTTGTCATATATTCCCGGTCGGAACCTCAATTATGACTACATTATTACGTCGGTACCTAAATTCTGAATACATTATTAAGTCGGTACCTCAATTCTGACTGCATTATTAAGTCTGTATCTCAATTCTGACTCCATTATTAAGTCGGTATCTCAATTCTGAATACATTTTTAAGTCGGTATCTCAATTCTAAATACATTATTAAGTCGGTATCTCAATTCTAAATACATTATTAAATCGGTATCTCAATTCTGAATACATTATTAATGCCGTACTTAATTCTGTTCTGAATACATTATTAAAGCGGTAACTCAATTCTGAGAACATATTGAGCCGGTACCTCAATTATACAGTACACTTTAAACAGAATGTTAGGTGTCCTTTATAGAAGCCCAACTTTTATATTTTTTCTGCCGATCCACCCTCTGCCCTTGATGAGAAAGGGGACATAGATGACGTTAGAAAGCTGCCATCCATCCGATGGGCCGTTAGGTCATGGAAACCTTTGTGAATGAAAGACAAATGTTGTGTGACTTAAAAACACATTAGTGACCTTGATGGGAGACATCCATCCATTTCCTAATAGCTATATACTGAATTATCTATTATTTATCCCTGACTTCTTGTAGTCCTTATGATACTGAAGTTTAGGTCGCTTAGTGACTAAAGAACAGCTTAGAGTAAAATGAAACTTAACCCAACTTCAGGGTAGGTACCCGTCTTCGCTCTCACTTATCCAATTTTTTGTGTAGTTTGGAAATGGTCACCTGAACATTGTTCGAAAAGCAACTTGCCTGTAACAGTACATGAACTTAACAATGTACCGAGACATTCCCATTGATCCTCAGTTAAGCACTTGGTCACTCGGGTGTCCCTGTAACTTTGTGTTACCATTGTGGTTGTACAATCTTTTCCTTTACAGCTGTATTTAACACCTCAAATATCTTAAACGCCTTGTCTTTTATCCCATGCTTCGTTTCCAAAAACTGCAATAACAATGAAAGCAGCAAACTAAAATATACCTTCCCTATCCTTTTTTATTGAAGAAGGCGAAGGTAAAGTGAAAAATGAATTTTTAAAGAGTGAATTTGAAGGAAAAAAATCAGTATCTCCCATGACTGCAGAATCAGTAAAAATTTCCGTTATCACCACCTTCACTCGATATTCTGTCGTTATTGTTTTTATATGGCAAGAATCAGCCTTGCTTATCTATATTTTTGTTTTCCCCGTTGTTTTGTCCTGGAACAGAATGGAATTTTTTTAACAAATATTTAAAGTTATTAATTAGAATTAGGAAAATATCAAATTACATTTTGATTTAAAAGAAAGTAAAGCATGGAAAGCCCGCCATCCATCGGATGGGACGTTAAGTAATGACCCCTTGTGCTGGAGAGCAATGCCCGAACCATCTGGATGGTTCTGTCCTCAACCAGTGCATGTTAAAGAATACGCTGGACGGCCTTGACGGAAGACTTCAATTTGTCTTTTAACAGCTGTCGAGTGAGTCTCGCTTCCCCAACTTTCTGGGTCCTTGAGGGTTTAGTTGCCTGGACATTTATCCCAATGTGTACCAAAAAAGTGCTGCTCAGAGGTAAAACAACCAACCCAGTCTTTGATAGTAGAAGGCAATCTGAAAGCATATACTGAATTTAAACTATCGTTTATCTGTGGCGTGTATTATCTGTGCTCAAGTGATAGAAACGTGACTTGCTTGAAGATTCACAAAAATAATTAATATTCTTCGCACAAACGTAAGAAAACACCATACAGTTTTTGTATACACTCGAGTTCAAAAGTTAAATTAATAAAATAATTATCTCTGAAGTAGCTATTTCCTACAAAAGTCTTACTGGAGTTAGTCAGTATAATACTTCATAGAAAAGAAGTGTGAGGAACGCGAGATCTCAGCAGAAACACAATAGTGGAAAGAAATATCCGTACTCTATCCAGGTCTCGAAATGTGTCATTCTGATTAGTAGGTAAGTAAACAAACTAATCGACTGCCAAAATGTTGTAGAATAGATGTAAATGCAAAAATTTAAAAATGGAATTAACGAAATGAAGAGGAAAATGTAATCTGATAATTTCTTTTTCTTTTTATAATATTTTAATCGCTTTATTTCATTTTCCCCTTTATTCGTTTGTAAAGGTACTTAGCCTTTTTTCGGTATCAACATATGTCCTAGTTTTCCCAACAATAGCCAACGAACTAATTAGCATTCGGTATGTTCTTTATTGCGCTTAAGAATAAACAATAAAAGATGGAATTTATATATTTTCTGCCATCCGTTATTACTGTAATAAAAATATCATTTTCCTTCCCTGCTCAAATCTGTCGTGAAGTTTAAAATATATTTTATTAACAGTTTAGTTAATTACTTCTTTACAGAGAATAAAGCAAGATTTTTTTAAACAGGGTTTCGAAAAACATATATTAATCCATAACTTTGAAGTTTGAGAAATAAGTAATAACTGCTTAGAATAGCACACTCTTTAAGAGAGTTGATGATTTGTGTATCGTTTCATAATGATTAGTTTTTAAAATAAATAAAGTTTAAATATTTAAAATGATAAGGGATATGGAGCAACGATGAACACAGTACAAAATCAATATTAAAAAAAAGTTGCGATTTCGACACTGAATATTTCAGCTTCTATCTTTGAATGTTTCAACTCTTAGAATAGCTTTCTTAATAAGGTTCATAATAATATGCATCCCCTTAGCTATAAAACGCATCGTGATAAAGTACTTACATTTTGTATAATAAATTATCTTAGTTGGCGTCTCTTTTAAAGGATGGCAAATGAATCTTCAAACCGTTGAAAAACAAGTGATACATGTTAACACATATTGGAATCAACTTACATTTCTTCTCCGATGCAGCTGCGTAAAACACTCTTAAAACTTACAGACGGAGTGTTATATTTATAGAAGCATTTTTTCTGGTAACAAACTGTGTAACGAGATTTTTTTTTCCTTTATCAAAGCTAATCTGATAGTGTAGTGTTCCTGGAAGAAAAACTAGACTACTGACAAAAACTGTAACAAAAGGTTGGACAATAATGAGGTCGTTCAGATAAAGGAGTGAGTGAAATGAAAGAAAAATCTAAAGAAATTTCTTCTTCTTTTAACGCTATGACAAGGGATGATGGATGTTACTTCTCTCTGAGCATCATCCATTGTAACTGAGATACAGAAGCCAGGGCAAATAATTGAGAGCAACATCAAAAGAGGATTTTGGCTAAACAATTACATAAGTGGTGTGCGAAGCCCGAGTACAAATAATGACTGAATTAAGAGTCCCATGTTAGAAATATTACATTATATACTTTAAAATAATGAGACCAGTTCAAAGTAGAAATATCACATTTGCTAAAGAAGGTTATCGTCATTTAAAAGATTTTAATGTTTTTCGTCGATATTAGAGAAGCTATTTAATAAACGGAATTGTATACCAGAACAAATCTTACTACTTAGGTGAAGAACCGTTTATCGTTTATCGTGTTGATTATCTTCGGTTGGAATATGCTTATGGAATATTCGAAATAATGTTTAAAAAGAAGGTTTAAATATTTCGACATTTGACTTTTTTTAATCGAAGATGTTTTATTTTTAATATTAATATATGCCTTAGGTCAGGCCTGAGAGAACGTTTTAGCTGAACGTCTGAGTAGAAAACTAGAGTGGAAGGACAGACAGCCAAAGAAATAAGCTCACCTGACAAAAATTAGTTACATCCGTTCGACAGCAACAGAGGGTGCGTCAGTAATAAACGCGTCCTACAAACAGCTGTGCCGTGCGCTACGGATTCATACAGTGACAAGAATTGGTTGTGTGCCATGTGTGTGTTAGTCGCTCCGTGAAACATGGGTCGTGCTAAAGATGTGAATGAGTGGCAAAAAGGTGTTATTGCGTTTGGCCGAGTCAAAGGGCATAGTGTACAAGAAGTTGCTTCCTTTACAGGTGTGTCGAAACTTACTGTCCATAGGGTCTCCCAGCAGTGGGTACATCGCAGTCCACTGCTAATCGTCGACAGAACTGCAGCAGAAAAAATGTGCTCACCAGTAGGGACCGCCGCATTGTGTCACGCATTATTAGTGGAAACTGCTTTGCAATGAGGTAGGAATTGCTCCAGTCATCCAATGCAAGCCTACAGCAAGCTATTTCAAAACGAACACTCCGAAGTGAACTGTATGCCATGGATATCTGGAGCAGAGTACCGCAGAAGAGACCCATGTTAACAGCTCTGCAAAAGACCGTACGACTAGAGGGTGCGGCGCCACAAAGACTGAACTGTCGACTCTTCAAAGCGTGTGATCTGGTCAGATGAGTTACGTTTTTGCTTGTACTCGAATGATGCGAAGCGACGAGTACATCGTAAGCTGCATGAAGCCTTCCATGAGGACTGTGTGCAAGGTTCTGTTCAAGATGGATGGAGGAGGCTCTGTGATGTTCTGGGGGTGTTTAACATACGAGGAAATAGGTCCTTTGGTTACGGTGACATTGCACTTGAACCGGAAGGGCTATATGGAGCTACTGGACGACCACATGTTGCCTTTTGTGCAGCATCTCCACAGTGAACACCAGAAGGATACCCCAGTCTTCCAAGACGAAAATTGTCGCGTGTACAGGGCTCGAAGTGTGTCGGATTGGCAAGGTGAGCATTCTGAAGCCTTCGAACATCTCAACTGACCCTCGAAATCCCAGTATTTGAATCCCATAAAAAACGTGTGGGACTATTTGGGACAACGAGTGAAGCGCCGTCTCAACCATCCGGCCAATCTGGCCGAACTGCGGAATTTGCTGCTGGAAGATTGGATGAATATTGATGTGCACTACATTGACACATTGGTGGCATCCATAGCAGACAGGATTTCGGCTGTTCTGTCACACGGACAACATTCAGCCAGGGGTGACTAATGTTTTGTCCGGTGAGCTTATATAATCAATAATGTATATATAACCGAAGCAAAAAATTAAGCGAAACATATAGCAATATAATTTTATTAAAGTTAATTATTTTAATGAGAATCCGTTTGAGGAAGTTGGATTTGTTGTCTTTTATAAATTTTGTTTCTCTTTCACAATTCAATTTATTTGTCATCAGTAGCTCACGAACAGCACAAAAAGGAATGGCTGGTCGTATTTTCCCAAGGCCTGCCCTAGTTTGTTACAATAGTACCCAATGAACAATTAGCATTATATTTCTAATCTTGCTTAAGAATTCAAGAGAAAATATTTTAAATCTACAAATATTCACTATGATTCAAAAAATTTCTTTTCTTCTATGCCGAAAATAGTGGAAGGGGTTTAAAATATATTAAATTAACAGTTTAAAAAATTACACTTACCTGACATTGTTAACAATTCATCTTATATCTGCTTAATTACTAGGCATGCAAAGAAGCCCGGATCTAGAAAAAATATAAAGGTGGAGGAGAAGAGATTCGAGTGAAAGGTGGGGTGGGGCGGGACAAGATCGTACACGAATACACTGAAACGCCGTTACGATATAAATCTTTTCCTACCGGGTTAGGGATCTTTGGCAAACTTCTTGAAACATGCAGGTATATTACTAATATAACATTACATTATTACTATATGTAATGTTGTATTAGTAATGTTAGTTAGTTGGTTTCTTATTCCTTTTCGTAGTCCAATGTAAAAAAAAAAAGACTTCGCTGATTCCTTTTGTTAATATAACGAGGTTGATTATTTTCCCACTGCAGTAGTGGTTACTAGTATTCTTAAAGGAGGAGGGTGGGGGGTGTCAATGTGTTCTTACCCCTCCAACTCCCTAGATCCTGCCGCAAACAAAGATTTTAATCGCTACATTATCAAACTATCCCAGTTTTCACATTTTAGCAGGGTGGGGATAAATGTTAATGCATTATGCATATTTCTGTTATTTTACCCACTTTTTTTCAAAAATCTGCCAGTGGTATAAACTATCCTAAAGCGAAAAGATTTAAACATTATATTGGAAAATATTAAGTTATTTTTAATCAGACAGTTTACCCAATATTACTCGTGGAGTCATCATCTCTATCCTGACAGCATTTAAATAACCATTTGTTGATGTCGTGTTTTCCCACAGAGACGAATGCTATTCACCAAAACTAGACATACTGAAATTAAAGGCTAAAATAACAATTCGTATAATTATTTTGAAATAAAACGGATACATTATTATTATCAGCTATATGATTTTGTAGAATGACTAGAACAGAATGCCAAAAACCTAAAATATGCTTAAAGTTATTGTTTTGTTTTTCTTCTTATACCTGTTCTTGTCAAATGTGTGCTAAATATAGCTCAGCTGTTGTCAATCATGGTTAAACCTAGAACTATTGACGGTTCCTGGATTGTACTCCCAACTGACTCGGAAGAACCGGGTTCAATATTTTCCAACGGAAAATAATTCAAATCGTAATTTTGATTGAGAAAAATATCAGATGTGATTAGAATATTTGCCTCATTGCATCCAAAAAGTTCAATAATTTCGCAATTTATATTTTTACATGTTAATTAGTTAACGACAAAACATAGGATAACATAAAGTAAGTGAAATAAAAATTGGAAAGAATGTAAAATTCATTATAGAATGCTGTAGCAAGAAATGAGACAATTGCCCCTAGATGTTACAAGTTTAATACCAAATCTAATGAAATTGTAAAATGCTAAACAATCAGACCAACATACCTTCAGAGAACTAAACTTATTTTTTGCAATGTAGAATTTTTTTTCTAATTACATATATATACAGTAAATATTCGCATGGTAGCTGCAATTTACAATTTCTTGCTTTAATACGGATATCAGTATTCACGGAATTCAGTATGCCATATACTTTATAAGGAATTTGATTGAACCTCGAAGATTTCTATAGAAATGATATATATGGACATATGAAAACGGAAACAAGACCTGGACGATTTAGCTTATTATATAAGAGATAATACGGACTCTAGGAATGAATTCGCGGGCCATTTGGTGATTGATGGAGGACAAGAGGCAAATTAATGCTTTGAGCAACATTCCTCAGATTCTGGTACGTGTGGCATCCTTGTCTGAGACTCGGCCATTATTTACAAATCCTGCGATATTACCCGGCTACAATTCACGCCCAAGATATTATTTAGGCCACGGCGTTTAATATGTAATATACGTTATGTCTTCTTTAAAGATTAGGTATGTTATCATTTTTTCCGCAACTTATCTATGATACATTGAACATCTTCAGTTTCTTGTTCGTTGCCCATTACTAGACCCTGGTTAAGAATGTTTTTGAGATTGTTATTCACTACTAGAATCTGGTTCAAATATTTGTGTTTTTTTTTCCTTTATACCAAATATTCCTTTTCGTAGTCCAATGTAAAAAAAAATACTTCGCTAATTACTTTTGTTAATATAACGAGGTTGATTTAAGGTCATCCAAATGACAAAAGTTTTAATTCTCTAGCTGATAAAATCACGTTATAGAGAATGATCATTTGCCATATGCGTGTCATCTTTCTGCAATATCCTGCGACCATAAAAACTATTAATTCAGTTGAGTAAGAATAAAGATGTTTTTCCACGTTATTTTCATCAATGACAGTTTATACCTGATGTAGAGTAAAAAGAACAATAACTATTTCTCTTTTTGACCGATAAGAAACGATCATTATACCTGTTTGAGGAACAAATTGTTTGGCCAACACACTTTTTTCCTTCCTTTTTTGATATACTTACAATCTTTCATTTCTAAAGTTAAAAATTGCACAAAGAGTAAACATTCAAAAGTTAGGTTTTTGCTTTCGGAGTTGCAAACTATGAAAAAGAAAGAAAGAAAGCAAAATATTTAAATAGGCGGGGTTTTTTTTGAAATTTTCGCAAAACCTAAATGCAAACAAACTTTCATAACGTTGATACCCATTTTGTTTAGACCAATATTACCTTTTTTTGTAAGTACTAATACCAAAAGACCTATACTTTGTCTAAACGCACGAATTTGGGTCCTTATGTATTATGTTTCATTTCAATTTGATTTATTTCTTTCATTACGTTCATCTTTTCGTAGAGTGGCATTTTTTTACATAAAATCATTTTGCTTGGAAATTTTCCTAATGTTCACAACTGGGATTAATTGATATTAGTTTTAAGAATAATCATTTGGTAGTTCTAGAGCTAATGAGCCTACATATCACCTTTTCGGGGTTTACACGATTTCTCCTAATTATTACCTCCCCCTATCCCAGAAAATGCGATTTAATATTTTGGGTAAACCGGGAAGCCCCGTAAAAATATGCATTTCATAATCATTTGTTGCCTTTTTATATAAAAGAAGAGGAGATTAAATTAATACACCGTCAATTTATTTCAGTATGTCTTTTGCCAGCACTACATAGGCATAAACGAAAAGATAAGTGAGCGAATTATTATTAATTATTCTATGTTATATGGCAGTGTCAGAGTGCTAGTGAATGAAGATGGGGGAAGCGTCATTATATTAGATTAATACAAGCAGTTTTCGCTATAAGGATTTTTTGGGTTGGGTTGTATTACCTCTGAGCGGCACTTTATTGCACATCATAGGCTAAATGGCCAGGTCACATGGACTCCGAAGGCTCAGAGAAGGTTGTGGGGGGGGGGGACCCACTGGAACAACTGTTGGGAGACAGATAGTAACTTCTCGCCAAGGCCATCCAGTGTGTTCTTTAACGTGCAGAGGGTATGGCTCTCCCGCACACAGGCCACCGCTTAACGTCCCATCCGACGGACGGCGGCCTTTCCAAGCCCATCGGTGCCCCATAATGACCGTGGACAGGCTGGGGAATTTTGCGGAGATAAATTTCAACGCTACTGTAAGGAATTAATCAATTCCAGAATACCATTCGTTAAACGAAAATGAAAGTCTATTATTAATGTAAGAGAAAATAATTTATTCGTTCCTGACATAGTGCATAAAAGTAAAATATCGAGAAAAATCAAATAACATATTTATTTATGTTAAAAACATCGTTTATAAATGAATATCTGTTAAGAATTTAAAATAATTACAGGGGAGATTTGTAGTGGAGTAATCTCGCTGAAGAAACTTTGGCAATACGTATGTTATTGTATCAAAATAAAACAATATTACATAATACCTCAAAATTTGTATTATTTTTTCAACACCATTTCAAACCAAATTTAAGAATTAATATTGTATTATTTTTTCGACCCGATTTCAAACTGAATTTGAAAAAAAAATGTCAGATATTTATCCTCCCACGAATATAGTTTCAATTTAACTCTAAAATGTCGTCTCCTAAGTAGATAAGTTTTCCTAAAAGGCTAACACGAAAAAGTCATACATATGAATGATAAGTGTTCATACCCAATAGTTTAAACATTTTATGTAATTTGGCATAGCGACAACTTCATAGTAAATGATTGTGACTAGTATGTTTCAGGTATACCACCCCCATCTGTAACGTGGTGGAGAGAGTCCCTGCTGGTGGATGACACTTTTTCCCACACTACACAAGGATACGTCCGGAATGAGTTGGTTCTTCCTAAACTACAGAGAAGTGATCTGCTCTCCGTGTTTACATGTCAAGCGTCTAATACTAACCTCTCCATTCCAACAACAACATCAATCACTTTGGATATGAACTGTAAGCGAAATATGATTATAGTTTGATATGTTAGTTTTGGTATCTCATGTAAAATTTAAACTATTATTCCAAACTAGATCTCTTTCTCAAATAATTCGTTATATATATATATAAAGGTTCGCAAAAAGTTTTTTTAACTGTATATAACACTGATCAGTTTTAAGTAATGTCATATCATTACAAAACTTTCACAAATGTTTCGTTTAATATATTTGAAGGAAATTAAAAGAAAGGTAATATGAACAAACATGCAAATTATAATTCTGAATAAAGTAATAGTCAAATGTTTGAGCTCACATTTTTTAATCCATTGTCCAACAATTAGTTACTTTTAATCCAAAATGGTTTCCTTTCATTTTCACATCAAGCTTTATTCTTTTAAAGTTCTATATGGTTCGCAATTCATTGGAGAAAAATCAGTCTTGACTTGAATTCGAGTGCAGATGTATTCAATCAGAATAGAAACTTATCGCTACTAGAAACATGAAATACTTTCTGATCTAGCTTATCGTTTTTCATAGTTATTATGATGCATTACATAAAATATATACAGGATCAAGAGACAAATAAGGGTAGGAGAGCAAGTAAGCAATGCAATCTATACGGGAAAGGGTAAGGGGCGAGAATCGATTTCCATCGCAATGTGGCTCGTAATCTGTAGTTCCCAGGTTCGAGTCCCAGCTGGGTCAGCGTTGAGATTTATCTCCGCAAAAATTCCCCGCCCTGCCCACGGTCAGTAGGGGACACCGATGGGCTTGGAAAGGCCACCGTCCGTCGGATGGGACGTTAAGCCGTGGTCCCGTGTGCGGGAGAGCCATACCCTGTGCACGTTAAAGAACACGCTGGATGGCCTTGACGGGAGGCTACCATCTGTCTCCCAACAGCTGTTCCAGTGGGTCCCCTCCCCCAACCTTCTCTGAGCCTTCGGGGTCCATGTGACCTGGCCATTTAGCCCATGGTGTGCAAAAAAGTGCCGCTCAGAGGTAAAACAACCCAACCCATCGCAATGTAACATTACTCCTTTCGTTTAAGAGATTTTTAAAACATTTCATGAAACTTGTGTGAAATATGCAGAAGTTTAATAATTTTGGCCTCCTAGGTTACTTTTACTAGTATTCCATTAAGATTACACTTACTAGCATTCTCAAAGGGAGGGGAATATATCCCCTTGCCATCCCCTGGATCAGGCCCTGCATATATAAATATATATATATACGTGTGTGTGTATATATAATATATATATATAAATATATATATATACAGGGTGTCCTTCAATTCATGGCCCAAACGTGAGGGGATGGTAGTACACACCGAACCCACCAATATTCATCATAGAATATGCGGCCACAAACGTAATGAGGAATCGGAAATGAAGGATAGACACAAAGGTTTCCAGAGTGACATTTATTGGGGATCATTACAACAAATGCTCAAACGTACGCTCACCAACGTTGATACAGGCGGCACAACGGCGGAGTAGTGATCAGCATACCTGCTCGTAAACACCGGGCTTGTCGCGCACATCGGTGGCTGAGAATGTTGGGGTTTGGCCGATCTAGCACTTTTAAGCCGTGCCGCCTCGTCTGCGCCCCCTACCGGGACCGGGCTGCGTTTGTGGCCGCATATTCTATGACGAATATTGGTGGGTTCAGTGTGTACTACCATCCCCTCACGTTTCGGCCATGAATTCAGGGACACCCTGTATATGTGTGTGTAAATTTATACTTGCATATATACGCACATTGTATATGTATAAATGTATATATTACAGTAAATAATCATGTAGTCCATATTCAATAGTTATTTTTCTGTGCATATTAATGCATCCATTTTATTAATTCATGAATTTTTCTCTCCCTGCACGTGACTTTAGATCACTGATCTACAAACTATGAAGTTATTTTTTTTATTGTTATTGTTTTTGATTTTCTAAACTGATCGTTTTAAATAAATATCATAAATAAAAAGAAAACTTCTCTTTTTTCCTTCGGACATCATCGGCAGCACGAATTTAGAATGTGGTGACGCAGCGAAGGATTATTGGAAGATGAGAATGCGCGGTAGATGTTGTGCACTCGAATCTCGTTGTAAAAGTGAGAGTTGTCTCTGGCATTTGCTATTCAAAGTCCAAGATATAAAACTATCATCAGCTTTCTGTTTAATTATTAGACTAGTTGTGATAAGAAGGAGGCTTGGGTTGGGTTGTTTTACCTCTGAGAGGCACTGTTTTGCACACAATGGGCTAAATGGCCAGGTAGGAAGGATCCCGAAGGTTCAGAGGCAGTCAGAGGGAGCTGACCCACTGGACAGCGTTGAGACAGATGGAAGCCTCACTTGAAGGCCATCCAGCGTGTTGTTTAGCATGCACACGTATCCACAGATTAACGTCCCATCCGACGGACGGCGGCCTTTTCAAGCCTATCGGAATAGGAAGTAGAAAAAAGGAAAAATTGATCTGTATTCAGAAGACAAATGTTTCAGATGAAAACTTCTATTTTGAAAGATCAATTTCAGAAAAAAAAAATGCTTCATTATTTCCTTTTATCGACCTGGATTACACACTGAAGGAACAAAAATCTAAAGTACACTTGATTCATCATATAGAAGCTGCCAAATAAATTTCAAGCGAAAGTAATTTTCGTAGTCTAATGAATTATAAAGGGCATCTTTCTAATAAAAGACTCTTAAGAAATTTCTGCAAACTACTTTCAGATGAATGATATTGAAATACTTGAAATGTTTTGCAGAGCTTGTGTTACCTTTGGTAATACTTTCATTTGAGGAAAGACGATTTTCGAAATTAAATATGAAAAATCAAAAGAGAGAACTGCTTTGTCAGATGATGATTTGAAAATAATTCTAATGAAGAGCACGGCAAAATATAAAGCTTGAAATGAAAATATTGTTGCTCATAAAAATATATTCTCCCCAAAAATCCTGTCGTCTTATACTAAATCTCAAACTAGCTGTTTTTGAAATCCAAAACTATTGTCTTTGAATTATTTTATTTTATTCCACATTTTATGTCCGACACTAAAATAGATTAAAAAGATTAAAAGATGCAACTGTAAAATCTCATTGCACAAAGAATATCATTTTAACCTTTCCTGTTCGGTAGAATATTTCAGTAATTGGGAAATCCTACTTAAGTCTTATTCTCAGAACCCTCCCCCACCGAAGCTAAATTCTCGGAGCATCCTGAAAACTGAATTTTCGGACCCCCCCAAACAACACAGAATTCTTAGATAAATAAAAAAAAATAAATACCCCCTCAAGCAGCTGCTTGCCACAGAGGTCTGACAGGAGACTGTCAGTTTATATGCCAGAGTAGAAGGTCTGAGAGGATGGCAGGCCCTCAGTAGAAAAACGACACAAACAGCCATGCCTTAACCGGGACTCGAACCCAGGTCCCTTAGATCAGTAGCCAAGCGCGCTACCCACTCGGCCAGCATCCTAAAAATTGAATTTTCGGACCCACCCACCTACAAAACAGAATTCTCGGAACCATCTCTCCTCTCCCCCGAAACTAAATCCTAGTACGTGCCTGATCCACGAGTGTTAAAGTTATCGCGCCAAATCGGCAACTTGGCAAAAAGTTCTGAGATCACTTTTTTGTTTGAAGCGAGATAATCTTGGATAATTTTCGCAGGAACTGAAATTCAGAGTATAAAAATTGAGGGTGAAAGGGTTTGAATGATAAGCAAAATTATTGTATTTATAACACTGATTATAACTCTTTGATCCTGGCAGTAGTGGTAATAATTGTTTAGAGATAAAGAGCTTTCATGAAATGTGTAACACAAATTTATGTAAATAGTAGTGGGAGAGGTGCTTAGTGAACCGATGATCATGGACATCTGTACTACATCTAATAGCAGATGACGTTAAAAGTGTGAACTAGAAGTGCAAACTGTCGTTCTAAAATAATGTTCTTCCTAATTTTTTGGGATAAAAAATCCTTTCTTCCCTTAACAATTATGGACAAAGAAAAATTGAAAGTCTAAGATCTGATTCGCATATGAAATCGTGTTTTGCAACAAAACTAGGAACACGTTTTTTTGTTTGCGTACAAGCTGACTTGATGTAGCTCTCTGAGTATGTCTGTTTTACACAATAGTTTGGCACAACTGCAATATGCGAATGAACTTTCATAATGGAGAAAAATCATTTGTTAGAGACGTAAAATAAAGGATAATACAAATAGATAACGCCTTTAGGCCTCATGGTTATAATGCAACGATCATAGCACCTCTTTCGGTAATGTCTTGAACGTCTAAAAAACGCCATCCGCCAATACCTGTTTAGTACAACTAAGCTCTGTAAGTGAAACGCATACGTTTCACTTACACTGCAGCATTAAGGTGTTAATATTTTATAATATAATAAATTACAAAATACTTGGCAAGTTATAATACATCAAATATTTACATATATTTACGCATTGTGTGTAAAATATAACAAAGAAAGCAAAGTTACCTAACGTCTTTCCTTGGCAAAAACCTAAAAATATAAACTTTCTTTGTTGGCAAGATGGGAAAGTTGCTAATCCTAGTGTGGACCCTCTTTGTAGTTTGTAGGTTAGTTTTGAAATTATCCTCTTGTCCATCCTACGTGTTCGGTAGGAGAAATGAATGTGGATGGATTTTCAAATCCTCCGGATATTTAATTGTAGCCCGTATGTGAAGAGAGATACACTGTAGTCATATATGTGTGTTCACAACGAAGGGAGAGAAACATTTACCTCCTAGAATTTAATTTACAAAATAACATATATTATGCAATAAAACTCTAAGTTATGAACTGCAAAAAATTGATTCCTCACATATCCTATCTAAGAAAAATTAATTATTCAATTTTACTTTTGCCCTTCTCGTTCCCAAATAAAATTCTTCTAACTTTTGTGATCGTGAACATTAATTAAAACGCTGGAATATCTGGACGGTGAAATTGTCGTCTGTGTTCGAACTTTCCAATGGATCGCCATTTCAAACCCTCATCCTTAGCACATGGGTCTATGATATCTGGCTGGGGCTAGGGTTGGTCAGTGGATAGCGCGTCATATTCGTGATCTGCAGTTTCACAGGTGGGCTACCGTTGAGCTTTATCTCGGCAAAACTCACCGTACTGTCCTCGGTCATAAGGGAAACCGATGGGCTTAAAAGGGAAGCCGTCCATTCGATGGAATGTTAAGCCATGACTTGGGGTTCGGAAGAGCCCATACCCTATGCATGTTAATGAACACGCTGGTGGCCTCGAGGAGAGGCTACCATCTGTCTCTTAACACCTCTTCAACGGGCCCTCTCTCTCCAACCTTTTCTGAGCTTCGAGGTCCTTGTGACTTGATCATTTAACCCACTGTGTGTAAAAGAAGTGTCACTCAGAGATAACCCAACTTTGATATCTGGCTATTCAGCTTGATGTGTTAGTCCAAGGCTAAAACACTAAGTCTAAAAAACGTTTTAAACAACTAAGTCTAAAAAGTTAGCATGTTCCATACGAGCAGTCATACAGAATAAATTATTTATTAATATATCAGAGTTTAACAGCCTATGTTCCCTAGAAAAATATTTTAATACACTTTCCTCTTTTTAAACATGGATAACTACCATGTTCTCCATGTTCTTCTTTTTCTTCAATGAGAAATGAACATGTAGATGCATTGGCCTATTGTGCTCTGCAGAAATATATTTAGCGTGTGTACATTCTTCACTGCTATTCAAGTCACAAGCTTTGACTTTCATGCAGCAAAGAAATAAAAAAAAATACTAGTTTAAAGCATAATAAAAGAGAAAATTATTTATTGGTTGCTTTCCCCAGAAAAGTGGACCTTCTATTTCATCTTCTTTGTTAGGTGATATTTTTATTGGATTTTGGCCAACGTGCTTTCTGCCTTTGCTTTTACAAGTTGGTAATTACCTTTTTGCGAAGTGCATAAGAGGCCGTGTTAACACTCACTCTACAAAAGATTTTGTGTTTCAAAGCTGGAAATTTTCCAAGTGATATAAGGAGTTTGAATTATTTTTGCTAGTTGAAAACCGCATTTAAAATTGCGTTTTCTTCATACTGGAGAAAAAAAAATTCTCTAAGAAATTATTTCAAGAGTCACAAAGTATATTATTATAGCTGTAATTACGTTAAAGAAATGTGGACTTTTTTGGGAGTAAATATTAAATTTAATGTTTCCAGCTGGATGTTTTTTCTGTTTGTATATACGTAGTTCGATTTTCAATTAATAAAATTTTGAAACATGGTAGTTCTACAAGATTGCAAATAATACTTTCATAAATCAATGTATGAAATGGAAATAATATTATGCTATAGAGAATAGAAATAACTAAACCAATCGAAGAAAACTATTCTCGAAACGTTGCGGGTTTCATTTTTTTTTTGCTTTCGTTCAACTATATTAATATATTGCTAATATAGTACATATTGCAGTTTTTTTATAAGTTACATTATTGAAGCCTTGTGATTTAGGTTGTTTGCATTTGGTGTTTAAAAATGTTCTGAAAAAAAGTCTTCACTTAAACAATAGCAGCGGGTAAATATTCTTTCTATTTCAATATTCGATAATGTGCTATTTTATGCATTATTAAATGCAAATGAATGCGTTATGAATGCAAATGATTTAAAGCCATTTTTACTGTTTTACCATGTGCCATTTTTCTTTTTTGGTTTTGAAATAAATACATTGCAGTAATATTTACGGTAACAAAGAATTGTTTAACATTAAATATTTAATTTTTACTTAAATTCGGCTTATTCTTAAAGCAATATACTATTCCTCGTGAAAACACTATATTTTATTTTTTTAAATATTTGACTTTATGAATAGTCGCTTTTGTTACAAGCACATATAATCTCATTACGAACGTTTCCTTTTAAAACATATTTGAGAAATAAAATTTATTATGAATGATTTCGGATTGAAATAATGCTTTCTGATTACACATGTACCTTAATTTCAAATACTAGCAAGTAGATAATAAAATGCTATAGTATAAATATCCTCCTCATCGTAGAGAATATTTGATAAGCAATAAAATCTTCCAAATTCGTTACAATAACTATACAAACCCTCTACTTGAGAAAATCAGAAAATAAAACTAAATACCTATATCTTATCAAGGAAATTTATAAATAAAGGTTAATAGTAATCATAAAATTTTATTATACACATACCATTCCTTTAAAAAAAATTAAGTAATCTTTAACTTTTTAAGTTTTTTTTTTTCAATTTTTCATTTGCAAAATTACCTTCATATGGAATTCCTGAGTTCCAATATTTAAAAACTCTTGTCTTTCGGTATCAAATTTTGGACAGTACCATAATATCGTTAATATTTTCTTTTGAATTGCCACGATCACATAAGTCGTTATCTAATTTATTTTCAAACGTTTTACCTTTAAATTATACTCTCTCCAGTTCTTATTCTGTTTATTTTAATAACGTCCTTTTTGAGATCCGGTTTAGTTATTTCTCTTTTATACATTAAAGTTCATAAGTGCGATTACTTATGCATTAAATAGGAATAAGACATTTTCTACACAGATTGCTTTAAAGAAAAGTTAGAAGTTTACACGACAAAGTTTTGCGCAGTTTTACTGGATCTCATCAGATTAAAAAGAAAGAAAGAAAAGAATTGAGCACCTCCTTAATTGAATACTTTTTTTGGATAATTTACTGTATTTTATCAGATTAAAAAAAAACAGTAACAAAGAATTGAGCACCTCCTTTAATGCGTTGTGTGTATACATTATTTTAATTTCTAATCATGTTATCTAACGTGATTTATCATATACAAAGTGTGGGCTTAATATATGCTCTTTTAGGGTGCATTCAGAATCCCCAAGGTTGGCCGTTGTTACCAATATCTTCATTAGCGTTGAAAAGAGTCGTTAGTGCTATTTCGTGTCTTGAGATTGCATTTTCTTTATCTTTGTTATCCTCATTCTTTCGCCCTTGAGCGCCATCATTATCGGTTTCGGAGTCGACAGCTCTTATTTGTCATGTTTAGAAAATGATTTTTTCCCCTTCAAATCTTCGTCTTCTTTTCACGTTCATGGAGGCTAATTTTCTTTGCTAAGAAGCAACAATAGACCATTATCTATCTCCTAAGGTAATAAAATCGCTCTAAGAGACCTCTTTCTTTAGTCCTGTCACTTCTTTCAAGTTTTTGTTCTGCTAGTGTTAAAAGCCATTGTCAAAGTAGTATAGTAGAAATATAAAAAATGTCACAGTTAAAAGTGAAATATCATTCCATACTAATTACGGCCTAATTTACCAACTCAAAGTAAATCGAATATCAAGATCATATGTTCGTTTTCCATAACCACAAGTTTTTCTTCCTTAATCGTTTAATGACTCATTAATTTCGCTGCTTTAAAGATTAGGAGCGAAACCTGTAATGGTTTATACCCTGCGTATATAGAGAGAATAGTGTTAAAGGAGAATAATGAAGCATCGTTGTTATTTTTCTGTAATCTCACCCTAGTTTATCGAATGGCTACTAATATCACAAAATAGTAATGTCATACTACAATATTATAAAACTTTTCCAGACACTCCCGTATTAGGTGCATGGAAAGTCGCATTCAGAGCTCCGTAGTTTTGAAAACAAGGTTTCGGTAAAAACCATGGTAAGGCCAAGTGGATAGCGCATCGAATTCGATGACGAAGCCCAAAGAAATTATGATTTTTGAGTGGTTTGGAACTGACACATTGGACACTATTGATAAGTTGCCTGCCAGTGAAAGAGAATGAATGCCATTTTACAGTACAATAATGATAAAATAATGAAAAATATATGAGTAAAATAATGAAAAATATATGAGTAAAATAATGAAAAATATATGAGTACAATAATGATGACAATAATGAAAATGGAGGGAGGCGGGGATTATCTCAATCGGTAGCGCGGAAGGATCATAATCTGTCGCTGGCAAGTACCAAATGTGCATGCTTTCAGAATTTTCCTCCCTTTCTGCTCTCGGCGAAAAAAGTGTTGAGTTGTTTTTACCTCTGAGCGGCAATTTTTGCACTTAACGAGCTAAATGGCCAGGTCACAAGGACCCCGAAGGCTCAGAGAAGGTTGAGTGAGGGTGCACACTGGAACAGCAGCTGGCTGTTGGGAGACAGATGGTAGCCTCCCATTAAGCTATCCAGCTTATTTCTTAAGGTTCACAGGGTATAGCCCTCCCGCACATGGGGTCACAGCTTAATGTCCCATCCGACGGACGGTGGACTTCCAAACTCATTGGCTATCCCTTCTGACCGTTGGTAGAGCGGGGAGTTCTGCAGAGAAAAATCTCTCAACACTGTCCCAGCTGAAACTCGAACCTGGGAACTAGAGATTACAGGAGTGGCGCGCTACCGACTGAGCCACCCCTGCCCCTGATGAGAAAAGGGACACTGATGGTGTTGGAAACGCCACCGTCTCTTAGATTTGACATAAAGACGTGGCCTTTGTGCAACGGAGCCATACCCTGTGCACTTTAAAGAACATGCTGGATAGCCTAGACGGGGGTTTCAGAGATCATCCTAACAGCTGTCCAATGGGTCCCCTCTCCCAGTCTTCTCTGATATCTTCGGAGTCCTTGTGACCTTGTCATTTAGCCCATTGTGCAGAAAAAAATGTCTCGCTCAAAACAACCCAACTCAATAACAAATTAAACAAATAAAAAAAATCATAACCTATAAATAATGCAAGGTTGTGAAAAGAATCGACGTTACATTCTAACGTATTGCGACTATTTATTGAACTGACTGTTTGTACGTACATGGAAATGATAAGGATATAACAAAGAGCGACATATCAAGATTCTGCATTTTCTAATCTTACATTTGTTCGATACTAAAAAATTCGATTAATGATGGAAACAATCTTATTTTTTCCATCAGACTGATTTAATACATCAGTGGTTCCCAACGTGGGGGGTGGGGAGGAGCTCAGTCGGTAGCGCGCCAGGCTCGTAATCTGTAGTTCCCAGGTTCGAGTCCCAGCTGGGTCAGCGTTGAGATTTATCTCCGCAAAATTACCCGCCCTTCCCACGGTCAGTAGGGGACACCGATGTGCTTGGAAAGGCCGCCGTCCGTCGGATGGGACGTTAAGCCATGACACCGTGTGTGGGAGAGCCATACTCTGTGCACGTTAAAGAACACGCTGGATAGCCTTGACGGGAGGCTACCATCTGTCTCCCAACAGCTGTTCCGTTGGATCCCATCCCTCAACCTTCTCTGAGATTTCAGGGTCCATGTGACCTGACCATTTAGCTCATGGTGTGCAAAAAAGTGCCTCTCAGAGGTAAAACAATCCAACCCAGCGTGGGGTTTGGTTTATCAAACTGATAACTGGGGTGCTAACGCCATCTAGTTTTCGACTGGTTTTATACAGGAATAATTATTTGCATTTTTATGAATTATTTGAAATAATTTTTCTAAACGGTAAAATGGTGCTTTGAGATACAAATTATTTTGGAACAGCTGTAATAGATTATCAAAAATCAGAAATTAGATTATAAAAAAAAAGCTGCCTCAGTATTTAATATTAAAATATGCCAATAAAAATTATTTTCAACAAAGAAAAGTCGATAAAGAATTTTCTATTGTTAAAAAGACTTTTAAAAATAATTTTTGATAAATATAATGAATTATTTTGATTAAATTTAAGGTACTCTTTCTAGAATATAGAAGGAAAGATCTCGTTACATATTTGTTTTAGTTTTTTTTTTTCTTTAACATTTTACACCCTTTCTAACGTCATTTAAATGTAATCGTACGACTGAGTAATTCAAATTTAAAAATTGCTTATTCATTGAGAAAGAAAGCAGTTTATCCCCCAAAGCAAAATCTAGAGATTGTACAATGCGGAAAACATAAGGGAAAGTGACAAACAGAGTGCTTAAATGGAATACCACTTCAGTGACGAAATCAGAGTTGAGCTTACTAGGTTGAAGAATGAGCCCTAGCAGCTCGGCGATTACAATCACCACGAATGCAAATTTTTCACAAAGAAGCTGTTTCAGCAGTGCATTTGTCATAAATGATTTATGCATATAGAACCTGGTCGCTCGCCAGGAAATCGGAATGAAATTGCAAATATTCCACAAAGAAAGCTTGAGGTCTCATATGCTTTGAGCACCACATGGGAAAAAGAGGACGCAGGGAAAAATAGATTACAGACCACACAGAGCAGTATTAGAAAAATAAAGCCCTTTGTCATATAATAATCTAGATGAAATACTTAAGGGACTACAAGCAAAGAGAGACATAGTAAGAGGACAGGAATATGATTAGAGTCTAGATGTGAGTGCATCACCTGGGTTTACGAATAGCAATCGTTGAAGTAGGTGACACTCTAACGTTTGAAACAAATGCATATGGAAACAGATAAATGAATATTGTCATGTTTGTGTGTTTTACAAAAAAAAACTTATTTTCAGTAAGGTTCTGTGCTTTTTTTTTTAAATATGAAGGCGTACGATGTATGTACAGAGAAGCAATAGCGGCAGAAGCCACGTAAATTTGCATTGAAAATATTTTTCGGCAAAATTTCCAACCCCTCGCCCCCTCTCCCGCCTCTATTAAAAAAAAAAACATTTTCTTATCTAAACAAAAAAATGATACTATTCATCAGATTTTAGGATTTATTTATTTATTTATTTATTTATTTGTTTATTTGCTTTTTGGAATTTTTTGCCTGATAAAAATATCACTGATAGTATAAACTTACAAATCAATAATAATGTAATAATCACCCGCAAACTGAATTAGTTCTGTATATAAAAAATGATTTTATTTTTGAACAACTATCTCGAAAATAATGATATTTCAAAAGTCAATGAAATGCGAAAGTCAATTTGTTCAAATTAGATTTATTAACGATGGATGTTGAATCTATGAGAAGATCCATACATCATATTCACCAATCGCAACATTTTATTAGTACCTATTTAACGCAGAAAGGACTTTTCTTTTATCTCTAAAAACATAAAAGAGTCGCTAACCAGTAGACAGAAGACAAATCTAAAACAATAGTTAGTTTCTTTAAAGGAGCTAAAGAAGGAAATATATCCTCTTTTGCCACGATAATGTTCCCTTTTTCGCTCTTTATGATATGACCATCCTACATATTGCACCTTCCTTTCTATGCAAGGTGATTAATTTTCAGTAGCCGTTACAAAGCTCCACTCCGTAAAGAATAAATGATTTACTATTAAGGCGTCACTACTCTAAATCTTGAGTTAACGCTTTGAAAAACTGCCTTGAACAATTTTCCAATCTACGGTCTCCAAGTGATCCTTGAAAGCGTCGTTAGTAGTCCGTGAAGTCTGACGCTCAAAAGCATACACTCAGTGATCATTGAATTATGAACACTCCTCCTCATGATTTGTCAATGGAAAGTTGATTTCGAAGATCTATAACGTCTAAAAATAAGCGCATTATGAGCAAATGTGGCTATAGATAATTCAATGATCGCAATCGAATCTAAATCTCTATTTCCAATAATTTGTTCAATATTTCTAAAGATATGGAGGTTTAAACATTTCAGAGCAGCAATGAGTTTCTAGGAATTAATCAAAAAATTAAATTAATATTGAAGGAATTATTTACACCTTTATAATGTGTAGTTATTCATGAAATAGTTTGAAATAATACTTCTTATTTCAATTTCAATAAACTTCAAAAGTAAATTATTTTGACTTTTTTTGTTAATTGTTCAAACTTCCATAACTCTGTAAATATCGGAGAAATATCATTAAAAATCGACAGTCAGATAGAATTGATTGAGATCTTTAATTTATATTTCGTCGCATTTTGTTCATAAAGCGTATTTTTAAATTTATAGAGCTTTAAATTTAACATTCCGTTCATATACATGAGGTAAAGTGATTATAATTATATTAACGCTATGTGTAAATTCGTTGCGAACAATATTCTAAGTTAAAATATATTCTCTTAAAATATTTATTTCCAACTGATTTACTTTGCTGTTTATTGCGGTATTTTTAATATTTTAATGGTCAAGGTTAAGAAGAATTTTCGAATGGGGCTCACTTTATTAAGCTTAGTAAGAATATTGATCTATCCGGGTGTCTGCGATACATAAAAGACTCTGAGTCGCTCCCCTATAAAAAAAATTATTTCCCTCAGCAATAGAAAACAAAATATGGAACTGATCACAAGCGAAAGATTCCACAAAATTCAAATTATACTACCTATATTTATTTTATCTGGTGAAAGCATTAGAATATCTTTCAGATATCTGTAATTAGCATCATCAGTTAATTAGGAAACTAAATTTCGATATCACTTTGAAGTGCTTAATCATTCCAAATATATTTTAAAGGCTGCGTTAGTAAGAGTTAAGAAAATATCGTACGAAATACAAATTAATTACTTACCTAAATCTGTTGACAAGGTGACAAATGCGGAATGTATATCACTCAAACCAAACTATGAGGAATTAATGTTCGCTGAATCCCTGACAAAGCAAGTTGTGAACTTTAAAGAGATTACACACTCAAAAGACGAATTTACACGTTATGATCTTCTCCCATAAGTGCTTTAATTTCTTAGTTAATTAGCCGAGCAGAGTTAGTTTGTAATTAAGTAGTAATTATACATTTGCTATGCTTACTAGTGTAATTAGATGGGCAATTAGTAAACTAGTTAAGTAAGTTCATTAGTGACCTTAATTCCCTTATCTCTCAGGCCGTAAGGCATGAAACAGGGCGCTTTGACCTACAAAGTCGCTACTTCCAACAAGCTGAGCGTTTATCCCAAAATGCATTAGTCTATATCTAATATGCACATGGCAACAGCAACATATTTGTTTAATTTTACTCCCGAGGATAGATCATTGTGGAACAAGCCTGATAAATTCAAATTTTGTGAATAGTTCCACACACTCCTAATAATCGAATGAGCTAAATGTCATTATTTTATTATTCTCTCCTATTCACGCTCTAATACCTGCATAATTTACATTTTCGTCCTAAAACTTCATGATGTGTTTTATAAAATATTTATACTTTATTCTCTATAATTTTATATACTCTTAAGTTATCAATTGTCATATAAATCAGGGTTCTTACACTGGATGCTGAGTTTTCCATGATGGTCTACGAGTTTGTGTGTGGGAGAGCCATACCCTGTGCACGTTAAAGAACACGCTGGATAGCCTTGACGGGAGGCTACCATCTGTCTCCCAACAGCTGTTCCAGTGGGTCCCCTGCCCCAACCTTCTCTGAGCCTTCGGGGTCCATGTGACCTGGCCATTTAGCCCATGGTGTGCAAAAAAGTGCCGCTCAGAGGTAAAACAACCCATAACCCACAACTGACAGCAATAATGTATCCACTTTTCTAAGACAGGTGGGAGAAAATACAACTTTTTAGATTTAAGAATTAAAAGACGAATACTTTTATGTTGTATAATTTCTAATAAAATACTATTAGCATATTTCCCATCATCCGTTATCTCAAATTGAAACTTTTAAGGAATGAAACAGTAGATAAAGAAAAAACCTCTTTCTCTTTGTAAATGAGATTCTCATATGCGCCAGAGGTGATATCGTCCTTCTGGTTTAATTATTTTATTGTTATTTATTATTTATTCTACCTTTTTATATATTTTATTGTTATTTATTATTTATTCTACCTTTTTATATATTTTATTGTTATTTATTATTTATTCTACCTTTTTATATATTTTATTATCAATTAGTTGTACTTTTTTATTTATTTCTTTTACGTATTATTTATTCTACATTGTTATGCTTTAAATTTATTCCATTGTTGCAGGCGAATTGTGATGGAGAAGCTAGAGCTAGTGAATTGATTTAAAATCCTGAATCAATAAAAATGATTGATGAGAGCAGAAATTACAATTATGTACTGTTATGTAAAACTATTTAATGATTTTTTTTTCCTTTTTTTTTTGAAACGTGGAAGGTAAAATATTGTTAATTCAAAATTCGAAGGACTGAAAAAAGTTTTTAATTAAGGAAAACCTAATTAATGAAACTCACTCAAAAGATAATTATCTATTAAATAAAATCACAAACATGAAATTAGAAAATAAAAATAGAAGTGGTTTGCCATATAATGTGATATTCAATTCAATTTCAAAAAATTTATTACCAAAATTGAACATAAAATCTTATTTCACCAATTGATAAAAAATCTTCTGAGAATTCCCTATAGCGATGTGTTTCATAATTAATGTTACCAAATTTTTCACATATTGCCACTGGCCTATCGTGTATACCTGACAAATATTGCTGAAATATGTCCAAATTTGAAAATATCATCTTCCTACGCCTGCAGTGGTTTAATCGATGCTTCATTATCATCTTATCTTTCGTTATTGTATTTGTTTAATCCTTGTATTGTCAAATATATAATATATATATTTTTTTTATTATTCAGGTACAAATATAATGATATTATGAGCGCAGGACTAATTATTTGAATTACGAATCAACAAGGGTTTCGAATTATACAGGAACTTTTGTATCAAATTTGCTTATTAAAAGAAAATTCGAATTATGCGAAAATTTCTATGAAAAGAGTTTGGATTGAGGTTTTTTCACCTCTACGCCTCACTTTTTGGACATAATCGACTATATGGTCAGGTCACAAGGACCCCGAAGCCTAAGCGAAGGTTGGGAGGAAGGGAATCAAAGGACGGCTGATGAGAGACAGATGGTAGCCTTCCGTCAAGATCCAGCGTGTTCTTTAATACGCACAGGGTATGGTTCTCTCACACAAGGTGTCACGGCGAGGGCCGGCACGAAGCAGGTTCAGCGCGTTTCCTGGAACCCGGCCCCGCGCTTTAAAAGGCCCCGAGGTTCACGAAAAGCTCATCGTAAAAAACGAAATTTTGGTTAAAATTGAATGAAATAGCCTCGGTCAATTTTGATGACGTTATTAAAGATTTTGCGACGAAAGAGGCGAGAAAAATTATGTAATATTTATAATATACTCGGTGTTTTTACAAGTTGTATGTAGATATGTACCGCACTTTGTACTTATAATAAATAATTTATTATTATAAAATTTAGAAGTACATGTAAATGCGTTTTTTTGGCCCCTCATAATTTTGGAACCCAACGGCTCCGAAAAAGTCACGGCGTAACGTCCCATCTGACGGACGACGGTCTTTCCAGGCCCATCGGTGTTCCCTTTCTATCCGAGGGTAAGGTATAGAGCGTTGCAGAGATAAATCTCAGCGTTGGCTCAGGTGGGACTCGAACCTGGAAACTAGAGATTACGAGCCTGGTGCGCTGTTGACTGAACCATCTCCGCCCCGGAGTTTAGAATTAATCACGTTTTACTGTAATGAATTCTTATTTTTTGTTATATTCTCAAGCCATTGTTTTGTCACATAGGAATAAATAACACGCACCAGGAAAACCTGCCCATGGATAACTGAATTTACTGTCTGTATTTCATTTGACACTATAACAAACGAAACATTTTTATTCCTTCGTTTGAATCATTCTTATCAAATGATGATAAAGTTAAACGTTTACTTAATCAGAAATGTTTGCTTATTAAATCAGGATTAGAAATGAGTTCGGCCTCGGGCTTTGACCAGCTGAGCCCGAGCACGCCTGATTCTCGCCTGTTCAAAATCGCACAGTCGACTTCTGGCTCTGGCACTCTCGGGCTCAAAATAATTTGTTTCAAACTTTCTTGCAATTGTGAAAAAAAAGTAAGTAAAATTGTATGAAAATTTTTGAATATGATTTCAACGCTTTAATCATTCTTTAATAAATAAAAATATGCACCATGAGGCTTTTCACTATTTTTTGCGTTCTCCATCTTTAATAAACGAAAAACTCTTTATGTTTATACGGATTGTTGCCCACTGACTTTCACTTTCTACTAATATTTCTAATACTTTTCGTTTTAAATAGTAATAGCTTTTTAATTGGATCATAAAATGATTATAATTAATAACATAAGATGAAATAGTGATTAGCGATATACATTTCTGTATATATATATATCTTATGAGTCAGTTAAATATATTCCCAAATTGGGTTCGAGCTTCAAAATTGAGCCTGAACTCATATCTAATCAGCATCATAAGAAAATAATACTAAAAACTGATTTGAGGATTTCTTCCCGTGAGTCAGTCACAAATAATATCTCCTTACAGTTAACTGACGAAAAAATTACCTTTATTCAAAATACATATATTTCTATTCTTTGTCATTTTATTTGGTTAAAACTAACTTCTCTCTTAGAAAAATATTAACCACGGTGGAACTATCTCCCGAATGAAATAGGAATGTTTGCTATATGTTTTGATCTAAAAAAGGTGATAGAATGTTATTGCGCATTACCGAAACAGGGTTAAAGTAGTTTGGAGAAGACCCCAAAACCAACAAATGATGATGATCACATTTCACAAGATGTTAATACCTTTTGAAAAAGACATCTCTAGTCCCAAGTATAAATCTTTATATATGAAAGTGATGGCTCTGATCACCAAACTGCATCTTTTCGCTCTTGCACAAAGTTTCAGAGTAGAAACTCGTTTGTCATATGTTGTGCTGGGTTCATTTTCCGGCTTTGGTTGAAACTCCAAAGTTGTATTTAACTGCACCAACTGAAAGGAAACAAATAGCCTTTGCTGAGAAGCATTTTTCAGTCTTGAAACGAAAGAAAAATGCAATGCTTAATCATTGAGTTCGATTGCCCATTTAAAAAATATAAATAAATTATATGCACCTGCCTTTGTAGTTTAATCGAAAGTAAAAATGAAACTGGTTCTCAGGCTATATAAAATATGGGAAAACCTTGGTTTAGAAAATCTAAATTTTCTTTTTGAATAGCATTTACCATTCTAGATCGATTTTCCTGCTAGAGTTGATGGATTTAATGTTATTTTGCGGTTTTGTGAGTTCATAAGAGTACGATAATCTTTTTGAACGTATCATAAACACCACATTACCTACAAACTAATAATGCAGAAAATAATACCAAAGTGATGACTTTGATCACTAAACTGCGTCCTTTTCGCTCTCTTCAAAGTTTCAGAGTAGAAAACCTTTTGTCAAATGTTGTGGCATGTTCATTTTCCGGCTTTGATTGAAACTCTGAATTTGCATTCAACAACGCAAACTGAAAAGAAAAAATATCCTTTGCTGAGAAGGCCACCAATTGTACCCGTTTTACCACACCCCGTTTTTTTTATTTTTTAAAATTTTTTTTATTATAACCAATAAATAAAATTTGTTTAATATGTCTTAATAAAAATGCGCCAAAAAAGAAAATAATTATATATATATATATTTACGTAAGAATCAAGAGAAGTAAATAAAAGGCAAGGAATAAAACAATTACTTTTTAAAATAGTTTACTTAAGGTTTTTGGAAACGTATATTTTTTTCTTATGCATTTCAAAATCTGACAAAAAAGTCATTTGCCTTAGTCGACTATGTAATGCTCGTTTTCAAAGAGAATAAAGTTTTCAATTTTCCAAATTTAGCGTCCTTCAATGGTGGAAATTAGGAATAATAGATGATTTCAAAAATGTAAATTACAATATTTTATTACTACCAATCCAACCTAAAAGCATTTTTGAGCTTTATCTTAAAGCAAAGAGATTAGTTTCTTGAATCCGTTGGGAGAAGATGGAAAAATGCTGCTTTCAACGTGAACCCAATTCACCATAGCAATATATCATGTAAATTTTAATTTTACAATAAGAATATCAATTATGTAAAATATTCGTCTGAAGCTCGTTCTAACAAAGGAAATTCTTCTTCTTCTTCTTTTAAGACGATGATGGGATTTTTAGCCAAGGTGTGCTATTTATTCGAATAAAAACCTTTGAAAAATCATTTTACAGTAAAACATTGTTCAGAATTAGTGGTAAAAATGAAGACGATATATAGAATCTAAATCTATGAGAGTTTTGAATAAAATATTCCACAGCAAATACCAAAATTGGCAATGGCAGTGAGAAGATGTCAATGCTGGAATATGGAGCAAACTGTTGAAAATCCTTTCGATGTAATATTTTTAAGAAAATAGTCCTTATATGATCTATACTAGTACATTGCAATAAATAATGTTCTGTTGTTTTCAGGATCTCCACAAAGAGGACAGTTGTCATTATCAATAATGTGACAACGAAAGAAAAATGCATTTAACGGAGCAACATTGAGGCTAAGTCATGTAATCCAAACTTATGACGCTCTAGAACAGAAGACATGTAATCGAAGTCTTGGAAAGTATAAGCACATATGGATATAAGATGCCCATATAGAAGAATTCCACTGATCAATGAGTTGAGTTTTATATGTGTGTTCAATGAAATAACGAATGTCTTCTGATCCTGGAATGAAACTTTCAAGAACAGAGCCATAACAATGTGCTCGTTTAGCAATGAAATCAGCCAATTCATTTAAAATAATTCCTTGATGGCCAGGCGTCCAGACATTTGTGACCGATGTTTTTGAAACGGAAGCTTTTACAAGAACTTGAAAATATAAAATGGCGGAATGGATGTTAATGTTAGTATTTTGTAGATCCAAAAAAGTCGAACGGCTATCAGTAAAAATAAAATGATTTCTGTCTCCCTTGATTATGTTTTCCACAGCTAAAATAATTGCATATATTTCGGCTGTATAAACTGATGTTTCAGGTGGATATGATGCTGCATAAGAATTATCTGGACAAATGATTCCAATTCCCACATGAATAGATGATCTAGACACATCAGTTTCGATATTGGTTGCCGTTGATCAGCATTGCTGAATTTCCTCTTGGAATAATTGAAGTCTCATAATTGAAGGAATAGAGTAAGTATGTTGGAAGCTCAAGCTTTGTGTAATAATAACATAGGTGTTGAAATCCATGGTGGTCGTGATGGAACATTTGTTGAGCTTGGAAGGTTTTCAACGTTAATTGTTCTCAGTGAACCTTGGACTGCCAGTGGAAATGGAATACTATTCTTTTTCCAGTAATAGAAACGTAGATAATCTGGTTGTGTCACAGTTGATTTATAGGTAGAGTTGTATGGGGAGGCATGTTCTTGAACAACACCTTTCATAGTTAGTAGTTTAACATATTTTGGAATCGGAATAGAACCAGTTTCAGCATATAAAAGAGATAGACTGGTGGATCGTGGAAGGCCTGTGGCAGTCCGAAGAGCAGCATTATAAACTGGTAAAATTTTTTTGCACGTAATTTCAGGAGTTGTAGATAATAACGGGGCACCATAAACTAATGAAGCTCGGATAGTAGAGTTCACAAGAAGTAGAAGAGCATGACGGGAAAGACCTCGTCTGGGAGAAGATAGTCCCCGGATGGTATTCAATAGTTTATATCATATTCGGAGGTTGCAACAATGTTCTCTTTAAGTCCCATTGTTCTGAAAGGTAATACCTAAGATTTTCAAATAAGGTGTCCATGAAATTGGTTCTGGACCAATTTGAAGTGGAAGAGGAACATTACGTTTACGTCTTGTGATTATGACTGTTTGACATTTTGGAGCAGAAAGATAGAAGCCCCAATCGTAGTCCAAGAAAGAATTTCATCAAGTGCATTCTGGCTGATTTTCATGAGATATGTCAGATTTTTGCTGTAAGAGAAAATTGTGATATCAACCGCATAAAGTGCGATGGAGGCTGTATACGTTGAGTAAGATCTTGAGTATAAATGTTGAAAAGTAAAGGCAATAGTACATTTCCTTGGAGGTAAACCTACATCTTGAGGATGTGAAGATGAAAGTTGTTGGCTCCATCTGATTTGAAATGATATTTAACATATAATCATTCAACCATGTCAGAAATGGCCTTTGAAATCGAAAGCAGAAACCTTAACTATGAGAGCTCTGTGATACGCAATATTATATGCCTTAACTATGTGAAGTTTAATGATTAAACAAAAGTGTCATCTTTGAAAAAATTGTTGATAATAAATATAATTTGGCACCAGAGAATGCATAGCGCTTTTCCTAAGAAGGAATCAATTGATCTCTGATGGAAAAGGTTAAAAGCAGAGAATTATCCATTTGATGCGTTGCCAATTAATCTTTCCATGAATTTTGCAAATTGGGATAATTGAGAAATATGGTCTGTAAGATGAAAAATTATTTGGTCGTTGACAAGGTTTTAAAATCGGAACTACCAGAGCAATTTTCCATGAAGGAGGTGAAAGTCCTGTAATCCATACGTTATTGGGAATATTTAAAAATTCCCAGAAATCATCTTGCGATATTTTTTTAAATTAAAGAAACTAAGTAGTTATCAACTCCTAATATTGTTGATTTTTGACGTGAAATTGCTTGTCGAAGCTCCTGAATCGGGAACGTCGGGTCTAAGAATTCAGAAAAATCATGTACCTCTTTAGGAGGAGATCCCATTATTGGAAGAGCTTGACAACTAGAGTATAACTTTCCAAAATGTTCTGCTTGTCCCTGGGTAGTGTAGAAATCACTTTGATCAGTTTACATTAAAGTAGGAGGAACTACATTACTAGAGGAAGTGTTTCGACGAAATCTATTGTAATACGAAAAATCTCATTAGGATGTGATATAGAAGCATTGACTTTCATTCAATAGTTTGTTTTCTCTTCTTGTATAATGCGACGTAGACAAGCTATTTCTGTCTTCTAAGCCATCCAATCAGATCGTGAAAGTGATCGATGAATCTTGTTAAAAGCACGTCTTTTTAATTGTAAAGCTCTTTGAGATTCGAAATTTCACCAAGGTGGTTGTTTGCGACTGGGTGCTTTGTAAGTAAAGGTAGACAACTTGTGATGCAGTCGTAACAGATATAAAGTTGGTTCAAAGTTCTAATTCTGAAGTTGAATCTTCAGAATTCCGGGCTTGTTTAAATGAAAAACGATAGTTATTCTAGTCAGTAAACTTTTTTATGTATGTAGAATTTGAATTACCTTGTACATTGAACGAGTGAGGTAATTTCTAGATGGATAGGTGCATGATCACTGCCCCAGTCTGAGGAGAGAACCTGCCAAAAGCAATTTAGGTGTAGATGAATATTACATAAGGTGAAGTCTATTGCAGAGGTAGATATTATTGAGAAATGTGTCTACGAGACATCATTTAAAATAGTCCATTCACGATCTTGCATCAGACAATAATTTTATTTCCAGTAGGCGATGTTGATGAAGAACCCCAAAGGGGATAGTGTGCGTTAAAGTCACCGGCAATAATCGACATCATAGGAAAATTATCCGAAAGATGGGTTAAAAGTTGAGATGAATCTGATTCTTTTGGAGTATAGATGTTGGCAATCAATACATTCCTAGAAGGAAGTTTTATTTACGTCACCAAATATTCTCCAGTGTCTTCAATCGTTCTTTGCATATTATGTACAGTTACCATGTATTCAGCTTTAGTCGCTGTCAGAAGCCCTCTGCCTCTGCCAGTAGCTCTGTCTGCTCTATGAATAACATATTCAGGAATAGAAAAATGTTTATTTGTCTTAAGTCATTCTCTTGTAAGAGAATGACATCAGGATTATGTTTTCTAATAAATATGCTCTGTCTGCTCTATGAATAACATATCCAGGAATAGAAAAATATTTATTTGGCTTAAGCCATTCTCTTGTAAGAGAATGACATCAGGATTATGTTCTCTAATAAGAAAGTAAAACAGCATTTTCTGAACAGTAATACTATGAATATTCCATTGTAGTATCTTGAAAACCAATATATATATAAAAGAAAAAGAGACAAAAAGTAAATTAAATCAAATCAGTCTGTTTTGGCTTTTCGCAATTCTCATTCTCCTCGTTTAACTAAAATAGACGATTTAGGTTAATAGAGAATGAAGTGGTACACTTTTCAATTGAAGTATGCATAAGAAAATCTTCGTGTAGTTCGTTTGGTAATTTTTTTCTGAAACGTCACCTTGGAGACTTTCTCACATGATGAAGGATTGACAGTTAGCCTGACTGGATGGAAAATGTGGTGGCTTGTTGTTGACTTCATGTTCTTGGAAGAATCTAGGTTAACTGCAGGAAAAATTGCATTGGTGGTAGATGTAGAAGTCCCTTGCATAGGACGTTGATTGTTGATTTTTAAATGTCTTCGAAATAGTCGACATTAGACGTTCTTCCATTTGGGCAAGAGCTTTGTTAAAGCATTCAGTGAAAATGGTTTGAAAAGATGTCATAAATTCTGATGTGCAGAGTTCAGATTTTGAGCTTAAAAGCTTTATATTGGAGAATTTTCTCTTCCTGAATCCACTGAGTGCAGGTTTTATCCCCTGTACGGGAGTGCTGCAAAACAAAGTCAACATTTGAAAATGGTGGCTGTGCAAGAAGATGTTTCATGTTCATCACTGCAAATTGTGCACCGCATTTTACTGCGGCATTGCTTTGAAGAAGGGCCGAAACGTTGACAGTTTCTGCTTGGTTTGGGTCGATCGATAAATTGGGACGATTTTGAATTTGCCACCACAATTTAACTTCTAAAGGATAGCGAAGCCCGTGATAGTAAAGACATTAGTTGAAGGAAAATATTGCTACCAGACCGCCATGTGAAACGGCACAATTCTAACGCTGAGTGGCTGTCTAATGTCAGTTCTTGATGTAATTTCTCGAGTGTAATGGAAGTCTCTATATTTCGTAGCAAACATTTAGTAGTCAAATGTTCGGTAAGTAATGTAGCTCTAACTGGTACAGCTAACAGAGTATTCACTGTTAAGAGTTCTTTAACGCACAGTGCTGTTGATGTATATATGAAAAGAGATTTAGAATGAGTGACTCGCATCGACTGAATGTCCGCTGGCGAGCAGAAACTTCTCTTTTCATTGTTTGTGGTTTGTAAGATGGAATAAATGATGATATTCCTTTGAACATTATACCGAATTGATTTATGCCTTTGTCATGTGCAATAGAAATGACTTCATCTTTTAAAAAGGTTTGTCCAAGTCCTGGAGAAACAGAAGTAACTTCAGAGGCTGTAGTCATTATCTTCGGACGTTTAACAATGCTGCTTCCGCCATGTGCAGCAGAAATGCGACGTAAGATATCAAGTCAAATCGACTTGATTTAATAAACTAAATACAAACCTTTAATATTCTTACTAAATTGTAAGATAACACTCAAAGTAAAATTTACTTAATACAGAAAATGTCGAAATGTGAAATTCAACGACGAGGAACTACGAAACAACGATAACAGGTGCATTCTAATTTGCATGTCCTGTGCAAAGGAAATTAACAGTATTGGAAGATTCTGAAAATGTGAATCCTAATATTGTATTGGTACCTATTCTAAACAAAAGTAATTTTTTATTTTTACTATCAAAAAGTTTAGAGTTTACAGGACAAACGGCAAAAATAATTTCTCGTTTTTTTTTTTTATAAAACGAACTAAAAATGATGTGCATATATATTATGGCTATTGATTGGAATAGATTAGAACAGTTATAATAAAATAATAAACTTTTAAAATTATTTCGACATATTCACAATAATTATCAGTTATTTTCTAATAAAATTGAAACTAGTTTGTTACCTCCAATGAATATGGAATGTTCGTTTTAAACGACATTGTTTTGCTATTTTTTCCGAATTTATTGTCTTCTAATGGTGGAAATTCATACGAATAAAAAAATTCAAAAAACGCAAATAGTAATATTTCATTAGTAAGTATCCGACTCAAAAACAATTTTCCATCTTTCTCTTAAAAATATTGCATTTCCTACCCTCCCTGAAGATAAAGAACTAACCGTTGCTATTAACAAATTTTTAATGCTCCTTACCTCATTATAATTCTCCTTATTCACAACGAATTATTAATGCTTTTTACTTCATAACGAATCATCACTGCTCTATACTTCATAACGAATTATTAATGCTTTTTACTTCATAACGAATCATTAATGCTCTATACTTCATAACGAATTATTAATGTTTTTACTTCATAACGAATCATCACTGCTCTATACTTCATAACGAATTATTAATGCTCTATACTTCATAATGAATTATTAATTACCTATTATATACATCTGCAATGAAAACATACAATTTATCGCGACTTCCTGAAAGGTTTCAGTATACTATTGGCATACATGTACCATAGTTTAGAAACTTCTGCAGTAAAGAAATTGCAGTACATTGGCTGGTAAATAGCTAAACTTAATATACATTGCTCTGTAAATAAGAAAAAATGTAGACTAAGTAATTCTGTATTCTGATTATTTCCAGAAAATCGTCGTAATCGGAAAATTGCCTTAGCATTGTGAACAATAGAAAAAAGTATATATTACTATATTAAAAATTGCTAGAGTGATATAATTGTTAGAAATAGCATTATCTCATAACATTAACTTGAAAACTTGTTTTATAAATTAATGAATTAAATATATAGACAAAAAAATCACGAATTCAAATGTTTTTCACCATTAAAAAACTTGAAAACATATTTGAAATATAGCTATTACCTAGGAATTTGTCCAAAGTTTTATAGTTCCAAAGTATTTGATGTCACTGGGCTTCAGTGCAGTAGTGAATTTCCCGTGTATAAAATTTTGTTGTTTCCAGACTGCTAATCTAATTGTTTCCTTGCCCAGTGAAGCCTCTAGACGTTCGGATCACCACGCTACAGCGCCCGCTGTCCGCTGGCCGGAAGATTCAGCTCGAGTGCGAGTCATCAGGAGCTCGACCGAGAGCTCTTCTCACTTGGTGGAAGGATAATAAAAAGATTCAATCGGGCAAGGAGACTGTGTCCGAGAACCTTACTTCCACTTCCTTAACTTTCGTCCCAACTGCTGAGGATAATGGAAAGATATTATCGTGCAGGGCACAGAACCCAGCTTTGTCTAACAGCGCAATAGAAGATGGGTGGACGTTGACCGTTTTCTGTAAGTAATTCTGGGTTTTTGTTGCAGAACTTTATAGTGTTTAGCAGAATTAAAGGAAAAATTACTCTGTGTCTTCACGTATTTTGAAATGAGAATAAGAGATTGAATGGAGATCTGTTTACGAAGCTTTTTTATATTAATATTTCACTGTTCGTCATTATTAATATTAATTGTAGATCATTATTGTTACATCGTTATATTGTATATTTTACCAATGTAAATTAATATTCATTGCATGTATAAGAGTGAAATTAGTTGGATTGTTTTACATCTGAGCGGCACGTTTTTGCAACCAATGTATTAATTTACCAGGTCGCAAGCACCCCAAGGGCTCAGAGAAGGTAATGAAAGGGGACACACTGTATAGCTGTTAGCAGACAGATTGAAGTCTCCAATCAAGGCCATTCAATGTATTTTTATGTGCACCGGATATGACTTTCATGCAGAGTGAACATAGTTTCACTTCTCGTCCGATGGACGGCGGCGTTTCCAAGCCCATAGGTGTTCCCTTTCTGACCAAGGACAGGGTTTGGTAAAGCTGGTAAACTTGTAGCTCAAGCGGTCTGCATTAGAATCTGTAATAATATACTCATGCTTTGATTCTTCCTGGTTAGATGTTGTGTGGAATATTTATTTTCACATTAGCTTCTCTTACATAATAAGATTTTCTGTAGCACATAACTTGTGGAAAAGTTTTAACATATCACATAAATACATTCATACCTCGTTATATGAGCACGTATGAGTATTTGCTAAAACGAGTGATTCGCAAACTTATTTTTTTATACGAGTGAACTCTCTCCGCTAAAACTAGTGATCCACCAAACCTATTCTTGTTAGACAAGTAAACACTCTCCGCTTGAAACGAGAGATCCACAAACCCATTTTTGTTAGACGAGTAAACTTTCTCCGCTTGAAACGAAAGATTCACAAACATATTTTTGTTTGATGAGTGGACTTTCTCCACTAAAACGAGCGACACACAAATCTCATTTTTTTAAATTAGTGAACTCTCTCCGCTTAAAACGAGCGATCCACAAACATATTTTTGTTAGACGAGATAACTCTCTCAGCTAAAACGAGCGATTCATTAAATTATTTTTTGTTAGACGAATGAACTCTCTTCGCTTGAAACGAGTGAGCCACAAACATATTTTTGTTAGCCGCCATTCACAAAAGCCATGAAAAAATGTTTTACTTGAATACCTTCCATCACTTTGTCAAGCCATGGAAGGTATTCAAGTAAAAAATGTAGTAGCTGACAATTGAAGCTTGGTTCGAAGAAGTTGACAGAGGAGACGCTCCATACGATTTTAGCTCACGCGAAGGGAAATTATCTAAGATTAAACTCTTTCACTTGAAGAAGAGGATAAAGGTGCTAAATCAGATGACGAAGACATTGCGGTAGTAAGAATATTAAGTATCAAAAGACCTTCGTAAGTGTTCAAATATTGTGGAACAGCAATAGCAATTTAAATCGAAATTTATCGAAATTTGGAAAGATAAACTTTTTTAAACCTAAGTTAAATGCATCCTTTGCCTGCTACCGCGAACTTCACAAAGCAAAAAACAGGTTGGCAAACAAAAAAAATTTGAAACTTTTTTCTCTCAAAACTATAGAGTTTCAACTTTCCTCATCGAAAAGGTCACCTAGAGATATGGAAATTGATATATGTTGATGATAAGACGTGGAAGATCCTTCACAAATAGTCAGCGATTGGCAGCTGCCAATCATTATTACCATACAATTGATGTCATTCCTTGATTTGTTAGAAGCAAAATTCGTTAAATGACAACATGTATCAACTAACATCATATTATACACTGAAGTGCCATTGAATTAGGGATAGAAGACGTTATCCAATTCAGTACCGTAGGTCCCGCATTTACGCGCATGCGTGGCTGGTCATATATACCTGTCAGCTTTGGCTTCCCCAAGCATTCGTCGTGAGAAATATAATGGGGAAGGAGCGGGATTTAGATGCATTTGACAGAGGACAAATGGTAGGAGCCCGATGGATGGGACACTCGATCTCCGAAACTGTCAACGAACTTGGAGTTTTTCATACGACAGTTTCAAGAGTGTTCCAGGAATACGAAACTTTCGGCAAAAAAATAAGCACCTGGACAAACTGCAAAGGACAACCAGCCTTGAATGATCGTTTGCTTCGCCGTCTGATGCTTATCGTACAGACCAATAGGGATTAGACATTGTCTGAAATCACCTCCCATCTGAACGCGGGTTCCAGCCGGGAAGTCAGTGCACGGACCGTGCAAAGCTCAATTCATCATCTCAGCTTCGGGAGCTGCCGACCTACGAGAGTCCCTCTTCTAATGCATAACACCGGACTCAACGCCTTGACTGGGCTAAAGAACATCGAAACTGGATCATCAAAAATTGGCAACGGATAACCTGGAGTGATGAATCCCGTTTTAAACTTCATCACGCCGATGGGAGACTGAGAGTATGGCACCAACCCCATGAAGCCATGGATCCTGCATGTCAGGTCGGAACAGTACAAGCTGGTGATGTCTCAGTGATGGCCTGGGGTGTCTTCAGTTGGACGTCTGTGTGACCTTCGATACGTGTATACCGACGACTCTTAATGCATCCCGGTATGCAGAACTGACCATTTACACCCATTTATGGCCATCATGCATCTCAATGGAAATGACATCTCCCAGCAAGACAACTGTTCATCTCATAGGTCCAGGTTGGCTACTGCATGGTTGAAGGAGCATTCTGTTGACTTTGAAATAATGAAATAGCCACCTAGAAGACAGATTTAAATCCCATCGAAAATCTTTGGGATACCGTCGAGCAGAGTTTTTGGGCCCGTGTCCCATCAGCGACGACCTTGAGAGAATTATGGACAGCTCTGGAGGATGCATGGGTCGCCATACCAGTAGAACATTTACGCAAGCTTGTAGAGTTCTTGCCTCGTCGCGTGGCGGCCGTTATCAGGGCCAGAGGGGATCCAACACGTTACTAGGTTGCTATCCCTAATTAAATGCCACTTCATTGTATAATAGCTGTAATTCCGAGCTGACACTTGTGACATCATCAGTAGCAGGAATTCTCGGTTCCCTGTGGTTACGTGGGTACTTGAGCTAATGGTCCCAAATTTAGGTTGATGATCTCACCTAGTTCTAGCTGTGTTGGGTTAAGATATCGGCTTCCAGCTACCGTGAGTTAAACCCTCAGCTACCGTGAGTTAAGCCCTCTGAAAGTGTCAGAAATGTCTGAGGGTGCTGCCGTCGCCTACCTTGTGAATGGGGTAGTACGTTGTGAGTAGTATGTTAGCCGTGGAAAACTATGAATGGACTTTTCGATGGAAAGAGTTAGAAAATGAACATATATTTCGCGCCGAACGTTTGGGGTAGTTTAACTGGTAATAAATCATATTTGTCATTAATAAATTTTCATTGATTCGGGTCATGTTTATTCCTCGTCTGTACTACAGATATCACCCAAATTTTACTTCCCCATTTTCTCAAAAAGCTGTTTCAAAATAAATCAAACAGCTTGCATAAAAAAAGAAGTGTTGGCAAATTTTGCTTAGTGTAACATATACTTAACAATTCTTAGTGCCAAACTATTAAAATGATTGAGAATTGTACCTGAAAAAGCCAGTTCATGTCCAGTTACGAATACATGGAACGAAATCTGAGACTTATACGTTTGTTTTAATGATCAGTCAGATCTTAAAATTTTGTCTTGAAATGAAGTTGTAATGTTGATATGAACAGTTGTATATGTTAATGCCCTTAGTTGACGTTTCAGGAAAATTTTTTAATTCCCTCAATGGTTAATAAGTTACAGTAATTAAATATATTAATTATTATTAAGCAATTGTATGAATGAGTATATATCACGTTATTTTTATTAACATTTACTTCGAGTTGAAATATTTTAAAAATATCAATTGTACTTGGCACAAAACAACGACTGTCAAAGTCATGAAAGATCTGGATTAGTGTTTCCCAATTTTATATAGCCATTGAACCTTTCACACTCGAAAAGTATTCGCGGAACCCTTAATAAAATTCTGATATGTGGAGCTAAAAAACTAGTCCAAAAATCACGATAATAATAAATAACAGTTAAACAATGATATACAATGATATGAGATTAATGTGTTATTTAGCGTCACACATTTAGAAGTAATATCATACATCATGAATAAGAAAAAATATATATATATTTTTTTTTCTTCATTTAAATGCAATTCTTCTACAGAAGCGAAATTTTCACTTCGTGGAATTCCGGGGTTTTGCGGACCACCATTTTGGAAATACTGATCTAGTTCGTTCGGAAAACCAAGCATTATAACCTTGACATGTAGAAAGCTTTGCTTTGAAACTGGGCTAAGTCTTAAGAAAAAACCCATTTGGTGAATATATCTTCTCTCACCCCATTTATCATGAAAAACAATGTATATATATATTATCTGTTAACGTTAATAACATTTTATATCTCAGTACTTTAGTTACAAATTTTTTCAACACTATTATGCTGTAAGTCAACATGCCTATGGAGAAAAAATTGTCTTGAGCCGGGTGCGATCGTAGCCCAGGATCTCCTGATGAAATGTCATAGATCGTAGATCGTTACATCATAAAACGAAGTACCGGGCACAATAGTACCCATAACTTTCTTCATCTGGAAATATGCCTAATTGACATCAGTTTGAAAAAACAAATAAAAGTAAACCACACAATGGTGGGTCCCAAAGGACAAAAGAACATAAAACAGAGTAGTAATGATGCACAAGAGACCTAAAATGGATAACTTTCTTTAGCGAAAGCCATCATCTTAGGCCTCTTGTATCTGTTAAGGGCTTCATGATCGTAGTCCAGAAGGCAGGATTTATTTAATCTCGTGCGGGTTTCTCTAAACTGACTTGAAGAAACCTCGCGAGACAAACTTAAGATATGTGTAAATGTGATCAATGACTAGATCTTTATGCAATTGTCGATTGGTTACAAACCAGGGGGCATTGACCACACATCGCAGGATTTTATTCTGCAAGACCTGTATCTTGTGAATGTTCGTGAGAGTTGTGTTCGCTCAAATTGGGGAAGCATAGGATATCATAGGTCGAATGACCTAATGAAATGTCAGGTGCTCCGGTAAAATGTTAAATAGATTCTGATAAAAAAGTAGAGGGTAATTTATCTGTGGTCGATATCTCAGCAGTCAGAACATCTGGCATGTCACCATAAGGTAGGGGGTTTTGATCCCACAAGGCTCAAGACAATTTTTCGTTTACACACGCGTTGACTTACAGCATAAAAGTGTTGAAAATATTTTTAACACAAACAGATCTGTACGTGTAATTTTTTTAAAAAATAAAAAAAAAAATAATGATCTTGTGCAATGTATAAATAATGACATATAGCATGTAAAATGAAGATTAAAATATTTCGATCATACAAGTTTTATAGTGATTTTAAAAACTGTGATTGAACTGAATTAAAATATATGTAAAATAAAATATGTTCCCTATTTCAATTCTTATAAGATTAAACCCACTGCGAAGTTATATTCTTCTTATTTCGATTATTTGCAGTCGTCCCCGAGTTAAAGCTTTCTTTGGGTGCCAACATCCAGCATACAGCTATCAAAGAAGGCAGCGACGTGTTCTTTGAATGCAACGTAAAAGCCAATCCATGGGTGAACGAAGTAAAGTGGAGGTTCGAAGGGAGGCCCCTCTACAGCAACACATCGGGCGGCATCATTGTCAGCAACCACTCCCTCGTTCTACAAAGGGTGCGAAAGGAGCACCGTGGATGCTACCAATGTGTCGCCGTCAACTCCGAAGGCGAGGGAAGAAGCCAGGAAGTACTGCTCAAAGTGAAATGTGAGTACACAACGACTATTCTTATCTCGCACTCATAGACTCCGTTGAAGTTTAGTCGCGGAAATGATCGTTCTCTTTAATTTCCGACATTTTATTATAGGACATCGAGCAACTGACACGTTGAAGCAGGATACTTTCTAGCTATGATAAGATGCCTAGTAATAAAACGAGCACTGTATCTGTGTAGTGACTGAAACCTTATAGATAATATGTGGAGAGATAATTAGTTGTTAGAAGACTATTGCTAGTGGTAAGAAAAACAATGCATTAAGTTCTTAAAAGAAATGTGTATAAATTTATAAGATAATATTTAATGCTATACGCGTTGTTTAAAGATATTTAGAATCAATTTACATTTCTTTAATTTTATTCTCTGTTTTTGGATGGTATGTGAAGGGTAAGATTAAAATAAAATGATAACTTACAAAAAAAAAGATAATTTCAGTAATAAAACAGTTAGATCAACATAATAAAAATAAATTTCACAATTTAAGTGTTGTTGAGATTAATCACTATAAAAGTTTATACAGTAAATTAATAAATTAAAAATTAAATTAAATAATATATAATAATTAAATTATTAAAAGTAATATTAGTTTTTGTTCAATTTATCAGAAAATACCCATCACTATAATTAAATGGTTGTTGTTTTAAGCGTTATTTTACTATGAAATATAGCGTTTAAACATTTAGAAAGGGCGTTTGCAAACACCCTCCCATTGGCCGATTCGGCCCGTGTGAAAATGGTGAATGGGGTTTTATGAAGATGAAAATTTTATTAAAGTCACACAACTATCGATAGCGTCATTGAAGTCAAATGTTCGTCAGCTCATTTCTGGGATCCAGTTCCATCCTTCACATACTGCTTCGGTAATTCAACTTCAGTTTTGACTTTAAATGAAGCTTTTTATAAATATTTGATTATTTCGTACTATTTTGCACCTATATATATGCATTATAGTAAAATATAATAAGCAAAGTGAAACTTTTTGTTTATTTCACCCCCTTCCTAACTATTAGTCCAGTGCAAACAATAATATTTTTCTTTTCTGCCTGATGCCAAAAACTTTTATGCACCACTGCTTTAGAATATTTCTAGCATTTGTGAATCTTTTAACAACAGCAATAACGAAACAAATTTTGTTTTTTTGCAATATCATTACGGAAAAGTGGATTTAATTAGTTCAAAAACCTAAAAACTGTAGCTGAAATTTGAGAAATTAAGGCAATAACAATCATCATATTTAGCGATCAGTTATCATTAAAAAGAAACATAGCTTAAACTCGTGTCGTTCAAAGACTGTAAAGGAAAAAACAAAATCTATCAAAATTCGTTGGACATATTGTGTCTTCAGTCCACGTAATTTCAGTTATTGCAAACACCAATTAGTACATAAAGTTCAGTTGTTTACCTTGTTAAATTAAATTAGATTTTTTTTTGTTATTCAGATTAGAAGTCGAAAGCGTTGCTCAATCAGGTCAGTCTAGCATTCTTCTCAGAAGTACTTGATAATGAGCTGAATCATTTGCGAAGCCAAGTAAATTGCCCTTTCAGACAAGAAAGACAACTCCCATGTACTTAAACACTCCGTTTCGTTCTTAATGACGCATCGCTTTGTTCTTAATTGCAACATAGTGGTATCGACAGTTTTAGATAACAACACTTAGGCTGCTTCCAAATGCATAAATATTTTGTTACATATTAAAATATTTTTGCATGAATTAGTACGATCAATATTTTAATATTACCGAAGGGTTAATATACACAGAATATTGGAGCTGTGTTGTTTTGGGTTGTTTTACCTCTGAGTAGCACTTTTTTTGCATAAAATAGGCTAAATGGCCAGGTCACAAGAATCCCAAGATCGCAGAGAAGGTTGGGGGAAGAGGACTGGACAGCTAGACAGATGTTATGGGCATGCTGGATGGCCTTAATGAGCAGAAGACTCCCATCAAGGCCATCCAACATGTTCTTTAACGTTAGCAGGTTATGGCTCTCCTGTACACAAAGTCACGGCTTTATGTCCCATCCGACGAACAGCTGCCTTTCCATGCCCATCGGTGTCCCCTTTATGACCGAGGATAGGGGTGGGTATTATAAGAGATAATGCTCAATGCTGGCCCATGTTGGACTCGAACTTGAGAACTGAAAATTACCAAACTAATGCTATCGACTGAGTCAGTAACACATTCGAAATGATATTCATTTCAAAGATGATGATTCAGTAAAACATATTTTCAAAGAATTACTGTGATAAGAGCAGTTTAGATTGCACAGAAAATCAAGGAAAAAGGTTTTGAAGGCTATTCTGTCTTAAAAACAACAAGAACTGCTGAAATTGTTAGAATAAGACGGGAAAATATCGTCAGTGATGCGTAATAATGAGGAAAATGCATTCTTCCAGATGGGATAATGGAACATCAGTACGGAATAGGGACAGAACATAGGCAGCCACGATGAGTACATTGTATACTGATTACAAGGAGAAAGCGAGCACTATGTATCAGCAAAGTTGTGCAGAAAGAACTTCACAGGATGGGATACTATGATAAGGTAAAGGTAAAGAAACAGCTCATCATAACTGTTAACGCTCACTAACAAGTTCAGTAGTACCAAGAACAAGTACAAAAAACTTCATAGTGCTGACGAAACGTCCAATTTGTCTATCGTGTCCTCATAGTTGTATTTTTTTAACAAGTGATTTTTGTTGATGTGTGGTGCTAACCGAAAGACGTTTTCAGTCCTTAGTTTGTTTCCAACTTTCAAAGTTTAGGACGATCCGGTTTCACTTGTGTACATTTTTTTGTACAAGTTGGCCCTGGTTATAGCATAACTTATAGCATAACCTGAGACCACACGTTCCATTGGATCACAAGGTTAGAGCAAATCTCCTTCTCAGGATATAGACAATAATCGTAACCCCATGATACAGCATTTCTTTCTTGTACGAGGAAGTAATTTCAAGAGGACATAGGCGTATTTCTTTGCAATTGAAGAAGCTTGTGAAGAACACGATTTATCCTACTATCTTCAAGCGGCAATGACTATCCTAAACATCATAACTGAAATTCCTTATTTGTATAAGACTCTGGAGACCAGTTTATAATGCCGTTTCACGATTGATTTTTTTTTAGATGAAGTTGGGGTCCTTAGCCATTAAAATCTAGTCTTGCATTCCTTAAATCAAAATTCAAGCTTTATTTACTCCATATTGCATCACATTCATGCTGTCACGATGTATTCTCAGAGCAGATTATCATTAGTGTTCTCAATATTATATGTATATCAGTTCAGCTAAGTTCAGTTTATTCAACAATACACACATACATCTTTATTGCATCTATTATTACATTTGATTTAAATATTACAAAGGATCTCTAAAATTTAAGAGAGAAACTCAAATTTTAAGCACTAAAGTTACAATTATACACTCACTCGAGAAAGTATTCGTTTGTGGAATGAATGCAAATTCTTTAAAGAACAATATAGAATTTAACCGTAATATTTATTGAAATAATAATACAATTCCAAAAAATTAAAAGCTAAAATAATTTTAAATTTCCGAACAATCAAAAATCCAGTCCCTCATACTGTTCATAAACTGAACGTTACTCACCAAATATTTTACATACGCTAGGGACCATATTACCCTACTATATTTTAAAATAATAAAGAAAAATTTAATATTCCCTCAAGCAGCTGCTGGCCACAGAGTTCTGACCATTGTAACGTCATTGTGATATTCTTCCATATATTAAGGTAATTTTTCATCCATATCAATGCCGTGTCTCTGAATAAGCCGAAGTATATTGTTTGATATGTGTTCATAGCACAACCATCATAACCTTTCTTAAGCAAGTGTGATTTGTCCTCTACTTAACTCAAATAGTAACCTAGAGAGACCGAGGCGGATGGGCAGATTGTTTTCACTCTTGCTAATTTTATCTCATTTACAAAAAGAAACTAGATAATAGTTTCGCTTTGTCGTGTCTGTCGGTCTGTAGACATCGAACATTTTTGTTTAAAGAGATAAATTAAAAATTCTTTTTGTGTTGGTTAGGTATTGCTGAAACGTTACGTTATGCACTTTGCGAATCTCCATAAAGCTATAATTGCGCCCTGTAACGGGGGAAATTTTTGAAAATTCCAAATTTTCAAACCAATATTGCACACGATGTATTTATGCTAGAAACTCGAAATTGTGGTGGTGGAATGTGAAGGTTACGAAGTTTATATTGCCATCAATGAGTTGACCCCTTAGACCAAGAGGGGGTGGGAAAATACACCTTTTTAGTTTTAGCAGATAATTGTTTGTTTTTAGAGATAAGTGTAAAATTCTTTTTTGGGTTAGATGGAAATTGTCGAAATATTATGACTCGCGCTTTTTGAAATCTTCCAATTGCACCTTTTAACGGTAGAAAAAGTTTAAAATTCCAAAATTTCAAACGAACATTGTAGACAACATATTTAAGCTACAAATTTAAAATTTTGGTGGTGGAATGTGAACATTGTGATGTGTCCATTGGCAATAATGAATCCAGGGTGGACTGAAAACTCCGACTTTTTTCATTTAAAAGTTAATTGTTTTTTTTCATAAATATAAACTACAAATTATTTTTAAGTTGGATAGGTATTGATAAAATATTACGATATGCACTTTCCGAATCTCCCCAAATCTGTGATTGCGCTCTCTAATGGCAGAAGAATATAAAAATTCCAAACTTTTAAACGAATATTGTGTCGTGCCCACAGTTATTTTATCCTATGGACACGACTGTTGGCGTGGAGGGTCTCAGGTGTCGGACGTTACTGTCTGCAAAGCGATAGTGACATTTTTCCAGCTCCATTTTTCCTCGCTTCCAGCTTTTTGCATCCAGCTCCAGTCGAGGAAGAACCCCACGGCCGGCGTGGAAAGTATCCCGACGGTTCCGATGGCTCCCCAGGTATCAGAGGGTGGCCTACGTGACCTGTCACTGTAAACAACATACCAGATGGGTTGAGGGAATTCGCACCACGACCAGTTCTGGCCAACAAGCAGCGTCCACGCCCAGCAGGTAGGGTGACCTCCACCTGGGGATACAGAATACGACACAGAAGCCTCACACTGTCACCACATGCAAACATCACATAAGAGAATATACAAAATCTTTTTATCACACATGGACCCATAGATGGGTCTAACACACTACAGATAAAAACACATTCAGAGACACAATACACTATATCTTAACTGCCTCTCCAAACACACTACATCTTAACTACCTATCCAGAAGGGCCCAAACAGCAATACACAGACTCCGAACAGGCAGAGAGAACATCAACAAGGACTTATTTATGATTAGAAAAATACATTCAGCACTCTGCCCGAAGTGTCCAGTGATAGAGGATATCCCCCACTACCTACTACACTGTCAAATCTACAACACACCCTCCATCACGAACTTGCTACACTTGGAGTCACCACATTCACCTTACAGACCATCCTAAACCACACCCATACAAAGGCAAAATCACATTTCAGGGCCCTGCCCATTTCATACAAAGTACTGGCAAAATACTTTAACCTTCCAACTTCTTGCAGACTCTCCAATCACACCTCCTACTCAAAAGATCCATTGGACACCAAAAGATTCAGATACCAAAAAATCCAAAGGGACGAAAAAGATCCATTACAGGGACAAAAAGGAAGCATTTTGGACACACTACTGCACCACCTTATTTCCCTAGTGCAATTATTTTGATGTTTTCTATATATATGTATGTATACTCTGTACAATAGACTACAACTCCCAAAGTACCGTCTTTCAAAAAGGATTACAACTAGTGGTGGCAAATTTAAATATTCACACCCTAAATCACTAAACTACACTCCTCTTAACATTTCTGACAGCATCCACTAACACCTACAGCCATAAGATAACCTTCTTCAATGAAATCATAGACACTGAATTACAACTGAATGTACAATTATAAGTACATACCTCATGTTTAACACACACACTTATTTTGAACACCCAACCCCCACCCCAACTCCTCTCCCCCATTCCAAAAATACCCATTATTGGTTAATTTACCAATAACTTAGGTCACCCTATCCTTTAAAATCAAGTTTAAATTTTAAATTGATCAGTAGCTCTCATTCTTACTAAGCCTTTTGATGCTCCAGTCCCTGCGCGAGACTTCACTGCATCACACACTATCTCATAAGGTTAACCTACCAGATTACACTTTCCCCTCCCCATCCCAGAATTGTTCACCGAATTTTACCACGTTTTCCATGAAGATACCCTAACCCCCCCATCCACCCTTACACCAATTTACTAAGCCCCCTAAAGTTTCCCTGACACAAGTGGATAGATTTACATATTTAATGAGAGAACAAAAAAAATTTCTCTCACACCCCCTCAAGGGAAAATACCACGGCCCCCTAATTTTTCACCTATTCCATCCACCCTCTACCTCCCCCACCTCAAACTTTTGCCCCCTTCCCCTACTTGAAATGGGGTTTTTGAATTTTTACATTTCACCTTGCACACTTCTTACCAACCCCCGACCAACATGGACCACACAGCGATCACACACTCTACAATTTTCACTCCCGAAGAATTTTAACTCCCGAAGAATTTTAACTCCAAATCTCTCCCCTCCCCACCCCCTTGCCACAAAACTACGACGCAGCACTTTCTTGGCACCAAACTTCAACCACCTTCTTCATTATTAGGCGGCCTGCGGCCTAAAGCCTATCGCTAACATGTAGGGTCGATAGCACTTCATTGTACTGGTCCCTACTTTTTGACTCATACTGTCCAACAGAAAATTTTTTCTCATGGACCAGATGATAAAGGGACCAAGGTCCTTTTATAAAATGGTTCAGTTTTTAAAGAAGGATGTTAGACTCCACCTGGAGACCGGGAAGAAGAAAAATGAATAGGTGCAAACTGAAGTTCATTCTGGTAACTGGCTGGGAAGCAACAAGTGAGATGTGCAGAGTGATCCCTTAGAGATAAAAGAGCGACAAGATTCGAAGTAAATGCACAACATGAGCGCCAAGCGGCGCGAGCCTCCAGCGACTGGCAGCGACGGACCCAGCTACGATGACCTTGTCACGTGGTCCTTCTGAACTAATGAGGTAGAGGTCAATTTACGTTGATCTGTTTGATTTATCCCACTCGAGATTATGCTGTGCATTGCCGTCACTTTGCTCCCTGATGGAACTGAGACTTTTTGACGTCTGATAAACTTTTGAGAGATTAGTTCGGTCATAAGGAACTGGAAACGAACTGATCTCCATCACTCCTTAAGTTTCCCTTGATTGCAAAGAGCCGCGCCAACGGGTCCTGTTAGAATTGTCCCAAAAATGGGAAATGGTTGTGTGTAATGTGTTATTTACTGATTCTGTTAATAAATGTTGATTTTTTGATACCTGTAACTGATCCCAGTTTTGCCTATTACTATATGTGTGTAGATCTTGATGTTGGATCCGAAAACTGCCTTAGATTTAGCAGAGTGTGTGTGCCACCCTAAAACTGAATGAAATTTAATGAAAATTATTGATTTGGATTGAATTAAATGAATTAAAATTACCTTAGCATTTGAAAAATTCTTAATTATAATATTTCATTAATACCAATCCAAGTAAATGAGTTTTCCCACATCATTTTATTTCTGTCAATGAAACGGTAGTAACAGACAATAAACCTACTAAATACTTTTGCAAATAATTTGTATATAACAGAAATTCGAAATTTTAGTGGTAGGTTTTCAAGAGATATTCCACTGACAGTAATAATTTAGCTACGTTTTTCGGAGGGATGTGGTAAATGCAACTTTTAAATTTAAGAAATAAGAGACATATTATTTTATGTTGTATAATTATTAATAAAACACTATTTACATTTCCCCATCACCCGTTAGCTTAAATTAAAACCTTTAAGGAGTGTAAAAGTAGGTAAAAAGAAAAACTTCATTCTCTTTGGAAATGAGGTTCTCAAATGCACCAGAGGCGATATCCGTTCTTCTACTTAGAAATGTTTATCACTGTAATGAGATTCCGTCCTTCCTAAAAGCTTTTATATTCTCAAAAAAATTTGCTTTTCCATTATAAGATTACTTTACAAATCTGGACATGCAGCTTAGATTTCCATTTCACTTTTCTTAATGCGACCACAGAAAATTACTGTCGACTAGTAAAGTGGCCACGAGAAAATATCGCCTGAAAACCATTGGTTCAAGTACTTGCGTAAATAATTATTTTAATGTTCCTTAATTTTTTTAACTGACATTGCTGCTGTGAAATATTTCAGCTACCTCTTTATATAGCAAAGGATTCTTTTGCCATTAGAAAGTTATTTAAAATTTCTCTGAGCTCTTCATATTTTTGCATTAAAAAGTTACTTAAAATGTCTTCGAGTTCTTCATATTTTTTGCCATAAAAACATTTAAAATGTCACACTGACCACCACTCACGATTCACATAATGTAGGTAAGGTTTATTAAATAGCCAGAATGTGTATATATGAATATTATGTTGATCACAAAAGACAGGAAAACTCATAAAAATCCACCACCGGATCCACACCGAGAGGTGTTCCCACAGAGGCTACCTTAAAATTTTAACCATAATTACGCCGCTTTAGTTAACGATGATCTTTACAAACAAATCGGTATCTTCTCAACCAATCCTGGATTCGATACAGTCTGTAAATCGCCAGGCTCATTAGCTAAAGTTTCCAAGCCCCAACTCTAGTCCCATGCTTTCAGAAATTTCTTTGCTAACTCCCGTTCTGCCCTCGGTGAGAAAGGGTACCTGATGATCTCGGATAGATCGCCATTCGTCTGAGTGAACGTTCAGCCGTGGCCCCAGTATGCATGCAAAAAACATTCTGTGCCCGTTAAAGAACACGTTGGACGGTCATGAAGGGAGGCTTCTATCTGTATACTAACATCTGTCTAGTGGTTCCCTTCCCAAAACCTTCTCAGAGGCTTTGGGTCTTCATGACCTGACCATTTAATCGATTATATGCAAAAAGTGCCCCTCAGAGGTAAAACAATCAAAATGTCCAGTTGTCCCTCTCGAAAGGTGGACAACTGGACAAATCGAGATACCTCAGAATTTGAGAGTGTCGTCATGTCTATTGCAGCGCTTCGTACGAGAATTTCAAGCAAGAAAGTTTCAAAATATATGATTTCCAAGACAAAAACAACTATAAATACCGTGTTATCCTTTTATTTTTGCTTTCAAAATCTATTTTTAACTAATCAGTTAATTTTGTTTGCAGTTTCTTTTCTGTACTTTCACAATGAAGCATATCTCTGCTCTCCTCTCCCCTCTTTTCTTTTATGCCTCTTTTCCTCTCACCATTCATCTTCTGGAAATTGTGATTTCCGTATTTTCTTCCATCTGTTTGGGACGAATAAAAAGCAGGTTTTCTTATCGACACAACCAAAGCTTTCAATACTTTTTTCTCTTTTGTTATTTCGTGAACTAGTCTCATTGCTTTGGTATTTCTGATGCGAAACCCAACTTTTTGTTACGATGTTTCTTTTTTTTGTTTGCTTCCTCTTCAGTGAGACGTGACTGAAATATTTGAGATTTGAAGACTTTCAATAGATGCCAAGCCCTTGTAACATTCTTATAGAATTTAGTTTATCATGAATAGAGATTTCGAGATAATTCTCGGAAATATTGTTTTAAAACTCAACCAAATCCTTACCATTAATTTCAAACGTGAACTGGCTGTAACTGTGTTACATGTTCTGGCTTGAGTGCGAAACATAGCCGAAGCATGCTAGTCTCCAACTGATGACTGCAAATTGTTTAACAGCAGTCCAAAAGTCGGAACTTCTGATGCTTCTCACGTGTCTTTACACAAATCGAAGAAAGGAACAAAGAAAGTTTTTTGTTTCGTTTTCACGACACGTAGTTTAAAAGTACGTCGTGAAACACTCGTGCGAAAAAAACAAAACTGTGAGTATTGATTCAAAGAAAGTGACCATTTTATAGGTACAATTAAAATTATTTTGCTACGAATTCACAACATTTAACACGTGTATTTTCTGTTTTAACTATTCCCTTTGTTTTATTATTTCAAAACACGTTTAATGCTGCGAGATATTATTGTTAATCGTTACGACATTGTAGATCAATATGGCATGTTTAGCATTGATCGATATCGCATGGCTATATATGCGTAGAATATGCATTTTTGTTAAACAGAAAATTCTGGTATGCTTTGAATTATCGATGCAAATTGCACTGGATATTTGTTAAGATAATGTCACGATGTTCAGCTTCTTATGGTTTCGAAATAAACTCTAACTAGTTCATGAAACTTCTAATTAGATGGAAATTGAATTTTAAATGAAAATCGAAAACTACAACAAAAAACTGTATGATATAGAAAAGCGCAGATTAATTTTAATCGTTTTAACTTCATAAAGTTAGTGTTCCTCACATAATAGAGGATTCCTGCCACAGTTCGGTAAAACTCGTATCTCGAAGTTGCCGAACTAAAGGATTTCAAGTGTATTAAATTATATAATATTAACTCGGTTACGTCAATTATATTCTGTATAGAAATATAGGTAAACATCCACTAGAATTACAACTCGGCTGTGGAGGAAAAATAAATGATAATTATAAAAATCATTTTAAAAAATATGAAATTTTTAACTTATATTTTTGCTGTCACTAAAAATATCTATCTCAAAAACTTTGATATATGACTCATAAACATCGAGCCCATTTACCACCCTTTTGGATTCTGGTTTGAGGTAACCCACGACATTGGAGGCGTCACGACCTTTAATTTGAGATACGACTCGTTAATGTCGACCTCCGCGAAAATCCGCCACCCCTTATTTTATCAGGGAGAATAGTGGGGCAAAATAGATAGATAGATAGATAGATAATTTTTATTTCAGATAATGTTTTACAGTATACAAACACTTTTCCCTTTCACTGCGGATGTGTGTGGCTAGTATTTTTTACAGGCTAAACTAATCTTTAAAGAGAATCGCTGTCAGGCTCCAGATTCCGCGCATGTGCTAAATGTGGAATGGCCCTGTTACTGCAAGAGATTTCTGAGGAATCGTTCATCTGCTATTGTTTTTGTGTGCTTTCATCTTCCACTTCACTTTCAACTTTCAATTCCGCTTTTCAACACCGAGTAGTCTAGCGCATGCCTTAGATGGAATGCATTGGACGCATGCCTAGAACTGTTTACACCTGTGCGTCAAATAGTTTTTAATTTTTCACCAGGGTAGACGTTAAGTTGCAACGGACGTAACTGATGCTGCTATGTTACATACTGAATGAACATAAATTACTTTATGTTGGCAGAAGGTTCCATATTACGTCAAAACAAGTACTTGTACAGTTATAAAACAGATGAATATATAATGAAATATTTAGTGAAAATATTATAAATGAAGGATTTTTTTTCATTTTTTTGTAATAATATTATTATTTTATTTATTTTAATCTTCGATAAAGGCCAATGTTTGTTCTGACGACATAGTGAACAAAAAACACAAGCTCAATAAATACAAATACATAACAAAACCATCCAGACAAACTACGAAGTTGCACGGAATGTTGAACAAAAATCTACTACTGGTGGAAGTACGTGCGCTACTGGTGCGTCACTGAAAACGGCGCCGTTCAACTGATTTGACCTTTGCGCATGCGTCACGTGAGCTAGACGTATGCGCCGTGACGTGCGTCTAGCGCACGTAAAACGCACAAGTGTAGACATAGCCATCTGCTGTGGATTCTGCGCATGCGCTGAGCGGAACTTTCTTCAGAAAGAAAAATGCCATTAATTGTTTCAACCTTATGAATTTTGTTAAACTAAGCTTTTAATTCACAAGTTTTTGAATATAAAATTTGAAGTTTTTTTTATCAAATTTGAAATTATTGTATCTGTAAACAATTACTCAAGTATCTGTGAACTACAAAAGTATAAATTAATGTTCACGAGTCAACTGCAATTTTTTGGTTCACAAATATGAACTGTTCTACTACAGCTGACATTGAAATCAGGTTAAAGGTTTGCCTGCAGTTCACGGTTCCAAGACGGTGACACGTGAAGAAACGTAAGATACAACGTTTGGAGGCTTTGCGGAATTGAACAGCAAACATGTCTGCTGCTGAGATTTGCAGTGGCCTCTGAATCCTACATTTTTAGGTTTACAAAAGTCGGGGAAATGAATATTTGCGAGTTTCTTTAAACGGCAGTACTGCAGTTCATGGTTGCAACGCCACCATTTGTTTCTACGCAAAGTAATGATACACTGTGTTTTGCTATACTATCCTAGAGGTCACTAGTAGAATAAAAGAAAAAATATTTTTCCTCAATAAACAATAACAAAACTCCTCCCTAAAATAATGACGTAAAAATTAACGCTAAATACGAAACAGAATGTAACAAAACCTAGCAATAGCACATTACAAACAATATTCAACGCAGTTGTACCTATAATGGCCTAAAACTCGCATTACGAGCTAGTGAAGCCACTGTAAAGAGAGAATACGCCAAAAAGAATATAATGATAAATGCTTATTTTTACACGCAAAAGCTTTGTTTTGAATATAAAGTACCGACAAAAATAACTGCATCTAATACATTTGTTATTTAACTGAGCATATCGCTAAATAACGAACGTCACGTCACCTTACGCAGATGTTAAAGTGTGTAAGTGCCAAACGAAGTCACTTCTTTCACCAACGAATAGAAGTAACCAATAAATGTCCTTTCCGCGCTTAATAAAACTCTCCAAAAGAGTAATATTCTCATCGGACACAACTGCTTGGAATCGAGCATATCGTTAAACAGCAAATTTTCATCCCGCACTCAATAAAGCACTCCCCCAAAAATAATCTCATCGTACACAACTGCTTTGAATCGAGCATATCATTAAACAGCAAATTTTCATCCCGCACTCAATAAAGCATTCCCCCAAAAATAATCTCATCGTACACAACTGCTTTGAATCGAGCATATCATTAAACAGCAAATTTTCATCCCGCACTCAATAAAGCATTCCCCCAAAAATAATCTCATCGTACACAACTGCTTTGAATCGAGCATATCGTTAAACAGCAAATTTTCATCCCGCACTCAATAAAGCACTCCCCCAAAAATAATCTGATCGTACACAACTGCTTTGAATCGAGCATATCGTTAAACAGCAAATTTTCATCCCGCATTCAATAAAGCACTCCCCCAAAAATAATCTCATCGTACACAACTGCTTTGAATCGAGCATATCGTTAAACAGAAAATTTTCATCCCGAACTCAATAAAGCACTCCCACAAAAATAATCTCATTGGACATAACAATTTTGACTAAACCATATCAATAAAAAAAATTTTCGTTCTGCACTAAAAAAAAGCTCCAAAAAAAAGATATATCTCATTCGACAAACAACTATTTCCAATACAGAGCTACACAACAATTTCTTTTTCCACACTAAAAAAACCCCGATAAATGTAAAATCTCATTGGAGACAACTATTTTGACTAGAGAGCACCAAGCTGGACAAAATATTTATTACAAAAATAGCAAATATATAGAGAGTTTTTAAGCAGACGATATCGCTGAACTTTCAATAAACTTGAAAACTCAACGGAAAGCTGTTGCTAGCACAACGGTTACTAGAAAAGTAAGTTCAAATGCTACTTTTTAACGATTAGTTTAACCTGGCAAAAAATCTTCGCCACACATATGCGTAGTGATAAGAATCGTTCAGGCGTTAGCTGCTTCTGGACAAAATTCAAAATATTTTACGACCGTCATTATACGAGCTTTCATTTGATACCTAACTCGTAACTAATCTAACTCGCGTTCCGATGATACAGTAGAACGACTTTCAAATTTTCCGTTTTTTAGAGGGAAGAAAGCATGGGGGATCATCTTTTATACCCTATGGCACTTTCTGCGTCTCAAGCTTTCATTTGAACTTTCATTCGTTACTTTCATTCATTACTTTCCGCACTCGTGTTCAGGAGATATAGAGAACAATCATTTTCACATTGTCCCCCTTTATTAGGGGGGACGAAAGCATGGGAGGTCCATTTTTCATAGCCTACGACAATCCCCTTGTCAGAAGCTTTCATTTAACGTATAGGTTGTTACTTTCGGCATTCGCGTTCCGGAGACATAGCTTAAGAATTGTTTCCACGTTTCTCCTTTTTTAGGGGGGAAGAAAGCAGGGAGATCATTTTTTTTATAGCCTATGACACTCCCCACGTCACAAGCTTTCATTTGGCACATAAATCATTAAGTTTCTCCATTGCATCCATAAATATAAGATGAAACAACTTTTTGTCAAATCCACAAACCGACCAACCGACAAATGTCAAACCCAAAAGCAATAATAGGATAGGTAAAAATATAAAACAGACACCAATAAGTATTGAAATGATAATTTTCTACAAAGTAACTGAGTGATATTTGAATTTCAGAGCCTTTCCTAAGACTTTTCTGAAGCATTTCTTCTACATTTGGCAGCTGAATAAACCATTCTCTTAATCTACCTAATTGGGGGTTCTATCTAAATAATCTTAATTTGGTCACACACTTTCAGAAAAGAAAAATATTTGCGAAACCCTTAATAAAACTCTTGTATATAAAGCTAAAAGACTAAATCATAAATAAGGATAATATTAAATAAATACCTACAAGGATATAGAATCAATACATTATTTAACTGCACGTAGAGTATTTAGAAGCAAAAATCACAATTCATGCAAACGAAAATGAAGAAAATTTTAATGTTTTATATTGCAATGAAATTTTCTTGCGGAACTATTATTTCTCTTCATGGAACATTATTTGGGAAACACTGAAATTATCTATTTATTATATTAATATTAATTACGCCAAAAAGTATCTGTCCCTGTCCATTAGAGCGTTTTTTCTCCCGCATTCCATGCAGACGTTTTTTGAGACTGTTGCCATTCCCCATAACTTGGATATAATGTCCCCGTGATTTGAGTTATATCATCTCCGTTACTATTGCTCCTGCCCATCGTGCTACAACGATGATCCCTTTCGAAGTCAGTCAGATCAGCCTTTTTACCATGTCGTACTTGACTTTGCTTTTCACCATGTTTTTTACGGCTTTTTTAGGACTTCTTAGTGACGTAGAATGCTTACGTGAGTAGGAGAGTTTGCATATATTATCATGTTTCTTGATACTTTTAATAATCTGGCTAGGCCGTGTAAGTGTGTAGTATCCAGTTATATTGTTCCAGCTCATGGCTGAGGTTCTTGTTTTTTTATCCCATGATCCCTTGATGCAGCCATATCATGTCTAAGGTCAGTTTATACAGAGGGGAATTCTACATTTAACTTGTCCTAGTGTCAAAGGTGGGAACAATGGTATTTTCATGACTATGCTCTGTCTGACGAAATTCTTATCTGCCCTTAATATTTTAATTTTCGAATTTAGTCGTGTAGTTAATTGTGACGAAATGAAAAATCGCAAACATTTTCTGTTAAAGACTGAACGGATAAAATTATTTCTTTTTATTTTCGATCAACCAGTCAAAGTACGTAAAAAGACAAAGCAAATTCAACTTTACGATAATCGACTTTTCGTTTTCTACGCTTTTATTCTCCCTTTTAAGAGTTCTATTATACGAAAGTTCTTTTATATTGCTCTCTAGGAAAAAGTATAGAGCAATATAAAATTCTCCTAAACTCCAGTAAACTGGACCTTGCTTTCATTCGAAAAGTAGTACTTAACATTCCCGCTATTTTCCGTATCAATACACCTGTCCCGACTAACACGAATTCTACCAACACTATTTTTGAAGTAAGTTTGGGTTTCGAGCAACACTACTGGTCTTTTGTTTTAACACGATTTCTCCACTACTTCTCTACGATATTTTATATTATGATATTTGCAATATAAGAAGACACATTGGATGTTCTTCTTGTCTCACCTATCTGAAATATTCTTGTTCATAATTTCAACGCTTATAAAGAAAATTTTCACATTTTCCTATATCATGACGTTCATCATTACGTTTTTATCGTTAGTATTTTTTGTTTATTAGTAATTGGTGTTATGTTTTGTTCTTTTTAACCATATTTGCTTCCTAAAATATGATATATAGCTGTTATGTAATATGATTTTAGGAGCAAATGAAATAAAATATTATTAAATCAAAAATTAGTGTGTTTAAACAGCTAAAACTCGCAATAAAATAATATCCCCTCAAGCAGCTGCTTATCACAGATGCTTGACAGGAGCCTGTCAGGTTTTACGCCAAAGTAGAAGGTCTAGTGAGGATGGCGGAACCTCAGCAGAAAAACAACACAAACATCCATATGCAGGGCTTGAACTCAGGTCCTTTAGATCAGTAGCCAAGCACGCTAAGCATTCGCCCAAGGGAGCAAAAAAATAGTTATATATATATATACTTGTATTATATGTCTATTATAATTTTGACAATGTACGCATAGACATAGGGAGTAACGGAAATAATGCCTATTAGGTAACGTGTTTATTGTAAATGAATGAAAGATCCCAGTTACATATCTATGAACATCAATTTTTGCGCTACACAAAACTACTCTTGAAAGTAATCTCCTGCACACACGCGATACATTTGCGCTATCGCTGAACCGCTGAACACAAGACTGCAATCTATGTTTGAAAAAAAATGTGATGAACAGTGTCATCAGTGGCAGCAGTTGACGGTCTCCCAGTTTGTGATTTGTCCTCGATCAGGAAGGAAGATTTCGAAGAATGTATCTGTCGTGTTTAGTTAGGAACTGGGTATATATGACTACAAAAATGTATTTACTATTGATAGTGGGGGTTTTAATAGCCTACCAGCATACGTAGGAGTCAGGGCGCTTATGTAACGATATCCAATTGGTTGTTTTACCTTTGAGCGTTTTACCTCCGCCGATAAACTTCTTCGCCTGCTTTCGTATAAACTGACATCGACTGCTCACTGTACACCTTTGTTATCGTCGTATGAATGCCTTAAGGCCTGCAGCCTGGGGAGGGAGGTGGCCCAGTCGGTAGGGCGCAATGCACATAATCTGTAGTTCCCAGGTTTGAGTCCCGGTTGGATCAGCGTTAAGTTTATCTCCGCAAAATTCCTCGTCCTGCCCAAGGTCAGTAGGGGACACCGATGGGCTTGGAAAAGCCGCCGTCCGTCGAATGGGACGTTAAGGCGTGGCCCCGTGTGCGGCAGGGCCATACAATGTGCACTTTAAAGAACACGCTGGATGGCCTTGACGGGAGGCTACCATCTGTCTACCAACAGCTGTTCCAGTGGGTCCCTCCCCCAACCTTCTCTGCGCCTTCGGGGTTCTTGTGACCTGGCCATTTAGCCCATGGTGTGCAAAAAATGTCGCTCAGAGGTAAAATATCCCAATTCAAGCCCTGCAGCCTCCTTTTTCAGGAAGTCGATGAGAGCTATGGTTTTCTTTGCTCCGTACCCATGATTCATCAGCATTAATCTGTTCAAATGAAGATACGAAACAGAAAGGTGTTATTTGCGTATCTTACAAAGTGCATAAACATGCAGTTATGTCATGAGTATTAAAGTCCTAGAGGAATTACTTTTAGTACTACCCTCGTACAAATTCACCCTGATTGGCTGAAGATTACGTTTTCCAAAGTATACAGTAGAAACACTTGAAAACATACAGTTAGTCATCATCATTACTCGACAATAATTTTGACAATAACTAAATTCTCATTTTCGATCTTCATTATTCGACAACCATGTATTAAAATAAATACCAGGTATTAAAATAAAATTGCATTTTGCCCTTGTTTATTTCTAATTCTATCATTGCTTATTTTCTGCAAAAATCAGTTACGTGTATAAAATATACATAAACAAAGAAAATACATTAAACGTTAAGCAAAGTATAATCAAAATAAAGAAATGAAATTGAAAATATGCTTATGACATGAATTATGGAACTTACCACCACCCTATCACATACACACTATTTAAATTATTTCTTATGAGAAATTCGTGAAATTAACAAATTTCAGCTGACATAAATATTTTAAAGAATGTATCTGTTGTGTTTAGTTAGGAACTGGATATATATGACTACAAAATGTATTTGCCATTGACAGTGTGGGTTTAATAGCGTACCGGCATTCGTAGGAGTCAGGGCGTTTACGCAACGATATCCATTTGGTTGTTTTACCTTTGAGCGGCACTTTTGTTTTTTTGCACACGGTGTGATAAATGGCCAGGTCACAAAGACCCCAAGGGTTCGCAGAAGGTTCTAGACCCACTGGATAGTTGTTAGGAGTTATATAGAAGCGTCCTATTAGTGCCATCCAGCGTGTTCTTTAACTTGCACAGGGTAAGACTCCTTGCACAAGAGACCACGGCTTTACGTCCCATCCGAAGGATGGTAGCCTTACCAAACTCATCGGTGTCTCCTTGCTAAGCTAGAGCAGGGTGGAGTTTAGCAGAAATAAATTTCAGCGGGGGGTCAGGTGAAACTCGAACCTGGTAACTGACAATTATGATCCTGGTGCACTATATATTTAGCCAAGATACTGGAACATGGGAGGGGCGGAGATTGGTTCAAGCTGCAGTTATCAAGTTCGAGTACCACCTGGACCAACGTTGAGATTTACGTCCTGTAAACCCCCACCCTGCCCTCGGTCAAGAGGGAATACCGAAAGACTTGTATAAACCGTCGTCCGTGAGATGGGACGTAAAGCAGTGGCTCCGTGTAGAAAGAATCACAAGTGTGCAAGTTAAGGAACACGTTCGATGGCTTTGATGAGAAGCTACCATCTGTCTTCTAAGAGCTTTCCAGTGGGTCCTCTTCCCTCAACCTTCTTTGAGCTCTCGGAGTTCTTGTGACGTGGTCATTTAGCCCATCGTTTAAAACAAAAGCGGTTCAGAGGTAAAATAATACAACCCAACGAAACTGGAAACTGCCGACTGGATCCCAACGATAGCCAGAAGAAAGAGAAATGTAATTGCTACAAAAGTGATTTGACGAACTAAAAGTTACGGTTGAGACAACATTCAGATTTTTACGGGATTAGGATCTCCATGAGTTACTTAAATGAAGCGAAAAGCATTTCAGTTATCACAAAAAAAGAGTAAGAAGCAGCCGACTCTAGAAGATTTGAAGAATTTGTTGGCCACTTGAATTCGATTATCGATAAGATGCTGACAGAGGAGCCTGATGGTTATCATGAGGCAGTAGAGTCAATTTTATTCTCATATTCATGGGAAATCATTAAAAAGATGCTGAAGCACTTTAGGAAGTTTGATATAGATGATTACACAATGATCGTTACTTTATAATGAAGTTTTAAAAGACTAAGGCACGAAAAAATTAAGTAGTTATCATTTAGTGCTATATTGGAAAAAATCACAGAGATCTGACAGGAACCTGTCAATTTAATTCGCCATAAAGATCTGAGACGAAGTCGAGACCACAGCAGAAAGACAACACAATCATCATGTCTTATCCGGAGCTCGTACCCAGGGCCTTTTAATCAGTAACCAAACATGAATGGAACGGCAAATAAATAACTCCTTAAGCAGCTGCTTGCCACGTAGGTCTGACAGGAGCTAAGTTACTCGGCCAACTGGACAGCATTAAGTGTAAGGTATTAATATAAAATTAAATATAAATATATATGTTTAAATGGGGGGAAATAAACAATCTTATCAGACATATGGATCTGTTGTTTATGAGAAACACCCAATGTCATTGGGGCGGGGGTGGCTCAGTCGGTAGCGCGTCAGGCTCGTAATCTGTAGTTCCCAGGTTCGAGTCCCAGCTGGGTCAGCGTTGAGATTTATCTCCGCAAAATTCCCCGCCCTGCCCACGGTCAGTAGGGGACACCGATGGGCTTCGAAAGGCCGCCGTCCGTCGGATGGGACGTTAAGCCGTGGCCCCGTGTGCGGGAGAGACATACCCTGTGCACGTTGAAGAACACGCTGGATGGCCTTGACGGGAGGCTACCATCTGTCTCCCAACAGCTGTTCCAGTGGGTCCCCTCCCCCAACCTTCTCTGAGCCTTCGGGGTCCATGTGATCTGGCCATTTAGCCCATGGTGTGCAAAAAAGTGCCGCTCAGAGGTAAAACAACCCAACCCAACCCAATGTCATTGCACTTCAAGCCCAATTCCAAATGCACTTCAGCCATTAAGTATATTGAACTTCTTAGAAAATGAAATAATGTTGTTGGTTGATAAGGAATTCGATCTAGATTCTGCGATGATAAAAGTAAAAAGCCTCGGATGGTGATTTACATTATATTAATAAGAGAAAACTCAAATATATTATAAACGGAATGAAAGCTATAAGATACAATCCATCCCATTCTCGGCTTTTTAACATGAGGTAAATCCCCTTTCTGCTTTAATATTCGAGTATGATCATTATTCGCGCGAAAGGAAGATAATCAATATGATTCACAGCAAATAATCTCTAAGGGGTGGGTTACAACAAATCGATCATCTTCACATGCCATAAAACCCTTCACTTCTCGTGTACATATGATTATTGTTGTACGATTGTAAGCTTTAATATTTTTCATCTTCAAGGCAATCTATCTAGTAAATTCCTATTTGTTCCTCACCTGAAAAAAAAGAAACACACATTATACCTTATAATGTTCGCGAAATCATAGTAATCTAAATAAAATTCATTGACAACCAAATAGTTATGGTAGAAGAAAACTGTCATGTAATCACATCTCTCCGGTAGATCGATCACAACAGCAAGCTTGCAAAAGATGGCACTACTTTGCAAGAGCTGATGACAGAATGGCAGCAGATGTATCGATCACTTGCTGCTGTTCTTTCCTCACTGTGTTTTTTGCTTCAATATCTTTGTTTACATGCTTTGCGTTTTTACAATCATAACGCTATATTTTTCTAAATTTAGAGTATGCAAACTGTTCAACAGAGCTGCGATTCATGTTTAAAGTAATGATGGTCAAGTTCATTGATGTTTTTTTGCTTTCCTTTTCGGTACCAGGAGATAATTTTTGGTGTTATTATTGAAGATAGATGGCGCCACTCGGCTGACTGTATTTCAGCTCTCCTGTTCGACTCCATGTTTTGTTCTCGGTATCGGTTGTCAAGGTTGCATTATCTGCAACGAACGAATTATAACGAAACAAAGAAAGCATTTTAACCCTGGCTCTTATCTACTTCAACGTGACATGCATTGTCTAACAAAAGCTGATAGTATATCATTGACTTTGTTTCTAAATATTTTTTTAACTTAAAGATGATCATAATTTAACCGCTGGCATAATGGCTACACATGATTAACATTATTTCAACTATGTTATTTTGCGCCCAGACATAACTTTTTTGCCCAGAATAATTCAACGAGATCTTTAAAAATTGCAATTATAATTCTCGTCATGTATAACATAGATCTTATTATGTGAATTCGTCAACGGTTTTGATTAAAATCATTGTTTAGTAAAAGTTATTTAAGATTCGGGTTGGGTTGTTTTACCTCTGAACGGCACCTTTTTGCTCATCATGGGCTAAATGGCCAGGTCACATGGACCACGAAGGCTAGGAGATTGGAAGGAGCAGTTGTTGGGAGACAGATGCTAGCCTCCCGTCAAGGCCATCCAGCGTGTTCTTTAACGTGCACAGGTTAGGGCTTTCCCCACACAAGTGGCCACGGCTTTACATCCCATCCGACGGACGGCGGCCTTTCCAAGCCCTTCGCTGTCCCCTACTGACTGTGGGCAGGGTAGGGAGTTTTGCGGAGATAAATCTCAACGCTGACCCAGCTGGGACTGGAACCTGGGAATTACAGATTATGAGCCTGGCGCGCTAAGCCTTCGCTGTCCCATACTGACCGTGGACAGGGCGGGGAGTTTTGCGGTTATAAATCTCAATGCTGACCCAGCTGGGACTCGAACCGGGGAATTATGGATTATGAGTCTGGCGCGCTACCGATTGAGCCACCCTCTTCTTTTGAGATTCGAAAGTGCATTTGTAATTCTTTTGAGTTTTCACATTTTTGAATCTTAAATACATCAATGGGTAACCAACAATTTTGTTTGAAACGTGGGGGATAAATGGAAGTTATTTCTGAACATTAAAAATATCCTATTAGTTTAATTTCATTTATGAAAATCTTTTCAAAAATAATATAATAATATCTCTGTGAGAGTAAAATATTTTCTTCTTCAATCCTAGCAGACCTCATCTTCCGTTCATATATTTTAGCTGTGTATTAACTCAGAAGTATCTCTCTTTACGTTGTTATTTTTTATGGGGGAGGAAGCCATTATGCATGGAAGATATAAGAAGCATACAGAACACAACAATGGGAGCCAAAGAACGCTCACCACTGCCGAGTAAAGCTTCTGAGACGTTCGAGTTAGATTATGCATTCGAGGACTGAAGACAGATGCATGGCCGATCTAAGGGAGAAAAGCCTACTCTCTCTTTGAAAATGCTAGTAAGGGTTATGAGGCGAAGTAAGAGTTATAAGGCCAAGAAACTTGTGCACGTTTCACGCTTTCTGCAAAAGTGTTTTTAAAGACTTCTAAAACAAAGGGGATAATATTATACTGCAGTGGAAATACAATCCATTACAGTGTCCATTCCTTTTACCTTTTTACTGCTCGATTGCATCACTTGCCACCCCCCCCCCGTTATTTTTTTTCATATCAAGATCAAGACCTGGACCTACATATATATTGATTTAAACGTATTATAAAACTTTAACATATAAAGTAACAACAAAACAGCACTGATGATGAGTTATGTTGCTTTACATCTGAGCCAAGCTTTCGTGAACAGAATGAGTTAAATCTCAGAGCGGGGTAGAGAAAAGGGATCCATTGGAAAGAGGAGACAGATGAAATTTTCTCATCAAGCAATCCAGCTTGTTCATTAAGGTGACTATGGTCTGCTTCTTCACCCTGAGCCATGGATGAAACCTCAAGTAAGACAGACGGAAGCCTTTCCAAATCCAGGGGTGTCCCCTTTATCACACAGGGCAAAGCAAGGGTTAACGGAAAAAATTAAATTCAGATACATTTTGAATTCCGTTCCAGTCCATGGTGTTCAAAAAAGTGCCGCTCAGAGGTAAAACAACCCAACCCAACCCGTTCCAGTCCCAGATGGTCCAACGTTGAGATTAATATCTGCAAGTCTCCCGCTCTGTCCTCAGTAACTCGTGGCCCCGTGTGCGGGAGAGCCCATACCCTGTGCACGTTAAAGAACACGCTGGATCGCCTTGACGGGAGGCTACCATCTTTCTCCCAACAGCTGTTCCAGTGGGTCCCCTCCCCCAAACTTTTCTGAGTGTGACCTGGCCATTTAACCCATGATGTGCAAAAAAGTTCCTCTAAGAGGTAAAACAACCCAACTGTCCTCAGTCATTAGGGGACACCGATGGGCTCGGAAAGGTCGCCTTCCGTCCGATGAGGCGTTAAGCTGTGTCTCAGTGTGCATGAGAGCCATACTATGTGCACTTTAAAGAACACTGAAAAATCTTGACGGGAGGCTACCATCTGCCTCCCAACAGCAGTTCCAGTTGGTTCCCTCTCCCAATCTTCTCTGTCCTCAAGGTCCTTGTGATCTGGCCATTTAGCCCATTGTGTGCAAAAAAAAGTGCTACTCAGAGGTAACACAACCCAGCCCCTTTTGAACTGCTTATTCTTGGGATGTCAGACTTCCAGTTTTGTCAGAGTCATTTTAAAATAAGAAAAGACTTGAAAGCTCGCGGCGATAAGAAGTGAGTTTTAGAATTCATTAAAGTTTGAAACTCAATAAATATTGATCTGAAACTTAAAAAAAATTAACAAATTTATGTAATTAAAGAAAAGCTAGCAATTAATGTTCTTGTCTAGTGCGGTATCGACAGAGAGAACATGTCCCACAGCCAGAGACAGGAACGAATGGTGTCTTGTAAGTCGTTTTTTGTCGATATGCAATATGATGTTATGCAGCATCTCCATACAGAAGAATCATCACCTGTTCCAGTAAAATCACATTGAATGACTTGACAAGTGACTCCCCATCTATTCTTAATCGCTGTCCAATGAGTTTTTAGTTTGCGTTTTTTTTTTGTCTTAGGTTCTTGTGAACTAAGCAATGCAGGGTACTTGTAATCACTGGAAGTTTAATTCTTAATATGCAGAAAAATATAACTCTCAGCAATAGCTTACGGGTTGGGTTGTTTTTCCTCTGAGCGGCATTTTTTTGCACACAATGGGCTAAATTGCCAGAACACCAGGACCCCGAGGGCTCAGAGAAAATTGATGAGAGGGGGCTCACTGGACTGGACAGCTGTTCGAAGACAGATGATAGCCTCTTGTCAAGGCTATCCAGCATATTCTTTAACATGCAAGATATGGCTCTCCCACTCAAGGGACCACGGCTTAACGTCCCATCCGACGGACGGAGGACTTTCCAAGCCCATCAGGGGGCGGATCAGGGGGCGGATCAGGAGGCATCAGGGGGCGGATCAGGAGGCATCAGGGGGCGGATCAGGAGGCATCTGGGGGGCGGATCAGGAGGCATCTGGGGGGCGGATCAGGAGGCATCAGGGGCGGATCAGTTTTGCGGAGAAATTTCAACGCTTCCCCAGCTGGGACACAACCTGGGAACTGCAATCACGAGCCTGGCGTGTTACGGGACTGAGACACGCCAGGCTCATGACCTGCAGTTCCAGCAATTGCTCATATTGGTTAGGGAAAATAGATAAAGAATTTATAAATTATTTCAGGATGATGCACCTTTTGTTTGAGAGCAACTTGGATATCCAAATATGGAATACTGATATCACGGTCATTCTCTAAATTTATTCCAAAGTCCATTCAAGTGCTGTTTTGGAAATGTGGTTTAGACACACTCCATTTACATACATTCCTAGAATGTTATTTCTCCTTTTTTGTATGATATCTAACTGTGGATTTTCCAAATCTAGCCTGAATTCACCAGAGCAGATGAGGTAGAGGGGTATTACAGATGGAGCTAATATTTTACCGTGTTATTTGAAACGCATTTAATTCTATTCTACTTGATCGAAAGAGCAGATGTTGGTAATAACCCTAGAAAGCGGCATTTTGCACACTGCCAATATCGTATTTGGCATGCCTCTTCGGGCGCTTTTGTAGCGTACATGAAATGCGTATTATGCACTAATGGAAATAATAATGACAGCTTAATTGAATATCCAACTTCGAGATATCAATGCAAATAAGTGGAAAATCTGTTTGTGGTTGCAAGATTGCGCTATCTGCCTGAGCACAAAATTCGGGCTACACTAGATATTCACCATTTAAATATACAAACGGAATTCGATACACCGTTTCGTCCAAACGCATAGAATTTTCTTCGTTATTCCTAATACTTGACTGATTTTTTTTATTCTATGCAAAAATTGAAAATGCTTGGATAAAGATATGTGTTCTATTTTACTTTTAAATAAATATATCTAAGAGCTAGAGAGACGATACTTACAGAAATATTTCACTTATTGGATGTAATTGCTTTTCCATCAACATCTGAAACTGTTTAGGGTTAGCCTAATAATTGCTCCTGTCATAAATTATCAGTGAACTGTAATAAATAACACACGACTGTGGAATTTGACTAATGCGGTGCATAAAGCGAAATCATTGGGTAGACAAAATGAACAATGGAACCGTAAAATAGGTATAATTCATTCCTTTACGAATAATCATTCCATTTAACAAAAACGTAGATCGCTTTGTTGATAAAACTTTATAATCGGAGAAATTGTTTGTAGAAACTGCGTATTTTATCTCAAATGACTTATCATAATTTCGTATTATATAAGATAATTAAATGTAGGATATTCTGAATAATAATCGTACTTCTGAAATTATTAATGATATAATGTAAAATCAGATGAACATAGAAGCTTGATGTTAACAATCAAATGTGTTGCACAAAGAAATATTTTTTAATTATTTAAATAGTAATAATTATTTTAATTAGAACAAGAACAAAACAAAATGTTTGGTTAGTTTTTGAAAACAACGATTTTTTTTTGGTTTGTTTTCTTAAACTGGGTTTGGATTGGGTTGTTTTACTCTGAGCGACACATTTTTGCGCACCATGGGCTAAATGGTCAGGTCACATGGACCCCGAAGGCTCAGAGAAGGTTTGGGGAGGGGACTTAATGGAACAGTTGTTGGGAGACAGACGGTAGTCTCCCGTCAAGGCCAGACAGCGTGTTCTTTAACGTGCACAGGTTATGGCTCTCCCGCACACGGGGTAACGGCTTAACGTCCCATCCGACGGACAGCGGTCTTCCCAAGACCATCGGTGTCCCCTACTGACCGTGGAAAGAGCGGGGAATTTTGCGGAGATAAATCTCAACGTTGACCCAGCTGGGATTCGAACCTGGGAACTACAGATTACGAGCCTGGCGCGGAACCTGGGAACTGGAGATTACGAGTGTGGCGCGCTACCGACTGAGCTACCCCCGCCCCTTTTCTTATGCTGATTTTCATTCATAAAAGTAAGCAATACAATACATTTTGCATTTTACCAACAAAATAACTTATCTGTATGAAAGTGAATATATTCAATATAACATAATCATTCAGCCAGGATAATGGTTTACATCATAAATACTTCGCAAAACACAACATATAATATTCAGCTAAATATTTGATTTCTCCATATACTCTTCCAATTTTGAGTGTGCTAGGTGTATCTATATTTAATACCTTCTTGAAATCGCATTAAATAGAAGTATGTTTGATATTATATACATCTTCCGTATTTGTTTCGAAAATTAGTATTAGGCAATACCTTTGGTTTTCAAGCAATGCAGTAGATAAAATGCATTTGCTATTGTATTAAGTAGGGGCTTCAACATTCCTAAATTCAATGACAAGATTAATGATAATACTTTTAGACCCAATCTCGTATTGTTTTGTCAGTCACAATAAAAGCGTTCATTTTTTTTTAATCAGAGAGACTAATTTTCCTACACTGTATAATCTCTATCCCAAGAAAGCATTCAGGAAATTATACAAAGGGAACATTTCTCGAATGCGATATTTAAAAGCATCAGAAAAGATTAACACACCATTACCAGATCACAGCTTGTAGAATGACCACAGTAGAAGGATATTATTCTTTATACTCCCGAGACGGCTGATCGTATATCTTTGAAGTCTGTCAAATTTTCTTTACATGTAACACAACTTTTGTAGCTTTGTCTCAGTAAAATACTTTGGCTAAGTCAACTAATTTTTCATGATTCACATCTATTTTCTCTGAAATATCATGATGTTTACAGTTCACCTTATTTAATCAGCAGAGGTGCGACATAGTTTAATTTCTTAAAAGCATATTCATGTAGAGTAAAGCCTCTTTATAACGAAATTGAAGGAACCTACGGAACTTCATTTTGAGGAGGTTATTTCCAGTTCATCATAGTTGCATTTAAACATTATTTATATAGCTTATTATTTATAAACAACCAGGCTCGATGCAAGAATGGAGCAATTGAGATCTTGAGACTGCGTAGTTGAGACATCTATGATTCTTGCAGGTGATTGATTTACATAACTATAAGTAATTGTCAATTAGCCAAGAGTGTCATGGATCAACAGTTGCATCAGATATCACTGATTAATTGAAAAGTACTTGATAGTTCAATCAGTCAATTCTCTAGGGGAATCACTGCGCATTCTCATTGTCTCAATTGCTTCTACTACTTTGTCTCAATTCGCCGCTGAAATCAACAAATTGATTTTTGTAAAATAATGTGTCCAAGAAGTTCATTTTAGGACAAAAATGATATAAATATTGCGTTTTAGGGGCAAGAATCTGGACTTCCATTGCAGTATAGCATTTTCTACTGCATTTCAGAGGTTTTTAAAAAAAAATCCTGCAAAATACGTAAAATTTGCAAAAGTGTAATAATGTTTTGCTTCCATTATCCTTTCTAGCATTCTGAAAAGGGGGAAGAGGTGAAAAATATTCGCGCTGGACAAACATAATGATTTATGCGTCAAACAACGGCTATGACGAGGGTAGTGGCATAGGCTATTAAGCATTTGCACCCCATGCTTTCTTACCCCCTAAAAAAGGGGAAATATGAAAACCGTTCAGCTATATCTCCGGAAAGCGAGAAACGAAAGTAATATGATGTATATCAAATGAAAGATTGGGACGTATGTGAATGTTGTGGGAAATAAAAATATACCCCTTTGCTTTCTTCCCTCCTGAAAAAGAGGAAATGTGAAAGTAAATTTACTGCTAAATATTCTGAACGCGAAGTCCAATAGTTACGAGTTACGTGTCAAATGAAAGCCGATATGAGGATCGTCGTAGACTGCTTCGAATCATACTTCCCACCATTCTTCCCTCAAACCAAAAAAAGGGGGACAGAAATTTCACGGGTATCGACGTTAATGAGTTATAAATCAAATTAATGTTTGTACGTCTCCAAAGTTATGGATTACTTTAAAAATAACTCCTCCCCCACAAAAAAAGGGGAGGAAATATGTGATCGAGGTTTGTGAGACATATATCAGATAAAAGGTTTTGAAACTAGGTGTTTTTTAATACAAAAAAAAGAATATATTAAAAATGAAAACCAAAAAAAAACTATATTCTATATGCGCCCTAAAAGGTAGAAAATAAACCTAAAACGTAAAGATGGTGCAATCAGTCACTGAATTCGTATTCACTTCAGAGGAAGACAGGACGCCTATTTATCTACTTAACAAGATTGCCGGCCCCTAATCTTCCTTTGAAATGAATACGAATTCAATTATTGGTTACACACCATTGATATGCGTTAGTGTTATTTTCTACTTTTTAGGACAAATATAAGAAGACATATATTTTGTTAATTTCTTATTTATTCATTTTTCTTTCATATGATCGAAATGATTATTATTTTAATGACTCTAATAGGCATGATTGATTTTTACCATTTATACTGAGTAATCTAAATCCATCGGCATCGTTATGATGATCCACAAAAAACGAATTTTAACGTTATTAAATTTTATTATTTAACTGTATGATCCATCCGTTGCGAAAGTAAAATGCACCCTGGTTATTTTGTTTAATGACTTAGAGAGGACTGAATCAAAACTGATACAAAATAGAGGCAGCGACCTTGAAGATTTCCTTTGGGATCTGCATCGGCCAATATCATGAACTGATATAATTGAATTATTTATTATTCAGACGAGAAATCTTCTCAATCATATATTTTTTGAAAAATATTGGAAAGATTCGTAGAAAGTCTCCCTCGACAACAGTGCATTGAAGAGAAAGATATTCCACATGAATAGAGAGTGCTATCTATATCAGATTACTTTTGCTGGAATAAAATAATAAGTCAAAATTGTTCAAGTTTGTCGTCTTATCCTTAGCTTGAAGTTACAGGTATAGTAGACGGTTTATCAGAAATTGAAGTATAAATGTACTTTATATGTACATTGACTTCTCAAAAAGATACAAACCAATGACCACATACTACTATATGTGGTCATTGGTTTGTAGCTTTTTCCTTTATGTATGTATGTATTATGTCACCATAGAATACTCATTCTTGCTATGTTAATTCTGGAAGAACCGCATAACCTGTATACATAGAGTTTTAATGTTGCAAAATTAATCAAGTTCAAAACGCATCTTAAATCTCTATATATTAGGAAGAGTCAAAGATAATGTTGTGATATATATAAATTTGAGCCAAAATGATTCATACAGTCTAAAGGGAAAATAGAAAAGTGCATGAGAAAGTTCGAACAGAAAATACGCGGTGAATGGGAATGTAGCCCCTGAAGCACTAATGCAGGACTGACAACGTCGTTTCATGACCTCGTTCATGAATAAGATATTCCAGAGAACGGTCCTGAGGTCCTGTAGGAATTTCGGAAGGGGTTCGAGGGCAGCAATACTTTTTTCTGCAAGATATTGGTTGGGTACTTTTGCTCAGTATGGACAGGAATCATTGTCTATTAAAGCGGAAATCATTACCGACTGCGCCGTAATATGGATTAATAAAAGGGATCAAGAATCTCATTTTGATATCGCGAAACATTCCCAGAACCTCCATCGAAAATAATGGAAGTCGATACGACCACCCAATGGAAACCAGGCCTACATAATCAGATCTACATCACCATCTTAATTTCTCATAACGATGTTATGAAGCTGATTACGTTATCTAGAATCAGTACACGCCTAGTGTCCGATTTGTAGAGAAACTCTCTACCTGTACGTTAATAGGACGTGACTCTGTTGTTCTAGGGTTAAGTCACACGATCGTAATATCATTTCGAGTGGACCTGTCTGCATTCAGAGGAACGCAATGCAACGGAACGACGGGTATAGAATCAAGCCTTGTGAAGACTTGCTCACAGTTGAAAAATCTGTACCATCCCGTGGTTGAAATAAGGTCTGAGAGCAAAGATGATGTTGTTGTTCTCCTGTTCCATCGGGAGAGTAGAGCAATATAGCGATCATCTAAGTGATTGTAACTTTAGGACACCCTGGAATAGGTCTGACAATTGTTTGGCGCTTCTCCTGGAATTTCTGCGCATCCTTGAGATCCTGAGACTGAATAGTGGAGACCAAAGAATATGATCATTGGGGTGATATTTTGGCCATCCTCAACCTTCGAATTGCCCTTTATCGTTTGAGTCATCAAAATATTTCCTTTAAGGCATCTTGAAGAAATCGGCTATTCCAGACTCATAAGATAGCATTTCAGTTTGAAATGATCGAGAATCTATTGTTTCTGTTTCATATATTCGTTGAGGATATAGGGGATTTACATGTTGATTTTTCCAAACGAAACATTAAATTACCTAGATACGTTAAACTAAATTATTCATCTTTAACAATTTTTATCCACATTTTGGTGATCAATTTTTAAGTTTTAACGAGCAGTATATACGTATATACAGTATATACACATACATGCGTATATTCCACAGCAGGAGTTATTAACTCGGAGTGCGGGAAGAACATTTGGAAATCGGATTTTTTCACTTTAATTATTTTCAAAAATTATATAAGCAAGGAGACCTGTAAATTGGTTGAGACCTTGCCACAGAGAAACCCATACATTGCTGCATGGAGTGCAGTACCTAAAAAAAAGTTAAGAATCTCTGCTCCTTTGAAACCGTTCCCTTTTATGCCAATTAAGAATTGATGCGAATTTCTATTTTCGTAATGATCCCTCAGATAGAAACTGAAGTATTTAAAGTCAAAACTGAAATTAAATTTCCTTAAAATTAATTCAAAGTGATCAAAATCAAAGCAATAAACGCTTATAAAATTTTCACTATAAAAAGTGTAAACCTTTAAATTAAACTCTCAAAGAAGGTATCACTCTTAGTTTAATGTAGACAACAAATTTATATTTCCTTGACAGAGTAAGCCTGTTTTTAGAAGTTTGTGTCATGTTTGCTTCGATATTTATCAGCATTTTTTCAACAGTCCGTGAAGTTGACAATGCTTCAGCTTCCATAACCCTAAACACTGAATGAATGTCGTCGAAATCTACAGCAGATTAAGTTAAATTTGTGTGAAATATATACGAATGAATTATTGTTTGACACTAAAAACTAACACTCTCTTTTCCTAAAAAAGCTTAAGAAGTTACTGATCCCTGAATCTTCCTCCATATTGCCATACATGGATTTATTTTTAAAATGCGTGACGGGGGGGTGGCTCAGTCGGTTGTACAACAGGACCGTAATCTGAAGTTCTCAGGTTAGAGTCCCGCCTGGGCCAGTGTAGAGATTTATCTCTGCAAAACTCCCCGCCCTGAACTGGATCAATAAGGGATACCGGTGGGATTGGAAAGGCCGTCGTCCGTCGGATGGGACGTTAAAGCCATGGCCCTGTGTACGGCAGAGCCATACCATGTGCATGCTAAATAACATGTTGGATGACCTTTACAAGAGGCTACCAAATGTCTCCCAACAGCTGTCCATTGTGTCCCTTCCTCCAACCTTCTCTTAGTCCTCGGGGTCCTTGTGGCCTGGCCATTTAGCTCATTGTGTACAAAAAATTGACGCTAAGAGGTAAAACAACCCAATTCTAGGCACTGGTGACAAAAAAAGCCAGAGCCACCGTATAAAGTTATGAAGGATTTTGTAGTTGAAACAATTTGCTCTAGTTGAAGTTCTTATGATAACGAAAGGTTCCGATTCCATAGTTTTGTTTTCTTACCCAGTCTTTCTTAATAACGTTACCACTGTAACCACTGTGTGGTCTATGGTTTCTTGTAGCTATTACAAGTTTCTTGTAGCTAACAGTTTCTTGTAGCTATTACAGTGGTTACCACTGTGTGGTCTATGTGCTAGTTTCGAAATAGCATTGATCTGAAGAATATGCAAATGTTAAAATACTTTATCAAGGTAGGCATGTCTACTTTAATGTTCTTATGAATAATGTAAAACAATGAAATTTCACTGACAATTTAGCATTAAACTTCTTCCAGGTATAAAATTAAATGTTTCTGTTTTTCATAGCATTTTGATTTTAACGACACCAAAGTGGGTAAATTTTTGTTCCTGGTATATTTTTTGTTTTATCCAGGAAAATATATTAAATAATTATTTTTCCATTACCACTTTATATGCCATCGAAAGAGAAATTAAAATCAATACTGAAACATTTATGTAGATTAAAATTAATATAATATCAAAATATATAAGAATTATAATAAATGATCAACCTACTTAATGCTGATCAAATTCAAGAGGAAGATATAATTCATTGTCTACTTTAAAATTGCATACTTATCTGCTTTCCTAATAAGATCACATAATTCAGATTATCTTACATAAACGTAGTCAAGAATTGTTCGGATATTCGAGATCTGGTTGAAGGCTGAGCTCAATGAGAATGGAAACATAACTAGAACGTAACTAATGACAACTAAAGCATGTACTATATATTAATCAACTGTGGAGAATATTATTTTTAATTGAGCATATAATTTGAATGTCATCCTCTTGTAAGGTTTCGTTTCAAATCATTCAGAATATGCAAAAACATGTTTAAAGCACAGAGTCAAAACGAATAAAAAATAGTTGGTGAAGGTTATTACTGAGTTTCTTAATACGGAATGTCTGATCATCGATAATCGAATAATAGTGAAATAACCATATTTATAAAAAATGGGTGTCATCAGGAATTTTTTCAGGGAGTTGTGAGGGCAAATTTTTTCAGAGTTTCGGAATAGAACCATTCATGAGCACAGTTTCAAATACAGCAATCATGCATACACCATGCCAGGTCTGTATCTCGAAAAAATCGAGGGAGGTGAGGAAGAAAGAAACACAATCAAGCCGGAAAATGTCTGAATGGAGAGGATGCAGGAGACTGGATTTCCAATGCTTTATAACATTTTCTCCTCCGTTTTACAGGTTTTTATAAATTTCTTGAAAAATTCATGAATATAAATAAGTTTAATATTTTTACCTTTGTTACCCTTACTATCACTCTGAAAGTAGGATGACCCCTCCTCCTCTAGATCCTCCTCCTGTCTCGCATCACACCATAATACAAATAAGAATACCCAAAAACAAATTGTATGAAATAGAGAAACTTATTGTTAAAAGATAGGTGTAAAAATGTTTTTTTTTTTTCATATTAATAAAAAATAAATAAATGATATACATATGTAAACAAAGAAAAGGTAAAAAAAATATTAAATTTCCTTCAGGCAAAAATAAACGAATTTAGCGGCTTTAATTTATGATACACAGATAATTTATTCAACATAATTAGTTTTTTCGATGAACTTTTCCCAGGTGGGGTAACTACCCACTTGCTCCCCCCACTTCTTCATACCGATGCCCATGATATAAACAAATGATACTTTTAATTTAAATATTAGATAGGTCACAGGCACATACTAGTATTTAGTTAGTTTCGGGGAGAGGGACTTGACTAAGATTCCAACTCCCAAATTACTAAAATATTCCACCGGACAGGAAAGGTTAAAATTAAATTTCTATATGGAATAAAATTTTATAGTTGTTTTTTAAATCCATGTTTAGTGTAGGACATATGTATATAATGGGGCAAAAATAAAATTATACAAATACATCTGTTTTGGATTTCATCGCAGGTAGAAACGTTTGAGATTTCTATAAGACTACCGGATTTTCGGTGGGGGGAAGGAGGGTACATCTCTGTTAGGGCATATTTCAGTTATTAAATCAACAGTCATTACGATAAATGATCTGATTTGTTATAATTTTGTTGTTAAAAAAATAGTTTTGTTGTTACAAATTCCATTGCATTTTCTTGACACCTATATGTTTAGAGTGTCATTTAGATTAACAAACAATTCCTTTCCAGATGCTCCAGTATGTCGTCAGTCTCATAGCGCTGTGCACGGTGTAGCCAGATACGAGGCAATAAATGTGAGCTGCGAAGTGGAAGCTGATCCTCCTGACGTCACTTTCCGCTGGACACTGAACAACACAGTCGAAAATATCGAGATTCCGTCTTTCACTCGCAATGGAACAGTTAGCATAGTGACTTATACACCTCGCACCATGTTGGGATACGGTGCACTATTATGCTGGGGCAGTAATACCATTGGAAACCAAAAAGAGCCATGCATTATAAGGATCATCCCTGCAGGTAATATAGATTTACTCTTTTAAACATTTTGAACCCATGGAAAAGTCCACTGTCACTTACTCTATTTAATAAGCCCCATTAACAAGAGTATTTGGTATAAACATTACAAGACTCCTCATACTTAAATAAAAAAATATGACAGTGACACTTTCCTACATCAAATTTTTCAAAGTAAAAAAATTATTTAAATTTTCCTTTCTCACTTTTTGAGCTCAAAAATACTATAAAATACTTAAAAAATAAAACTGCTGTGGGGTCTGATAAAATTTCAAACAAAATCTTAAAAAACCTTCCTCATTCTTCACTTATAAAATTACTACAAATATTTAATCAAATTTGGGCTTTAGGTAAAATTTCAGATCAATGGTTAGATAATCACCTAATTTTTATACATAAACAAAATAAAAATATTTATGATTTCAATTCTTACAGACTTATATGTTTGTCATCAAATGTTTTAAAACTTTTTAAAAGACTAGTAAATTCCAGACTCACATGGCATATAGAACATTTTAACATCTTAAATGAACATTTTTATGGCTATAGATCAGGCAGATCAACAAAAGATCTGATTTTACATTTTTTAACTGACATTGAACTTGCTTTTCATAAAAAACAGTTTCTTGTAGCTATTATTATAAATATTCAAAATGCATTTGATTCTGTCTTATACAAAACCTTATTCAATATTATTACCAAAAAAATTTTTAAGTCAAAATAAATAATACCTTTGCTAAAGAATATCCTTTTATCACAGGAATTGTACAAGGAGACATACTTTCACCTAATTTATTTAATATATTTCTATCTGATCTTCCTAACACTCTTCCTAATAACATAAACTATGGCATATATGCAGATGACATCATACTGTGAAAACAACATGATAATCCTTATGTTATAGAACATTTTCTTCAATTATCCCTTAATCAACTACACGATTTTTTTGAAATTTAACTATATCTATTGAAAAAAAATCCATACTTTACTTTCACCAATCTAAAAAACTACCTAATGGCTTTAAACTTCAAATAAATAAATGGAATCTCAAAATTGTTAAAGATGCCAAATGTTTAGGATTACACTTTGACAGCAAACTACTATGGAAATTTCATGTTGATAATGCTATTAATATAGGTAACAAATTATTTAATTTTTTAAAATATTTAGGAGGAGCTAAATGGGGCTGCAATACTCAAAATATTCTACTTTTATATAAAAATATAATTGCTTCTAAATTTCAATATGGAATTGAATTTCTAAATAACTTGTCTATCTCTAGAGCAAAATCATTAGAATCACTACAAACTAAAATTATTAGATACTCCCTAGGTTTACCCAGGGGAAGCAAAAATATTAACCTCCTATCTTCATAAATAAAAAAAAAATTTACTTTCTAACTTAATTTATAGAATTATCTCTAAAAACACATCACATCCCATCTTATCCAAAGTCCTCTCTGGCATTGAATAGATTACCATTAATAGCATAAACCAAACAAATCAACTGCAGGAAATCATCCTCAACAAATTAAGTGGTGATCTTCCCACTAAATTCCCAATCTGGCTTAGCAGTCCACCCATTTTGTATACTGATATTCCAGGAATCCATAGCAAAAAAACCTTAGATGCCTCTTCTCTTAATATAATTACCAATTTATATATATCAAATCATTATAAGAATTACATAAAAATATACGCAGATGGATCCCACTGTGATGATTTACTTTCTACATCTGGTGCATTTGTATGCTCAGAACAAAATAAATCTTTCTCATTTAAATTCAACAACCCAGCTCCTATAATTTTAGCAGAAATCACTGCAATTATTTTTGCTATTGACTGGTCGTTAAAATTTACCAATTCTTCAATTGTAATCTTTTCTGACTGCAAATCTGCGATTAATCTTTTATATCCAAAATCCATATAAATCAAATTTTCCTATATACATCACTGATGCTCTTTCTCTAACTTTTAAACACATTTCTGAAAACAATTTCATATGCATTCAGTGGATCCTTTCTCATGTAGGGAACACTGAAAATGAAAAGGTAGACTCTCTTGCTACAAAGCACTGATTGATAAATCTTCTATCATAAAAAATCTATTATATATAAAAATCTTTCTTCATAAAAAACAAGACAAAAAATTATTACTAAATGAAATCCAAACTTATTTTGAAACCAATGCTGCTAATTCACATAGATACTTAATTGACATACAGATATATCAATTTAAAAATTATGGCTTTTCTAAAAAAAGAAATTAATCTCATCTCAAAACTAAAAACAAATAAAGCTCTAACTATTACTATATTATTTCAATTTAAATTAAAAAATTCTCCCAATTGTCCAAATTTTTTAACTCCCCAAACTTTATCCCATATTATTTTTGACTGCAATCTCTATAACTTACAAAGACAAATTATTACAACAAACTTAATAAATTTAATATTTTTACCTACTCTTTCCCAAATATCCTTCACAATAATAACACAAAAATAAAACTCATCTTATATAGATTCATAATAGATTTTTTTCAAAGACTGTTCATTATATATAAAAAAAATAAATACCCCCTCAAGCAGCTGCTTGCCACAGAGGTCTGACAGGAACCTGTCAGTTTATATGCCACAGTAGAAGGTCTGAGAGGATGGCAGGACCTCAGCAGAAAAACGACACATACATCCATGCATTACCCGGGGCTCGAACCCAGGTCCCTTAGATTTGCAGCCATTACTGGATAGCATCTAACATACCTAAACAAATTTCATTCTTTCCTTTCCTAACAACACAAACATGAAAACTAGACAATCAATATTTATTTCTTTTCTTTTTTTCTCATATAGAACATGAAGATCACATAACATTTTTACTTTCATAACACCACAACATGAAGATTATACTACAAAATTACAATTACTTCAGTATCATATTTGTTATTTACTATCCTACTATGACCTGAATGAGTGAGAACAATCTCTTTTTGTTCTAGAACTTTCAATTTTGAGGGACGTGTGATGATGATGACTACCCACTGAAAGCTGAACAATTCGGGTACAACAAGCACAGTGTAACATAGTAATATATTTATTGCAGTGATAAAACTGCATAAAAGAAAAACTCAAAAAGCATGAAATGGCTGACATTTGTATAATTATGTGTTTTTTAATTATTATTCAGACTTGCAACTGAATTTTAAAAGCTACAATTAAAATATTGGGCTTCTTCTTGACATGTTTGCATTTTTTAAATTTTACAATGAATTTTTCATTTATATTTACTTTTTCCACTAATCAATTTCTAACTCAGTAGTTCAAAATTTTCCCAAATAGATAAATTCCCATCATCCCGGAAAATTTGACGCATTTGGCTGCCGTCATCTTGCACTTCTGCAGAAAATTATACAAACGCAAATGAGTCATTATCCCATTACAATAAATCATTTAATAATCTGGAAACCTTTAAGCTAAAAAATGTTACCGAAATCGAAGTTTTTAACCTCATAAATTTGCTAAAAAGCACTTTTTTGTATAGGACCACATCGAATCCCTGTCATTATTGTAAAAATTCTTTCCATAGGAATTTATGCATCCCTTTGTGATCTATTTAATTGTTCATTTAACTCTAATGAATTCCCAGTTCCATGGTAAGAAGCCATCATCTCACTATACCTAAAATTTGAAATCCTTCTAACCCTCTGGACCAAGGGTTTTCAACATGAGGTACGCGTACTACGTGGAGGTAGGGTAAAAGTTTTTGGGATACGCTGTGAGAGGTCAAAAATCGTTAGATCTAGTAAAAAAGTCACTAAGTTGGCAACACTGCTGTGCAAAAATGTCATTTTTTGTGCTTATCAGTATAGGTAATTTATGAATACAAAATTTAATGTATATATATACAAGGTGTCTCAAAAATATAGGTATAAACTTTTAGGGGAGGTAGATAACATCTAAAGGAATGAGAATTGCATAGGAACCCATAACCGGAAACGTCACCGTAAGTCAATAGGCGGCGCTGTTCATCAGTGCGCTAGAGGGGAAATTTCGGATTTCCTCATTCGAGCGGTAGTCGGCTGACGAAGAGCATGCAAAGGTATTCGAACAGGGAGCTGGCAGACATGCACTTAGTGTATGTAATAGCTGAGGGCAACGGACGAGCCGCTCAACGAATGCATCAAGAACTCTACCCACACAGACATGTACCGGGCCACCGTTTGTTTGCACGTGCGCATCAAATCATCGCGTCTCATGGTGGAAACTACGAGCATCTGCTGTAACATTATGAAATGTATCATCTAGTACGCCATTTGTAATAATTATGTCCAATAAATATTTTCCCATTAATCACTGTCTTGTGTCCTTTCAGCTCTTGTACCCCTGCTACCACTTTCCCATGACGTTTCCGGTTATGGGTTCCTAAGCAATTCTCATTCCTTTAGATGTTATCTACCTCCCCTAAAAGTTTGTACCTATATTTTTGAGACAACCTGTATATATGTTTTATTTTATTTCGAATATTATATTATAACAGTAGTTTTATCTATCTATATAATGGGTACACCAGTTACGTACACATTTCCAGGGGGTACGTGAAGCATAAATGGTTGAGAACCACTGCTCTGGACTATCGACCTATTTCAGTTACACCTGCTTTAAGCAAAATTTCGGAAAAAGCCGTTGAGAGACAATTGTCGACTTTTGTAGAAAAATTTAATTTACTTTCGTGCTGAAAATTCGGGTTGAGGAAAAATCGGTCAACTGTAACTCTTATGACACTTCTTGTTAATCAATGGAGATTGGCTTTAAACAGCAAAGTGAAAACGGTTGAGGGATTGGTTTCCCTTGACATTTCAAAAGCATCTGATTCAGTTGAACACAAACGTATCTTGCAAAACTCGGCTATAATTTTAATATATCGCCCTCAGCTCTTTCCTGATTTAAAAATTATTTCAACGACCGTGTTATCCGAATTAAATTAAGCACTAATGAGATCTATACATCTCTTAAAATCAATCGGTCAGTACAGTCGCTCAAAAAAGTATCCGAACGCTATGGTTGATTACAGAATTCAGAAAAAACATCTGACAACAATTTTTTTAGAAATTAGTTTAGAATTATTTAGAATTAGTGATCTGGAAACCTTCGTGTCACGTGACACGAAGGTTGCCAGATCACTAATTTCTAAAAAAATCGTTGCCAGATATTGTTTCTGAATTCTGTAATCAACCATAGTGTTCGGATACTTTTTTGAGCGACTGTACCTCAAGGAACCATTCTTAGCTCACTTCTCATTAACCTTTTTATTATTGATCTTCCAGAATCATCCACCAACTTCAATATTTTTATGTATGCAGACGATTATCTTCTATCTTTTACCTCAAGTTCTCTCACTTCTCTAAAACAAGAAATGGAAAATAATATTCATGATGTGCTTCATTGGTATATTAAAAATAGATTCACTGTCAATATCAAGAAAACCAATGTTGTTTTTCTTTCAACTTCAAATTTTCCCCCTCCTGACACAAATATTTGAATTAATTACACCCATATTACAATTTTCACTTCCATGAAGTACTTAGGTATGACGATAGATAACAATTTTGACTTTGGAATTCACATTATTAAAACCATCGCTTCAGCTTCTAAAAGAACTTATATATTGAGGTACATTCGAAACTATATATCCTATTATGCCCCAATATTATACAAAATTTACATCCTACCGAAGCTCGAGTACTGTACTTCCACTCTTTTTGGAATTAATAAAAAAAACACTTATAAATTAGAAAAAGTTCATAATGAAGCTCTCAAAATCTTCAGCAAAGTTTATTTTAACAATGGAGAATATCTGACACTTACTGATATTCGTTCCAACTACCAAATTCATACTCTTGAATTTATAAGAAAGCTACGGTTTATTACCTTTGTTCACGACACTATTTATAACAAGTCTCATCGCCTTCATTCGATTCTTACACCCTATATTCGATTACGACATCGCCACATCCTTCGCTCTGATAATAAAATGTTTCTATTCCCAAGATTTTCAAAGCTAAATATGATGAAATTTCTTTTGCTCTTCAAGCAATCACAACTTGGAACTCTCTACCGAGCGATATCACTTCTTTAAATTCTAAAACAAAATTCAAATACTATATTACTCCACTCCTATTAGAATATTGAAACATTTGACCAACAGCATCTCCTCACCCCTATTCCCACTCCCCATCTTTGCCCTTTGTCTGGATTATCCGCAATCATTTTTCCCCCTGTTCATTCATTTAATAATACTCTCTGTTGTTATTTTTTCCGTTTCTTCCCCCTAAGTTTACTATGCTTTTATCATATTTCATATTATATGTTTGTCTTCGTCTGCTCAACTCGTCATTTTGTTTATATATATCAAATAATTATGCGACTCCTGTAAATATTTTTGTAGTTTTGTACTATCATCAACATTTCTTTTTAATTTCTCAAATATACCGTTGCATCAAGCCAATTGAACGTTTAAAATAATCCAAAATTACCGTAGTTTGCTTTACTGTAACTCCTGCATGGAATAAATCATCATCATCATCTCCTTCGGTTTGAATAATAATAAATCACCTCTCAATCAGCGGCTTGCCACAAAATTGTGATAGAAACCTCTAAGGATAATCCGCCATAAAGAGGACTTGTGATGAAGGAAAAACAACAGAAGGGAAACATCTATTCAAAGTATTACTTGGGCCTCGATCAATGGATGTAAACATCCCAAAAAAATTATTTGAGGCTCGATAAGCAGATGAAACACCCAGGCAAACATATATCTGAGCGCGAATAACAAATGTAAACATTCACCGAGAAACATTACCTGGGGCTCGATTAACAGAGAGTAATACTCACCCAAAACCTTGTCTGAGGCGCTATTAACAAATGAAGCCATCCAATCACATTTCGATGGACTCTATTAACGAATGGAAGCACTCAGGCGAAATATTTTCTGGTACTCGATTAACAAATGTGGAATATCGATTCGCAATATTATCGGAAACCTCAGATTCCTTTGACCCTAGGCTACACACAATACCACTCTGCTACTTGATAGTAATTAGTATTCTAACTTATTGCGATTAGTATACTTATTACATCTATATTGCATACGAACAGCATAGCATTATAAGAAAAATACATTTTGTTTTTTTAATTCTATTTGTGCAGGTGTCTCAAGCATTTCAATTGACTAAAAAATTTGGAAAAAAAATGCAGATGGGGACAGAAACCGAAAGCTTTGTGAAGCATATAATGATCATTACTTCTATTAGAATAAATCATCATACTAGCTTGAATCTCAACTCTTTGGAGTGACCTTTTGTAACTTCAGCATCTTCACTAAACTATTAAAGAAACTGAGCATTTAACTTCTCAGTCTAACTAGAGATTCAGAAGTGAATATATTAAAATTTGCATTTATATGAGCGTAATTCAAATAAGAAAATCTAAGTCAAATTATATGTTAAAATCCCTTACCACATTCTTCGGTAACTATGTTTATTGCATTACCTTCAATTTCTCTTCACCTCAGATATATGTCTTTTGTCACTCCGAATGAGAACTCTATCTAACCAGAAGTCTCAAACTCAAATCATACAAAGGCCAAATCAGTTACTAGTTACTGTTGTTACTGTAGTAACGCTAGTTGCTGTAAGCGTTCCGCATTTTACTTTAAATAATAATAAGCAAAACATAATTTTTTATATTGTAATTAAATGTTACTTTTAATACCAAAGCAGTTAAATATTACATACTTTAAATACCAAAACCTAAACCTAAATTTCATTTACAGTGGCTTTATCTTCAGCTGAACGCGACCATATAATCCATTCACACAATCTAAGTCGAACCAATTTAGTAAACCTAGGTTCGCTACCATCGTGATAGTAGAACATATTAATGGCGGGCGCACAAAATGACTTCGATGATCACGTGTTTGAACGCACTGTAATGCGGACCACAATCGTAGAAGTCATGCCTGTGGAATGTAGTCTGACAAACACTGTAAGAGCCATTTTTTGGCTGGTTTCATGAACAAAATTCATCCAAACAAATGTGAAACTGTTTTCACATCCTTACTAAAGGTCAGCTACATTTTTTAAGTGAAAGAAATACAGAAGAAATTCAAGAACGTTTGTGGAAACTGATGCTTAGAATTGTTATTATTCTAATACTGTGTTAAGACCTACGGGAAAAAATATTTTACAGACCAAAATGAATTTTTTTAAGTTGATTCATGAAATGAGATTTACAAAGTAAACTTGAAACAACTGCAATTATAAACTTTAGGAGCGTCTTATTTTAAAGAAGCACTATAAACATAGGCCGTCCCGTGGCCGAGTGGTTAGCACGCTTGGCTACTGATCTAATGGGACCTGGGTTCGAGCCCCGGATTAGGCATGGATGAGTGTGTCGTTTTTCTGCTGAGGTCCTGCCATCCTCTCAGATCTCCTACTGTGGCATATAAACTGACAGGCTCCTGTCAGACCTCTGTGGCAAGCAGCTGCTTGAGGGGGTATTTATTTATTTTTTTATTTATAAACATAGACATCATAATCTGGTAATCCGAGTCACTATCTCTACGTATAATAAAAGAGTAACCATTAGTAAAGCCTCTAGAAATTAAGTTTCCAATTTTCTTTATTCCAAATTTCTGTTTAATAAATCTGAGTTTGTATATACTTCTATCGTAAGAAAACTATCGCGAACCGGATAGATGATCTCTCAACTTCATGTTTACACTCCCTGGTCTAAATTCGTAAATCTTAACTAAGCTATTTATAGCAGATTACAATTGTTTTCACATACCGCAATAAAACTATAAGTTTAAATTTTAATTAATGTACAAACTACCATCTCTTAATGTGCAAATATATGGCGAACGGAATTTATCAGAAACAATGAGCTTAAAATTAATCCGTGAAATGAAAACTATTAGCAATAAATGATGTCAGAATGTGCTGTATTTGCATCATGTACCACTTTAGTAATTCTGAAAACATTAGAATGATGCAGATCAAACAAATACTGCTTTCCATTTCAACCCATAAAACAAAATAAACTGACTCATCGGTAATTGCATAAAAAGGAAGTTCTCACGCATTAACAACGGCTTAGAAGAATTTTTAAAACATTTTCAGAAAATTAATTAATTAATTAATTAATTCGATGTATAGAAAAGAGACATACGTGCTCAGTGAAAGCTTCCAACGGGCAAAATGAAGAGGAAAATTAATACACAAAATGAGAGACTTGTCAGTTGAAATATTGATCAGAAGGGAACAATTGTGTCAAGAAAGTAATATGAAAACGGTACATTAAGCGATAATCTTTTTGAAGACATTAGCAGTCTTTTCCTTTATAGTTTTTCTTGCAAGATCATTAAGAGCAAAGGATATCTGCAGAAGCATCTTCACCAATGCATTCTGTCGAATATAGCTTCCATTATCAACCCATTGTTTAAAAAGCAAATGAGACTTTTCTTCATAAAAGAAAGCAGATTTCCCCAAAGAACATCATTTAGTTTCAGGTTCGCATAAATTGATTTCACTCTCAAATTGCACACCTGTGAATGAAGAAAATATCGAAATGAATCAGCGATAGTAGGAACTTCAGTGAGGATTGCATATGAGGAAAGAATGTGTTCAGGAGTGACCTGTTTTGATGGAATTTTAGAGATCATCCAAATCCATTTTGCTCCATTTTCAATAAATATTTGTCGCTATATGTATTCCACTCCTCTGCCGTCGCGCATTAATCTCAATTCATCGTTGTGTTTTCAAAGGTGGGTGGGTGGTGTTGGGGGTGGAAAAGAGAGGGTTGACTCAAATATTCCTCGAGGCTCGTAATCTATAGTTCCCAGGGTCGACTCTCAACTTCCGACTTTGAGATTTATCTCTATTGATCACCACCATGCCCTCAGTGAGACAGCGGATACAGATGGACTTTGAAAGGTAGCTGTCTATCAGATGGATCGTTAAGCCGCAGCCCCGTGTGCAGGAGAGCCATATTCTGTCTACGTTATTGAACAAGCTGGATGGTTTGAACGGAAGGCTTCCATTTGTCTCCTGATAGCTTCCCATTGGATTCCTTTCCCAATACTTTTGTGAGCTCTTGGAAACTTTGTTCCCATTTAGCCCATTGTATGAACAAAAGTGCGTTCAGAGGCAGCCTGATCTTTACGATTAGAAACAGATTCTGAATATATATATATTTACCAAAAAGTCCTAAACGGAAATATATGATTTAAATATATATTCTAAGAGAGTGCTTTTTAAACTAGATGCAACAATGGGTCGCTAAATAATCAAAGAAAAAACGGATTTTATATTTTTTCTAGACATAAGTTTAAAAATATATTCGGTTTCTTTTTCACTTTGTTAAGTTTTTCTAGGGAATACGAAGTGTAGAAATGCATAATATGGATCAAAATACATCAACATCAATCTCATGTTTAACCAATGAATTCCAAAAACTTTACCATATAATGTCACTTTACAGCAAACATCTTATTGGCCAGTGTTTTATTTTTGAGACTGCTACCAACGGTCCACTGAATTGTTTGGTTAATGGAACAAGATACCATACTATATTCGTTTATATTTCGTTTTTCTTGCACCAAAGCCAGTTTCGAGCATTCTGATCTCAATGCTTACATATACCAATTCACAGCCCTATACACAGCACCACGTACGTTAAGAACCTATTAACGGTTACGTTCAACATCAAACCAAATAATTGGTCGTTGGTTCCCGCTGCATAGCTTCCTCCATCACATCATCTGAATTCCTAAATTTAGATTGTAGGGATATTTGAACAATAGTGTTTACACATTTGAAGAATCGTGTCTCAGTGATACACAGGTTTATTGATCTGAAGGCTAATATCACGGAACTTAAACATTTGTCTTAGTAACATATTGCTATCATACACAATGCCGTCATGCAGTGTCAACTATTGTTAGAGCACGAATTATATGTCAGTAAGCAATTCTGTTTGAAATATTTGCATTGCCAACTATCAACAATAAGTTGCACTGTCACCTGTTCCAATAGGCGCTGAGGTTAGCTTAGTCGGTAGCATGGCAGACTTGTAATCTGTAGTTCACAGGTTCGAGTCCTACCTTTGCGACCGTTTAGATTTATCTCCGCTACATTCCCACTCTGACCTCGATCAGAAAGGGGGTTAATAACGGGTTTGGAAAGGCCTTCAGATGGGACGTAAAGCCGTGGGCCGTGTGCAGGAAGGCCACACTCTGTGCACGTTAAAGAACACGCTGGACGACCATGACATGAGGCCTTCATCTGTCGCCTAACAGCTGTCCTGTAAGTCCCCTCCGCCTAACTTTCTGTGACTAACCTTGTAACCTGGCCATTTATACTACTGTGTGCAAATAATTACCACTCAGATTAACTAATTGTAATACAGCACATGGAGTGTGTTTGAACTATTTACTTATTTAAATATCATCTATTTCTTGAATAATTATTTTCCACCTGTGTGGAAACATCTACCTCCCAAATTTCTTTCTTCTATCTTTCATTCAGGCTGAACGGCTGTTAAAAAGGGTTTGCTTTAATTATACCCATTCTGTACTACTTCTGTATATTTCTTTTTCACAAACCCCGTTCTGTCTGTATGCAATGTTTCATGGAATTTCAAGTTGTGAAAGAAATGTTTTGGGTTAAAGAGAACTTTTGTGAATTTCCTCTATTACATGATTTAATTACTTCATATACTTTCTTCTTCAAAATTTATGGGCAAAAATAATTTCCTATTTGTTTAATGAGTGAAAATAATCTTTTCATTTAAATATATTCTGATAAAGACAATTAAGTGATATTACCTAATCTCAAAACTTTATCTCATGAATCATGGAGTAGAGTAAAATAAACTTCATTGCTTCAAAACTGTTTGTTTAATGGCTTTGTACCTATTCACCAACCTATCGATTAATTATAATATTATTTTCACATAATCACTAGTGTTGAAGAAAATCCTAAAAAGCCAAAGAATAGCTAACGTGAAATGGTTAAATTAACTTATCGTTTCTATAAAGATCACATACACATAGTTAAAAATTTGTTTTTCTGGAAAAGGCAACGTCTCACTTCTTGATGGTTTTCTAATAACGAAGTCATTAATATTCGCAGCCAGACAGAAGATTGTGAATGCAGCTGTTGCTCCGCCCCATAATTATCCCCGTAACTGACTCTTCTTCCCTGGTTTTCGGCACTGCCTTTATTCTCTGACTCAGACGTTACCACTTCAGTCTCTCGCGGGGTTACACTGAAACCAAATCCTCTGTGAAATTCCTATTGATCCAAGTGAAACTGGAAACTTACCCGAGAACGAAGTGGAAGGACAAAGTGAAGTACTTTGTAGGAGATTAAAGTTTGTTTCGTTTAACGCCGTTGCTGTGAAGTATGTTACGTGAATCTTGACTGTACTTCTAGTAGCTTGTTGTTGTCATGGTAGTAATTTAATCTTCAGTTGGGTCTGTTTCTATTCTCTCAGGCATAGGAGTTATTTTCTCAATATTGATGCGCTCCCAAAGGCTGGTGCAACTTGTTCTTTTATTATAAACCGATTATTTTTCGTCACTTACGCATCATAGACATCATCAGTTAAAAAAACATTTTTTTTAACTTTAAATAAAGTTACGAAAGTTTTATGAGTAATTAAGGAAAGAGTAGTTTAAGTGATGTTTAAAAGGAGGAAGTTCTATTACAAATTCTGTACGTTGTTGTAAAAAGAAAATCCAAATACTTTTCTTTTCTTAATTTTCTGCTATGGAGCAGATAAAATTTCGATCGTTTAATTAGAAAAAAAAATTCTGTTTTTTATTATGACATATAACATTCATAAACTAAATTACATGTGATTAATTAGATTTGTTAATTTTTCCTAATCTTATGATACTTTCGGACAGTGATCCAAAACGCTGTGCCTTTGTTCCAACTTCAGACCATTTCAGACATAGTCTTTCTAACTCACTTTTTCCAAGATTTCGACACAGAAGCTGTTATTGAGTTGTTTCAAATCTGAGTAGCACTTTTTTTTCTGCACACTAAGTGCTAAGTTGGCAAATCATAAGGAACCTGAGGGCACAGAGAAAGTTGGGGAAGCGGATTCGCTATACAAATATTTGGAAACAGCTGGAAGCTTTCCGTCCAGAACATCAACGTATTCTTCAAAGTGCACTTTCTAATTAAACAAGTGTATGGCTGTCCTGCACGCGGATGCGGCTTAATGTCCCCTCCGCCGGACGTCCGCTCAAGGCAGAGGCCTAACAGGGTTTGTAAGTGCCCCACAGCAGATTAGTAAGAGGATCTCCTACTTCCATCACCAAGCACAACATAGTTATATTGTATAAAAAATGAAAGATTCATACGAATATATCGTCAAAAATAAAAGAAAAAATGTAACAGTCAAACCAATACATATATACATAAACCGATAAATAGAGTAATACATTTGGCCCCTTTAAAAACTACTTCTTGAGGCTCAGGGGCGAGTCCAGTGACGCCTCTTCTTTCTATCTTAGTTACGTCCCTGCTTCAGCAGACAAAACTGTAGATTTACTAATATTTCATTCCAGGGGTTTTCATCAAAGTTTGCTATTCAATAACTTTTTCCTACAAATAATTGTTAATTATCACTTATTCCACTTCTTCAGTTTCAAGAGTACATTATCAAACAAATATATCAAAGAAGAAAAAGACTTTGTTCACCAGTGCATACTTGAGTGCAGTCGCGAGGAGTGAGTGGAAGAAATTGAGACTTTGAGACTGCACAGTTGACACCCATGATTTTTACAGGTGACCGATTTATCGAATCGTAAGTTACTTGACAATTAGCCAATAACATTAAGGATCAGCAGTTGCATCATAGATAATTAGTTGATTGAAAAGTTATTGATCGCTCAATAAGCTGATAATCTACTAGAATCATCGTTTCGTCAATTGAGCAGTCGCATTGTCTCAATTTTTTCCACTAGGCTTCGCCGATGCTTGAATGGCTACTGGGGGGGGGGGGTGACTAAGAGAGTTTGCAGATGACGTTTCGACAGTTCTCGTAGAACCTAGGCTAATTGACAGGTGATTGAAATGTCATTGACTTATGATCTATGACAGGGATTCCCAAACTCAAAGACGTGAAGATATTCCAAAGAGGGGACGAAGATGTGAAATTTGTTGTGCTCATTTTAATAAGAATTGAAATTATTGATAACAGGGGGATAACAGAATGAAATTATTGATAACAGGACCTAATGATAAATTAGTGGTGGGGAGACATGAGATTTTCTCAAAAATGAGTCATGATGCCGCAAATTCTGGAACCCTCGATCTAAAGTTCTTTAGATTAAGGGTCATAAGTCATTAAGACTCATAGTCTTCCCGAAATCTTTCATTTGTCCCTCACTCTAGCCACTTCGTGCTCACTAGCCTTTGTGTAGTACTTCAAGCTTAACACCCCTACACATAGCATTACTACTTTTCAATACTCCAATTAGCTTTTTCAGATGAAAGTACAATTCACAAAATTCAAAATTCCATCTCTATATTTATCACATAATTAAGGAATTATTTTAAACCTTAAAGTGCCAAAAGACACTACAGTTCTCAAAGAATTTGCTGCAAGTTTTCATATTTATGGTAAAACAAATTTGCTTTTTAAGTTTTTTTGAGCGTGAATATTAACAATCTACTTGTTCACAATAAAATGACCAAGCTCTCTTAATTACTTATTTCAGTATAAAATTCTACTGTTTTTCCAATTTCCATATTGAACAAAAATTATAAATAATCCGGAATCTTAAAGGTTAAACATATTTTATCAAGAATCACATTCCCAGAAAAACTGGCAGCGCTTTCGTTTGCAATGACACTTCAATTGACGGGTTCGTGTACTCGAGTCCCCGGTATGGCATAGTTGTTTATTCGTGTGCTATTAGCTCTAATTGAGGCAGTGGTCAGCAGTGACTAAAGTCTTAGCGGGGCACGTCTTTGTATGAGAAGGCCTGTATAAACTAGTAGTTTACAGCAGTGCTTTTCAAAGTGATGGTTAGGGGACCGTCACGAGTCCACAGCCTATCAGTTGCCGGTCCCGCAGCGAGTTACCAGGAAAGAGAGAAATATGTTTTCAGAAGCATAAAGTTGATGTGAAAGATACTATAATAGTATAAGTTTACATTATATGCACAAGTAGTGCAGAAAGGAACTAGTTGTTAATAGTTTAGTGGTCAGAATACATATCATATAACTGTATAGTAATAATTGGCTGAGAAATGGCTGTAAATTTTGTAGTCAGAATTGGTACAGACTAAACTAGTCGTTGATAGTTTAATGGTCAGAAATACACGTCATGCAACTGTATAGTAACAATTGCCTGAGAAATGAACTATAAGCTTTGTAATCACAACTGACAGTGAAAAAAGTATCTGTTGATAGTGTAGTGGCCAGAATACCAGATTGGGAGCCATGAGTTCACGGCAAAACTATTTTTCTTTCTGCTATATTATTTCTTGAATTCTATATCTACTGTGTAGTTGCTGTTGAGTGATTCTTGCTTTAATAACGCTTCAGCGTGCGACTGATCCAATTTAACACCACTTTTGAGTAATATTGAAAGGATGTCGTTCCCAATCATAGATGATGCCACAAACCAGAAGGTTGGGAAGTTTTATAATCACAATTAGTGAAGAAATGAACTTTCGTTTATAGTTTAGTGGTCAGAAAAATATGTCATTTAATGGGAGACGCGAATTCGAATCCCACTTACTGCGAAACTAATTTTTCTCCTATTTTAAAACTTTCTTTATTTATGCAAATCGTTTTAATTGTGATTTAAAAATATATCATTTTGAGTTTCGCTAGTAATGCATTGAATAGCATCAATTTCTCATAAAATGATAATTGCAATTGTCTCTCTTAGGTCCACCAGAATCAGTCAAGAACTGCGTGGTATCCAACCAAACTGTAACCTTCCTCGTTGTTGAATGTGAAGCAGGGTATGATGGCGGGATGAGACAACACTTTCATCTGGAAGTATATAATTCTGCAGTGGAACATCTGCAAGCCAATTTAACGTCATCTGACATCCCGGTGTTCAGCGTCCACGGACTACCTGGTTCTACATCCTTCATCTTGGTGCTCTATGCTTCAAATGCTAAGGGAAGAAGTAATTCTGTGGCTCTAATGGCTAATACATTGACGCCTGCCGAGAGGAGAACTGGAAAAGAAGCAGGTGGGGATTTAATTAACTCTGTAATACTTGTACACTCACTGGCCATTTTATTAGGATCATCTCCATGTTAAGCTAATGGATCGTCAAATTACAAATTAACAGTGTAGAAGCAATGTAGCTTCTTAAATAAGCTTTTCATGGTGAAAAAGGGACTTGAAGCTACATTAGAGATGTCGAGCAAATGTAAATCTCAGTATTTAACAAAACTCGTGCAGTATTGAGTTATGTAAGGTTGAATGTTTAACAACGCAATGCCATTCTTAAGATTTCACCTCAAAGTTAACTAAAGCATAAATAATAATTTATTTCAAGATATTTAATAAGCATATATTTTAGAAGTTATTATAAATAATTATTTCCGTTGTCTATTTTTCTTTACTTTTTAGGACTGGCATTTCTGCTGTTAAACAGCCAAGCTTCCATAAGTCGTTAAATTATAAACATACATTGCTGTAATTCGAGATTAAGATAGATTTGATCGATATCTTTAATTTAGTTTAGTCATATTTTTCTATGAAAAGCTTATTTAAGAAATTACAGAATTCCTATTTTGGCTTTTTATATACGTAATGCATATATATTTCAGAACGTTTCAAATATAGCTTAGTGCAGAAGGAGGAATAAATTTCCTAATGCTTTTAATAATATATTTTTGCGAACATTTAACTTGAAATAGTAATTGATTGGCTCGTTTGTCAAATGCTGAGAAAGTATTTTAAACTTTGTAAGATACGGGTTCGGTTTTGAAGGTTCAAACCTCCTCCGTCAAGATTCGACACTCACATTTAAAAAAAAATGCACATATTTTTCGTTCCCCTGAATTCAATTAGGTATTGCATTGACCATACACTAATATATCTCGACAATTCCGAAGATTTAATGCGAGCCTAATGCTTTCTAGAACACACCGGATAATCTATTCAGAATTGATAACATCCGTGTTTCAATTCAGATAAACGAGAAAGCCAATTCTGATTGTTATCATTCCGACAATAGGTGCTGACATAACGCTTGGCAGTTCAAACTCCGCCCCTCCCAAGAGGCGCCAAGCAATCTGTGCGAAAAGCGATTTTTTTAACAGAACTGAACTCCCTCCTGCAAAGTTTTTTAATAAGTGCTTTATTTTTATTAAAATGAATCAAATCAATAAATCTAGTCTAAGTTGTCCATTGCATGAGAAAACTAGCAATAAATATAAAATAATTCATAGAAGATTATGACAAATGTTTCATGTATACTTACGTTTTTTAATTAATTGAAACTTTTCAATAAATACCGACTACTACGTCAGTTTTCCAAGTTGAACGTTATATTGCATACAGAACTCGATTTTAAACCTTTAACCCCATTTTTATAAGGCAGTGTTTCGAATTTTTATTTAACTTTTGTCTGACCCACTTCTCCTCATAACTTTCCAGATACTTAACCATCTGCTTCCAACTTTTTTCTAAGGCCACCTGTCACCCTTGTCACCCTGTATTGGGTTGAAAAATCAATTCTCTACGTACTATTGAATCTTAGGTCGAGTTAAAAGCCGCTTTTGATTGTTTACTCCATTTAATCGGGAGAGAGAAGTTCAAGATAGAAATCGAATTTCAATTGAAATTTTCCAGTATTAAAATAATATCGTAATAATGTAAAAACAATAGGCACCTGATGAAAAAGGTGAATAATTTAAACTTCTTTCCATCATGGTTTTTCGACAATGATAAGGAGAATTGTGTGAGCGGTTTTCATTATCATTGTTTATTAAAAAATGTTTTAATGAATCTGATTTTTTTCCTCGTAATTAAACTAGTCACTCCAAACTACGTAGTTTATGTCGTTTTAATTCGTTTAACTAAAAATAATATCATTAATACTGTATGCTAGGAACAAGAACTATGTGTTTTATTGTAATGGTTAGCAACAAGTTTAATTCGTGCACATTGAGAGAAATCTTAAAATCCGAACTTTATATACATATATCTTTGTTCTTCACTATATATTTGGTTCTTGAAAGGGAACATATTTGAACATCTGCGCTATCAAATTAATTTTATATTCCTACAGGGGCGAATTCTACGGGTTCGGTTTTGAAGGTTCAAACCTCCTCCGTCAGTATTCGACACTCAAATTTTTAAAAAAATGCACATATTTTTCGTTTTCGAGCATGCGTAGATTTAAAGTATCACGCCCACTTCTGTGCAGCCCATCGTCACCTGTAAGTCATAACCTTCCCAATTACAAAAATCCTGGATATCTCCAATGTATTACTAAAAGTCAAAAAAATTTCTAAAACACCTACTGCACTAGAACCTCCATCGAACACCCTACGAAAACCTGATACACACAGACAGTCAAATACACATCTATCAACGATGTTTCTGGGCCGGCTGCGATACCCACCACCCTAGATCAGTTCACACATACTATCCAATTACAGACTCTCGACTCATCATGAACAGAACGTGACTCTTGTTCTCGGGTCCAGTCTATATGATAATGGCACCTTTTCAAACAGAACTGTCTGAGTCTGGAGGTTAAATAAACGTATATAACGGATCGGTAGCATAGAGTCCGGCGTTGTGAGACCTTGTGGTGAGAGTTGAGACAGATTCCTGTCTTCCTCTTACTGCAATGGCCCTGAAGGTAGAGATGATGCTAATTGCTCCCCTGAATCTTCGGGTACAACATGGTTTAGCAATGTAATTTTGTATATGAAAAATTACTTTATTTCCGTAAATATTTGTTGGGAGACATTGATGGCAATTTTTGTTGGAAGACCGACTACTATAGGCAAGTAAAGTGGCGTCATAAAATAATACTTGCTAAACCAGACCTATTCAGACTTTTTAACTAAAGGGCTTCATAGAAAACTGGAATGAAATGGTGAGCCGCATAGAAACGTGAAATGGATTGGCGGACAGCCAAAGGAAGATATAATCAGTAATGTATGTATTAAAAAATATCCCTTCAAACATTTGTTTGCCAGAGAGGTATGACAAGAACCTGTCAGTTTAATACACCATAATAAGTCTGTGAGGATGGCAGAACCTCAGCAGAAAGAAAATACACAGATCCATCTCTTACCTAGGGCTCGTGGTTAGTAGCCAAGCAGCCGTCCCGTGGCCGAGTGGTTAGCGCGCTTGGCTACTGATCTACGGGACCTGGGTTCGAGCCCCGGGTAAGGCATGAATGTTCGTGTTGTTTTCTGCTGAGGTCCTGCCATCCTCTCAGATCTTCTACTGTGGCATATAAACTGACAGGCTCCTGTCAGACCTCTGTGGCAAGCAGCTGCTTGAGGGGGTATTTATTTATTATTTTTTATACGAACCACTCCGATGTGGAACGGTATGTGCAACCAACGCAAAGAAAATCTAAATTGAAACATAAACAATGTAATTTTATCAAAATTAATTATTTTAATGGTGAGTTTTGCCGCAGTAGGACGTCTTGTCTTCTACACGGTCTTTTTCGCTTTTACAAATTTTTATTTGTCGTTGGTTGTCAGTCAGTCAGGCAAGGTCCGGCTACAGAGAAAAGAATTATGGAGATGCCCGATATATAACTGAACCAAACAGGACTAAAAAGACGTTTCGTAATGAATATATTATTTTTCGAACTATTTCCAATGTGCATTATTTAACACAAAATTTCCAAAACAGCAAACTAGAAAAGATGTTCTTGTTCTTTTTACTTCAATTCAGCTTTTCACCCCTCTATTGTAATAATTACCTATATTTGAGTCTCTGTGCATATTTCCTCTCCATTCCAGCAATATTTTAAAACACTATTCGCGAAAAATATGTCTAATATAAGGTTTACTATTTTTTGACCCTGTTCCGATTTAAAAATTAGATTTATTTTTAGTAAAGTAACACAACATATCTCCCGTAGTCATGAGACATGAAATAGTCAGCCGAAAAAAAAAATGTTTTGCTATGAGTGGTACAGATCCCCATCAACGAACTTGGTATGCTAACAACTAAATCATCAACGGCTAAGGGTTTTTTTTTTTTCAGCGAAAGTGGCCTATGTACTTTCCCGCATATTTTTACTTCATTCACTCAGGGCGCTATCTAGAATTGAGAATAGTAGGAAATCGTATTCCAGTAGGAATAGTAGGATATACACTTGTAATTTTTTATTTAAATTTCTAATTTTAGTGTTTACAGTAAAACAGTCGGATAAAGGTTTAATTTTATTTTTGTTGTTTTGCTTTAGTTATTTAGAATAATATGAACGTAGTCATTGATAGAGTTTAAGCACTGTTGATCTGATTTGATGTACATATATATGTATGCTGAGTATATAATGTATGATAATTTACACTAATAACAAATGACAATAGCAGTGATACGTTATACAAACAGCTACTTTCATTAGCATCACAAATTTAATGCTTTAATACATCGATCTAGTTTGAATTCAGGATTAAACACAGAGTATTTGGGAGTATCTTATTATGACTAATGCTATATAAGTTTAAACAGTACGTTTAAATTTACATTTCGACTCGTCAACTTGTCCACTTACATTCTCAATTTACAATACTCGTCAACTTGTCCACTTACATTTTATGATTTCATACATCTGAATAGCAAATATTTTTCCATACAATTGTTTATAGCTGCCTAATTGCAGCTAGAGTTTTTAAAGAGTTTTAGAGAGAAAAGCATTTTGCAGTGTTTGCGACAAACAGCATTAATATTTTCCGTTCCCTGATAAAAAGAGAATTAAATAGATTGAATTAAATTCAAAGTTAACAAAATTAATATTGTCAGTGAATTGTTTGTGTTTTCTTGCAGCCGTGCGGGAAGAAACAACCAATGTTAGTCCTATCCTTGCTGTATTAATTGGAGTGGTTGCAGTACTAGTGATTGTGGCAATTGCCATTATAATTGTGATGAAGAGACAAGGTAGAGATCCAGACAAAGGTAAGAAAAAAGAAAAATGACGCACATTAGTAGATTATTTTATTATTATATAGAAAGAGGAAAATACTGCTTTAATTCATGATTCAATTCATGACAAAGCAAGCTCATTTGTTTTGCATGCAATAGTCTCTTTCCAAATTTTATAATTATGCCTTCAGCTATATTCAATTTCTCTAGCTGTTATTGTTATTAAAGTGATATTTGAAAACAATTGTGCGAAACACATCTAGTGATAACCTTTCAGCATATCGCTGCTCTTACTATTTAATGCAGCAAAATTGTTCTGTGAGCCTTCCTCATATGTATGTACTGAACTGAAAAATTGGAATTAAGTTGGATAAATTAAAGTTAATGAAGAGAAATAAATTAAAGTTAATGAGAGAAGAAAATGGACGATTTGTTGCCTAGGATAATAATTCTTCACTTTAATTTGATCCAAAATTTACTTTTATCTTAAGAGTAAATTTTCAATATTTTTTTTCTTTTTTTACGGACTGGCATAACGAATAAGGACGCCAGTTTTCTGACAATGTATGTTCAATGGTCCAAGGCAGTTTTCCAGCGAGACACACCAAAGATAAACATGAAGCTTGATTGAGTCTTTGTTAACAGAATTTGATCCCCTCTAATTTTCCAAATACTCGACCTCCATATCACAAATTTCGAGAATTGTTTTATCCATGTCATTCCATGTTACGTTAATAAAAAAAGTTTTAACCTATAATACAATTCAATATACAACCCCAGAGGCGCGATGTTGGCTCAGTCGGCAGCTGGCCGGGTTCTTAATCTGTAGTTCCCAGGTTCGAGTCCCACCTAGGCCAGCGTTGAGATTTCTTTCAGCTAAACCTCACCCTGCCCTCTGTCACTAGGGGACACCGTTGAGTTTGGAAATGTCACCATCGGTTAGATGGGACCTTAAGCCATGGCCCCGTGTGCAGGAGATCCATAAACTGTGGACAATGTAGAACACGTTGGATGACCTTCACGGGAGGCTACCATCTGTCTCCCAACAGCTATCCTGTAAGTCCCCTTCTTCAATCTTCTCTGAGTACTCAGGGTCTTTGTGATCTAGCTGTTTAGCCCAATATGTGCAAAAACGGGCCATTCAGAGGTAAAAAAAACTCAACCTAACCACGGACCACTTTTCTCCACATTTTTTTGAGCTTTCATTAACATTTTTTTGAATACCCAACCCACCCCACTCACCCGTGTTTCATAGCTTCTTAAATGTTTGTCAGATTAACAGATTTATTTTAAGTGTTTCTTTTGTATTCACCTTATGTTGCGTTAAAAATTCAACACCCTTCAATGATAGAATCAGAGTTTGAGTTCAAAATAATTTTGTTTATTATTTATGTATATTTATTAATTTACATATATATATAAATTAAAATATTTCCTGAGAATATAACATATGTATTGGAAAATTTCTATAGGTTACATATAAATATATTATGTGTTAATGTTAACTGACAATTATTGCAAAAGTAAAGTGATACTACATTTAACATTTTTTCTTTGATCTCTTTTTGTCATAGGTCCACCGGTACAAGATAATGTTATTAAGTAAGTTTGTTGGATATATAATGTTCAGTATCATAAAATTATTGACAGTTCTTGTCTTGAATAACAAAAGTATTTTTACACATATAAAATAAATAGAAATTGTATAAGCATTATCGTTAATTGTAACTATATTTATTGAAATACCATTTGGAAAAGGAAACAATCTTGAACTTCAAATCAATGTCAGAAAATTAAGGCTATTGTATCAAACATAAGGTTCATGATCGAACATTAGACAATAATAAATTAAAAAACGTTTATGTTATGAATTTTCGAATATCATATTATCTGTGCGCAGTTGTATACCATAAATTCTATGTGAACACAGATTTGTATCGCAATTGACTAGTAAGCCTAATCTTACACCACAGAATTCTGCTAACTCATTTAAAGAAAAGCAAGCTTTCATTTTCTTACTTTTCACAAATTACGGATATATTTCTACTGTAGTTTTCTTGGTGATAAAGTTTTGCTTCTTAATTTATCCTTTTGTTCCCCTAGTAAAGCTTAATAATACGATCTGTAAAATGTTGCGAATGTTTGCTCTAATAATCCCTCAAGCACCACAGTTTGAAAAACACTACTATAAAACAATAATCAAACTATCATATTTTCAAGCTATACACAGTTTCTTCTAGAAAAACCAAGCAGAATTTTTCAGTGTCCATTTCCAAAAATTAGTAACTGTTAAGAAGACAATAAAGAGTAATATAAATTTAATTTTCATATATTTTTCACATAAAAATTGAATTAATACGTTAATAAACGAGACAATATTAGAGAGTAATATTTAGAGATCACCAACATTTAGTTCTAACTCTCAGACATCAACGACCATGTCATCCCTCGATTCAGAAGCGGGGGTGGCTCAGTCGGTAGAGCGTCAGGCTCGTAATCTGCAGTTACCAGGTTTGAGTCTAAGCTGTGCCAGCGTTTAGATTTATCTCCGCAAAACTCCGCTCTGCCCACGGTCAGTAGGGAACACTGATGGGCTTGGAAAGGCCGTCACCCGTCAGATGGGACGTTAAGCCTTGATCCCGTGTTTGGGAGAGTCATACCATGTGCACGATAAAGAACACGCTGTAATGCCTTGATGAGAGGCTGCCATCTGTATCCCAACAACTGTTTCAGTGGGTCCCCTACCCCAACCTCCTATGAGACTCGGGGTTCTTGTGACCTAACATTTAGCTCGTTTTGTGCACAAAAAGTGCCGCTCACAGGTAAAACAACGAACCCAATCCCTGGACTCGAATCCAGACCCCGGTAGTTACAGTGTCACCCAAACCAACGCAATACAGTTGTTATATTCAGTTGTTAATACATAACAAATACATAATATTTCAAATCATTTGAAAATTATTCAAAATTGGACTTTTTTTTAGACGAAAGACCATTGTTAACATTATAACTAGATTCAAAATGAAAAAACTAAATCCAAATAACTCATTTTTATTTGCGACAGACCCACAAAAATTCCTTTTAAGACCTAGGCACGCCTTAAAAATAGGGATGACAAATCGATTTCATCAGTGTGAATGTGGATAGAAAATATTTAAATTCTTAATTCAATTTCGAAACAAATTTGCTATTACTATTCTTTTTTTTTTTGGCGATACCACTGTCAACCAATATTGATTCTAGAATTAAGTAAAAGCATTTCTAAAATAATTTGATATTAGATTAAATCGTAACGCAGAAACGTTAACAGTCCATATTCAATTTATTGAAAACTCATTTATCTTGATGAAGAAATAGATTTTGGAAGTATGACACAATATTTAGCATTAAAGAATATTTGAGAAACATTTGATGCTCATTTGTTACTTGTTTTCATTTTGGAAAACTGATGATAATATTAATTTTAACATATAATTTAAGCACAAAAATATATAATTAGCACAGAAAACTTTTAAATCTTATTCTGTTGGTCTTTGTGTACGTTGTTATCTACTAAGGATCACGTACTATATTCACGACCAAACTATTGATCACGTACTATATTTCACACATTATGATGTACAGACAATTCTTAGTAGCAATAATGTTTGAAGAAAAAATAATAGAGCAAATATGCTTGAAGTAAGAATACGAGAGCAGAGATATTTTGAAGTAAAAATGCAAGAAAAAGGATGCTTAACTTAACAAGTATTAACAAGTTTGCAAGCAACGTTCATCAGCGTGAACGTAGAATTTTTCCATAAGAATCTACTATATTTTCTCTGTAAAATTTCGGCTTATCAGAAGCCAAGTAATTATTCCATATTCAATTTTATTTATGTTCATATTGTTAGTCTCAGAAGTTGTAAATTTTCGAAATTTTAGGGTGAATTTGTTTTAGAAAATTGCACTGCCTAGTTCAAGTATTCAAGATATTTTCAATGAGAAATTGAATCAGTTTCATTTCCAAAGATTAATTTTTTAAAGTGTTTTCTTCGAGTTTTTGTGTGGCGTCAATCGAATTTAGCTTCTGTGGAATAAAATTTTCAACTCTATTTTCCCATTCTAGTTATATTAAAATTATTATTTGAAACTAAAAATACTAGAAATAATTCGTAGGAACTGAAATTCGTTCAATAAAATCACTTTGAACTATAAGGGCCAATTATTAATAAGACAAAGAGAATCCCTGAAAAAATGTATTAAAGTTGAATAATTACCCCTGAAGCAGCTGCTGATATCTGACAGAAGATTATTAATATAATGCACCATAGAAAATATCTATGAGGATGACTAGGTCACATCATAGAACAACAGAAGAAAGGAATCATCAGTACCTTGCGAAGAGCTCGTCAATTCTTGTGAAGTATTCGAACATCGGTCACTTTCATCTGTAGCCAAATATGCTGACCACTCGGCCACAGGGACTTGGTGCTTATTAATTTTAAATATTGAGCACCGATTGAAAAGGTGAAATCGAAAGAAATATTTCTTTCAGTTTGTACACCATTATAAGCATAATTGGAAATTTAAATTATGACAGGTTTCGAACACACCGGAGCCTAAAGCAGTTTGTGTTATTTTAAGCCTGAGCCTGCCTGAAGCTCCGAAAACGGAACTGATCTCGCTATCTCTCTGTAGTTTACAGATCATGTTAAGATGAATACTTTTCAAGAGTGTAATTAGAGCTTTAAGTGGTCTATGGTGTTTCTCAAAATGTGGTTCGTGGCGGTCCACTAGATGACCCATATACAATGAAACATTTTTATCTCATATATTATATACGTATAAAAGAAATTTAAAATGTAAGATTAACTATGAATGTCAGAAAACCATACAAGGAAAATGCACATGTTGCTCTCTGGTTATATTCTTAATCGTCTCATTTGCATGCTTTTAACGAGTAAGAAAAATGCTGTGACAACTGGATGGTCCGCGTGTGAGCCGACAACCCATGTAGTATACCCGATTGCCATTAATTTGAGAAACACTAATCTAGAGATATAATACTATCTGACTTATGCTAATATTAGTTCCCTTGCCAAATGCAGTAGTAAGAGTAGTGGTCTTTATCCCCATTCATAATATTTATGATACAATATCACTATTTACGAAATATTTTGGAAATTCGTAACACCACAGGAGTTCAGACTCGCACGTGGGTTAGCAGGTGAAAAATACATAAATGAACATAAAAGCACCCTTTTTACTATATTGCAATATTAATATTATTCATCATGATAACATCAATAACTTAGAGTGCAATAGATTTAATTAAATAAATAAATGTAAATCCGAATTATTTCATTCAAAATCTTAACTTTTAAAGAGAGATCAAAAGAATGAAGGCAAAGATTTGAAATTAGAAACATATGAGCAGGCCTCCTAATTTGAAAGATTTTTTAAAATATATGATCAAAGCAATAAATTCAATTTTCCAGTTTTCTGTTCATCTTTTACGATTTTAGGTTAACTATTTTGTTATATAACTGTTAACTATTTTGGCGTCAAATATATGTATAAAATATTTTTTTCATAATGGTATCTAAATGATGTCTAAGAGATGAACTCTTTTTGTTAGGTTGTGTTGATGAAGCAGATAATGTAGTGAAATTGATAAATAGAGAAAAGAAATAAAGGATTAAAGTGTTCAGGTTTTGGGTTCTTCAGTTCTCTTTAAAGATTTTACTTTCAAAAGTTATTCAGTTAATCAAGTTATTCAGTCTTTCAAATTATTCAGTTAATTGGAAATTGTGTTACAAATGCAGACAATATGCGATATGACATAAGCTACAAAATTAGTATTAAAATTGTATTTTTCAAGGGATCTGGAAAGTGACAAAAACAGGCAGAGACACCTAAAGACAAAACTGTCTGTGTTAGTTTTGTTCCTCTCTAAAGTATTCGATTAAACTTCCTTATGGATGCCTGAGTATTATTTCTGCATATATGGAATTTTATTAATGATATTAAAAAAACCTTAAAGACATAAAGTAACATTCAGCAAAAACATAAAAGCAATATTTCTGTTTGTTTTGCCACTGATATTTTTCCTTTGTTGTTTTTAACGAAATTTCGCAGCAGCACAGCACCCCAGTGATAAATATTCCGTGTGCTGTAAGTTTATCACTACTACCGCATAAAATACGGAAACAAAAATATGGGTTACATCTAGTAGGTCGGAAAAATATGGCTGCTGGAACTATGCTTGGGATTGTATATATAAATATATTTACAAAAAACATATATTTCATTTGCAGCTGTTGCAGTCTCTCTTTTTCACATCTAGTCCAATATACTTATATCTATGTTCGTAAAATGTTTCACAGAATCATTTCTTCCACTTCAGAGAAATTCCACTTTTTTAAACTTGCATTCTTCAAAGTAAAATGGAAAGGAAAAGTAGACAAAGATGGAAAAAAATTAATGTATTCTAAACGTTTAATATACTTTTGCAATCATTTTATTTTCTCTGTGTTATAGATGATTTGCTTCCCTCTTTTTACAATGAATTCACGAATTTTAAAGAATGGTATATTAAATGTTTATCACATTCCTTTGTTGTTGATGTTTTAGTTTAATAGTCTTACTTCTTCAAACAGATGCGACATGCCACTTAAAAAGGACACAGATGATATTCCGGATTCGACTGTCGAAAGTCCTGACGTCATTCCTAATACAACTGAAACCCAAGGTAAAAAAAAATAAGAGTAATCTTTCTTCAAACATCCTCATTTAGAATTTTGCAATGAAAACGTTTTTGTAATCGATCTTTCTCTCAGATATATTTTAATGATTAATAAATTAAGTATGTATATTAACATCTACTGGTAATTTAAATATACTCCCTTTTTCGTGAAAGGTATTTCCTTTGAAGAAAATAAATTCAAGTTCACTTGTTCTATTCTAGTTGAATCGTACACAATTGTAACGAATGCGATTGTTTCTCTTATGTCATTGCTGTCAGAATTTAAGCGTTTTTGTTCTTATATTTAATTTATAAGACTTCTCAGAGCTAACTCTAAGTAGCGTATGCCGTGACTCTTCGCGGGTTCTTTACGTAGTGTATTTGTACGCCATCCTGTCCTTGCAAGTATTTTTCTTCTATTTAAAGTCTCTTACTACATTTTCATCTTTATACTGTAGAATACTTTTAATTGTTATGTAGAAAGTGCGAAAACAACTCCAGAATATATATATAAAACGATAAAATTAAAAGAAATTATGACATTTTAAATAAATTTCTATCCATTCTTTGTTTTACTTTAATCGAAATAAAATTTCAGTTTATAGCAAACAAAATATTTTATTACAAAGGAGTAAAATCTTTATATATTTACTTAGTATCGAGTATGCTATTATTATTAATGTAATATTTCATTTTGTATTTCGTTTTGAGTGAATATTTCAAAACATATAATGAATATCAGTTTGGGTTAGGGTGACTATTTGATTGATACCTCTGATTCCGTGATAACCATTTTAATGTTGTAATGGTATCAAAACAAATGGGAAAAGCTTAGTGATGAGTTTGAAGTGACGAGTAAGGTTGGCTAATTTATTGATAATTTTTCTTCTACGTTGTTTATTGTTAAATTAAATATAATTGTTCTAGATCAAATACTACAACATATTTTTATCACTAAACAAATACTCCGTTTTTACGTAAAAATCTTTTAATACATGTTCCGTGCAAGGTTCCTAAAACCGTGATAGGATTCCTTATTTCGTGATAGTGGTAATTCCATGTCTTACGCAATTGGTAAATCCCCTTTGATGCATTAATCCTCGCATATAAATTTCTTCAATGTCATCACCAAGTTTTTCACGTTTGTTACAATGCCATTACAGTACCGAAATTGTTATCAAGAAATTAGCGATGTCACGGAAATGGAACCCATACCTGACATTCTTGCCTTCTCAATTGAGAAGTTTTCTTGAGCTAAGAAGTAGCATTAGAAGTTCTATCTGTAATGATAAGAATTATTTTCCATTTTATTTATATGCTAGTGTGATATTTTGATAGATTGTATCAGTTTCAAATTCCGTGAAATCATTAGCTGAATCAGTTTAAAAAATAAATATAGACAAAGCATATAGCCTAATCCCCCTTCCCCTCCTCCTCCCCCTCCCTATATATTATGTATAGATAGGGAGGAATACATATTATGTATAGATAGGGAGGAATACATATATATTATATAGAGAGAGGAATACCTATATATTATATATATATGGAGAGGAATATATATATATTTGTATTGCGTTCCTCTATGCAGTTGCTCATACTGTACATAAGAGAATAAACGTTCATATTGAATGATCACAGAAGTCTAAGATATAAGTAGATGTTCTAATAGCGTTCCATTTTTAAAGTTAAAAATTTAAATTGATTAGTTTTAAAGCTTTCATACCCTTGCATTTAAAGCTCATTATGTTATTTATCAACTAAACATGTCACGAACCTTCAAGCGACATCAGATGTAAGTTAAAAATTAATTACTCTTTAAGCAGCTGCTTTACGCGAGAGTGTGACACAAGTCTATCAGTTTTCATCGTTTTACTTTTAAGTTTTAAGTTTTTACTTAATTTTTCGGTGAGTAGTCATTTTTTTGCACACAATAGACTAATGATGTTGACGAGATGAACTCGTTCATTAATGCCGCTGATGAGACTGTAAATAAGAGTAAGCTTGGTGATAAACAGAAAGAAAACTGAAATGAGGAATATTTATCAGGTTGTGCGCAATTATTTTGAATGGTTGCACTCTTCAGCATGTTTCGCAATTTATTTCAGGAATAGTGTAACAGATACTGGTGAATATGAGATAAACAGAAGAATAGATTCTGCTGTGACGCTTAGGAATCTGTGAAGATTGTGGGAAAATAGGCATATATGCATAAAATTTAAAATTACCTACATAATAGTTTGACTATCTAGAGTTCGCTATGGTAGTGAAATTTGGATTCTTTGCAGCAAGATAACAGGAAACTAGATATCTTTAATTCTAGATGCTTACGCAGTATCTTAGACACTAAGTGGCTTTTGACTTTATATAATGAGGAGCCTAAGCGAAAAGATTCAGCTACCACTTTAGGCAACATCGTACGTAAAAAGAGATAGCATTGGTTTGACTAATACATAACTGTAGATTAGTGAATAGGGTTACGAATAGTGTGGCAAAACAGTTCAGATGAAAAGGGAGACAATATCAAATGAGGCATTGTTATAGTTGGTTTGCAGTGCGTAAATTCAACAGCTGTAGTTCAAAGCATAGATATTTGGAAGACTGAATTACACAACCTCCAAAACCCATGAATGCTTGAGGATTATGTTTGTATTTATGTATGTATTTATGATCAGTATACAAAGACCCCAATTGCTCAGAGTTGGGTAGGGAAATGGGATGCGCTGGATAGGTGTTAGGGGATAGTAGATACTTCAAATCCAAACTACCCAGTATATTCTTTAACATGCACAACGTACAGCTCTCCTGCACACAGATCCAACAGACGACGGACTTTAGAAGACCATCAGTTCTCCTTTCTCATCGATTCCACAGCGAAGGCTGGTGAAATGCATTTGATGATATTTTTCGGTTCTTCAATAATATTTTTGGTTAAAAGCCATAAAAAACCTTTGATATTCGGCGTTTCTTATTTCATTGGACAATATAGTGTATTTTTGTGCATAACTATAATTGTACAGAAAACTACTCATGACTGATACATCTTTCTTGGTTACTAATATTTTATTTTGTTTAATAGTTTACATTGCTGACAGTGGAGAAATTCCAGGCAAGGACACTGAAACTACTTATGAATTTTTCAAATCTAAAGATTATCCATATGATTACATAACAGCAGTGAGAACACAGAAGAATACTCCAGTAAGTGAAACGTGCAACTTTTTTATGGTTACGTGTATTTCTGAATATTATTCTACGTGAAACAAACATCACTGAATTTAATGGTACTGCATTAAGCAAAATTCAGTAGAATACCGTGCAATGTTGTAATGCAGAATCTTTTGATTTTGTCTGCCCTTGGTGCAGTCTAGATTTCTTTTTAAATTCTATGAAAGAAGAATGTAAATTGCATGTCCAAAAATTAGCATTTAAAGGATGTTAGGTTGTTTCAGTGGGAGGCACTTTTTTGCCCACAATGGGTTAAATGACTAAATCCAGAGCCTGATCTTAATGCTACTAAGGGCACGAAAGTTAAAATAAATTATTTGCACGAAAGTTAAAATAAATTATTTGCACGAAAGTTAAAATAAGGTAATGATAGAACTTGTGTCATTTTGGAAAATATGCATGTTCAGAAGCAATGATTTCGCTCTCGCCTTATATTTTGCCTATGTAAATCGTAAATTAGGGAGAATGCAAATTGTAGACTCACATAGTCCCCATTGCAGGTGTAGAGTGGTCATTTCCCCAAAGGAAAGTACAGAGAAATATGACAAATTGAGAGTATGGATAATCCTAATTCAGTTGGTATTACCGACTATTTCTTTCATCAAAAACATGTATAAATCGATATTCAACTGCAACTGCTTAAAATTGTGGTTGCTTCTTCAAAATAAATATTCACAGGAAAAATTCTTTAATTTATTATTAAAAAAATTTACTGACATACTACAATATATAGCTACAAATAATACATTAGCTACAAAGAAATATTTTAAGCTTGGATGAATTAATCTAAATCATCGCACCCAATATATCATGAAAACATTTTAAATGCTAAATTATCTTCTCATTTGCTACATACTCGTATTGGTATGCGAAAAGTTATAATGCAACAAAAATTTGCAAACTGGAAAAAATTATTTTCTTAGAAATTTATTTACTAGGTACAAATGTACAACTGCCAGATATTCACGTTAATTTGGTTTAAAAAAAAAACTTTCGTTTCAGTTGATCATTAGTGTTAATAAAATTTAAAACTTTGTTATAATTCTTTGATAACTGCTTAATATAATTATAGATTTGAGTAATTTATAACTTCGAAATTAACAGCGTGATTTCAAAAGTGCTAAGAACTGCAGAGACCTAATTGTTGATACGATTGCTGAGAAAGTTTGGAATTTCCAAAAATTATATTAATTGCCTCTTTCTATCGATGTAATTTGTAGTTGATCAGATCTTACCCAACACCTGAACAATTAGCATAACGAAAATACGACTATCTATAATAATATTGAATCATGTGTAAAAGGAAGTGAAGCTTATACCAGTTGGTTTAGAAGAACCATTTGGAATTAGAAAAGGATGCATTTTATTACCTCTTCCCTTAAGTTTGGCAATCGATTATGCTATGAAGAAAACTGTACGAACGCCCGAGTATGAGATAACACGGTGATCGCAAAAAATACTATTTTCAGCTACTTTAACGGAAATCGCGATTACATTTTTAGACGATAATATTCAGAACTGTAAATATTATTCTATTTTAGAATAGAAAATCCGACAGTACTAAAATAGAAACTTCAAAAGTGTTCGACGTAGAGTGAAATTTACTCATTCAATTCAATACGAAATTCTTGGTAACATGTATACCTACTGGTTCATAGTACTAGGAAACTGCTAGTATATAACCCTTCGCCCATAAATACATAATACACGCAAAAAACCGCCTCTAATATAGATCTAAATCAATTCCATCCAACCCACACGTACGGAAAAGCCACTAGGAAAAAACCTAGATTCTTAAAGAGCAGCAGGAAAAATTCTTTACTTAGAAATGAAAATATAAATATTCCTAATAAGTAGTGAATTAGAAAAAAATATTTTTAAGGAATGAAAAAAATATATTGATTAAAAAACGAAAATATACTTTTTAATGATTATTATGAATTGGTAAAATTGTTTAGTTACGCACCTAAAATGTTTAATCAGAAAATTGGAAGAGATAAGCTAGATTCGGTTGTTTTTATGAGCCACTACTTCTTTCGCAATGAGCCGAGTAAGCAAGACTAATCTAAATATTTTCGGAGTTATGTATATAGTGTTCAATTTTCTTTTGTAAATTAAGCGTAGAAACTCAATTCCTTGAAAAAGGAAATTGTACGGTTTAGTACGTATTTTTAATGACAAGCAATAGTTCATTATTCTCCGCATAAAGAAGCTTTCATTTGAGGTATAACTCTCTACGTTCATTAATATTTTATCCATTTCCCCTGTTTTCGAGTGGGAAGATCAAATTGGGGGATGCAAACTATTACGTTGCTTTACATTACGATAAGCGGAAGCTGCATATCGATTTGTCGTTCGTAGCTCTTACCGTTTAGGAGGGGTTCTCCATTTTTTTCGGCGAGAAAAAAAAAAGAAAAAAAAAAGGTTCGGAGGCTGGGAGAGGCGCAATATGTCGCTTTAAGTTATGTTAAGAGGAAGCTGTACACTGAATTTGGGGGGTCATAACTCTTACCATCATTTGGAAGGAGTTCTCTCGTTTTAGGGGGCGGTGGTTACAATTTTACCCAATTTTTCCAACAATTAGGGAGTGGGTGGGGTGGAGGTAGACATTTTGATGTCCCAAACCCTTGCATCAAGCATACGCAATAAACACCTCAAATTCAGAAACGATTATGAAAAACTTGGTTAAAATACATTAAGAAGTCTTCAAATGCCTAGCGAACAGACAACTTTTCCCTAGCAAACCACCAAATCCTTTAAGAAATTGCTAAGCACACTTTGTTCCGTAACTTTAAATTATTTAATAGCAATTCGGATATTCTGATCACTTTCAAATTTAATCGGACAATCCAGTGGGTAAAAATATGTTCGCAGTATTCGGGGCGACATTAGTAGTCGGAGCTTTTAATGATGTTTAATGATCTTCATAGCTGTGTGCTCATATTTTGCACGTGTGTTAAAAACTGATGTAGGAAAATATGCCATTTTTTTTAGAAAAATGCGTTTTGCGCTTAAATGTGCAAGTATTGGAACAATACTCTGGGAGTACGTTTAGTTCCTAGGGCATAGAAGAATATTTCTTTGACATTTGCATTCTATTAAGGACACAAGTACATTTTTCCCTCACTATTAAAGAAAACTGAAATGTTCTAATAAAAAAAATGTTTCTTTTCAAATGTATTTTATTTTTTTTATTTTATTTCTCTTTATTTATTACCATAACTAGAACATTTAAATAAAATTCCCCATTGCTTTGTCTATAAAACGGGTTTGCAAGTTATATTAAAATATTAACATAAAGTAACATTTTCGAACATAAAACATTCAGTAATAATTATCTGCATAGAGATATATTTATGAAAAACCACTTTTCGTTCCAACAGGGGTAACTATGATTCGCATAGGTCTACATCTCCGAAGAATCTGAATAACAATTCAATGATGGAGTTTGGAGATTCAAAGTTAATCAATTGAACAATAAATAAGTTTCTCATATTTCAATATCCATGTTTTTTGTTTCTTTAACAAATATTTCAATATTATTTATTTGACCCATTTCTTTTGGCAAGACATTAAACAGTTTTGGAACCAAATATTCTTAATAATAATTTCTTTTTTTGCACTATTACAAATAGTTCGGCCTATCTACTTACATAGTTCATTAATCACACACATATATAAAAAATTATGAATTTAATTTATCTATAAACTATCACTCTAGCAAACCCCCAAATCTTTAAGAAATTCTGAAGTTTATTTCTAATGCAATATTCTCTTCCGTTATATCTGGGTAATGTAACAAGAAATAGCTTCATTCAGAATTCAGAATTTATAAAATTGCCTTGAGAATTCTCTCTTTTCTGCGGCCAATAACAAAACACATAGATTTGTAAAAAAAGAAATAAAAAAAACTTTAATTTGATAAATTTTACCTTCATATTTTATGAATATTGATTCACTTTACCAATATTTCATCCACTATTAAGATTTCTAGAAACCTCAAACATTTTTAGGTAGGCGACTTCTTAATCATTTTTGTCTATATTTATTGAATAGTGATAGCCACTGAAACACATTTATATTTCTTGTATATATTCTTCATATAGAGAACGGAAGATATTACCTATGCTGAATTGGTCCACCCAGATATCCAATGTCCTGGTGTAACGAGACTTCATCCACCTACAGACTACGCTGAATTAGATTTTCAGCGCAGGCTTGGTGGTCCCTACCCATGGCCTGTAGAAGGGGAATGTGTCCGAACTATGGAAAGTGGAGAATTTCCGCTTATAAGTAAAGCATCACACAAAAGCAAAGTAAGTTATTTAAAGTCTTAATCTTATTACTTTGCCATGCCTTATATAACATTATTACAGAGTTTTGCGCTAATTATAAGAAAACTAGGATTTTTTTATACTTTTTCAGCTAATCTTACTTCTTAGGTAACAACACACACAGTGTTGTGCTAATTGTAAGTGAATAAAAACATATTTTTCATTTTTTTTGTCTGCTATTTGTTTTTTGTTTACTTGTGTGTGACTTAATCAAAAGTTATTTAGCAGCGTTATTTAAGAATATTTCTGACATAAATTTTATCTTACAGAATTTTGTTTAGGATCATTTTAAAAAGAAGAATAAAATTGCTATTCTGCATCATAAGATACTCGTTACACAGGCAAACATTGCTAAGTATGCGGTGTAATATGGTCAATAAATAAATTTATGAAACTGAAACAAGAAAGAAGTTCGACTTCATCACGAGTGAGAGGTCACCAAGAGATGACATTTTGTTTTACTGAGGGGAGGAAAAAATAGATCCTTGCAATATTAGCATCATCTTATACAAAAGAAAAAGCTTGTACCATGTTGGAGTCCTATATATAGCTCAATAGTTGTTACTTTTAAATAATGATCAGAGAATCAGAACACCAATCAAGAGAAAAATTTTGACTTAACTAATGGCGAAAAAAATACTTGCTTCAGCCAAAGACAGAGGAACACTTGGAGAAAAGTGTTTTTTTTTCCTTAAAATTCATTTTAAAGTGCAGAAATTGAGGATTTTACGTATGAGAAGGACAGACGGAACAGCAGTGTCTGTGATTCACCCACAGCAAAAAGTTAAACATCCCTTTAAAAAGGATTTCGTGTTCGTTTCATATACGACATTGGTCCCTCGTTTCCTGTGAAGGAATAAAGAGCAACAATTCGCATTTTTTTAAATTTCAAACCACAAGAACTGTTTCAAATTTGAAAACAACTTATAGAGAAATAAACGCAAGTTTATCAGGGGAATCTAAACAAATAAAGCAGTTTTTCACAGAAATTAATATTATGCATTCGATTGACTTGGAAACGCTCCTCACATGAATCGAATTGAAAACTTCTGAGTCATGTGTGAAATAAGAACTCTTGACAATGAAAAAAGTTTATTTCTCTTGATGAACTGACAGGCTTCTATCAGACCTCTGCGGCAAACAGCTGTTTGAGAGAATATTTTTAATCCGAAAATCAAGATAATCTTCAAAGATCTTGAAAGCGCATTGCCAAAAAAGAGTAAAGATGGTTATAAAATGTTTGCTATTAAATATTATCGTAAACACTTTTAGCGTAATAAAGTTTTTAAAATTAAATGATTTATGGTTTCTACTTATGCATACTTTAAATTTCATATTATTTATTTTTCTCTCTCGTGTCTCCTTTTTAATCCCCATGGTACTAAATACCCTATCGAAGTGAACTATTCTCATTTATTCTCTGTGCATTTTTTTCTCTGTGCAAAATTTTTGTTTGTGCATACTTAAAATTAATTATAATATTTTACTACGATTGTTCTTATTTTAAATGTTATCCTATGTGTCCCTCTCCCAGTCTTAAAGAATGTTAATCATTATCACATTATAATGGTGACGTTAATGTTGAGGTGCTCTGACGTTGTTCCATATATGCAGCTGTGTAATAAAAGATACTAATTCAGTGTATCAGTAGAAAAACACAGTTAAAGAGATTATAACAAATTGTAAGTGGAGCACATTATTATGGAAATAAATGGAATTGGCAGAAAGATTCGGGTAAAATTGACATAGCTATAATACTTGATTACAGAAACAACTATTCATATGAGGTTTGTGTCAATGATTAGTAGCATGAACTTCATTTTTTTTTGAATTGGGTATGCTAAGATTAATTTTGAAAACATAGAAAACCATAGAGTTAATATGCGCGTATCTTCGGTAGTGTGATTGAAAGTTTCTTTGAGACTGTTTGATTGAACTGATACAGATAGAAGAGGTTATAGACATATATCTACATAGTTTGGAAAATGCATCGGTTTCAGGTACTGTTGCCTGTAATCATGACAGTTGTTTAACGTATTTAGGAATAAATGAATGCGAAAGTCCAAAGTTAACGATGATAAGTATATGTTAGATGCTACAAGTTTGGTGATTATTAAACAAAGGAGACGATGTACTAAAGGAAATTCCACAATGTATCTCCACTGGAATATGGTGCATCAGGTTTAACTGAATATTAGTTTCGATGAAATAGAAAATATTTTGTATGAACAGGAGAAAACTCCAGTGTTATTTAAGGATGACCAGCAGATTGTAACTAGATGTAGTAATACAGCATATATAGGAAGTTTGAAAACAATGGGGAAGAGGAATGTACATATCTATTTGAAGCATGTTCATGTCCGAATGTAAATATTCAAGTTGATGGGTATACGGACTTGAAAAGAGAACGTGATTTCTGGAACTCAAATATATTTGCTTTTGACAGTGTTTTAGTCACAGTATAAAAGTACCTGAAAATTCCACCAAATCCCATAAAGATGGACACTATTGTGAGATTTCAGAATTCAGATGTTTTTGGCAAAACTGAATCACGCAAAGAAATGATACATATTCATAATACACAGTATAAAGCAGTGTGCATTTGAAATAATAGAAAATCGTAAAGAATTACTAATTCGCAGAGAATAAACGAGAATAGGTTCACTTCGATAGGATTACTAGATACCAGAAGATGAAATGGATATGAAAAAAAGTTTTTAATTAAGAGAAATGTTACGCACACACAATTAGAAACCATAAATATTTTACTTTTGTATATCTTATTAAAGATCTTTGTGACCAGATTTAATAAGAAAAAAAGTTATTCAAAGATGTATTCTCCATTATCTTTATTTCCATGAACTTAGCATTTTCAGTATGATTTTGTTCTCAAGAATGCAGAAATGAAATACATCACAAGAAATGTATTTCATGTTATATTAAGTTAAGAATATACTCTTGACGAACTCTATTTTCAGTCGGCAGTCTGTTCGACTACTTTGTCCTCTGACATCGCTTTTCCTGTGTTTCTTTTTTAGGTATATCTGTAAGGTAGACAGGTTTTTGGGGTGAGAGGGGGCTTAAAAAGGATGTTATAGTAAATTGAGAAGTTTTAATTTATTAGAATTATGGTTACCCCAAAAGTTGCTTTAGACCTGCAGCTTATACATTTGGGATACGCTATTGATGTATAATATTAAAAATGTACTTTTTGATATTATTGCGACAATAACGAAAAATGAAATACAGTCAAGCAAATTACAAATCGCCTCAGTGAATGAGTATTTGTTCCGTTTGAACTGGGACAGCATCGTGAACCCAAACAGGCACGAAAACCTTTGTAGGTGGAACGGTACTTCAAATGAAGATACACAATATTTGTTACTTTTAAGATGGCTGCCGGAGAGAGGGCAAAACAAAACTTTCTAGATGTCCAGGAAGAGCAGGACAAGTTCTGTCCTGCTCTTCCTGGACATCTAGTAACTTACACTTCGAATATATTGCTGTTGCAGTGGTTAGTACGAAATAAAATAAATCCACATAGATATAAATATAATGATTTAAAGTATATTTGAATGCTAGGCAGAATACAGAATATGCGTTGGGTTGATTTACTTTTGAGAGCCACGTTTGTGCAGATAATGGGATAAATGTGCAGGTAACAAGTACCCAAAGGACTCAGATTTGGATACCAGAAGGTTACCAAATGAAGAACTGGTAGAAGACAGGTGGAAGATTCGCCTTAAAGGCCATCCAGTCTGTTATTTAATGTGCATAGGTTATAGCTCCCCTGAACATGGTGCCACGACTTAATATTCCATTATTTACAAGCCCACTGGTGTCCCTTTATTATTGAGGCTATAATGTGAGTTACGGGAGCTAAATCTCAACACTAGCACATTTGAGACTCGAACCTGGGACTTCAGATTACGAATTTGGAATGCTACCAATCTAGTCAATCCCCAGCTCCTAAAAGAATGCAGAAATTAGATGAAATAGGTCTTCTACAAAGGGTGAACCTTTACAAAAAACATTTCTCACAAACAAAAAGGTTTTATAGTGTAGAAGGAAAGCTCTAGAACAAATCACGAATGCCAATATAGTTCATATGATAAATTTTCTAAAAACTTTGAGATCTTTCCGCATTCACTGAAACCACTCAGTCAGCTTCATCCAGTGTTATCTCTACATTCGTCTTACATATTATATAAATCATTTCTCTTTTCACTATTGTTTGCACTATTTTAAATAATATATATTCGTTTGTAGGTTTCATTTTATGTATCAATTTCTTTTTATATCTGTGCTGCTCTACGAGGCGACCTGTACCTTGGCTTTACTGTAACCCCCTGCATGAAATAAATTATTATTATTATTAGAGCACGTCATTGATTCATTTGGTTCTTTTAATGGCTTAAGAAACACTAATAACGTAACTGTGTGAGCAAACTAATGCATTTTTGGAACACTGTTTATTCTTATGTCAAATCTAAATATTGTGCGTGCATAAAATGTTTATCACATACTTATACTTTTTTATTATCATTACTATTCCAGGAAAGTTTACAGATTCCTGAAACAACTACAGAGACTACGCCGTTGTGAAAATGGAAAGTTATAGACCTGCTTAACTGTCAGGCCAAAGAAGAGTTTCAGTCTCTTGTGGTCCTTTCTACCACATCCTTGGTTAATGCCTATTGATACGCAAGTGGACGCAGACAGTTTGTAATGAAAAACCTGTCAAACCAAGATGTCAAACATTAGACAACGTGTCGTACTGCATCGTCATCTGACGTATCATCTCCGTTGGGCTTTTGTGAAGCGCATCGTATAAAAGCCGAAACACGATGCTTTGTGTGAAAAATTAATAACACCATAAAAAGCATCGAGGACACTTCAGAAACAAGCTCATTTGAATTCCGTTCCCGTCCTATCGTTACGAAAATGTATTCCCACCTGGAGGAAATCTGCTTCACAGTGGCGTATTGCGTTTCTATGAAACTCAAGAGAACTCTGTAGGGATGTTGTTCCCAGTGGATTATTTTTACTTAAGAAGGCTTGGTGCTATTATAACGAATTTTATGCTGACTATTGATAAAAGGACAAGATTCGTGAAAACAAGTGTGAGCCACTTTCTGATAACGTATTGTACAGATTCTAATTAAGAAATGCATTTGCATTGGACCGTGGAATGTGTAAGTAAAATATTAGATAAATAAGATTTTGCTCATAACAAAAGGACCCTGTTGCTTTATATATATATATATTTCATTTGTGAAAGCCTTTGGGATTTTCGATTTAAAACTGAAATGAGATGAATCACGCGGTTTCGTATGTCAGAAAATAATTGCGTAAAGAATTTCGATACAATACGATGAAAAGATTTGAAGGGAACAAATGAATTCCACGGAAATCGATTCACTAACTTTATGAAAAGTCTTCAGCTTGTGTGTGACATTTATAGCTTATTTTAGCTGCAGTGTAAGGAATCGCTTAAGTTACCTCAATGTTTTGACATATGCGAGATATTAACTCAAAATCTTATTACTAAATTACGCTTTATTATTCACGATGTGACAGGGTGCTATTGAACAATGCAAAAAGAAAGTCGTGTAAGTATATTTTCTCTCTTTCTGCAACAATGTGACACATAAGAAAAATCTTGATTGGATTTCATGATTTTATCTTTGCTAGCCATCAGTGAAAATAACTTTTAATGAGATTTGATGCACAATAATAATCATGCGCACTACTACTTGGTGCCTGTATGTATGAAATAAAAATCAATTAAATTTCATTAAACTGCAAAAAAATTCAATATGTAGAGACATGGCTGATACATAAGAAACATTATGAATATATGTGCTGAAATAATGTAGAATCTCACTGTTTTACTATTTCAAGTAAATAAGAGTAACAAAAAAGAAAGGTAATGTAGAGTCATATTTTTTTTAATATTAATTAGAAAAAGAGAAAAAGTGTTACTAAAAACCCATGGTGATAAAATGGGTCAAACTCATTAATGTTGATTTCCTGATGCAAGAAAGTAAACTGCTCAAAGTAACAAAATATAAAAGTGAATAAGCCATTAAATGGGATGTTATAAGATATTTTTAATTGAAGCAATGGAATATTATTTGTGGGTTTATATCTCCAATAATAGTTTTTCGAACATTAATGTGATGACTACACAAAATATATTACGAAGAAAAACGAACTGCAACATAACTTTCAGCTAATTCCGTCCCGACGTAGTAGAAAGTAATGTTCAACACCATAACCCATTTTACATGGATGGATTTTAAGAGCTGATTTGAAAACTACTTTTGATGCAATTTATTCAAAATGCATTAAATAATAAATATATTGTAACTCGCTATTAGTCGACTTTCCTTCCAAATTTAACTCTGGTATATTTTCATGATTAAAACCAAACTGAAACCGAATTTTTTGACAAAAAAGCAAATTGATTTCTTTGAAGCTAGTATTAAAATGTGCACTCTAAGGAAACAATACTTTATGAGTTCAAGTTACATTGATTGACGCTGAATTAAGAGTATTATTAGATATGGACATGCAACAGGTATTCACATACTTGGATTATGATAATGTTGAAACGCATTGACGATTATTTACATCTAATTAAAGAAATAATTATTATGTATACAGAGTAATGTGTTGTATAATTCATAAAGCGAGAGCATATACGAGATAAAACTAAATGAACACTGCCACAAGTAACAACATATTGTTTTTTTTTTTTTTTCAAGTTTGAAAGTTCACTGGCATAACATATATTGCGAAAAAGGAAAAGTTTCACTTGGCATACGTAACTGAATGTCAGCAAAAGAGATTTGAAGAAACATAGATGATTTTATTACGCACAGATTCATGTATGGTTTTCTATACATAAAGACTGATCTTGTAAAAACGACAGATTCAGCAGTTACATAGAACGAATTCATATTATTCAGTACCTATGTTGTTGAACTGTAACGACATGAAGCCATATAAACGTGGTAAGTCAATGAAATATTGTCTATGCTCTGATATGTTGATTTAAACCATAAAACCTGTAGATTGCTTTCACTTCAACGAACTTTTACATTTAAAGAATTTGAAACAAACATTGATTTTGTTTTATTATAATTATCTGTGAAATAAAAGGTATTAGAAATTTTAAGTCAATAAAATTTATATATATATACAGTTATTTACGAAAATTTTGACTTTACAATCATCATCATCCTCAAGCAGCCACGGGCTACGAAGGTCCAGCTAGAATGTGCAGTTTAATTCTCCAAGCATATTTGTCCTGAGCTACATCTGCTGCATCCGCCACTGCACACCAATTCTAACAAGGTCCTGTTTAACACTGTCTGCCCACCGCATCCTAGGTCTCCCCCTCTTTCTGAGGCCTTTATGCACACTGTTCATAACCCTATTCGCCAATCTATAATTATCCATACGGGTAACATGGCCAAACCAGCGGAGTCTCTCTATACATAATATGCTGCTTAAAGGAGTGTAAAAAAACTTTTTTTTGCTTGCAATTTTTGTTTTGAAATGCAAATATTAGAATTTAAACAATTGAGAACATTGGACGTGTTTATAATTAGCAGTTTCATCAATTATCATATATCGATATATTACCAATTGCACAGATATGATGCATGAATTAATTCTACAAACGTGAATTAACTACAATTAACAGAAGGCAAAGTTTATACTATCCATAAAATCCACTACTGAAAACGTTTTCTAGCATTTAAACTTTTACTATACCTATATATTAAGTGATCTGTAAATGGTAGGGAGTCACTGGAGGGAGAGCTATGCACTAATCCCCTGTGATGATGCATAGAACCGGCCAGGCCTAGCACCTAATGTCCCACAACGCCTTCTCGTGGTGCAGACCGTTAGTACCTTTCAAAAGAGATACTCTCTTGTGGAAGTGAACGGAAGGGGAGGGCTGCCAGATTAGTGTGGCCTACTGATCTGGACAACTATGGCTACTTTTCTTTTTTTCTACCCTGCTGAGGAGTGGTCAACCACACAGGGTCCTAGTGCTGACCATATAAACCCACTGGACTGGACAGATATATGGCTCTGAGCTTGATTATGGATCCTGATTTTGCTGCACTGGTGGGCTTCTGTAGAGGGAAAATCTTCTGTTTGTTTGTGGGTTGACAGCCCCAAGTGAATAGATTCAGAGGATATGTTTATCAGCTGGTGGATAATCCTGAGCAGAAATCATCGCAGGCACCTGAACTCTTTGCTTCTATTGGCATCGTCAAATTCTACATTGGAGGAAGTCTTCCAGTGTAGATGGCTTCAGCCTTTAGTAGTGGGGGAACGGGTTTTTGCCCCATGTCTGCGATTAGGGGCTATTTGATATTGTCTGCATTCCCTCTCTAAATAAACATAGTTTCTTTAAACATCCCACTAACCATTTTCTCTCCATAGGTAGTTGGAATGTAAGGACTCTGCACAGAGCTTTTTCTCTTGATGTCCTCACACAAGAATTCCACCATTATAATTTAGATATTCTCGGCTTGCAAGAGACCAGATGGACAGATAAAGGTCAGATTCTTAAAAATAATCTTAAATTTCTCTTTTCAGGGAGGGACGACAATAAGCATCACCAAGGCGTGGGTCTGCTTCTCAGCAGACACGCTAGTGATACTCTTCTAGGATATGAGTGCATTAATGAAAGGTTTCTTACAGCAAAATTTCAGACAAGCGTTAAAGACTTGAATGTTATCTGCTGTTATGCCCCCACTGAGGATGCCGATGAGGATGAGAATGATAGGTTTTATGAACAACTTCAGGATATTTTGAATTCTGTCAAGAAAGGAGATATTACCCTTGTTCTTGGTGACTTCAATGCCAAAGTTGGTACTGACTCTAACCTTTGGGGAGGAGTAATAGGCCCTTTTGGTATTGGTAGCTGCAATGGCAATGGGCAACGTCTCCTACAGGTCAGTAAACCCAATGGATTCAGAATAACTAACACTTATTACAAACAACGCGACATACATAAGTACACATGGGTTTCATCTGATGGGCTGCATAAGAATATGATTGATTACATATTAATTAACAGCAAATGGGCTAGTTCTGTTAGGAATACCAGGGCATATAGGGGAGCTGAAATTTGATCTGACCATTACCTTGTTAAAACTGTGTTGCAACTTAAACTTAAAAAGTGTGCTAGGGTTAAAAAATTTACTTTTAATACTGAAGCTCTGAAAGATCCAGTTATAGCCAAAGCTTATCATGATAGGTTACTTAGTCATTATGACAGTCATGGTTTGCTTACTACTGAAGTTGAGGAAGAATGGGATCATTTTAAACAGGCTTTTTCGGACACTAACAGTACTCTTTTAGGAAAAAAGGAGCAGAAGAGACAGAATTATCTGAGTGATAAGGCACTTGAGCTTATTTTGGAAAGAAAGAACTGCAGGAATGTCCTTAATCAATACCCTACTAGTCCTAATAGAAAGGATTACAGAGAGCTTAATAAACGTGTAAAGGATCAGATAGCTACTGATAAGAATCTTTGGCTTGATGGTTTGGCTGACAAAGCCGAGGAAGCAGTTAGACAGCACAACAGCAGAGAGCTGTACCAGATAGTTAATGTTTTATGTGGTAGAAAACGAACAGGTATACAGGGATTGAAGGATAAACAAGGTAAGGTTATAGAAGGTGAGTATTCTGTCATGGCTAGGTGGGCTGAGCATTTCAGTGATGTTCTAAACAATGTAGTTAGTTCTACTCCCATTGTTTGCAATGATGATAGATGCATTGGTGGCTTTAATGTTGGCCCTATAACACAATCTGAAGTTATTTTGGCTGTTTCTAAACTTAAACTACATAAATCCCTAGGGGTAGATGGAATTACTACGGAAATGCTTAGAGCTGGGAATGTTTCGGTTACCACTTGGATGACTGAAATTCTGAATATCTTTTATGATAAAGGCATGGTTCCTAAGGATTTTACCAGAGCTATTGTTATCCCTATTTTCAAAAAAGGTGATCGCAGTTCTTGTGATAACTATAGGGGTATCAGCCTACTCTCTGTTCCAGGTAAAGTTCTTTCCATGATTGTGCTTAATAAAATTAAGAATCTGGTTGACAGTCAATTGCGTGATGAGCAATGTTAATTCAGAAGTGGTAGGGGATGTGTGGATCAGATATTTTCACTTAGGCAGATTCTTGATAAATGTTTTGACTTTCAGAAACCTTTGGTTGCTAGCTTTGTTAATTTCAAAAAGGCTTTCGACTCTGTTGATCGTCATAATTTGTGGTTGATTGTGAAATCATATGGTATACCTGACAAGTTAGTTAACATAATGAAAGCTCTCTATAATAACACTGAGTCGTGTGTGAGAGTTGGTAAGGCTTGTAGCAATTGGTTTAGCATTACTTCTGGTGTTCGACAAGGGTGTATTTTGTCCCCTTTTCTCTTTAGCTTGGTTATTGATTATGTTATGCGAAATTCACTTCAAGGGAAGATTTTGGTCTTAAATGGGCTGGAGATACGAAAATTTCTGATTTAGATTATGCTGATGATTTAGCCCTTTTGGCAAATGATGTTGATGAGATGAACTCTTTCATTCGAGCTGTTGATGAGACTGGTAGTAGAATAGGTTTGTTTATAAACAGAGAGAAAACTAAAGTGATGAAAATTGGTCAGGCAGGCTGTGATTCAGTTAATCTGAATGGTTGCAGTCTTGAGCAGGTGTCACAGTTTAATTATCTTGGGAGCTATGTAACAGATAATTGTGATGTGCGGCATGAGATTAACAGACGAATAGGGATTGCTGCTGGGACTTTTAAGAATCTATGGAGTGTGTGGAGAAATAGGCGTATACACCTAAAGACTAAAATTAGACTGTATAATAGTTTGGTTCTTTCTAGGGTTAGTTATGGTAGTGAAACTTGGACACTTTGTAAACAAGATAACAGGAAACTAGATGCTTTTGATTCCAGATGCTTACGCAATATCTTGGGCATTAGGTGGTTCAACTTTGTAACTAATGATGAGGTTAGGCAAAGGAGTTTGCAACCTCCTTTAAGCAGCATATTGTGCAGAGAGAGACTCCGTTGGTTTGGCCATGTTGCCCGTATGAATAATTATAGATTGGCGAATAGGGTTATGAACAGTGTGCCTAAAGGCCTCAGAAAGAGGGGGAGACCTAGGATGCGGTGGGCCGACAATGTCAAAGAGGACCTTGTTAGAATTGGTGTGCAGTGGCCAGATGCAGTAGATGTAGCTCAGGATAGACTTGCTTGGAGAACTGAATTGCACGGTCTGGTTGGACCTCCGTAGCCCATGGCTGCTTGATGATGATGATGATGATGGTGGTGGTGGTGGTGGTGGTGGTGGTGATGATGATGATGATGATGATGATGATGATGATGATGATGATGATGATGATGATGATGATGATGATGATGATGATGATGTATTAAGTAACTATAATTTTACCATTTACAGTATCATTTCCAGATCTGAGTGATTACAGGACATAGCAGTTTACTTACATTTTGGGTTATCAGTAACACTAAAGTTGGACCGTTTTCTACGCCTTCTTTATTATTTCGTTATTTCTCCGGTTCCTCTCTTCGGTTCAATTCACTTAAAACGCTCTTAGAAAACTAGTCATATTTGGTATAGGTCAATCGTAATAGAAATACACAGCTGGTCAATTTGTTATTAACACCTCATCGTGCGCGAAGTACCGGGAAACAAGCCAATGTATGCAAATTTTCTTACTCACATAAGAATCCGACATCACTCTGAAGTCCTATAAAAGTCGTAAGGAATAATTGAAAGCGACGTCGAGTGAGACATCAGTAAAAAGGCTGATCTGACTGATTTCGAAAGGGGGTAATCCTTGTAGCACGATTGGTGGGAGCATCGTTAACGGAGGTGATGGAACTGAGCGGAAAATTACGGGCAAAATATCCCAAGTGTGCGGAAAATGGCAGCAGTTTCAAAACACTTACTCCAGTCATGGCAAATGAGGGAGAAAAAGGCAGCAGTTTCAAAACAATTACTCCAATCATGGCAAATGAGGAAGGAAAAAGGCACCGATACGTAGAAGTGGACGTGTGTTGGCACAACTAAACGGCAAAACAGATATGCTATAGTTCATCGGCTGAGGGAGATGACCGCTAGCAATACTTCAGAACCCATTTTAATGAGAACTATGGGCAGAGAATTGAAAACTTTGAAATTTGGGAACTGCAGCAAAAGAAGGTACTCCCTTCACAAAAGATGTAGATAACCTAGAAGCTGCCTCAGGCTTGTATTAGTTTCTCATACAACATATAAACACATACACAAGGACTCGCCGCTGGCATAGTAGTCAGGTACGCTAACCACTAGACCAGGTAGGGCTGTGTGTTAAATTAGTACCAGTATTAGGTAGGTGTTCACAATAATTTAGTCATATAGTACACCTCTTATGCGGGCACAACATGACCAGTGTATGCGTGTGAATGTGACATATTTTAACCAAGGATGAGTTTTAGAGGGAGGGAATGTATCTTTAATCCCTTCCAGAATCATATTGGTTGTATGGATAAAAAAAAACACGTTGAATGCCGTGACGTAAGGATCTCTATATATGTACCTCCTAACAGATGCCCAGTTTTTCTACGATTCTTCTTTCCTCTTTGAGACCTATGTGACCTAACAGTTTTCCTTATTCTGTTTCAAATCAAAGAAAGAGACCATTTACTGACTCCCTAACATGACATAATAATTATCTCTATTTAATACCATATTACCCTTCTAAACTCAACGAATTAAATGATCCATAAAATAAATGCATTTCATGAATCTACTTCAGAATAATAAGTTGTTTTCACTTTGTCGCAAGGCTCTGTTCTGGACAGCTGTTGCCAGCAAACAGAGACCTCCTGTCAAGAAAACGCAGCGGTTTTTTAACTTCCACAGTCAAAATGATTTTCTGCACTTGGAATATTATTTGACGTCAGACATGATGAAAATGGTTTTTATAACTCATATTTCATTCATTTCCCATAGTGAATAAGGTGCAAGAGCATTCATAACGGAGGTGATGGAACTGAAAGGGAAATTACGGGGCAAAATACATCAAGTGTATACAGAAAATTGCAGAAGTTTCAAAAACCTTACGCCAATCATGACAAATGAGGGAGGAAAAAGTCACTGATAGTCATAGATAGGCGTTTGTTGGCACAACTAAGCGGCAAAACAGAGTTGCTACAGTTCATCTGCCGAGGGATATGACAGCTAGCAAGAACCCATTTCAATGAAAATTGTGTGCAGAGAATTGAAAACTTTGAAATTTAGGAACTGCAGCAAAAGAAGGTATTCCCTTTATGAAGGCGGTAGATAACCTAGAAGCTGTCTCAGGCTTGTACTGTTTCTCATACAACATACAACACAAGGACTCGCCACTGGCACAGTACCACTAGTCAGTGGTACTATGCCAGTGGCGAGTCCTTGTGTTTGTATGTTGTATGACATGTTGTATTGTTGTTGTGCGTGTCCTTTTCCTGCCCTACCTGGTCTAGTGGTTGGCAGGTACGCCAGTTAGTAAACCAGGTCGGGCAGGAAAGGATAAAACTTCAATGTATTCATAGATGAGAATGGAACCTACGGACCTCAGGATGCAAGCCTGGCCACTTAACTTACTTTTACACATTCAGTTTCGAGAAAAGAGTTCGTAAAGACAAATTCCAAGTTAATCTTAAAATTCCAAGGGAGCGATTGTACGACCAAAAAAATCTTGACTTGGATCTGAAATGACCTTAACTATTTTCGATATCATTAATAGCAATAAAAATGTTCGTATATATTTAATCTTAATATACTTTCGTATGGTACACTGTTGTCCAAAAATTATGTTATAACACTATCTTATGTGAGGTGGATATTGGCTCAGATGGTACCGAGCCATGCTCGTAATCTTCAGTTCCCAGATTCAAGTCTTAATCGTACCAGTGTTTTATCTGCATTAAATTCATATCCTGCCCCCGGTCATAAACGGTAACACCAATAGACTTAGAAAGACTTCATTTCTTCGTATGGGATATTAAGAGGTGTCCCCATGTACATAAAAATTATACCCTATGAACGTTAAAAGTAGTTTAATCCGCTAAGATTATATCCGCTAAGATCGTTAAAAGTAGTTTAAATGATCTTAGCGGGAGACTAATCTGTCTCCTAACAGCTGTCCAATGGCTCCTCTCAATTTTCTCTAAGTTTTTGTGAGTTTTTCTGACTACTCTGAGAACTTTTATCTGCACAAAACTGACGCTCAGAACTTAACCCACCTTACGTCAAAAGGACACTAATTTCAAAGCTAGAATACCTTCTAATATAAGCATTTTTAATATTAAAATGTAACTTAAGCTAAAGATATCAATCGAATCTATTAAAATTTCGATTTCACGCTTTTCAATATCAGTTTCGTATTATATGGTTGATGAAAGTTGGAATATTTAACAGCAATAATACGTCTTAACAAACTTTTAATAATTGGTGAATATTATGAAATGCCATCCGAATTTCCAAATATATATAATTTTACTCAATGTTTTAAAATTATATATATTATTTCAGTTTTATTTAACTTCTGAATGAATCTATTTGTACTACTGTTTTTAAATATAAAAACTTTCATAACTCTTTGAATACTGAAAGAATATTGTTTAAAAACGAGATTTAAATAGATTTGATGGGGATGTTTAATTTATCCCCACTCATATTTTTCTACAAATTCTTATTTTAGAAAATTGTGAATTTCGAATTTAGATCAACATGTACAGTGGTTGTTACCAACTTCAGTCACAATATACACTGAGAACAGTGTATTTTTAAATATATCATTATTTCATGATTCAAGCAAACAAAATATAAACTCCCAAATGAAATATGTAAAATTTAACATATTTAAAAATGTAATATACTCAAATGTGTGCTTCTAAAATACAATTTGTACGCAGGCGAATTTAAACATATGAAAATCCTTGGTATAGTCCATTAATGCATGGTCAAAATTAAAATGGAAAGCGATTTCATTCAGTTCAGAGCAAACCATATTAATGTTTAAATTTATCTAACTCAGAGGAATATGAATAAATATTAAAGTAACCTCAAAGAAATTAATCTGAAGGCGTTTAAAAATTCTGTTTAATACCTTGAGGGTAACTTTCAATTCCACTGAGACAAGACTCAGACTTATTTTAATTCATCACATGGATGCAATAAATAATCCCAATAGCAAAGAGAAATCACAAAATGCAAATAAAATTCTAAATCCCGTTTAAAAGTTTGTGTTTCGCAAAAGATTCGGATTGCAGAATTTAATCTGTATCGTTGGGGCTTGATAGGGCACTGACACTTCACATTTTTGTTTTACTTTATCCTAGTAAATATTCTTCTGCACTACATTCTGTATAGAAAAGAACTAGAAAGTGAAACAAGAAGAAGAACTAGAAAGTAGAACAAGAACTAGAAAGTGTTCGTCTCTTAAGCAAGGTGTTTTGTTTGCAGCGTTGCTACCGTTAAAAATAAGATTAAATATAGAAAAATTAAAAGACGTAAATAAAGTACTTTAACACGTTGCCACCTTTTGGAGATATTGAAATATTACTACACAGAAATCACAACATTAAAAAAAAGGATGAAGGCAGTAAGAAAGCGATGTAATATTTTTTTTTTCTTATGGCCGAGTGGTTAGCGTGCTTGGCTACTGATCTATGGGACCTGGGTTCGAGCCCCGGGTAAGGCATGGACGTTTGTGTTGTTTTTCTGCTGAGGGCCTGCCATCCTCTCAGGCATATAAACTGACAGGCTCCTGTCAGACCTCTGTGGCAAGCAGATGCTTGAGGGGGTATTCATTCATTCATTCAAGAATAGTTTAAACTAATGATTGTTCTTTTTAATATCTCTATGGTTGATCTCTGTCAAATATTCTATGTAAGAATGATATGCTGGAAAACTGTGAAGAACAAAGTGTAAATTGATTGTAAGCCTAATACTTATAACTCTTTCAAATTCTGAATACCTAGGAAATGTAAAATATAATAACCTAATATTAAATATGCAGTACTAATAATTTTTCGTATTATTTTGATAATTATCTAACTCTTTCTATTTTAAGCACCTTAGGTTTACAGATTTAATTTTGATTAACAGTTCGTCAAGAGAGCACTTTATAACCAAAAAGATAAAACCCAGAAAATATTCGTCACATAGATTGAGTAAAATTGAATGCTTTCACTGATTTCTGAATCTGTTTTCATTTCAAAGAAACAAAATTGTTTAATTTTAACGTTCATAATGCAGTGCGTCGGCGGCTCATGAGCATACGTGTCATCGGTGGGAGGAAGAGGGAGATCAAGAAGTCAGTTGCATCACCCCAGCAGAAAAAAAGTGTTGGAAATTTAATTTATATTGGAATAATATCAGGCGTATCAAATATTAATAATTTGTCCTTAACGAAATATAATCCTATTTTTCATGCTTTCTGTTTTTCGGAAACGTATGGATTATTTTTATTTATCAACATAAAAAATTTCTTTTTACATGTACTTTGTGCGTTTAGGGGCGCATAAGTTGATAATCAATCCTGAATTAGTCTGTAAATTAACACAAGTAACTCGTTGTACAAGAATTTCAAAGCGCCTGATTTGAAAATGAAACTGATTCGATTCGAAACATCAGTTCCGATCCAAAAAATATACTTTCTTAGCAGTTTATAGAGATGCCATTTCAGATTTGTTCTGAAATATTAATCCTTTACACTCCTATGTTGACAATACAATCGATATGTCTGCACTTTATTAATGTCATATCGATACTCTAATCTATCTAATTTGTAGGCATATATTACAACGGTTCTCAATCTTTCCTTAGTTGCGGACATGTCAAAAGTTTGCCAAGCAGCTGCAGGCCCCTTCGAAATTTTAACAAGAAGCTGCGTACGACCCATAAACAATCGGCGTATTAATTTTTAAATTATCGGTAGGGGTAAGATAATCATTCATCTAAACGTATTTTTATGTAATATCTCAAGTTTCAGAATTAAATATAAAAATAGCTCATATTTTTAAAATGCAAAAAAAAATTAAAAAAGATAAGAAATTTTCTTACTATAATTTCCTTTTATACCATGATGTAGCCTTATTGGTACTTATGACAATGACTTTTATTAATCCAAAACCTGTACTTTTCTTTCTTTTAATATTAATCAATATCGGGCTCTAATATCTAAAGTTTATCAATATCAGACTCTAAAGTTTATCAATATCAAACTCTAAAGTTTATCAGTATCAGATTCTAAAGTTTATAACATCAGACTCTAAAGTTTCTAATATCGGACTCTAATATCTAAAGTCTATCAACATTGGGCTTCACTATCAAATTTTTATCAATATCGGGCCCTAAACAAATTAACACCGCGGACCACCTGCTATGGCTTCACAGACCATATGTTGGGAACCAACGATATAATCGACACTTTACTACAGACCTTCGCCCGTCTATTGACTGTCGATTTGGTTATACATAAATGATTTTATTGCTTTCGGGCTTTTCTTTCAAAGGAAAGCGTGTTGAATTTTGCAGAAATAATAAATAAAACAAATAGTCTGTAAGCAAATTTGAAACAAATACTATAATGGAAAGGACTACACCTTTTAAAGAGGCAGATTCTCAAAGGAGATTTACAGATCTAATAAAAAGATCGCAATAGGGTAAAAATAAGAAGCAATTTCTCTTTGGAAATAACAAATTTCAAATATGAAAACAATTTAATTGGAAAGTGCTGAATATTTTTTAACAGTAAATAAATATTATTTATCAATTTTAAATTGTTTAATGTATTAAGAAATAGTAAACGTTTCAATAATGCATGAAACTGTATGCTTTGAATTCATGGAAGATACTCTGCTTATAAATATGCAGTACATATCTAAAATAACATTTAATATTTTGCCATTTGTAGACAGATCGAACCTAAATTCTCAGCTGTTACTAGATCTGTGGGTTTTTGTAAGTTGTTTTCTACTTGAAAGTGTTTCTACGTTTAATGTTGCTGTAGACGTAACATACCAGTATCTTTATAGCTGTGGAAAAAAAAGTTGTTAGCAGTGATTTTTCCATCCCATGTCAATGTCTCACTTCTGTTTCTATTGACAGAAAGTATCTGCTTCCCGTTCGGTTCACCGGTGACTTGGAATGCTGCAAAAAAGCATCCTATAACCTCTGGGAGACTTGGATGCGAATAAAGACCCATCCGCGTTGCTGGGAGTTCATTGTGATCGATTTTCGCTACAACGCAGTTCCTTCTGTATTCCAACGTGTCATCCAAAACTGTTTCTCAAGTCAGAAAGGAAAAGCTTACCGAAAAAAAGAAAAGAAGAGAAAGACGAAAGGTTAGAGTCTCGCGGATTGAAAATGAAAGAGCGAAAGTTGGAAAAAGTCTGTCAGAAATGTTCTTAGCGTATCAACGTCTCCTCCCAATTATATACGATCTGGTGACGCAAAATGCGCCCAGTCTATTTTGTGACAAAACTACACGAACGTTTCTCCAATCCAATTTTATCCGATTTCAAAGGCCGGAGATATCAATGAGAAACTCACTATGCCATATGTGAGAAATGTGGAAGCACAATTCTGTTTCGGAAGTGATGAACACAGAAGCGCTTGTTGTGTGATTTTATATTTGCAGAAAATTCTCCACGGTACTCAGTCAGTGCCTTTACTAGAATAATAAAACAACATGAAAAAAGACTCACTTTATGGATATCTTTGTCAGATTAAAAAAAGACATAAATATTAAAATGAAAAAAAAAACAAAAAAAAAACAACTAAATAATGAGGACTAAAAAAAGCAGTTGTAAAAACGGAGGGTGTATACGTCCATATGTTATTGAAATACCCTGAAGTCAAGATATTTAAGGGTATACAGCATAAGTTTTCGAATGTAATGTTTTTATATAAAATATTTCCAATTCTCACTCCATTTGTGTCTGTAGTCGTTCCTTTCGCGATGAAATGAAATAGTTCAAAGTTAAACAGTGATCGCAAAAAAAGAGCAACTTGCTGTTTAAATTTTTATATACCTGTTATCAATATTGACTAAGACATAATAAGAGCTTATTTTCTGCTGAAATGTTACCTATTTTTAACTAAGAATTAAAGAGGAAATTCAAATAACTTGTTGGTGCGAAGTTTGAAATTTTTGTACATTGTTAAATTCAATGGAAAATTTACTAGGTTAAAAATAATAGTTTTCCGATGAAGTTTGATTGAGTTTGTTGACTGAGCTCTTAATTGTTCCTCAATCAATGAATGATTTATTGCTGGTTTATTGACAAGTGATTGATAGCTCTATCAACCAGTGATCTATGAGAAATGTCAATGAATCAACTTGTTTCAGTCAGGACCGGATTGAAGAGGAGGACCAAAATGTTACCTTCCGCCCCAAAAAAAAAAGGGGGACCCCATTTGACATTAATACCTAACATTATTTTAAATATAATATATTTTTGAACTGTGAAATATTTCAAATTAGTAACAACATTATTATACTTAAGGGTAGGTGGTATAAAATATATGTTTTTATTTGTTTACTCATTTATTTATGCTTTATTTACGATAACATGCGGAGACACCCCATCAAATCGTAAAGTTTCCCCAGTCTAAGAATTCTTTAATTCAGTTCAGGTCTCAGTTGGTTTCATGAACGCTTCACCACTTCTTTTAGTTTCCCCAAACAGAGCAATACATGAAGGAATAATGTCTGTGCTTTATCACTACTTCGTTAGTATAAGGAACGAATATTTTAAAACTTAATCTTGTGGAAAAGAAGATTAGCATATCGGATCTGAATAGAGTATTTAAAGCTCACATTAAAAATGAGATAGTGATTTTATTCTAGAATTTTTGTTTTTCACTGTAATTTATTTAAGCTTCTGTCATTTTTTTAAAAAAAGAAACTATTTTTAATGCTTCAGTTTTCACAGATAGATCGCGAACTCTATGAGTATGGAAAAAAGTTCCCATGAAACACAAGATTAGTAATACTATTATAGCATTTTCTATTCTCAATATAAAACGTTTAAGTGGCTGCAATATTTTACGAAACTAGAAGGATAACATGTCGCCTCCGGCGAATATAAAATCCTCGCTTTAAGCGAAAATGTCGTGTTCCATTTTTCGAATTTCACACTATTTAACGGAAATAATTTTTACTAATGGATAATTAGAAAATATAAAAAATAAAACGTAATAAGCATATCTCATTTATCCCTTAAAATGAAACAATGAAATTTTCGTATCCTCTAGGATTAAGGGGCAAATTATCCAACTTGTATAAAATAATTTTTTTTATTTTTAATATATTTAAATATTATCAAAATTTTTAAATTAAGTGCTAAATATATAAAAATAAGATCGAATTTAATCAATTAATTAAAATTACATGTGACAATTACTCTGTTCTTTAATATGATCTATCACCAGAATTATTAATTTCTAGCGTAAATATATCGTTTGTAATATTACTTCAAGTTTTATATTTTTCACGGTACCCCGTCAAAATAGCCCAAGACTAAATAGCCCCGACAAAATAGCCTATTCTAAAATAGCCCAAGACTAAATAGCCCCGACAAAATAGCCTATTCTAAAATAGCCCAAGACTAAATAGCCCCGAAGAAATAGCTTAGCCTATTTAAAATCCAAAGTAAAAATCCAACTTGCGCGTCGGAAAACGCGCGTAATATGTCTTCCTATACTTTGGTAAAATGAAGGTAACTTTGCAACAAGTTGCGTTGAGTGCATCTATAATTAGAAATATTATAGTAACAAATGAGTCACGTGACAGGCACATAGCTCACCGGTAGGCGGAGCCATGTGATTTAGTTTTAGTATTAAAACCAATGCTTCTAGTTTAGCTTCTAGTTTTAGTTTTTTGTTCGCACGTGGCGCACGTGTGTCTTGCGGGAGTCGTTGCAAGAGATCTCTAACGGAAATAAGTAAGTTATTTTAATATCTATTTTACCGGATGCGTTTTTTTATTGATATAATATAGAACTATTTAACAGATATTAACTGATAATCCGTTATTATTTGTGTTTTGCAAGAAAAATGGAGAAAATCTCGTCGCAAAAAGGGAAAGATCTGCTGCTGAAAGATGGTCATCGATATCGCAAGGCTAGGGAAAACCGGGATGAAAGTACATCGTGGAGGTGTGTAGTTCCGACTTGTAAAGGGCGTCTAAGAACATTGGGTGCTGACTTCCGGGTCGTGACGGAACACAACCATGCGCCAAATCCAGCTAAAAATCAGGCATTGAAATGCGTTTCTGAAATGAAACATAGAGCACAGAGTGCTGTGGAGAAGCCTAGGCAAATATATCAAGCCTGCACAAGTGGAATATCTTTGGAAGCATCGATTCAGCTTCCAAATTATATTGCCTCCCAGAGAGCAATAGAACGTATACGAAAAAAAAACGAATCTTCCATATCCAAATCCTGCAAGTGTTGCCAATATTGCAATTCCAGTTCATCTTCAAAGTACCACAAGAAACGAAAATTTTATTCTGTGGGATTCTGGAGAAAACGATAGTGATCGAATTCTAATGTTCGGCACTGAGGAAAATTTGAGAATATTGGAGCAGAATCATCATTGGTTTGTTGATGGCACGTTTAAAGTATCACCTGAACTGTTTTTTCAATTATTCACGATACACGGACTAATAGAAAAGTGTTGTATTCCACTGATATATGTATTGTTAAGAAATAAAAGTGAAGCAATATATGTTCGCGTATTTCAGAAACTATTACAGTTGAAGTAAACTTTAAATCCAACAAGTGTGTTAAGTGATTACGAGAAAGCGGTTCAAAACGCCGTGCAACAAGTTTTTAATAACACAGAAGTTGTTGGCTGTTTGTTTCATTTGGGACAGTGCTTATGGCGAAAAGTGCAAGAACTGAATTTAGCGGAACTTTATGTAAATAATGAAAATGTGCGTGCTTATATAAAAATGTTGTTTGCGTTGAGTTTTGTACCGGTACATGATGTTATAGGAGTATTTGAAGAATTAATTGAAAAATGCCCAAACGAACTAGACCCCATTATCGATTACTGGGAAGATACATAATATAGGACGAATAAGACGCAATCGCCGAGCACAACCACGATTTGCAATACATATATGGAATGTTCATGAGCGCGTTGTCAATGGTCTTCCGAGGACAAATAATTCGGTAGAAGGGTGGCATAGGGCATTCCAGCAAACTGTATATTGCCATCATCCATCCGTCTACAAACTCATCGACCATTTCCGAAAAGAGCAGGATATGGTAGAAATCCGCTTAACCCGTCTTGCTGCAGGTATTCGCAACCTAGATGCTAGCAAAACTAAATATGTGCAACTGAATCGACGCCTGAAAGCATTAGTGGAAAATTATGCAACTAAGGAACATATGGACTTTCTTCGTGGCATTTCACATAACCTTGAAATGTAATTTTTGTAAAGAATGTGGCAAGGAACACAAACCTTAAAGATTTGTAAAGAATTACCAAACCATATTTAGAATTTTTATTTATATGTCTGTATACAATTTTTAAAATGCGAAATTTAGAATTTAAATAGACTAAGCTATTTCTCCGGGGCTATTTTGTCGGGGCTATTTAGTCTTGGGCTATTTTAGAACAGGCTATTTTGTCGGGGCTGTTTTGTCTTGAGCTATTTTGACGGGTCACGATTTTTCACATTTAGCACCCACTAACAATGGTAAATTATGACCATTTGGAGGGCTTCAAAACTACGAATCATCATATTTCCCTAGTACCTATTCAACTCAAAAGGAAATGTTCATTAATCTCTCAAAACAAAAAGCTGCGTTTTCCTTCCACCTTGAGGTGAAGGGAGAAATTATTGCTGCCAATGTAAACTCCTTGATCATCACACTCCACCACTAAAATATCAAAGTTCTAACCCAAATAGATCATTTCAATATTATTTTAAAATTTTCAAATTTTCAATATTTTCCACCTTCAGAGAGCGAAATTAAAGCTTTCGGGAGATTCTAAAATTGTTAGTCATGTAGTTTACCAATACCTAGACAACACGAATGAAATTTAATTTATCTTAAAATAATTCGCTTTAAAAATTGCGTTCTTCCACCCCCCTCTGGGGGTAAAGATCAAAAGCATTGTTGCCAATGCAAACTTCATGATATTCACATTTCACATTCAAAATTTCGAATTTCTAACATAATTGCATCGCTTGCAATATTTGTTTGAAATGTTGAATTTTCCGCCTTTTCCACCGTTGGAGGGCTCTGTTATAGCTATAAGAAGATTTAGAAAACGCGAATCGTAATATTTCTCAATACCTATCTAAAACAAAAATAATTTTTAATTTATCTCTAAAAAACGTTCGATGTTTGCAGACACGCAGAAAGACGACAAAGTGAAAATATTAGCTCGTTTTTCCTGAAAACGGGCTGAAAGAAAGGGCTACTTAAAGCTTCAGTTTTCACAAATGTATCGCGAACTGTAATGAGTATGGAAAAAAATGAACAACATTAATAACGTAATGAAACAACATTAATAACGTTGTTTTAGCATTTTTTTTTGTTCAAGATGAACATTTCAATGACTGCCATTTGTTACATAAAAAGGTTACTTTAGTGCTTCACAATTTCCACAAATCGATCACGAACTGTATGAGTATGGAAACAAGCTCCCAATAAACACAAGATTATTAATTCAATTAATTTCCTTTTTGAATATAAAAATTTAAACAGCTATATTTTCTTATAAAAATTTAATGATTCAGTTTTCACAGATGGATGGCGAACTGTACGAGCATTTTGGATCTCGACCTCCCTGGCTTCAAATATTTTTGTTGCATTTCTAATATTCAACGGTAAAGAAAAAAAGCGAATTCATTTTGGTTTCCTGTTCAATTTGTTTCAAAATATAGCCATTCAAAAGTGCCAAAAAACCTGAAAATTTGAACTACTAAACTATATTAAAATCTTGTAACTCTCATTCTATTCATTCTAGTCATCCTAAAATAATGACATTTTTCGAATTTTAAATGTAAAATATGTTTTAAAACAAACTATCTAATGCATATTTAATAGTGAAATAATTTGTCAAGAACATTATCCAAAAAATATCAATTAAAATATTGGAGCAGTTACGTCCATCCCAAGGTTAGTAACGAGCTATTAGGAAGGTAATTAGGTTTTTAAAGAGTCTCAGGAAAAAGTCTCTACTTGAAAACTAAAGCATATATTTCTAATGAGTAACGAATTGGGAAGAGTAAAAGTATATTTTAAGGAATAAAGAAAATATAGTGATTAAAAAAATAAAAATATGTATTTTAATATATACTATGAATTGGCAAAAATTTCTTAGTTATGAATTTAAAAAAAAATTGGTCAACAAATTGGGATCAGCCAGATTCAGTACATTGATTATTTGCCTTACGAGCCACAAGTTCTTTTCAATAAGCCGGAGGTTGCAAGGGATTACATTACAAAATAAAATGGAATCTTGTGAGTGGGTGCTTCAAAACTCTATTGCTCCTAAAATATGCTTTTGATGGACAAAAACCTACAATAGAGAATGCAGATATTCTGAAAAGGAACTAGTTACTCGAGACACAGACGGATAGAATTAATGAACCCAGTTTCCATTATTTAATTAAATTTTAGAGTCTGGCATAAATTTATCAGCAATGTAATAAATTATCACTTGCAACATTCGAGTACACGATACACAACTTGTTTATTTAAGATGATTGTCATATTGGAACTGATGGCATTCTCCAATTCAAACGGATATCTCTGTACTGTTCGTTACATAATTATGCATATTTATATTTATTATATTTTATTAGCTTCATATGACCATAAAATATCTAACCTGCAGTTCCACTCTGGCAAAGCATCATGGTCTAAAATCAGGATGAGATTGATGATTTATTTGTTCAAGGTTTTGAACACGAATAAATCTGTATGGCAAGAGTTTCATGGCATTCCCCGTCGCTTAAAATCTTTCGGGAAGTTCAGTGACTTAGAAATGCATGACTACTATAGGTTGAACAGGTTCGGGTCTAGGGAAACGTGGGAGGGAGGCTCATGTGACTCACTCTAGTGGGGGGGGGAAAGGAGGAATGGACTGGATTTCCATTTGCTGTGTAACATTTTCCCCTCCATTTTAGAAATCTTTAAACATTTCTTGAAAAATGCATGAAATATATCAAAATTGTATATTTTTAACGCCATTATCCTTAGTAGCATTATCGAAGTGGGAGAAGCATGGACACCTGTACTCCCCCTGTTCCCCATTCACCCTAGATCTGACTATGAGTTCTAGGCACCTGCCCAGGGCCTAGTGCCACCAAGGATCTTTTTTTTTTTTTTCGAAGAGAAACAGAAAAAATAAAGATTTGTCTCATGCCAGCTGCTGAAAACGGCAGGAAACATATAACAAAGAATTTGCAATTATGAAATGCACAACTAGAACAAATATTACTGAATATTCATAAACGTTTCGCTTGGATTATTTATTCTTTTGAATTGAAGCTATTTATTCATTTTTACGCAAGCATATCAAATAGCAAGTTGCGCTCAGCCCTACTTGTCTTCGTAGAAAATTTGGAAATTCGTAGAAGATTTGTTAAAATTTCGTAGAAAAATCTTAGAAGATTTGGATGATTAGGAAACAAGACTTGTGCTTGGGAGGGATGTATGACGTAATACAACCGTCAGATCAGAGCAGTTGCAACACGCAAACTTGCAAAATGCGTTTCTTGTTGTTCGTGAATGATGGTGCGTCAACTCGAATGTTACGCCAAATAAGAAGTCCACGTAGAGATTCCATTTTTGTAGGCGATAAACTTGAATTGCACGGAAATCCCATCGAAAAATATCTGCCGCATAAGGGGAGAATGTGATGTCTCATCAGGCTATTGTTGTGGTGACAGCAGTTTGAAAGCGGCCGTACAGATTTGATAGACGAATACTGCGGAGGCAAGAAATTCAAGTGGGAAGTGTGGCAACATCGACCCTACAGCCTGAGTTATTCACTGGCGACTACCATTTGTTCGCTAAATTGAAAGAGCATCTAGGAGGACAGAGGTTTTAGCCAAATGAAGACATCGAAAAAGCTGTTTTGATCTTTTTGAGAGGATATTAAAGGAGCTTTTTACGCTCAAGGATTGCAAAATAATCAGACGTTCGAATAAGTACTTGCATAATCAAGGCGACTATGTGGAAAAGTAGATTCAAGTTGTATCTTCACCCTAATACATTTGCCTTTCTCATATACTATGTTGTTTGCTATGTATTCACCAGAGCAAATTATGTTTTGATACACCCTCGTATCTGTTGATTGTCGGGGATAAAACTATAGCTAAGATATTTCAAGATTTGTTCAATATTGACATCAGAAGCTCATCTTATGTATTTATATTCAAATATGCAATTAGAATTAGGTTTCATGTTTGTAACATCAACGTATCACCTAGTTTCCGAGAATTTCAAAGGTAGATATCTTTGTGCTATCGGAGAATAAATCCTTTACATTTAATGCGTCTAATGTATGTGATTTTTTTTGTCTTTTGTAAATTGCAATAAGGTAGATAAACTATATTATAATGTATATAGATAAATTAAATTATAAACTAAATTCTACTAAGATTGTCGCACTCTAAATACTGTATTGGCATATTAATCTGACATATTTTCAATATGGGTATCATCTGGGAAAGTTCTTTCGCTTCCTATCTTCAACAACTGCAAGTACCCCTGGGTTCAGAAATAAGGCACACGCTGTAAGAAGTAATTTGAATTCACTTTTAGGACAATTCTCGAAACTCTATAAGGATAATAAGTTTTTTCTTTATGCAAGGATTATTCGAGCCACGTTCACGTTTGCTTGTTCCGTATGGCTTAGAAATATTACAAATGGTAATATCAGAATGGCATTAGACATTCGCTTGTTTATGACGAATAAATTTTTCATAAAGTTTTTTCTTTAGGACATAGTAATACCGACAGAAGGAAAATTTCTTTAAAATTCATTAAAGTCATTGGACGACATCTGTAGTAAATAACCAGATATCTTTCAAAATATTATCTTAATGTTATATCCAAAATAAAAAGACTTAGAGAATTACTTTTACAAGTGACTGATGGAGATTCTATATAAATGATATAGTATCATTTATATTATGATATAAATGTTAATCTAATATATAAAGGAGAAAGTTTTTTTTTCTGTGTGTGTTTATGTGACTGCGAGCTTAAGCACAGTTAGCCCCCTAAAGAGCTAAAGACTCACCTAAGGGGAAGAATATAGTTTATGTGCGAACCCGCTGGGGTAAACCAAAATCGTTGTGAACAGTTTGAATTTCTCCAAATTTTCATAGACAACTTTAGTGATTGTTGTATTAACAACTGTTGCGTTTAAAAGGGGAAATAATTCAATTAAGAAGTTCTTTTTGCTTTTCATGATAAAGTCATTATTTTAGAAACTGGTAAAGAGCTTGAGTGGGACACGAGTAGATTCGTTTTATTAAAACTGAAGTATTTTCAAAGAGCATGAGTGTAACGCTAATGTTTTTCTTGAAATGGAGGCATTCGGAAACTAAGTAGAAATTTTCTGGGAGGACGAATTAATAATATATATTTTTATACCAAATGAAAGCAAGCGACATAGAGAATGCAATCTACTGTATACTTTATAAAGAGTTTCAAATCAGATCAGTGTCGGTAAATCTGCTAACCCTATTAATTGCCGTTAATCAATATTAATTTCAGTTGCATTAATCTTTCGATACAGCTCATTCGCTCTCGTATAGGCCCACCAATGTGTTGTTTAACATGATCTCAAACACAGTCTTTTATGACAGACTGTTAAGTTGAATGAGATTAAGTGTGTTTACATCTGATATTCCATATATGCTAAATATAAGATATGCGATACGGCGAGGCATACCGGTTGTTCAGTTAGGAGACGTTGTGCAATGCTTCTCGGCTGTGGGAATAACAACGAGCACCGAGCCTGCAAATCGCTGAATTGAGGCAAATAGGAGTGAACAGTCACTCAAAAATTTTCTGAACACTACGGTTGATTACAGAATTAAGAAAAAATATCTGGCACCAATTTTTTTTAGAAATTAGTGATCTGGCAACCTTCGTGTCGATCACTAATTCACCAGATCACTAAATTCTAAAAGAAATCATTGCCAGATAGTTTTTCTGAATTCTGTAATCAACCATAGTGTTCGGATATTTTTTGAGCGACTGTACATGAAACCATTGCCTTGCGCCTTGGTCATGACGTAGAAACTAGTCAGTTCTTTGATGTTGTTAAGTCTTGAAAATGATTGTTGTTAAGTCTTGAAAATGACTTTGATGTTGTTAAGTCTTGACTACGACTTGAAAAATATATTTTGAGTTTTTTCGGCCCACCCTAATGGACACCTGTACAGTCACTCAAAAACGTATCCCAACGTCATGGTTAATTAAAAAATTCAGAAAAAATATCTGGCAACGATTTTTTCAGAAATTAGTGATCTGGCATCCTTCGTGTACACGACGTATGCCAGATCACTAATTTCTAAAAAAATCGTTGCCAGATATTTTTTCTGAATTTTGTAATCAACCATAGCGTTCGGATACTTTTTTGAGCGACTGTACTCCCCTGTCCCCCTTTCACCCTAGATCTGACTATGAGTTCTAGGCACCTCCCCAGGGCCTAGCGCCACCTAGGGTTGACAGAATGTTTCTGTTGACTATCAACCTTAGAACACCGGTTCGCACACTATTTTGGCCTCGGACCCTATGAGCGGAGCAAAAGATCCGTCCACCTAGTCCACTCGTTCCAACTTTAAAGAGGAAAAATAACTCAGTTATAAAGGATTGGAAAGGAACAAAATATAATGAAAATGATACAAAAAGAATCCGCATTAGACTTATTAATTTGAAAAGATTATTCTCCGATAGCAGAAAAATATCCGAATTAATACGATAATAATTAGGAGAATCTGATCGTTGCTCACTAATGGGGAGCGGACCATACTTTGAGAATCACTGCTTTAGAAGCTAACACAAAACCTCGGTGGTTCTAAAAACAACTATCGGCTGTCTCTTATTGCTAACACGATGATTGCAAACGTTGAGGAAAAATGGATATTAAAAGCGAATAAATATACTCCTACTCTTCAAAAAAAAAATTAAATTCTAAACGAAAGTATTACAGATTAGTAAATAAAAAAGAGTTGTCGTAAAATACGAAAAAAAAAACATAAGCTTATTGTGATTCACGATTGTATATAATTGTTAATGATTAATTCGTTATCTCTGAAGTTCAGGGTCATTAAAAATAACAATTAATTTGAGAAATGACCAAACCAAATGGAGATGAAAAATTTACAATGATTTACCACTTAAAAGAGAAAAACAAGTAACTTCTAAACCTTTCCAACAAGGAATTATACACCAAATCTTAATGGATACTTCATATTAAGAAATTTAAATTGATATTCAAAAAATGTCTGCTAATTGAAACAGAACAAGAAGCAAGGATCAAACAGTTTTGAAATGACATTACGCATCATTTGAGAAAAAATGCACTTAAGTCATTTAATGCAAAGTTAGACGTTTTCCTGATAAATGATTTTTAACCAATTTATTCAAAGATTTGTTTGTCGTTTGTCAGATATTAAAAAAAGTTTTATTGAAGCAAATGTTGGGACCCATTTTGGTGATAACCTTTCAAAATTCAAGTTCTTCATTTCTTCTGATAGTCTCTAATTTGGAAATGATGCGCATTTCTACATTGGAATGTGGTGTTTTTTTCTCACTTTCTATTCGAAATATGGCCAATACTAAAAGCATGGAGGTCATGTAGAAAATCAATATTTAGTGTTTTCAATTAAGATCAGGTTACAAGTGTTCCTGAAATGAAAAAGCTGTTTTGACAGGGCATCTATTTGTCTGACTCTGTGTAGAAGTGTCTACTTTCTAAAGTTTAAAATTAACATTTATACATATTTTACTTCAAACTAGTGGCCCTGAGAATAGGGATCTTTATTGTGAAACAATTATGAGTACTTATCACAAAAAGGTGTTTTTTTTTAACTTTTATCGAATCATTAAACACTTGCATTCGTGAATTGCTTGATTTGAAGTTATCATTTTCTTTATGCGGAATAGCTGACGGATATTTTATCGACGAAAGATCGGTTTATATTGGCCTTCATGTTCTTAAATTAAAAGCAGGAAATCTTTTACAGCATATGGGATTATGTCAATAACAAGTTCGCGGAGGTGTCTAGATTTTGTCTGCAATCGGACATCAGACTTCTACTGATCTGGAGAGAGGAAAGAACCTGTAGACATCCTCGTAATATCATCGAGATCATTTGGTGATGGAGGTCTAACTGTATGTGCCGTTTGGTCATTGGGTAGAAACACCGAGCTCTGTATGTTTGATGTAATAAGATTCTTGATCCCTATGTCAATCCTCTACTGGTGCAATAGGTTACGAGTTCCCTTTAATTAGCTTCAGAACTCAAAAGACATCCAATATCGTGAAGAAGAAGGTATCCGAGGAATAGAGCATACTGTAGTCTCCCCATGTCTCAATTTCATAGTAAATCTATCAAATGCCCTAGGAAGGAGTACTGTCATCCAACAACCGCCTTCACAACCATCCAGAACCTCAGGACTATTCTAGTTGCTCTTTTCAGTCGACTTTACTGCCCTCTCATTATCTGGATTATCTGATTGAGGGTATGACTCGATGTTGTCAACCGTGCATTAGTATTAGAAGGGGACAAACTAATTAATATGAAGTTAATTTAACATTAAACCAATTTAGTGCTAGAGAAGAAGAACAACATCCCCTATTGACTACATGTTTTATATTAAAATCTACCCACCATTTTTTGCGTATTTTCCTTCATTCATTTTTAAAGATTGTGTCAACCCAAAATTTCATGATTTATCACACCAATATCTTCCTGCCTTCCTATCAAATTTAATTGAATTTGAACAGAATTACATAGTTTTCTCTTCTCAGGGGGGCGGGGGTGGCTCAGTCGGTAGCGCGCCAGGCTCGTAATCTGTAGTTCCCAGGTTCGAGTCCCAGCTGGGTCAGCGTTGAGATTTATCTCCGCAAAATTCCCCGCCCTGCCCACGGTCAGTAGGGGACACCGATGGGCTTGGAAAGGCCGCCGTCCGTCGGATGGGACGTTAAGCCGTGGCCCCGTGTGCGGGAGAGACATACCCTGTGCACGTTAAAGAACACGCTGGATGGCCTTGACGGGAGGCTACCATCTGTCTCCCAACAGCTGTTCCAGTGGGTCCCCTCCCCCAACATTCTCTGAGCCTTCGGGGTACATGTGACCTGGCCATTTAGCCCTTGGTGTGCAGAAAAGTGCCGCTCAGAGGTAAAACAACCCAACCCAACTCTTCTCAGGGTTATTACATATATGGAAACTACGTGATTTGATAAGAGCTTTACTAATCCTATGAATATTTTACTGAACTAACCAAGCACTCTTCTACCAAATCATAATACGTACGAAAATATATTTTGCCAGTTTTTCCATGACAATGTCGTCTAACACATTTGGATTCTTTTAATAATAAGTGAGGATTTTTGGTTAAAAATTAACATCTTAAACAGTCTATGGATAACGTAAGACCTCTCTTGTAAGGTGCGATTTTGGATGAACCGTTTTTCTACAGAATTCTGGTAATGACGTTTTTTACCAGTTAAATATAAAATTTGGATTAAATCATTCTAGAAATTATATTAATATCGCTGTTTTGTCAATAAACGTATGTGGAATGTTTTACATCTGAGGTTTTTTTTAAATACATAATAGGTAAAGTACATAATTTATATATAATGGGCTCAAATGGCTCAGAGAAAATTATGGAAGATGATACAGACACGGTATAATTTTAATACATATGGCTTAACGTTTCATCGGACAGATGGCGTCTTTCAAAGACCGTCTAGCTCCTCTTTCTCACCCAGGGCTGAGAGTATTTTAGAGCAAAACATTTTCCGCGCAGGAGTGGTCATATTATGAACATATTATGACGCAAACATGTTATGAATAATGCGACCTGTCGAACTGGTGCTTTCCGCATTAGAGGCTTATTGAATTGGATTATCTCTGAGCTGCACTTTTTCGCACAGAATGTGCTAAATGACCAGGTTATAGGGAAAAGTTAGGGGAAGAGGATTCACTGAACAGCTATTAAGAGACAGATGGAAATCTCTCATTAAGGTCATCCAGTGTGTTCTTTACCGTGGCTCTTCAGTACACGGAACCACTGCTTTACGTCTCATCATTGCATGGTGACCTTTCCAGACCGAGGGCAGTGTGGGGTTTTACCGATGTTAAATCTTAAACTTGGCTGAAATGAGACTCGGACTTGGGAACTTCAGATTACGAGCCTGGCGCTCTGCCGACTGAGCCAACTCCTTTTTACCTGTTGGAGGCAACTTAGTACATCTTTAGGAATATAAATATTTCTGCATTAATTTTCAAGTAAATGACATATTTTAAGTACGGTAAGTACTCTTATTGCGATCATGTTGCCTGCTTAACGACTGGTAATACACTGCACAGTTAAGGATCAGTATCTACCAAAATTCGTAGGAGCATTAGGTGAATATATGCAACATTAAAATATTTATGAGATGATAGACATGGAAGGGATGATAGCCCGCCGAGAGTCTTATTAAATTTGTCCTTTCAGAAACATAAAATCGGAGGAGGTATTTAATATAAGAGGCAACTGTTCAACAAAGTGCAATAAGTGTTCGGTTGCTTACATCAAAGTTTAGAACAAAAGAAGAGTTCACATCGTATGGCTAATAACACAAAAGGTGAAGCCGTAGTCAAGAATTACACTTTCATGCAGATAGAATGAATAATTTAACCTGTTATGCAATTCAGTGGCGCAAATTTAATATCATAACTACTTTTCAGAGAAGGCAACCATACTGTTATTAGTTGTTCTTATATCTTTATAATTTCGTATGAAGATATTATTATTAAATGGCAAAAAATATATTTCAGGGTTTCATTTTGTGGCTCATAAAATGGCAAATCTCCATCCGTTTTGAAATTAAAACTTTTCAATTTCAGTTTACTAAACTTAGGTTTGAGAACTCAGTCGGTAGTCCCCAGGATCGAAACTTGATGTACTCAAGTTAGAGTCGTCATTATATCTTAGTTAATATATTCCTATTCAGTTCCTACTCTGTGAGAAATGGAGCACCGAGTGGCTTGGAAAAACACTGTCAGTCAGGTGAGACGTTAAGCCGAGAGCCCATGTTCAGAAGAATTATACCCTGTGCACTTTGCAGAACATACTATACCAGTGATTCTCAAGTGCAGCCACCATAAAATTTGAATAATTGAAAAAAATATTAATGTTAATTTTTATTTATCACGAAAAAAAAATTCGCTACGAAAGAAACTTTTTCAAATTAGTGCATCAGTATATTTTCATACTTATAGCATATGTTATTATAAAAGCCTTTTCTTCAGTAAAATTCGCATAAATTCGTACAGTAGCTGAAAAAAATATCCGAACACTATAGTTGATTACAGAATTCAGGAAAAATATCTGGCAACGATGTTTTTAGAAATTAGTGATCTGGCAAGCTTCGTTTACGTATGTTTGATGATAATGACTAATTATGTGTGGAAAATAAAATATTTTACATGTATGCTTAGCGTGTGTTGGGTGTTTTACTTCTGAGCGGCACTTTTTTGCACACCATGGGGTAAATGGCCAGGTCACATGGACCCCGAAGGCTCAGAGAAAGTTGGGGGAGGGGATCCACTGGAACAGCTGTTGGGAGACAGATGATAGCCTCCCGTCATGGCCATCCAGCGTGTTTTTTAACGTGCACAGAGTATGACTCTCCCGCACACGGGGCCACGGCTTAACGTCCCATCCAACGGACGGCGGCCTTTCCAAGCCCATCGGTGTCCCCCATCGGCAGGGCCGGGAATTTTGCGGAGATAAATCTCAACGCTGATCCAGCTGGGACTCGAACCCAGGAAGTTGTATGCTTAGCATTTCGTTCTTATTTTTTTTTTTCGTTTTTATTTTTTTAATGTTGGCTAACATTTGGTTGGAATGAATATAAATTCAGACTTATACAGCGAATTTGTTGTGGACGAATGCGGCCAAGAGGAAATATATGCTGAGAAGCATTGTGCTTAATAATCTTGCTGAATGCTTCAAATCTATTTCCTAGCAACTGTTAAATAGTTTGTCCTTTCCCAATCAGTTCTGAGCCATTGAGGTCCCTTCACAGAATGGGATAAATTTGAACGAATGTTTGACCTACTGCATATTTAGCCCATTCTTCAATGTGCAATCCATTCCCTGCCGCTCAGAAGTAAAACAATAAGCTCAAAATATGAAGGGCGTACCTTAAATACTAATCTCTTAAAGGCAATTAACGGTATTTCTTTTCCATTCAACATATCTAAAATGTCCCAGAATGCATTTCATATTACGACTTTTAAGCACTGTAAATATATATCCAATAAGCATTTTTCATTACAAAAATCACTATTCCAGTGGAAAAGGATGAAACAACGCATATATGTAATGTCCTTGTAACTTATTTACGAATTAACTATTTATTGATATTTATAGTGGAATTAGGTAAGAGCAGAAAATTATTATAATAGAGTAAAACCTCATGGGTTAACTTCAGCTTTATACAATTCAGTTTTGTTTATTGAGAGACTTTTGTATCTTATGATGCATTATTAATAGTGTAGGCCTAGTTTAAATCGTTATTTTAATCTCGTTTTCAAGGAAAAAAATACGAGATAATATTTCACTTTGTAGTCTGTCAGTTTGCCTGTCCATCCGTCCGTCTATACACATCAAACTCTTTTTTCTTTTTTAAAGATAAATCTAAAATTATTTTTGTGTTGTAAACATACTAATTAAGTGTGCGATCGATTGGCACTTTTCGAATATCCAAAAAGCTATAACTGCGCTCTCTAATGGTGCAAAAAATTGAAATTTCAAAAATTTTATTAATATTGCAAACGATGTATTTATGCTAGAAATCCGAAATTTTATGGTAAATGTGAAAGTCATGAGGTTTGCATTTGAAGCAATAAGTTGCCTCCTTACCCCAGGGATTGCAAATCATTTTGTTTTTTAGAGATAATTAGAAAATAATTTTAATCGGATTGGTATTAATGAAATATTATTCGCGCTTTTCAAATTCTTAGGTAAATCATTACAGATCACTAAATATGGAAAAGGTGAAACTTTTAACGAATGTTGCAAGTGGTAGAAATTTGAAATTTCGGTGATAGAATGTCAAGAGATATTATACTGATAGCAGCAATCTGCCCCCTTTTCTCAGATGAGTGTGAGAAATGCTACATTTTTAAATTTAAGGAATAAAAGAGAAATGCATTTTATGTTGCATAAGTACTAATAAAATACTACTATTTGCATTTTCCCAATAATCCATTTGTTCGAATTGAAGTTCTTAAATGGTGCAAAAGTAGATGAACGAAAAACTTCATTCTCTTTGAAAACGAGATTCCCATATTCACCAGAGGCGATATGAATTCTTTTACTTTTACATATACTGTATATATAGTGACGTTTTCAATATTGATGAATGACATAAAAATACGGTTAATTACAGTTATAAAATTAATATTAAAAATATAATATTCTAGTATTGAGTGTGTTGTAACCACCCCTGAGTATTTTAGAGGCGGCACAGTCGCTCAAAAAAGTATCCGAACACTATGGTTGATTACAGAATTCAGAAAAAATATTTGGCAACGATTTTTTTAGAAATTAGTGATCTGACAACGTGTCATGTGACACGAAGGTTGCCAGATCACTAATTTCTAAAAAAAACGTTGCCAGATATTTTTCTGAATTCTGTAATCAACCATAGTGTTCAGATACTTTTTTGAGAGACTGTACAACATTAGTGACCAACTTCCTTCCCTACAGCCAGTCTGAGGCTGGTTCCCAGAGCAAACATTAGAGTGATACACAGATACAGATATTTAAACAAAGAACAGTTACGTATAAAAATCAACATTTATTCAACATATTTTCCAATCAAAGTCACACATTTGATTAACATACTTTTCGATAGCTTTCTTTACAGGCGCCTTGAAGCGGTCCCTCTCTTTTGAGGGAACTTAGTGACTTGCATGCAATAGCCAGTTCAAACTCGTGAATACGAGAAAACGCTCGGTAGGCTGGTGGAAGCTATTTCTCAGCTCATGTAGGAGCAGCGTGGCTGCGACAATTTGCACTAATATCACGTGGGAAAACCAGATCAAAATAAATTCGATCCTTACCTCGTTCAACTAAGGTGGACCAAAAGAGTATGCATGGTTGTTGGACGTGCTGCTGCCGTCAGCTCGTGCGCCGCAGGTAGTTGGGTGTCCTTGCTGCTCAGTCCTCAGCTACACCTCACATACGTGCCCTCGTTCGGTTCCGTTCTTTTTACTCGCAGGAGAAACTTGCCACACGTCTTCCACCTCGCAGTTCAGAGACGAAATTGAAAAATTTGCGCGCCTTTTCCACCTCACTTCTCTCGGCTCCGAGCAGAAAGGTCACTCACCGGCTGTGTGTGGCCGCTGTTCATTGGCCCGCGCAGGTCGAGGTACGAATCCTCGACCCATCTGGCACGGGTTGTTTACAGCAACAGATCATATAGGCCCCCTGTCATCTGAGGCCCACGGGACCATGCTGCCAGCGGCGGTGCTCGTTCTCGGGGCTGGACTGGACACCAAAAATGGAGGTAATGAACAAGGCACCAGTGGCTGAAGATAATGGCGGCCGAGGATTTCCGCGCAAAACCGTCGTGTCCACGTTTTGAAACAAATGTGGGCAGATATTATTACCTCTGAGTGGTAGTTTTTTGCATAAATGCATACTATCAGCTCGGATATAGAAAAAAAATAAAGGAGGGGGGGGAAGGTAACTGGATCAGGTCAAAATAAAGGTTCAATGGAAAACGTGACTGGATTGCCGTTCCAGTATAAAAATTTTCACTCTACTTTAGTGATCTTTAAAAAAGCCACTAGAGTCTCGTGTATCTGAAAACAGAGACCAGTGGGGATTCCTTGTCTAAGTGGTTGTATGAGAAACAAGGACAAGCTACATAGAATTTCTAGATTATCTTTGTCATTTGCGTAGAGGAATACCTTCTTCCCTTTTTACCAATCTTCCTATTGCTTTTCGCTCGTCCTTCGTAGGTTTGTCGATTTTGAAATTAAGGAAATTAAAGCTCCTGAGGTATCACTGTCATGAACTATCTCAAACACGACTCCAAACAAAGGAGGAGATAAATGAGGTCGATGTCTATGAGTCATATATCAAATAAAAATTTCTCAATGTTGCTTTTGACTTTCAAGTAAAAATTAAGTGAAAAAATAAAAAATAAAAAACTTCCTATATGCGCCCTAAAAAGTAGAAAATAAACTTAAAGCATATCGATGATGCAATCAGTCACTGAATTCGTATTCGCTTCAAAGGAAAATAGGGCGCAGATTTACCTATTCAATAATATTACTGGAGCCCTATCTTTCTTTGAAGTGAATACGAATTCATTGACTGATCACACTATCGATATTTTTTAAGTTTCGTTTTCTACTTTTTCATTGCAAATATAAGAGGATAGTATTTTTTTCAATTAATAGTTTTTTTCACCTCTATTCCTGTCACTACCATTCTCAAATGGGGAAGATATAATTCTCTTACCCCACCCTAGATCGAAACCTACATACATTCGAAAACTTTAACCTTTAATGGCTTGAAGATATAATGTAACATAGTTTAGTCATTGAAATATTCTAAGCGACAGGTACTGCATTTTAATATTACAGGCTGATTTTAATAATGAATTATTTGCTTCTTTCACTTACCTCATTCTAGGCCTACCTTTTTCTCTCAAGTCATTAGGAGCATTCTAATAATAATTTGAATAACAATAGCGCTATTTTTTTCTTTTTGCAGAATAGTTTCTCCAGTGTTATAAGTACGTCGTGTCCCCTCACTCAATATGTTGCAATCGCACGGGGATATTCACTACGGAATACACAACATTTGCCAATTATTTTCCTATATAAATCTGCAGATTACTAATCTGATAATACTGATTACATGACTGCTGATTACTAATCCAGTGCTACAATCCAATATCTAGTATGGTCGCAGTTCAATGTTTAACAGTTCTTAAATATATAACCATGGATATCGTAGTCTCTTTTTAAATAATCAAGCACGGTTTATTAAACAAATAAAACAAACTTTAATCTTATGAGTTTTGAAAATGGTTTCGACTTGTGCTCTACTTTTTACATCAGTTTTTCCAAAAACGATCATTCAGGAGATTCATCTAGTGCTATAGGTACAGTTTTTGCTGTAGAAGTTTTGAACAGACTCCACAACTCTCTACACCATGTTCGACAGCCGCCAAATATCGATGCGCCGTGCCCTAACTACCTATCTGCTGCAACTGGGATCAAATCATTGATCCTATTTCAAGAAAAGTTTATGACTTTTCAAATACATGTAAGGTACAGAAAAATGGAAACAGTTCCATGTTATCTGATTAGAAAATCACATTCAGAGCACAATAACTTCTTTAATATGATGTTAACGACAAAATATATAACTAACGATAAATTAAAGATCTCAATCAAATCAATCTAAAGCTCGAATTTGCACAATATTTGTTCAGTGTTCAAAGAGTTATGAATGCTGGAATATTTAACAGGGTACAAAAAACTGACCCCAAAATTTAATTAAAACTTTAAAACAGGTTAATAGGATTAACAGGATCATAATTGACTTTCGTAAAGTACCAGGTGCATTACGTTCCAGCTTTATAACTGTCTGAACACTCAACAAATATTGAATAAAATGGAGATTTAGATAAAATTGATTAAAATCTTTAATTTAGATTTAGACATATTTTTCATTGAAAATAATATTGAAGAGTTTTTTTTAATTAAAGAGATATTTTTCGACGCATATAACGGATACTAAGGAACTTCAGAGCAATATCTTCCTTAATATTGTAGAAGTTATTGAACTCTAAATGTGATTTTCTATTGAGATAACAAGTCAGTTTTCATTGTTCTGTCCAGTACCTGTAGATCACCTCTGATCAAACACAAGGCAAGGAAGATTCCCTCTATCTCCCGTTTTCACTGTGAGAAAATGCTATTTCTCTTCCCGAAAGCTACTGCATAGTCTGACATACTCACTACCTTTTTTCCCATACTTGTGCGCCTTGGGCATTGCTGGCCAGTGTCTATTCTCGAACCAGATGTCAATCGTCTATGAATCCCCTGTGTAGGTAGGGAACTATTTTTCTTCAGCTGCAGCACTCGCTCACCGCAAACGTAGCCCACAGTTCTATTCACTGTTCCTGCACTTCCAACAAATAACATTCGCACATTTGTTTACAACTTAAAATAATATCTTCAAGGATTTTCACTTGATAAAAAACCATTGCTTCAGAAATGGATAAATAGCAAGAGTGGGGACACGATCTTTTTTTTTGTAGAAACGAAGTCATTTAAAAACTAGGATGTATGCATCATGAGAGAGGTAGGATGTTGTATTGGTTATTTTCAACATTTTCCGTTGTTTTCAATTTAATAATTGAATTGTTAATTTCCATTAAATGTTTCAAATTGTCCATCTGTTATGAACAGAAACAAGCTAGAAATATATCAAAAGAAGCTCATAATAACTAAAACTGTCAGTTTTTGTAAATTCTTTCTAATTTTTTACCCTAAATTCCACTTATTTATTATCATATTATGTTGTAAGTTATTTTGTATTATTATTAGTAGTAGTATACATTATTTATATATATATATATTTTACTTCATCAACGCAAATCTTATTGGATGTCAGATACCTAATTGATATCACCATATGTGGTATTCTACCTCCTCTTATCACAATTTAAAAAGACACCGAAAGGTTAATTCCCAAATTTTTCTTGACACCGAGAAAAGCGCCCACATAAAATAGTGGGAAGACGTTCTTCTAAACGGTAGGCATCAGAATCACTGACTTCGGTGTACATCTCTTATCATCATGATTTTAAGCATAGTATACCCTAAACTGTCTTCGCTCTCCTCCCCCACCAAAAAAATAAAAAGAACGGGAAAAATGGTAACGTAGATGTATACCTACAATGTAACAAAGGAACCATGTAATAATGAAGAACAATAAAATGGCAGTGGAGAAGATTAAATGCTTTTGAAAATATGTAAAAAGTGAAATACTCTGTGATATAACTAACAAGATTTCCATCTAATATTATGCTGCAGCTAATCCCAGCTGCTGTTAGTAATGTCCTAGAAAATGCTTCAAACACATTAAATCATTGTATTAATCACTATAGACAGTGAATTACACATACCTGAGACACAAAGAGCGAATAGGTGCCGCTAAAATCATTCGTGAATAACGAGGGCCAACTATATTTTTGCTCACACTGTGCGAAAAAAATCTGATATTTCGTTTCGAACAACATTATATTTTTCAAAATTTCATGAAAATATTTATTCATTCATCAGATTGGATGGCGTTTTGTCTTCTTCCATAATACCTTCTGTCAGATCTTCCATATTAGTTTTTATAACACTGGTATACAAGGTTTTTATAACATGAGCAATTATAGCTGCTTTTAACTATTTTTAAAGTGATGATTTTACATCTGGGCTTAAAAATTGGCTAGCACGTCATGTTTTTGTTATTGGTCATTATGACTCCAATCAAGATCTTCCTATACCAACACCTCCAGGCAAATTGGAGGATGCTAGATATTTTACTTTTTATGGCTCACAAGAAAATATGTAACAGTCCTAACCTCGGTCTGTCATTCTTGTTGTTTTCGTTCTGGGAGGAAGACGTGCTGTACGTTGAAGAGTGAATTTTGACGTTTAAATGGCACAAAGGATGGGCCACGGATGGGTTAATGTGCTAGATAAGTTTTGTTATGTGTGTGGAATTTATATTTTAAAATCTAGGGTCATTCTTTAACAAAGATTGTGAAGATATCCTATAACTTGTATTTTGGATGCCATGTTGGAGATCAGGACAAAATATGGGCTCCATAGATATATTATATTTCCTGCTTTGTTGGTCTGAGTGAATGGTTGAAAGATAAAATCCATGCCCTTTTCAGTTTCAATGGTTTGGCGTGAGCCAACTAGTCACTTGCATGATTGCTATTTTTGTTTAACTGAAGACACGGGCATTTCAAAAAAGAACAAAAGTAAAATACAATATCCAAATGTGCCTTCAGTCATAAGGCCAGTTCCTCATGGAGAAGATTTTCCTATAGCAATACCTCCAACCAACTGGGAGGAGATGGATTCACATTCACCAGAGAAAGACTTTGAGGCACATACAGATCCTGATAAATACATACACCCCTAAAAAGTTAGACGAGCCTCATAATTCAGCAAAATGAACTAAATGATCTTGTTCGAGACCTAGGACTTTCCAAACAACAAGCTGTGATTTTAGGTTCAAGACTTCAAGAATGGAATCTTCTGGCCAAGGGTAATAATGTAATAATGTAATAACAGTGTTTTAATAGAGGTTTATTAATAATTTCTTTAATAATAATTTTTCATTATTAATTATTTTTAATAGAGTTTCTCTGTTCAGAAAGAGATATTTGTCTTTATCTGCTTATTACGAGATGCATGATGGTTTGTGTTTCTGCACAGATATTTCAGGGCTGATGGAAGAAATTTTAACAACTCACGATTCAAATAAATTCGTCAAAATTCACCTTAAAAGCTGTCCTTATCCCTAAAGGAAACTAAAAACCTTCCATTCTAGTGATACATGCTGTAGGAATGAAGGAAATTTATGAAAGCATGGAAAAAATACTCACTGCTAAAAAATAAGGCCAGTTTAAGTGGACAGTATGTGGTGTCCTAAAAGTCATATGTCTCTTGCTTGGGCTCCAAGGAGGCTTCACAATAGTTTGCTGTTTCACAATAGTTTGTGTTTGTGGAACAATAGGGCCAGAAAGGAACACTACAAAAGAAAAGACTGGCCCAAAAGAGACGTTTTTATTCCTGGAAAGAGTAATGTGACATATAAGCCTCCAGTTGACCCTTCTGATGTTCTGCTCCTACCACTACACATCAAACTGGGGCTTCTGAAACACTTTGTAAAGGCTATGGATCAAACTGGTAAAGGGTTTTTGCACTTGAAGGAAAAAATTCCAAAACTAAATGACCAAAGTGAAAGAAGGGGTCTCTGTTGGTCCTCAGATCAGGAAGCTACTAAATGATACTGTCTTCGAAGAAAAACTGAATATGAAGTACTCTGCATGGAAATCCTTCACGTCTGTGGTCCAGGGTTTTCTGGGGAATCACAAAGAGGAAAAATACAATCAGCTCATTCAAGATGTTCTCAAAAATTATGAAAATTTTGGCTGCCGAATGTCTTTGAAGATTATTTCTTGCACTTACATCTCGACTTCTTTCCCAAGAACTTAGGAACTGTCTGTGATGAGCAAGGACCACCAAGGTTTCACTAAGATATCCGAACCATGGAGGAGAAATACCAAGGCAGGTGGGACCTAGCAATAGGGTGCGACTACTGCTTATTCTTGCAGAAGGAAGATACATCAGCACATAAAAGACAAAAATGAACTTCTTGTAAGTATGAAAGATATTATTTTCGATACTACCTATGTTTTCTTATTTTGCATTTCGATATTATTTCATTTGTTACTTTATATTCAGTGGTCTATAACTATGTTTCTAATTTTTTTTACTGTATCATGTAATTAATTAATGAGTTTTAAATTGCAATTTAATAAAATAGTCACATTTATTTTCATTTCCCAGATATGCGTATACATTTAAATTTGAAATACGTCAATCCGTAATTTAAAAAAAAACTGTATGTGCTGCAGATTTTTCACTGTCATATTTTAATTCAGCACCCCAAAATTAGTTAAAAACATCGATTTGACCAACTATATTAAAAAAAAAAGCTTCAACTCGTTGTCTAGTGTAATTACTGAAGTTCCGGAATATTTAGAGGCGGGGGTTGGCTCAGTCAATACTTGAACCAGATAATTGCAGATTCAAGTCCCAATTGGCCAACATTGAGATTTATCTTCCCTAAACATCTCCTCTGCCTCATTCGGTGAGAAGACACCAATGGGTATGGAATTTATTTATATTTACTTACTTATATTTAATGCTACTCCAAAAGAAATACTAAATATACACTGGTTCCATAAATTAAAGAGAAATGAGAAAAATCGTGATAATTCCCAAAACAAGTGTGCGATCCTCACCAAACTCGTTCATATAATCAGTAAATTAATGCAGTGAGCATATTGTATTGAAATTAGTGTAGGTTGTGTCAATTTGCGTAATCGGATAGCGGCATAAAAACGGGTGTTTTGGCGTGTATCGTTATTTTGTGTTGTAAATGTGAGTAAAGATATTCGAAATAGCCTTTTTGTAGGAATGACCTCTAGACATCATTTGCCAAATGAACTGAGGTGGATAGCTAATGGCCGGCTCGAAGCAGGCCAAAGTTAGTCAAACGTAGCACGGTAGCTGAATGTGAGTCCTTCTGTGGTCCATAGACTGTGGAATCAAATTCTTAGCAAGGATTCCGCGTCTCGGAGGTTTAGCCGAGGAAGGGCTAGAGTTGCGACCGCTGTACAAGATCGATATCTGCGATTAACAGCACGAAGGAGCAGGACGTCTACTCCCTCTCAGCTACGATCCTCTCTTGCAGCAGCCACTGAGAGGGTTGTATCCGCTTCCACTGTGCATAGATGGCTTCATGAGGGAGGTCTGTTCGGTAGTAGACCAGTAACTTATAAACCCCTCACGTCACATCACAGGAGAGAGCGGTTGAATTGGGCAGTCACTGGACAAAAGAGCAATGAATGTCCGTACTCTTCACAAATTAGTCTAGATATTGCTTGCAGAGTGATTGATATGGAAGAGGATGATTATTGATATGGAGAGAACGCTATCATCCCAGTAACATCCTTCAAAGAGACAGTTACAGCGTAGGTAGCGTGTATGTTTGGGGTTGCATTTCCTTAGGCGGACGCACAGACCTTTATGTGTTGACGAGTGGGAACCTCAATGCTCAAAGGTATAAGATGACATACTGGACCCTTATGTACGTCCTTACGCTGGTGCAATAGGTAAAACATTCATCTTACAATACGATAACGCTCGTCCACACAGAGTTCGACTAGTGGAACAATGGAGTGGCCAGCTCGATTTCCTGACTTAAATCCGTTTGAGCATGTGTGGGATGCTCTAGAGAGGCATGATCCTACCCTTAACCATCACCTAAAACAAAGGGGGAGCATATTACTGTTTTAAATCAATGATTCACAAAATCATAAACAGCATGGAACAATGCTGTCGTGCCTGCATTTCTGTAAGGAGTGATCATACTCCTTATTAAAGAACTCTGCCCATTGCATTTTGACACCTCATATTTTCACAAGTTCCTGAAGTGTTATTTTTTGACGAAAAATGTTTCTAGTGTAAAATATTTATGCCATTCTGAAACTAGCATTGTAATTCATGTTTCCATCAAATTTCATTAAAATCATTCGTATAGTTTTTTTGTTTATCATAATTTTTCTGAGCTTTCCTTAATTTATGGAAACCAGTGTAGATTCTTTTAGTAGACTGCAAATCGAATTAAAAAAATATTAGAAAATTTCAACTTTGCTGAATATTATATGCTGTGTTATGTGAATTTATTTGATGTATGCCATTTTTGTGGCTGAATGACCTATATTTAATTTAATTTATTCATTTTCCTGCAGATAAGTTATTTAGCTTTGCGAGTCTAATGGTAAATGTACTGTATTCGTTACTTTTATGAATAAAAATATATATTCTTCTTCAAAAATAATGCCTCTGTTCGTTTGATTCGATGTAAATCTGTGAACCATGTGCAAAAGAGCCATACCTTGTGCACGTTAAAGAAACCGGTGGATATCATTAACAAGGAGACTTCCATCTGTCTTCTGACAGCGCTCAGTGGGTTCTCTTTTCCAACCATATTTTTAACCTTTGAGGTCCTTATAACCTGGACATGTTTTTGATAATTGAGAGTAATTTGTTTATTCCCAGAACAAAAAAAAAGAGGAAAAAATGTTTAAATTTGAAATGAATAATTTGATTTTCAAGTATTGCTCCCTATTGAATATTATGAGTTAAATGTTATTATGATATTAATTTATTTTATTAATTCACTATTTATTGCAAACTGTATTATTTACGAATTAAAATTCTTACATCCATTCTGATTTCTTTATTTAGTTTCTTCATGGCTGTTAAAGTAAAAAAAAAATGAATATTATACGAAATGAAACAACTACCTCACATAACATTACCACTTTATGTGCCTAGGAGCAGGTGAGATGTAAATCGCGAACTGGTAATGATCATTTCGGCATATATAATAATTCATTGAGAAATGAATTCTTTCTGAAAGAAGATATCGGCATTTAAAAGCTCTCGGCGTATAAAAAAAACTAACCTTAACGCGGAGAGCGGATAAAATTATTATAGCGGATAAAGTTTCGTATTTGATATGATATGCAGAAACGAGCAAATATTATTTCATTTTTAATGGCTGACATGGATGAAAAAGCTACTTGAGATAAAGTTAAAAGAAACCTGATTTGAAGATCCAATGATGATACCCATTCTATAAAAGAAGTGAAATATTCATTTGGATAAAGACAAAGGTTAAAAAAATAATTTTTGAAAGAAGCTATCTTTTTGCTGGCAACGAAAAATATAAATTCAAAAAATTACTGGGGTGTTACGTAGAACAAGAGAATTAACATCAGTCGAATGAAACTTTTAGTCGGATGGATCACGAAGTTTCAGAGGAGAATTACTGAGTAATAAAAAGGAATGCCATTCCATATTCACCAATAACTGCATTTAAAAGAGCAAAATTATTTCAGGAGAATTTGAAAAATTAGAATCAAGTAACTTTTTATATAAATTTCTGTAAAACATATTTTTACGATGAAAGTTTTTTTATAGTATTTTTTAGTTATTAATTAGTCATTAATAAACCATTAAACTGATTCTTTTACTTGAAAACATGCATCGGTATTCAAACATTTGCAAATTTTCGACGGCTATCAAGTACGCAATATATAAGGATGCTGATAACTTTTGCGGGTGCGGATGTTGATTACGTTTTGCTGATGCGGTTGCGGATACGAGTGCGGATAGAAAATTTGCTCTCCGCGGAGGGCTTTAGTTATAAGCACGGCTAAGATTCACAGAATCTAGAACATACTCGTGGTATATACATGTATGCATGAATGCAAAATATGTAAATAAATGGTGTGACGTCCGCAGGGTCAGACATCGACTTTCTGAGGACGTAAGCTGCGATAGTTTAAAGATGCCCCAAAAATTCGAAATATACGAATCAATCAATAGTAAATGCACAGATTATCTGTTGAAATGGAATTCAACCTAGGAAATGAAATTTGAAAGTTGAAATGAATTTCAACCTTCCAATCCCATTCATCGACGGAACACAAGTTTGTCGAAAATATAGTATGTTGTAGTTGTTACTCTGATTGAAGAGAACATTAAAAAATAAAAGCGAAATGTATGCAGTGAAAATATTGTACTAGCATTGGTATACAATAAAGATTGCATACAACTGAGATGAACAGTGTTCGCATAATAGATTATTTTAAATTTGAAACAATTTGAGACAAAGTAAACTTCAAACTTAAATTTTTGAGGCCTTTTCTGACCGTCCTATACATAGTCCACTACTGTATACTGTAAATATGTTGTAAATATAGCTACTGTGTTGTAAATATACGATAAAATAATATGCCTTTATTCCAACCATTTAATCAGCGTTTGGCAATCAAAATTAACAAACATATTCTGCTTTTCATTATTATTTCATAGATTTATCTTTCTCTCAATTAATGATTCGCGTTTAGAGTTTTGTAATGACGTTATTCAAACATTTTACGCTTTTTTCTAATACTTTTAGTTCTAAATATCATTGTATTTTTTACTTCAAATAATTATAGTTATTTTAAAATTTTCAATAGCCAAAACACGAAGTATAAGAAATAGTTTAGCGTCATACATTTGTCTGTATAAACAGGGTGATTGTAAACTCTTTCGGCAAAAAAGAGGAGTGATAGTACACATCAAGACGACCAATTTTTGCAATGAAACCTAGGGTCGCATTCCAATCTTTCCGCCAGAAAAGAGTACACCTATCCCTCGACTTACACGGTACTCAGTTCACACAATTTTGGCTTTGCACAGTCAAAAAATGCAACCAGTTTCGATTTACACGGTACTGACTGAGATTTCCTTTCTATGTACGTCTCAGTCAGTACCGTGTAAATCGAAACAGGTTGCATTTTTTGACCGTGCAAAGCCAAAATTGTGTGAACTGAGTACCGTGTAAATCGAGGGATGGGTGTACTTTCGAAAAACGCCACGCATGTACAAATATTTACAACCGGTGCATGAAAAGCACAAGATGCAAATCAGGTGCGCTCAGCAAGTGCGTAGACGATTAAGAACAACATTTAAAAATGCAGCCGAACCCGTTCATCGACATTACCGTGATAGCGTCACATGATAAGTGACGTATTCGTGAAGTACATGGAAGACTACACATACGAGGAATTGGCGGATATGCATCTGATGTACGGCCAAGCAGGTGGTAATGGACGTGAAGCACAAAGATTGTACCGAGAGAGATTTTTCGAATCGTCGTATTGTGATTTCATGCACCGATTGTAAATACTTGTGCATGCGTGGCGTTTTTCGAAAGTGCTCTTTTCTGGCGGAAGGAGTGGAATGCGACCCTAGGTTCAATTGCAAAAATTGGTCGTCTTGATGTGTACTATCAACCGTCTTTTTTTGTTGAAAAAGTTTACAATCACCCTGTATATATATCGCAACCGGTCAGATTTTTTTTCTTTTCTGAATTCGAGCACAGTAATTTTTTTTGATTTTCAAATTATTCAGCTGAACAATTATTGATATTGTTAGGACAATTATTTGTATTAAAATTGTTCAGGCTCACTAATTATTGAAATTGTTCCATCTCGTTAATTAGTGAAATTTTCTACTCAATAATCATTGAAATTGTTCGGACTCGATAAGTACTTGAATTGTTCGACTCAATAATCAATGAAATTATTCAATATTCGGTCTCAATAATTATTGAATTTTTTCGAGCTCGCTGAATTGTTCGCCTTAGCAATTATTAAATTCTTGCCATTGTCAGATTATTTAAAATTTTCAGGGTAAGCAATTATCGAAATGTTTCTGGCTCTGACATAATCGAAATCTTACATTTTGCATTGGGAATCGACATTTTAAGCTAGAATAATTTCTCATAGTTACACGTCGTAATAAATATTGCAAACAATGAAAATCGGTGTTAATTAAACGATTGATTACTTCACGTTTGTAGAAATAATGAATATTTTTATAGAATTTATCTTTCTTTTCAACGAAATGCAATGAATTTCCGCACGGCTATTTATTTTCTCCCTTTTAAACACTGACAATTCTAAAGAAATGATTAATTGAATTAGATCCTTCTCTCTTTTCATTGATCTATTTTCTGATCCATTACACTTTTCGTTTTCCATAATAGAGACAAAGTGTTTTCCAACGTGCTCGTGGTTAAAAAAGAATCTCTTTAGCTGCGAATTATTATTTAGTGGTGTCGTCTTCATTCGCTACCACTAATCAAGATGTAATAAGTGTGAAAGTCTAGATATAATTCCTGGGTGATGGCATGGATGTTTGGACCGTGTTTTTTCACATAACAATATCCTTACAAACAACAAAATCTTCCAGGATTATTCAATTAATGCAAAGCAGAACTAAATTTTAAAAACTAATAACGAAATGAAATAGTCGTGAATTACACTGAGTTACTGTTACTCAATATAAGTTCGGCAAAAAATGCATAAGCATTTTTTTGGAAAACTACAAATGAAGATAAATATAATATTATAAAACTTTTGTCTATTTCAAACGTTCTTCATGTATCATCTTTAAAATTTATATGCAAAGTTCAAATAAATAATATTTCACTATGGATTATAACATAAAAATAACTTCTATTCGGAACATGTTACAGCATATAATTAGATAATATAAGCATCCGAAAAATATTATTTTGTCTATCTTGTTACATCTAATATTATTTAAATAATAATAAATAAATATTCCCTCAAGCAGCTGCTTGCCATAGAGATTTGACAGTTTACATGTCAAAGTACAAGGTCTGTGTAGATGGCAGAACCTCAACAGAAAAACAACACGAACATCCATGCATTTACCCGGAGTCCGAAACCAGGTCCTTTATATCAGTAGTCAAGTGCCCTGACCACTCGGCCACGGAAAGGTCATGAAAGGTCAACTTATTTCTGGAAAATTAATTATAGTATACATAGATCCAAGCATCAGTTGACTGTGAAAAATATATAAACAATCTCACACACTTGTCTTAAAATACATGAACAACACATAGAAAGAATGTTTACCGCAAAACAATAAATAACGAATACAAGAAATAGTAATTTGACTTCAAATTTTCTATATTAAATGCTATAAACAAATATCGCAATTTACTGTACAAAAAATAAATGTCCCCTCAAGCAGCTGCTTGCCACAGAGGTCTGATAGAAGCTTGCCAATTTATGAGCCGTAGTAAAAGGTTCAAGATGTTGTAAGATCATGATGAAATCAGCCTCCTGTGAGGATGGCAGGACCTAAGCAGAAAGACAACACGAACATTCATGTTCGAACCCATGCCTCTTTGATCAGTAGCCAAGCTCTCTAACCACTCGGTCAATTGTATAAAGTGTTATAAACACAACATCGTGATTTAATATTGTTTAACGCTACAAATTTTGCATTAAATGATTTTTTTCAAGAAAAGAAACTTTATGACCTAAAACCATTTTTGAAACAAGGATATAATGTTCAAAGTTGTTCTGATCCTGCTCTGTGTCTGAATTGTTGCTCATTCTTTCGTTTAACATCCCTCTTCATCCAAATGTTTCGCTTGACGTTGCATGATTTATTCTTTTAAAATCCAGAGAGGATTTTGGCAAAAGAGGCAAGGAATTTCTCGTGATTAGTGAATGATTAACCTTTAATTTACCAAGAGCACTCACTTGAAGTAACGGAAACCACACTGAGATAACTTTCGCGGAGGGAACTACACAGATTACTTTTCAGAACCGTAAATGATAAATGACAAAGTTGCCTCTAAAGAGTTTAGCTCCGTCTGCCTCTGGTAGCTCTGATGCTACAAAGCTTTAGCATTAAACTATTAATGCCGGGTAGTTTCATTAATCTTTCGGATCCAATTTTAATTTTGAAAGAGTTCGAACTTACGAACTCATCAGTGCATTAACTTCCAAAACTCAATTTTTAAACAACTTAAGTACTTCAGGTCCACAATTTATACTGGCACATTAGATCTAAATCTGATATTGGAGTGTTTGAACCCATCCCCGAAATATGTAATGAATTAAAACCGATGTTCACTTTTAGAAGCCTTGGAAATTATTTAACTATCACTTACCAGTCCATTTATAATGAAAGCACATTAAATGTACACCAAAGTTTTTATACGTGTTCTCCTCTGCACCACTTTTAAGGAGAATAATAATTTAGACATTAGAAAGTTCCTAATCTGAAGTTGATTGAGTCATAATTATTTCATCATAGCCATTGTAAGGAGCTGAAAACCATTCCATCAGGAAAACAAGAGTGCGCATATCCTCTTGTCCATTTCTTCACGTCAAGCACAACGCTCAACCATAACAGCGACAGCGAAAAGACGGTGTCGACAACATCCGTAATTAAAACCTTCCCCACTCTTTGATTATGCTGTTGGAATTATGTGGTCATGCAGCAAGAAAGTGATTGGACCAGTAGACTGCATTTTCACGTATAGCGCGAGAGGGAGTGGTTTTTGACTTTTGAAAAAAAAAAACGTTCTCCTTGCCGGCTTCTACGAGAGAACAAAACTGTCAATCTCTACTTTACTTATCTTTTTGTCTTTGTTCTTTAATCTTTTGTTTGCAAAATTGAATCCTACCAATGGCTGCACGACCGCGTATTTTGCAAATGTTAGTTAGGCAATTCAGCAGCAGGGCCTGCTCAAAATATGCTTTGCGCCCCAATGCGAAGTCCTTTTTCAGTGCCCATTCCCTGTTCCTTCGACACAGAAAATGGAAATTCATTCATTCATACATATTCGGTTTCCCCACATTAAAGATAATTTATTTCAGTCTCCTTCATAAGCACATAATGGCAAAGATCTTAAATGAACTGAAACCTAGTAAGTTCCTAGGTTTTCAACATTTAATTTGAACTGTGAAAAAAAGCTCTTATCAAAATAGATCAAACAGTATCCAAATGTACAAAACGAAAAAGAGACGAAAATAAGAAAACAAAATTCAAAATCAAACAAATCTGTTGAAAAACAGAAACCCTTAATTCAGACACGATATTTTCGCATCTCTTATTTGGCTTAAAACTAAAAACGTGTACTTCGTACTAATTGAAATTTAACTTTTTGTACTTTAAACCACTTTTCAGAGTTTTTTTCCCGTTTTCAAAGAAAACGAAATAATAGTTTCGCTTTGTCATCTGTCTTGTCTGTAGACATCGAACGTTTTTGTTTACAGAGATAAATTAAAAATTATTTTTGTGCTGGATAGGTATTGATGAAATATTATGATATGCACTTCCCGAATCTTCTAACATATCCAACCTTCTATTCCCTCAATATTTATTCCTTCCATTTCAAAACAAGAAGCTTTCAAAATTCTAAGTGACTTAAATGAAAGAAAATCATGTGGATTCGAAAAGGGAAACATAAAGCACATTAAAGCATGCAAAATCTCCTTAGTTGATCTCGTGACGAACTTTATCAATGAAAGCATATCTACAGGAATCATCCCTAATAAACTCAAAATTGCTATGTTATGGCCAATTTACAAAAGTGGAATTAAATCCGATTGCATTAACTATAGGCCCATTGCCATCTTACTCGTTCTTCACAAAATCCTTTAAAGATGTATAGCTAATGTTATAGCCAATTTTTTGAAAAAACATAACATTATTAGTGAAAAGCAATGTGGTTTCCAAAAAGGTAAAAATGCAATTACACTTTTAACGGAGTTTTCTGATCTCATTAACGGAACTTTAAACAACGGAAAAAAAAGCAGCTGCTATCTTTACCGTTTGTTTTTAGAGATAAAGGAAAGATTCTTTTGGGTTAGATAGGAATTGATAAAATATTACGATTCACACTTTTTAAATCTTCTGAAAACCACAATTGCGCCCTCTAATGGTGGAAAAATTTGCAAATTCCAAAATTTCAAACAAATATTGCAAACGAGGATTTAAGCTAGAAATTTCAAATTTTGGTGGTGGAATGTGAACGCCATGATGTTTCCATTGGCAACAATGAATTAACCTCTTAGACCCAGGAGGGGAACATAATTTTTTGTTCAAGCAGGTAACTGTTTGTAATCAGAGATAAGTGAAAAAATCGTTTAGGATTAGATAGGAATTGATAAAATATTTTGATTCACACTTTTGGATCTTTCGAACACTATAACTGTGAAAACGGTGAAAAAAACGTGTCTAACGGTGAAAAACGTTGAATAGTCAAAAATTTCAAACGAATATTGCAACGATGTATTAATGATCGTTGCAATATTCAAGCGGGGGCAATGCAGTAAACTGGTTGTTTGTAGGCTAGGATTGAATTTTCTCTGCGCATGCGCGATCTGTGGCTTTTCATCACGTTGCTTCTGAACCAAAGCCGTTTCTGAACGACAGCGGATATGATCTCGAATTTCAGGTACGCTGAATGTTTTTTTTTTCTCCTTCAGTACTTTTATTTGATATATTTGCTACTCCAAAAAAGTTAGTAAAAGCATGTTTGTAACAATATAGATGTAGTTTTCCAAATGCAACCTTCTATTCCACATGCCTCGCCGCCATATTGGCAGTTACGGCAGGCGATGACTTGTATGTGTCAAGCAGTACTTGTTGCTTTCCCTCTATAATTGTAGGGTTAATTCCAAAAGTATACCTGGCATTAATAAATGACTGATGCTTACAGATTGATTATCAATTTTTCGTAATTAGAGATTAAGTAAACTTCGTTATCATAAAGCTACGCTTGTTGCGGACTTCGGTCCTGCTCCTACCACTGAAGGGTTGGGTTGGGTTCTTTTATCTCTGAGCGGCACTTTTTTGCACACCATGGGCTAAATGGCCAGGTCACATGGACCCCGAAGGCTCAGAGAAGGTTGGGGGAGGGGACCCACTGGAACAGCTGTTGGGAGACAGATGGTAGCCTCCCGTCAAGGCCATCCAGCGTGTTCTTTAACGTGCACAGGGTATGGCTCTCCCGCACACGGGGCCACGGCTTAACGTCCCATCCGACGGACGGCGGCCTTTCCAAGCCCATCGGTGTCCCCTACTGACCGTGGGCAGGGCGGGAATTTTGCGGAGATAAATCTCAACGCTGACCCAGCTGGGACTCGAACCTGGGAACTACAGATTACGAGCCTGGCGCGCTACCGACTGAGCCACCCCCGCCCCCTTACCACTGAAGAGTTCTTGCCGTGCGGCATAGTAAGAATCGGCATGCTCTGATTCTAAGGTGTTTTCCTGTTGGGCTTCCTTACCACAATCGCAAATCAGCAAGGAACATGGTTTATATTTTCAGCACATTTGAAATTAACATGAAAATTACATGAATTCACTATCTTATCATTTCTTTATAATTACAAAATTTGAAAGAGAAGTTTCATATTTTGCAAATGTTGCAAATAAAATTTATATCCATTGGCATAATCTGTTGTAGCCAACTTCTCATGATTGACCTCAATTGAAATGAGTATGATATTAAATAAATTTTCTTAGCTCTTTTGAATTTTTTTATTACATTCATTGCATATGTAAATAAGTTACAAAAACTCGGTGATGTTAAAATTCTAAAATGAAGAAAGATCTATGTACACATTTTACACTGTTCAGCTTGTTATATGGAAGGAAGATTTACTATATGTAATGAAGATAAATATAAAACAAATTCGGGAAGGATTGTTTGAGACAACAAAGAATTAAATAATCATCATATCAAAAAAAAATATCAAATAAATTTGTTGAACACAGCAAAAAAATGGAGTGAGGGAGCTGGAAGGGTTAATAAGAAATGCAGTACATTTGAAAACTATATATATATATTATTAAAATTGCATCAATCAAGATTTTACAAATATATATCCTTTCAGGAACATATGTAAAAGTGCCGAAGGAGAAAAAAATATGAAAGGATAAAAAAAGACATTTCATGTATGTGAAAATATTCCCAAATGCTTATAATACAAATTAAAAAAATTTTATACTTTATGAAACTAACAACAACAGCCGCAGAATCTAAAGGTTCTCGTTGAGCTAAAAATATGGAAGTATCTTAGCCCCTGAGATCACGAAAGGCATCTTCCCTGCAGTACAGCACGTATCTGTATCATTGTGGCGCTGCAGTCAAAAGTGTCTTATATTACAGCTATGAAAGCATTTATTCTTCTCTTTACATATTCTTTGGCCATACCATGAGAAATAATCTACACCATAACACTATGAACCATGAAAATAGGGATGCCATGATACTTTTTGGAGGGTAGTGTATATATATATCAAAGTAGCAGAAGTTTTCAGTCGTACTCTAAATGTGAAGAGGGCATGCATATCCATTAACTAACAGACATATTACATAAAATAGATTATACTGTATTTAATTAAAAACTGTCTAATTCATACCACAGAGAAATCTATCTTCTTCATGAAAAAGCATGCAAAAGAGAAATGGCTCCCTTTCCCGAAGTCATTTACTTAATTAATAAAATTAGGATCACCACCTAAAAGCTTTTGATTCGATGATTTCATTTTCAAACCTATAAAGGATAGTAATGAAAGAAAATGATAAAAAAAACTGATGTAATGCGAAAGTTTTGTGTTCGCTATGCAATTAATTTCACACTGGCATGCATTTAAATATACGGTAAGGCTCCATTCCTTTTGTTAAACCATATTAATCTTTATTCAAGTAGCTCAGACAATTTTTTATTTCTGAATGACTTAATTAATCGACCTCTACGCCTTTCTTCCATTCAGTTCTTTACCTTTCATTCTTATTCATTGTTCTGACTTATCATTTATATCTGTAACACCTGGAGGCGACTGCAAAGATAATTTCAATTCCAAATCTCTAAGAGTAACTAGTTTTGTGAAAAAGTATCTAATCTTTAAAATAATTAATTGCTTATTTTTGTTTCTGAAATTCATTTTTCTTACCATCTTTCAATAAAATAATTTATCCGTTTGAACAAGGGGCGGGGGTGGTTCAGTCGGTAGCTCGCTAGGTTCGTAATCTGTAGTTCCCAGGTTCGAGTCCCAGCTGGGTCAGCGTTGAGATTTATCTCTGCAAATTTCCCCGCCCTGCCCACGGTCAGTAGGAGACACCGATGGGCTTGGAAAGGCCGCCGTCCGTCGGATGGAACGTTATGCCGTGGCTCCGTGTATGAGAGAGCCATATTCTATGTACGTTAAAGAACATGCTGGATGGCCTTGACGGGAAACTACCATCTGTTTCCCAAAAGCTATTCCAGTGGGTTCCCTCTCCCAACCTTCTCTGAGCCTTCGGGGTCCATGTGACCTGGCCATTTAGCCTATGGTGTGCAAAAAAGTGCCGTTCAGTGGTAAAAACAACCCCGTTTGAACAATCAGGACCGGTATAAGGAGCTCAGGGAAAGGGGGTAGTTTTTGTGAAGTGTCCCCACAAAAAGGGGGACCTCTTTAGTTAATAATGCCTATTATAATTTTAAACGAAATTAGCATATTTTTTAGAATTTGTGCCTAATCTTAAATTGGTAACAATCAGGGTCGGCTAACCATTGGGGCCCATAGTAGGCAGTCCCCACCAATATTTCTATAATATTGTTGCGGATTACAAAAATGGATAGCCACTGAGAGTGATTATTAAAAAACTATATTTTAAAACCAAATTCAATACAAGATAAATTGTTACAAAGAAAATATGGATGAAGTATCTTATAAACAAATCAACTACTAACATGCACAAGTCATCAACCTTCCTGCTCAGAGCACACATTAGCTCTGTCTATTCCACTAAATATTACCTTTTTACTTGATTACCATGTCGCTTGAACATCTTCTTACACAAACAAAATCGTCCTGTGCTAGTTCGCTAACTCACACTAGCAGAACCATACGATCGTCCGCGTACACGTCACATAAAAGATACCACTTTTATACTTCCCGCGTACACAACACATAAAGAAAATTCTTTATAATTAACGCGCACTGTCTCAGAACAGCTAACCGTCCATTTTCGAACTCTCGACCGTTACACACACGACCGTTACACGCTCCACTGTTCTTCTTCAAATTCTCCCAAAGTTCTTATTCGTTGGCTGATACTTTTTGCTTTCGGATGCCAGATTCCTTCTGTCGTAACAATATATATTTATCTTAAATTTTCGTTTTACCTTAATTCAAATTTTATCCTTTTTAACCAATTTCCTAGGTTAAAGAACGTTATAATATAGAAAGAAAAGAAAACACCCATTCATTATCTGGTATTACATTTGGGTTCCTTTGATCATCGGCCAACTGTCGCGTCCCCTTTTTCTCTTGTGGTAGATTGATGAAACACTTCGCTGGCTTTCAGTGGTAAGGGTAGGGGACGTTCAACACTAAAAATTTTTAATGAGGTTCGAGGATTATTTAATCCAGTGCAGTTTCATAGAGTGTGTATCCAGTTTATAGTTCCGCCCAATACTTGCAACTTTGAGAGGAATTAATACCCCCCCCCCCACCATACAATCACCTTTGATCAATGAATAATCAGAAGACACTTGTTGCAAACTTAACGTGAGCTTTATTTATATCCTTCTCATCAATGTTACCTCTGTTGCTGGAATATTTCTGAGGAGGTTGTCTGTTATTTCTTAGGGATATCTTCCATTCTCTGTAGTCACACAGACTGATTAGGATTAGTCACACATACCTTTGTTTCATATGGTTACGCAGACCTTTGATATATAAATATAATAACACAGACCTTCGTTACATATGGTCACACAGACCTCTAGTTACTCATAGTCACACAGACCTTTAGATACTCACAGTCACACAGACATTCCTTAGTGTTTGAATGTATCTAACCCTACCCTGAGCTCTTCCTTCAGTATCTCAGGCCCCGAGAAATGGACGACTCAATATCTTGACGTCCGATACAAGTTTCCCCTTTCTCCTCGCTCCCCTTTCTCTCCTGCCGCTCATGCTATCAAGGTAAGCGAAGTAGTCTCAAGGTGGCAACAGCGCTCGCGCACCACCCAGCAGTGCAATAAAATATTATCCGGCGGCCAACACCTTGCTAGAAAACAAGAGAAAGTGAGGGAGCCTCATCACGGTCGCCGGTAATGACAGCGGCTTCCTTTCCTATCATCATAGGAAGTGGATCACCTCCTAAGTTCTCACACAGTTTCGATGTATTTCGTGCACTAGGTGCAGTATCATCAACCCGACGTTCCCAGCCAACAGAAATAGCTACAGGCAATAACCATACCAAAAGAATAAAATAATCACAAATCTCATAAATATGTACATTAATAATATAAATTATTATAATTAAAATATCAATATCTATAACATATACTACATTATGCACTTATTAAATTATAAAAAGTTGCGCAATTAATTATGCGAGGGATACTACATCAACTACTATAACTGTTTAGTTACTAAAAAGAGTATTAAAATTGATCCTTTAGGTTTTCTCATATATATTATGAGAAACACACTTATGGTGAAATTTTAAGTAAAACTGAAAATTGTTATATGGTATTTAAGTTTTTCAGTATTTTTATTTTCCTGCATTGAGTATTATTTTTAACTATTACTAAATCTAAGTTGAAATTTCAATTTTACTCTTGATTTTACAATATTAAGACTTCTATTAATACTAATTAATTTGCTAATCTAATTAATTAACAATATCTCTTTCTCTATTTATCATTACGTAATGACAATACAAAATGTGAAAAATAATAAATACAAACTTCAACTTCGAGATTTTAAAGTTTATATTTATTATTTCTTAAACACTGTGTTTTCACTCAAATTCTACATTTAAAAGTAGTAATACACATCTATAAATTTCTCTTTAATATATAGTTGGTGCCTTTATAACCTTAATTACAGCAATAATTTTCACCGGATATTAAACTCAATTTTTAACAAAATTAAATTGGATTTCATGGGACGAAATATGAACCAACGATTTCAGTACCCAGAGCAGGTAGATAGGTTTTATACGTTGTAAACGTTGAGTGGGGGATCAAAATACTTATTATTTATATTATTTCAAGAGCAGATGCCATACTAGTTACTTGCCCTGTACGACATTTTAAACTCAGAGGCCTAAATAGTACTCTGTGATTCAATATAGCCGGGGTATAGGACAGATTTTTTAATTAGTGGCCAGGTTTCATATTTGATACAGATGCCCTGAAATTTGTTGAACTGTCCCTGCAGAGCATTAATTTGTCTCGCGTGCCCCACCAGCCTTCAAGTGTCTCGCAAAATTCATTCTTATTAAGTCGGTATTTTCTCCTAAACAATGAGCTAAAACGTTTTTGTGTGTCTGTTTGCTACGCAAATCTTCGTTTTTCACTCTAACTAATTAGTAACTTGAGCTTGAATTGCAGCCTACGACAAGTAATAAATTGTAGACTGGGCTATCATACCAGCATTTAAAGTATGTTTTTTTCCACATTTTTCACATGTTAGGGGGATAGGGACAATTCCAACCAAATAGAATGCCATTGGTGTTAAACAGTGACATGAGCACTCCTCATCTGTAATTGTAGAACGATAATTTTCACTTTTCTTTGATATTGCATGTCATAAATTCTCAAACGGATGAAGCTCTTTCGAGTTCCTTCACCAGAATTAAAATTATGTCTTACGTTTTCATTTCGCTTTGAAAAGTTCATGCACTGACAATTAGAAACTTTTATAATTATAAGCAAGACTGGATCTAGGGAAAAGAAAACGTGGTTATTCAAAAACCCAGAAAACGTTTCTTCCTCTCTCCAGCGAAAGAATATCCAGAAAATTAAACATTGTAAAGTACCATGGATGATCTACTACCTTTTTGAGAATGCTGGTAACTTTAATGGAGGTAAAAAATTATTAAACTTGTACATATTTCACGCATTCTCTAAGAAAATTTTCAAAGACTTTTAACCCATTAATCCCCAACGTTGCGTAGACGAAACATTCATCAAATAATAATAAAAAAAAATATAGTTGCCTACTAATCCAATTTTAAGTCAATGTATGTTATATAGGACATAGTCTTTTATGTCCAAACATAAATATTTATCAATGTAAAATAAAAGCATAATTATTATTCATATTAAAACTATACCTACATAGCCTGTCTAATATTTTGCAGTTTGACGGTCGAAAAAAGATATGTAAAAACACTAAATGCTTTAAGAATTTATGAAAATAGCTTCACATGTATTTCATTCAACATTTCATATAATTAGAATTTTTTTTTTAGTTTTTGCACAGTATAACATTTAGAGTAATGTTGCGTTTATGAAACATTGGGATTGCACAACATGTGCACGTTATGTCTGCCACACGTTTGATGACTCATTGCGAACGAGTCTATTCTTGCGATTTTAGTCCTGATATGAGTGATATCGTCAGTTTTCAGAGATTTGTGAAGTTGAACTAAGCTTTTCGTCTTGTTAATGTAACAATAATTGGTGTTAGATAATTAGTAAAGTGTAAATTCGGCAGTATAGCTAAAAATATATAGTTAGAGTAAGTATTTATTATGATGTAAATACATTCAATAATAAATCGTTGTTTTGCTATCTTAGAATATTTCTTTTTAAATATGTCTTGGACTCAGTGGTGGGGAAAAAATAGACCTTTGTCAACTGCAGACCTAATGGGTATATTAGAAGAGGATGACGATTTGCGACAAACTGAAAATATTGACGCGGTGTACATACCACCAACGGTTGACGAACTTACAGATGAGGAGGATATTAGTGATGATATACGTGAGAGTGAAAACGTTTTGCCAGACGTAGCTGGAACCTATGAGGTGCATGGAAATTTACTTGATGAAGCTCAAGATGTCGAAGAAGAGCAACCTACAGCATCAAGTTCCAAGAAACTGAAAACTTCCACTAGAACAGCTGTCAAAACAAAAGCAAAGAAAGTTATTCCGAAGTGGAAAAAAGAAAATCCGACTTACAAAAGTTTACCACAAAAAGAAGAACATTTTATGATAAAGGAAATTAAAAACAAAATTAGTGGCAAGTCTCCATACCATATATTTTTTCTTTATATTTTAGTGATGATGTCTTGTAAAAAACTGCTGGTTATTAAAAATATGCGAATGATCATAATCAACATTATTTTGAACTAAACAAGGCAAGTCTGAAACGCTTTTGTGGTATATTGATTTTTAACGGTTGCCATACCTTACCAGCTATAAAAATGTATTGGTCGAAGGATGAGGACAAAGCTATACTATTGGTAAGAAATTGCACGTGTAGGATTAGATTTGATTCCATCAAACAAAATATACACTTATCAGATAATGACCAATTAGATTTAAATGATAAGTTTTCTCTTTCTCTCTTCTATACTCCCTTTCCAATCTCTTTCTTCCCTATCACTTTCTTCATTCTCCCTATCCCTTTCTGCCTTCTCTCTTCTATACTCCCTTTCCAATCTCTTTCTTCCCTATCACATTCTTCATTCTTCCTATCCCTTACTGCCTTCTCTCTTCTATGCTCAATTTCCAATCTCTTTCTTCCCTATCACTTTCTTCATTCTCCCTATCCCTTTCTGTCTTCTCTCTTCTATACTCCCTTTCCAATCTCTTTCTTCCCTATCACATTCTTCATTCTTCCTATCCCTTTCTGTCTTCTCTCTTCTATGCTCCCTTTCCAATCTCTTTCTTCCCTATCACATTCTTCATTCTTCATTCTTCCTATCCCTTTCTGCCTTCTCTCTTCTATGCTCCCTTTCCAATCTTCTTTCTTCCCTATCACTTTCTTCATTCTCCTTATCCCTTTCTGCCTTCTGTCTTCTATGATCCCTTTCCAATCTATTTTTTTCCCTATCTCTTTCTTCCTTCTCCCTATCTACTCGAACCTAGGAACTACAGATTACGATGGATACTTAGTTCGAGTAGACATTATTTTGTTCGAGTAGATACTTTATATCTACTCGAACCTGGGAACTACAAATTACGAGTCTGGAGCGCTACAGACTGCCCCCCCCCCCACCTAAGTACGGTGTTTGACAATATTGGCCGTGTTATAGTTGAACAGGAGAATAAAGCAAGAAGAAGATGTCGACAGTGCAAAAGCAATGCAATATATATATGTGTAAAAAGTGTCAAGTTCATCTTCTTGCAGACTGCTTCAGACAATTCCATACGTTTTAGCTTTAAATATTCATTATTCTGATAATCTCAAAGTTGCGTATACGCAACATTTTTCTGTGGCTTCTGTGGTCACAAATTGTTTTTTGTTTATCCCAACTACCTATTTACATGTATTTTTGGTCTATAATAAAAGTACTACCTTAAAAATATTATAATTTCTACCTTTGGGAATTAATTGGTTAAAACGGAAAGGAAAATGTTATACTGCAATGGATATTCAGTCTCTTAATCATACACCCCTCTCCCCTTTTAAATTTTTACGGCTCGATTGCGACTCTCTCCCTTCCCTTTATTTTTCTACATCCGGGATTATAAAGATATATGATTGTTCATCTCTCATAATTATTTTGATTTATTTAACATGACGTTTACGATCTATAAACCTATTTCATGATCACTAAAAGTAGAGCTCATCCATGGTACTTTACAACGTTTAAAACTTTCGCTGCATTTTTGAATGAAAAGTTACAATGAAAACATACAGTCAACTACTGGCATCCTGTTTCGGATGATCTCTTTCTAGCACATTTGTTACCAGCCATCGAATGCTGACACGCGCGTTGGGAGAAATCAACACACCAAGCACCGCGAGTTCCTTATGCTACCGGAATATCAACAAGATGAAAACTGCCTAAGTCAGTATTATATTCGGAGCACGCGATACTACACCACCCCTTTTGCGTGGAAGTGATGTCCCAGTTCAATAAAATCGGTACATCCCAAGTGTGTACTCTCCCTGGGTAGGTGGAGCAGCTTCCCTCAAAAAAACTTCTCCAGCGAGCTCTTACTTCATCGATATGAACTGCACATTTATTATCTGCAGCACTGGCTGAAGTGTGATTCAAAAGAGAAGGGTTCTTTCTGTTTTCTTTCACTACTTTTTTCTTCTTCTGAGGGGAAACAAATATTTCTTATCAATGTTTAAAGTGTTCTCGTAAATTTCTCACTTTTTTTTGTCTTGAAGTGAAAAAGGAATTTCATGCAAAAATAGTTCATACATTTCAGAATTTTTTTATATTAATTCATAAGGTCACGTTCAAAGAGAAGATTTAAAATGTTTTTTGTATTTTTCTGCAACATCTCAAACATACACTGCCTTACCAAAATATTAGATAATTTTTCCGTTATATGAAATGGAAATTTCACTTCGAAGCTCTATAACTTCTAAAATATGCATTTAATGGAAAAATATGCCTGTAGATAAAATAAAGATCGTAAACAAATCCATTTAAATATCGATTTACAATTGCATCTGTTCAGTATGTAAAGAGTTATGAAAGCTGTAATGTTTCACAACATTAATGCTTCACAACTCAGAAATTAATTGAAACTTAAATAACAAGTATTGTTTCAATCATTTAAATAAATAAATAAATGTTTTAGAAGTCTGCTTAACGATTATTTCTATACCAATCAAAGATGAATGTTTTTATAAAACAATATACCGAGCGTATCAAAACAGATGAAAATTGCGCAAATCAGTACTATATTCGAAGCACGCGATACTACAGCACTACTTTTGCGTGAAAATCATGTCCAAGTTCAATAAAATCGGTACATCCCAAGTGTTTATACTCTCTTGGTAGGAGGAGAAGTTTCTCTCTAAAATATTTAATCTCCAGAGAGCTGTGGGGGTCGAGGGGGCGGGGGGAGCTCAATCGGTAGCCCGCCAGGCTTGTAATCTGCAGTTACTAGGTTCGATTCCCACCTGGGGCAGCTTTTAAAATTATGTCCTAGAAACTCCGCCTTGCCTTCAGTAAGTAGGGGACACCGATGGGCTTGAAAAAGCCGCAGTTCGTCGGATGGGGTGTAAAGCGTTTTCCCCATGTGTGCAATAGCCATACCCTGTGCACGTTAAAGAACATAACGGGTGGCCTTGACGAGAGGTTATTATCGGTCTCCTACCAGATGTGTAGTGGGACCACTCTCCTAATCTTCTCTGATCCATTGGAATCCTTTTGACCTACCATTTAGCCCATTGCCTGCAAAAAGAAGTGCTGCTCAGATATAAAACAATACAACCCAGCGAGCTGTTATTTCATCCACATGAACTCCACATTGATTATCTACAGCACTGGCTAAAATGTGATTCAAAAAGAATGCTTCTTTCACTACGTTTGTGTTTTCTACAGACAAAGGAATATTTCTTTTATATGGTGAAGATAACTATTCTCTTAAATTTCTATTTTTTTTCTCGTAAAGTGGGAAAAGAAACTCCAAGCAAAAAAAGAAAAGTTCATTCCTTCTGACTTTTTTTTTCAATATTAATTCATAAGGTCACGTCCTAAAGAGAAGGTTTTAAATATTTTTGTATTTTTCTTCAGAATTTCACAAGTACACTGCCCTACCAAAAATATTATAGATTTCCCAAGTTTCGTCAATGGAAATCTAACTTCGAATCTTTATAACTTCCAAAATATACATTTGATGTAAAAATGTGACTGAAGATAAATTGAAGATTATTATAAAATCTATTTAAATCTTGATTCTTTTGAACAATATATTTTGCAGTATGCCTAAGTCAATACTATATTCGATACTCCTTCTCCAGCGAGCTCTGGGGACGGGAGTGACTCATTTGGTACCGCGCCAGACTCGTAATCTTCAGTTCCCAGGTTCGAGTACCACCTGGGTCGTTAGTGGCAAAACCAGTAATACGATAAGTGTGTCGGGTTGCGCTATTTTAGTGCATTTTCTTTAGTCATGCAGTGTTTTAACTAGTATATCGAGAAACGAGCGATTTCGAAAGAAAAGAGGGAGAGTACTGAGAAGAATATGTGTATATTTCTTTTATATTCTAATAACAAGCAAGTTTCTTAAGAACACTATCAAGAATTTTACTATTCGCAATATTGTCTATTTTCATTACCTAAATTTTTTTCAGCCGTAGAGCTTTCGACTAAAACAGACAGTTTTCGTTTTTTCGTTTGCAACACTTACGACAGAGGGGAATTCAGAAGCCACTCCTAGTTAGAATAGGTTTTTTCATATATGGACATAGTCTACTAAAATCTAAGTCAGATTTAATCAACCACTTCTTCAGTTAGAGCTAACATAGACATACAGTATGACTGATGGAACATTATCTAGTACCCTAACCACTATGCCAGTTAAAGCTTGTGTTATTTTAAGGTATTTGCATAATGTTATTATATGCTTAAAATTTAACCAACACGTTGGCAGAATGTGTAAAGAAAACGAGATTAACAGTTTAATGGGGGTTCGAGGGACATTGGTAATCCATATACACTCATTCCTAGGAGTGCTACGACGCAACTGTTCAAAACTACCGATCAATAAACTGACTTCCAAAATCACGCCGTTTCGACTCACATTGCTGTTACTTTTTAATACTTGGCTATTCTCTTACTTGAGGAAATGGACACTGAAAGGTCCAACGATTAAAAGTCGTTCAACAGATTTCACTGTCAGCTGGTAGAAATTTTTGTCAGTGTGAAGTCAGAAGTGAAGAGTTATGGAATATTAGATAATAAGATTTTAAGAGTTATGGATGACATTGAAAGAGAGAATTGAATACACAAGAAAATGACTAACGGATATGTTTACACAAAAAAAGAATCTTTTGACTCACTAATTAATAATCGGTTGGGAAACAATACAGAATCTCATGTTACACTAAAATCCCTGATTAAAAACCTAAGTATCATAAACATGGAGGTTGAAATTGAAATGCCTTTAGTTCGTACATGGAACTATACATTAAAATGCATTAATTCTTCAGTGCATTTTTCAGCAATATTTTACCATAAACAAATTTGCATTTTAATAACTAAATTATTAATTTTTCAAACATTGGACTGATTTTTTTTTTGTAATTAGAAACCTGAATTGATTTTGAAACCAACATAATTGCAGCGCGTTGGTCAAAAAATACCCGCATAATTCCACAAAAGGTTTAGCAACCTATTAATTTTTAATACTGATAGCTTTCAAAATACAGGAACAAAACCGAAAATTATTTTTTTCAAATAATTATTTGGTGTTTTAAAAGTATTTTCCTATTCATTTTTGCATGCTTTTACACTGCCCTATAAATACATTAGAAAATTCCCATGTTATGTCAGTCGGAATCTAACTTAGAACTTCTAAATTTCTAATAACTTTTAAATAACTTCTAAAATATGTATTTAATGGAAACACGTGTTGAAGTTAAATTAAAAACCATAATCAAACCTATTGAAATCTTGTTTTTAACCATATTCATTCAGTATTTGAAGAATAATGGAAATTGAAATATTTTACAATAAATTATCTTGTTTCATAAAAAGCGTTCATAGTTGTCAAACTTTAAACTCCTAAATGTATATTTTAAAAAATAGTTTGAAAAAAATAGTTATCATTTACGGTTTTTTTTAATTTATGAGGTAAAGTCTTATTACGCATCACTGTTGTGAAATATTCCAACTTGCAAAACTCTTTAAATGCCGAACGAATGTTGTTGAAATTCAAGTTTTAAATCGATTTGATTGTGATCTCTATCTTCAATCATATTTTTCCGTTAAATGCATATTTTAGAATTTATAGATCTTCGAAATTAAATCCCAATTAACATGAAAATTCTCTAATATTTTGGTAGGGCAATTTAGTTTATCTATGTTACTTTCTTTATATAAAAAGAAAAACTCAGAGAAATCGCGCGATTAAACATCGAACAGTTATAAATGAAATTGAAGTACGTTGCAGACGAATCTACTTCAATTCAGCGCTACAGAACGAAGCTTTACTTTTGCGAAAACTTTTCATACGAGAGAGAAATTTGCTCTTTACATCGGAAATCAAACCTCTAAATGTTGAATTTCAGACAATGTTTCACAAACGCTTTTGTCCACTCATATTTGCAGTGGCTGTAATTCCCCCAAGGAACCTTTGCTTGCCTTCTACGTTCGGAAACATTGGAACTTCCCCGTTCTCCGAGTTAACCCAAACGGAAACAGGGAGCACGATTTACTGGCCTTCGAAATCGAAGCGTATTTCCTGAGTTTTGGTGAAAAGATGTGCGGATATCCTTATTTATGTCACAACTACGAATTCTGTTTTCTCTCAACTGGGAAAAAGTATGGAAGTAATGCCTTGCCTTGTTTTTAAGTTCACATCCTGGTAGATGTAGGATTATCGATGTTTTCTCCTCCTTTCTCTTTAAAAAAATCTGAACAATTCTAAGATGTTATTGCACAATATTTTCGAATGTTCTTCAACGTGAACTCACTAAACAGAAACATCTTTCAAGCATTATTTGAAGAAGAAGATTAAAAAAATATATATTTTTATGTTAAAAAAACCAGTGTTTTAATATAATATTTTATAGCAATTTCTTTTAAAAAATAAATTGCTATAAGGTGAAAAGGAGTGTACCATTATAAAAAAAAATATTTAGTACAAATAATGGTTGTATAACTATGGATGATAGACTCAGTATGATTCGAAGAGAATGCAGACCACTTCATTCTCTGCTATTTTTTCCTCATGATATCGGTTGATCAGTCTTGGTCTATATGGATTGGCATTATCTTCCATTAAGAGAAAATCGTCTCATAGTACAGTAGCATAAGGCTTTGCATACTGTTCTAGAAGCTCATCCTGATTTCTCAGAGCATTCACAGAACCTTAATCAAACATATGGATGTTGGTAAGGTTACCGAATGAAAACTCGGCTCATACAGTCAGACCTCCAGTACAAAATGTACTCCTCTCCAAGAGGTTATCGAGCTGGTTGCAGGTTCCCACTTCTCTCCAGAACACTATACGTTCTGGTGAGGGAGCCCCTCATTGGAGGCTAATTATACTTGTTCTTAAAACACATTGAACCTTGAACTTGTCAGATTGTAGAGAAAATTTCGACTCGTTGGTGAACGAGACGTAATTCCATTGTTTTCAGATACAGGATACATGATAGTGATACGATTTCAGGTGGGCCTGTCTGTGACTATAATGTTAAATGTTAATTATTAATAGTAAGCATGGGATGTTTCGGGTTGTAGATGTCGGAAAGGTTAAGAAATTTCGATTTAGAGGGTCCTTCGAGGTCAAATGCAAAATTTAATCTACCGGTGCTAGAGAGCTAAAAATTGGTCCCTGGGGGTATTTTAAGTCGTAGATCTCATAAATATTGCAAAGGTTTCGATGCGATAGGTCCTTCGAGGTCAAAGGTAGGTCAAATATATTCTACCCGTGTTAGAGAGCTAAAATTCGGTGCCTGGGGGGGGGGGGGGTATTTTGAGTTACATATCTCAAAAAATTATGCCAAATTTTGGATGTGATAGGTCCTTTTAGGTCAAAGGTCAAGTTCGATATCATGGTGCTGGAGAGAAAGTTGAAATAAGGGGACGAAGTGATGGGCTAGAAATAAAAAGGTGCCTAAGTCACTGAGGAATTTCTAGTAAAATATGGGGATAAAATAAAATTTTACAAAGACAACTGTTTTGGATTTCAAAGCAGGTAGACAAGTTAGAGATTTCATATAAGGCGAGAGGATTTTAGGGGAGGGGACTCTTCTGACCCCTTGCCCTTGGATCTCTAAGACAATTTTTGATTCAATTCAAATTTGAAATTTAATTCTCAATTAACATCCGTTTATAATGCCATTTTTCCATCCCTGGACAGACTCAATAAGAGAAGACTATGAGAAGGAAATGTGAAATATGGAATTCGAATGGGGATCTTATTGTTTATATTTTAAGAAAATTAATGAAATTTCTGCATGAGAATTAGAAAAATAACAGCTACTGCAAAAAAGCGAAAGAAAGGTACTCATAGAGTTTGGATGAAAATTACACTCATTTGGGGGTGACTGGGATTGGCAATAGGGCTTTCATTTGGGAGCGACTAGTAGACTGACTGGGTCTGTAAATGGTAGCTAAGTAGTCACTGGAAGGAGAGCTATGCATCAATCCCCTGTGATGATGCATAGAATCGGCCAGGCCTAGCACTTAATGTCCGACCCCGCTTTCTCGTGGTGCAGACCGTTAGTACCTTTCAAAAGAGATACTCTCTTGTGGAAGTGAACGGAAGGGGAGGGCTGCCAGATTAGTGTGGTCTACTGATCTGGAAAACTATGGCTACTTTCCTATTTTTCTACCCTGCTGAGGAGTGGTCAACCACACAGGGTCCTGGTGCTGACCATATAAACTCAGTGGACTGGACAGATATATGGCTCTGAGCTTGATTATGGATCCTGATTTTGCTGCACTGGTGGGCTTCTGTGGAGGGAAAATCTTCCGCTGTGTTTTCCGTTTGTTTGTGGGTTCACAGCCCCAAGTGAATAGATTAACAGGATATGTTTATCAGCTGGTGGATAATCCTGAGAAGTGTTCATCGCAGGCACCTGAACTCTTTGCTTCTATTGACATCGTCAAATTCTACATTGGAGGAAGTCTTCCAGTGTAGATGGCTTCAGCCTTTAGTGGTGGAGGAACGGATCTTTGCCCCATGTCTGAGATTAGGGGGCTGTTTGATATTGTCGGCATTCCCTCTCTCAATAAACATAGTTTCTTTAAACATCTCACTAACCATTTTCTCTCCATAGGTAGTTGGAATGTGAGGACTCTGCACACAGCTTTTTCTCTTGATGTCCGCACACAAGAATTCCACCATTATAATTTAGATATTCTCGGCTTGCAAGAGACCAGATGGACAGATAAAGGTCAGATTCTTAAAAATAATCTTAAATTTCTCTTTCCATAGAGGGACGACAATAAGCATCACCAAGGCGTGGGTCTGCTTCTCAACAGACACGCTAGTGATGCTCTACTAGAATATGAGTGCATTAATGAAAGGTTTCTTACATCAAAATTTCAGACAAGCGTTAAAGACTTGAATGTTATCTGCTGTTATGCCCCCACTGAGGATGCCGATGAGGATGAGAAGGATAGGTTTTATGAACAACTTCAGGATATTTTGAATTCTGTCAAGAAAGGAGATATTACCCTTGTTCTTGGTGACTTCAATGCCGAAGTTGGTATTGACTCTGACCTTCGGGGAGGAGTAATAGGCCCTTTTGGTATTGGTAGTTGCAATGGCAATGGGCAACGTCTCCTACAGGTAAGTAAACTCAATGGATTCCGAATAACTAACTCTTATTACAAACACCGCGACATACATAAGTACACATGGGTTTCACCTGATGGGCTGCATAAGAATATGATTGATTACATATTAATTAACAGCAAATGGGCCAGTTCTGTTAGGAATACCAGGACATGTAGGGGAGCTGAAATTGGATCTGACCATTACCTTGTTAAAAGCGTCTTGCAACTTAAACTTAAAAGTGTTGTGCTAGGGTTAAAAATTTTGCTTTTAATACTGAAGCTCTGAAAGATCCAGTTATAACCAAAGCTTACCATGATAGATTACTTAGTCATTATGACAGTCATGGTATGCTTACTACTGAACTTGAGGAAGAATGGAATCATTTTAAGCAGGCTTTTTTGGACACTAACAATACTCTTTTAGGAAAAAAGGAGCAGAAGAGACAGAATTATCTGAGTGATAAGGCACTTGAGCTTATTTCGGAAAGAAAGAACTGCAGGAATATCCTTAATCAATACCCTACTAGTCATAATAGAAAGCATTACAGATAGATTAATAAACGTGTATAGGATCAGTTAGCTGCTGAGAAGAATCTTTGGCTTGATGGCTTGGCTGACAAAGCCGAGGAAGCAGTTAAACAGCACAACAGCAGAGAGCTGTACCAGATAGCTAATGTTTTGTGTGGTAGAAAACGGATAGGTATACAGGGATTGAAGGATAAACAAGGTAAGGTTATAGAAGGGGAGGATTCTGTAAATTTTTTCAACATATTTAAATATAACCAATTAATTATTATTATAATTTATAATTAATTATAAATTATTAATATAATTATTATTAATAATTTATTATTAATTATTAATTATTATTTATAATAATATTTTTATAATTTATAACAATTATTATAATTATATTTATAATTTATAATTTATAATAATAATTTATTAATATAATTATTATTATAATTTATAATATAATTATTATTTTTAATTATATAATTTATTATAATATTAATTATTATTATTTATTTTTACTCCCATTGTTTGTAATGATGATAGATGCATTACTGGCTTTAAATGTTGGCCCTCTAACACAGTATGAAGTTATTTTGGCTGTTGCTAAACTTAAACTACCTAAATCCCAAAGGGTAGATGAAATTACTACTGAGACATTTAGAGCTGGTAATGTTTCGGTTACCACATGGATGATAGAAATTTTGAATACATTTTATGATAAAGGCATGGTTTCTAAGGATTTTACCAGAGCTATTATTATTCCTATTTTAAAAAAAGGGTGATCGCAGTTCTTGTAATAACTATAGGGGTATCAGCCTACTCTCTGTTCCAGGTAAAGTTCGTGATGAGCAATGTTGGTTCACAAGTGGTAGGGGATGTGTGTATCAGATATTTTCACTTAGGCTGATTCTTGAGAAATGTTTAGAGTTTCAGAAATCTTTGGTTGCTAGCTTTGTTGATTTCAAAAAGGCTTTCGACTCTGTTGATCATCATAATTTGTGGTTGATTGTGAGATCATATGGTATACCTTACAAGTTAGTTAACATAATGAAAGCTCTCTATAATAACACTGAGTAGTGTGTGAGAGTTGGTAAGACTTGTAGCAATTGGTTTAGCATTACTTCTGGTGTTCGACAAGGGTGCATTTTGTCTCTTTTTCTCTTTAGCTTGGTTATTAATTATGTTATGCGATATTCACTTCAAGGGAAAGATTTTGGCCTTAAATGGACTTGAGATATTTGTGTGTGTTTTTTTTTTGTCTGTCTATTTATGCACTCAGCCACTAAAACGTAGAGGCACCTAGAGGCTGTACGAACTTTCTCTTCAACCAGGGGAAGAATGTAGTCTGTGTAAATCTGTTGGGATCAATCAGAAACACTGAGAACCGGGTTGAATTTCTCTAAATTATTCTCCATTTTCATAATATTAACGGTTATTGAAAATAATTGTCATGGCAAATTAAAAAAAAAATAGTTCAGTTGATTTCTTTATGTTTTCGCATAAGAAGCCATTTGTTTCGGAAATGGGTAAAAATATTTAAGTCAGGCTGTTGGGATGTTTTAACTCTGAACGGCACTAGCTTTGCACAAATTGGTTAAATGACCAGGTCCCCAAGGGCTCAGAGAAGATTGGGATAAGAGGACCCACTATGCAGCTGTTAGGAGACAGATAGTAATCTCCCGTTTATGTCTAAACAACGTGTTATATAACGAATATAAGATATGATTCTCCTTACAAGGAGCCACGACTTAGCGTTCCATTCAAAGGACATAGTTATTTCCAAGCTCATCTTATTTTTTTAATCTATGAGGCTGAAATGCAGGCCTTTTGAACACTCTATCCTGTAGGAAATAAAGAAAATATAGGTAATTGGTGCCCCATTTCTGACTGAGGGAAGGTTAGGGGTTAAGTGTAGATGGATCTCAACCCTGGGCCAGTAGAGGTAAGTCTGGAGTAAAATCAGAAGCACGAGAGGCACACGAGTTTTTGTGTGTGGGAAAGATAGCCTTCGAAAACCCGACCAGCACTTGATAAATATTCTAGGGTTGAATATTTTTTCTCCGCTTTTATTAATTTTTTAATTAAATATTTTTTTCTGTTTATAGAATACAGATAATACCCTTGCATTTCTTTAGGTTAGTATCCTATTTATCCATTTGATTAAACATTTTGATAATTGTTAAGCAAAATTATTTTACTTACAAGTATAGGCTTTTACGTAAAAGAACTTTTGTCTCCAAGAAGTTACTGTTATAGTCACTCCTGCAGCAAAACACTACTCTGCTCTGCTAGAATGGAACCAAAAAATTAAGGGGGCGAAAGAAGGTAGAGAGTGAAAGAATTAGAACAAATACTAGTCATTTTCAATGACAATAGAATAAGCACGTGAAACCCAATTTTATTATCACGGGTTTCTTCAATTGTAAAATTATTTTAGCGAACTGAAACACCACCAGCGTCCTGAAACACCGCCAGCATACAGTGGGTTAATCTTTTGCAGTGTTTCCTCGCCTTCTTCACAACTTCTTTATGGTACATTATACTGATGGAGCTACTCTCAGTCTTCAGAGACAAAAAGCTGATTGGGAATAACTTGTCATTTTTACGTACAATGATATGATGCACATTTAGAATAAGTTAGGCTGCTTTGTCTCTGAGTAACAAACACCCTATCCTTACTCCTTTTTTTCATTACCTATCATCCTTTTCGTTCCCTATTTGTCGGATTGTGGATTTGCCTAAACATTTGTTCCACCATATCTTTCAAACGCGACGGACAAACTTAATGAATTATGTGTCAAATGAAAGCTTGTGTCATGGGTAATGTCACAAGTTATAAAAACTACTACCATGCTCTCTCCTCCATACAAAGGTGGAAAATATGCGAAAAATTGTTCTATTTTATCTTTTGTAAGCGAGAGCCGAACGTGTAACAGGTTGTACGTAAAATCGAAAGTTGTGACATGGGGAGTGTTACGGATAATAAAAATATACCTCCTTGCTTTCATCCCCCTAAACAACTGGAAATATGAAAGTCGTTCTTCTACTATATCTTCCGGATGCGAGGGCCTAGGGTTACGAGTTACGAGTTAGGTGCCAAATGGAAGCTTATATGATGACTGTAGTAGGGTATTAAAATTTTGCCCCCACCATTCTCCCACCCCTCAAAAGGGCGGATTTTCATGGGGGGGGGGGTCAATCTTAATGGGTTATATCTACAATTTAAACTTGTAACGTTTCCAATGTCATGGGCTACCTTAAAAACGAATACAAAGACAGGGGAGAAAAAAATGTGCTCGATGATTATGTGCTACAGAGCGATTCAAAATTCGCGCACCCACATTAGAAAATTTCATTTATTCTCAACTTATGTTTACAGATTGTAAATAAAGGGTTACAATAGATGTTTTAGGTGTCCTTCCTCTTCTTGAATAGGGAGCGGGAGTGGCTCAGTCGGTAGCGCGCCAGGCTCGTAATCTGCAGTTCTAAGGTTCGAGTCCCGACTGGATCAGCGTTGAGACTTATCTCCTCAAAACCTCCCGCCCTGCCCACGGTCAGTATGGGACACCGACGGGCTTGAAAAGGCCGCCGTCTGTGGGATGGGACGTTAAGCCGTTGTTCTATGTGCGAGAGAGCCTTACCCTGTGCACGTTAAAGGACACGCTGGATGGCCTTGACGGGAGGCTACCATCTGTCTCCCAACAGCTATTCCAGTGGGTCCCCTCCTCCAACCTTCTCTGAGTCTTCGGGGTCCATGTGACCTGGCCATTTAGCCCATGGTGTGCAAAAAAGTGCAGCTCAGAGGTAAAACAACCCAACTTCCTGAATACAACAACGAACTCTTCTATCATGTTTGTCGCAACCTTACAGAATATTTGACCACTTATTTTAGAAATTCCACGTTCCATGTTGGCTTCGATCTTGGGTACCGAAGAATCAGAAAACTGTTCATTGAAGTCAGGTTGAACAATTAAAAGTTATTTGGTTGTTAAATAACTTTCGCCGATGTATACACACTTTCAGCCGGGGGAAATTTCAATTTCGGCAACTAGTACAATACACACGTCACCAACAAAAAACTAAACAGTATTGTATATGTCAGTGACTGCAGGGTTGTCAACGTTAGAATCTGCATTTTATTCGTTTAGTTGGAGCGAAATAATAAGCATTTATATTTCGGGTTACGCAAATTTCGAATCAATATCAAATAAAAGTTTCCGAAGGTAGGTTTTTCAGTAAAAAATATATGAATTAAAAAAATTAAAAAACAACATATTTGTGTTCCTATATCCTCCAGAAAAAATAGAAAATACTCCTGAAGCATATAGATGGTACAATCAGTCACTGATTGCACCATTGATATAATTTATGTTTATTTCCTAAGTTTTAGGGCGCATATAGGAAGATAGTTATTTTTCAAATTTTTTAATTTATTTATATTCCTATTTTGCACATCACTGGCTAAACAGCCAGATCGAAGTGCTCAGAGCTGAGTAAATGAATCCACTGGACAGCTCTTAAATGACAGAAGGAAGTCTCTCGTCACGCAATCCGGTTAGTTCTTTAACTTGCACAGCATAGGGATCTCTTGAAAGAAAAATCACTTTTTAAAATAAAGAACCAAACGGCTCTTTTTATTTGTGAATATTTGTTTCATTTTTTAATGTTGTTGTTTATACATATATATATATTATCAGAGGGCCTTCGGCATTTGACACTTTGAACAATGACACAAAGTAAGTCTATTCCCTCTGAAATATTTAAGCAGAGAACATTTTTTAACATTTAGGAAAAAAATACTATTGAAAGAACATCCCGAAAGATTTTCCCACCCAAGGTTTTCGGTTTAGAAAGCCTCGAGCCTGAGCTACACTTTAGTCAGGCAAAATTATTTTTTCAGACAGACAGACATTTCTTTCTTAAGAATATAATTTTTATTCATAAGAGTAAAGAATACAAATACATTTACCATTTGAATAAATTAAATTCAACGTAGATCATTCAGCCACAAAAATGGTGTACATCAAATAAATTCACAAAGCACAACACATTATAATCAGCTAATTAGAAATTCCAAAATATTTTTTTCAATTCGATTTTCAGTTTTCTAAAAGAATCTATATTTAATATTTCTTTTGGGATAGTATAAATATAAGTGGTACTTGATATTCGGAGGTATGTTTTCCGTAATTATTCCGAAAAATAGGCATTTCGTAATACCCTTGGTTTTGAAGTCTTTATCTTTATTTTTATTGGGTTGAATTTTTAGTTTGTATGTTTCGTCAAAACATTTTTAATTATTAAATTATATTTTTATAAATTACTGTACGATAAAAGGTCTAGAAATTTTAATCTATCTGTGGAAGTTTTAGAATTTTTTTGGCAAATGAAACGGAATAATATTTTTAGCTATTATAGACTGCAGTTTTTCTATTTTATTTATGTTTGTTAAGTTATTTGTTCCATGTAATTATTTCATAATTTAAAATCGATTCTTCGTATTTCTTTATAAAGTAAGATCTTTGTTACTCGTTGTTAGTTTTTATACAGTTAAAAAAAAAACGTAAAAAGTTTTCACTTTTCCTCTAGTTTCTCAATTTTTTGGCTTTTATATGCAAATTAAAAATTATTTTTTGGATTGGATAGATACTGATGAAATATTACGATTCGCACTTTCCAAATCTCTCAAAAGGTTAAACTTCACTTTCTAAAAGAGGGCATTTTTGAAAATTGCATGCATTATATGTCCAATGTAAAAGTGATGGCCATGGAAATAATAAATCAAAATACTTCACTGACACTAATGAAATATTAAAATTCGCTTTTCACGAATGCTAGAGATTTGAAATATTGTTGGTGAAATGGAAAGGTCACGAGATTTCCGTTAGAAACTATGAGTTTGAACCCTTACCATCAAGGGAGGATAGAAAATTTTTGTTTTAAATAAATAATTATTTGTTTTTAGAGACAAATTACAATTATTTTTGGTTTGGATAGATATTAATTAAATATAAGAATCGCATGTTACAACTCTCCCAAAAAGTTTAAACTGTCCTCTACTGCAAAAAATTTCCAAAATTGCAAACTTTTATGCGCAGTATTGAAAACAATGTATTTATACTAGGAATTCGAAACGTTTGGTGGTGGAATATATATATCATTAGGTTTTGGGTTGGGTTGGGTTGTTTTACCTCTGAGCGGCACTTTTTTGCACACCATGGGCTAAAATGGCCAGGTCACATGGACCCCGAAAACTCAGAGAAGGTTGGGAGAGGGAACCCACTGGAATAGCTTTTGGGAGACAGATGGTAGTCTCCCGTCAAGGCCATCCAGCGTGTTCTTTAACGTGCATAGGATATGGCTCTCTCATACACGGAGCCACGGCTTAACGTCCATTCCGACGGACGGTGGCCTTTACAAGCCCACCGGTGTCCCCTACTGACCGTGGGCAGGGCAGGAAATTTTGAGGAGATAAATCTCAACGCTGACCCAGCTGGGACTCGAACCTGGGAACTACAGATTACGAGCCTGGCGCGCTACCGTCTGAGCCACCCCGCCCCATCAGGAGGTTTACATTTGCAACAATAAGTTTCCCCCTTACTCCTAGATAGATAGGATAGATAGGAAACAGCTTTGGTTTTAAAGAGATAATTGAAAAGTTGTTTTTGTTGAATTAGTATTAATGAAATATTATAATTTGCCTTTTTCAAATTCTTAGGTAAAGTTACAATGTTAGAAGTCACTAATTGTGGAAAGAGCGAAAAATGATTAACGATTATTGCAAGTGATTTTTTTATAGTTGAAATTTTAAATTTCGGTGGTAGAGTGTAAATAGATATTCCACTGACAGCAGCAATCTACCTCCTTTTCACAGAAGAGTATGAAGAAAGCAACCTTCTTATTTCAAGAATAAAAGGCAAATACATTTTATGCTGTATAACAACTAATAAAATGCTAAAATTTTCATTTTTCCAATCATCCATTAGTTCGAATTCAGAGTTTTGGAGATTGCAAAAGTAGGTAAACGAATTCCCTCATTCTCTTTCAAAGCGAGATTCCCCTACTCGCCAGAAGCGAAATATGTTATTCTTGTTATTGCAAAGTTTGACTTGTGATGGACATGTTTTAGAGTAAAGGAAATTAAAACTGTTAAGATACATGTGTCCAATGAAAGTTACGGCCATGGGCATAATAAATCAAAATTCTTCTAAATCACTCTTCAACACCTCACATATTTTGAATAACTATCACAAACTCCTTTAGGAGCAAAGCATTCGCTCTTTCTCCACACCCAAAGGTGCTACTGGTTGCTGGGGTAACGTACAGTTGATGCAAAATTTTACAGTCAATGGTCTTGGGTCGCCATGTTTACTGCTCTCCTACCTGCAATTGGGCAGTAAATCCTGTTCACACCAGTTCATTCGAAATGATCGTTAAACATGTTATTAAAAGGCAAATAGCTTGTTAAAAAAACAACAACATTAATTTTAAATAATGGAGACATTAGTTATATAAACATATGCAAGTATGAAGAAGATATGAGCTCCCTTCCAAGAAAGTTTTGTAGGTATATGCCGCTGTAGTATATTCCCAGGGATCGAAAAACTTGAAGTGTCTTTTACGACAATGATTGCGTACATAATAGTTCATCTATTCTTACTAAACATTTTCTGTAGGAAACACAATACAATTTTGTGCCATTACCCGGGGAGGTAATTTATAAATTATCCCTCATCAGGTTACTGATAATGTATGTGTCCAAGTATAGTGCCTAGTATACCAAGCGCAAAACATTGGATCTCTCCCGAGTCACGAAATTAAAGAGCTTTGGTCGCAGTCAATACTTAGAGAGGGACCATCTCGGAATTGTACAGTAATCAACTTTTTTTGGTCCATCCCGGTGCCCAGTGGTTAGCATGCTTGGCTTCGGATCAAAGAGATCTGTGTTCGATCCCAGGATAAATTGTATATCTTCTGTGGTCTTGCCTTCCTCACAGATCGTCTCCATGGTATACTATACTAGCAATTTATTTTAAGTACATGGTATTCATATAAAATGCTGTGTCTATATTCTAGATAATAGGCATTTTCTTTCTAAATTTCTTTATACTTACAAAAATTATTAATTCAATTGGTTCTTTTCGTGTGTTGTATATCTGCCGAAGTATCGCCTTCCTCACAGATCTCCTTAATGACGCATTAAAATAAAATTTATTATAAGCATATAATACTGATTTAAAATGCTGTCTATATTATACATAGTGAAACATTTCCTTGTAAATTCCTTTATGCTTCCAATAATTATTAATTCAATAGATCAGGTATATTGAATTGCATTTTAAGCTAGGCTTTCTTTTTCTTTTGAAATTCGGTTTCATTAAGGGCTTCAGGTGAAAAAAGAAAGCAACTAAGGTGACTTTTTTAAGTGGAATGAAAAAAATAAAAATTTATGTTTTCAAAATTCATATTTTTCATTCCATCGTTTATTTTTTCTATTTTTGTCAGAAAATAAACAATTTATTTTGCCTTTGTACATTCTACACCAGAGACAAAGTTTATTTCTCTGACCCCAATGGCGGGAACCGGCAATTTCAGTAGTCCTTCAACATCTTTTCAATTTTCCTTTTGAAATAAATTTTAACTTAATCAATGCTCTTGGAATGAATACGGTTCGCTGGTTGGTAGCTTGGGGTTTTATGATTCAAGGGCAACAAAGACCGAACACTGAGTCGAGCAAGGTGTAAAAATCAAAATTTATAAAAGTCATGGAAACCTATAACCAAAGTTAAAATCGAAGGATAAAAGCTATAAATTATATAGAGTAAAAGATGTATAACAACAATAACAACAATGGACCCCAAAAACCATATAAAACTTGGAAAGAAGAAAGCGAATATGCTTTATATTGGCTAGTTTAATCTTGTACACACAGCATTTTATTTCATAATCATTAAACATTTCATTACCTCGGAAATATTGATATGTATTCAATGCTGGAAATGAGATTTTGAACTACGATTACGACAATGACACCCCTCAAAAAATAAATAAATAAATGAATAATATTACGATTTTCCGAAAATAACACTCAAAGTAGCACGCTAAAGAGGAGAATAACGGTCTGGATTATTTTTTCCAGTATTTATTGTTTCAACAAATAGTTTTTTTTTGTTCATCTTCGGAACTAGTGGATAACATCCTATGGCGTCCCACCCCATTTCCACCACTGTATGTACGCGTTTATACTATATCTCTCCTGACAACGAGCAACTAAGTCCACATCTGCATGTTTACTGCAGTGTAGTACCATTTCTAGTGGTCAAAATATTAAATAAACAGTGTAGATTCAAACGGTTGACAAGTTAAGATTTCAAAACGGATTCCCGAATGTTAGTTTAATCAATATGCCGACTGATTTAGGAGTAAAAAATCTACTTACTGTTCCAGCGAACATAATACCCTTGGGTGTTTGTGTTTTTGCTGTAACTGATGTAGGAATCAGAGAACATTTCTAGTCTCATTGAACATGTCCTTGTGATGAATGTGATCTGATGAGTCCAAGTGAAGTAAGAATAGGGTTTAGTATTATTTCAACTATGTGTAGCTAATTAAATAAGAATTTCTGATTTCGGAGAAACAAAACATTTTTATTTCCTCTATAAAACGCGTACGGATGTCACATCAATAATGCAATGTAAATAAGAATTAATCTGGGAACTCTTTGGATTTGGTGTTGGCAAGAAAATTTGCGAATATCAAAAGTGGACATTGAAAAAGAACTTCAAAGTTCTCACTCTTATTAAGTAAAGTTACTTTTATTGAATATAAATTATTATTGGATTTAGATCAGAGGTTTACAAATTGTATTCTGTTGAATCTTTTTTTTTATACTAAAGGTCAAGTTCCATATCTATTTGCTATTACTTTTGCGAATTTAAAAGTAAATGTTCCATAAAAACATAAATAAAATTAACATAAATAAAAACTAAAATTGAAAGACTATAAATTTTGTTTTATTACCATTTGGTTATAACATTTCTCGGTTAGCGCCCGAGGAAAAAAAATGTAGTGCACAAAGGTTTTTGGCATTAGGCCGAAGAGAAAGATATTATTTTTGCTGTGAACCAATAGTTGCGAGGGGTGTGCTATATAAAGAACGTAAAAAGTTCAACTTTACTTATTACACGTTACTTCTAATATATATAGGTGCAAAATAATGGAAAAGAATTTAATGTTAATAAAAGTTTATTTTAAGATCAAAACTGAAGTTGGCTTGTCAAAGCAGTAGGTTAAGCATGGAACTAGATCCCAGAAATGAGCTGCTGAACTTCGGCTTTAATTATGTTGTAGATAGTTGTGTGATTTTATTCAAATTTTCATCTTCTTAAAATACCATTCACTTTAGAAGAGTGAAATTGAATGAAATTATTTGATATTATCCAGTTTTTAGGCAGGCAGATAAAAGTGTTAACTGGGCAGGAGTTTGTGTACGCCTGATTTATATGATTTATAAATTTTAACCTTCTTGAAGTTTAATTGTGTTATTAAAAATAGGGATATGTAATTCTGACTTATTTTTAAAACTGAAAACTTAATTATGCTTTTAATGAGAAACGAGTTAAAACATTTCTAAGCAGAAACATTTTACCAAAATATGTAAATAATTAAGTATTTTAAATATAACATGACTAAATATCGTCAAAAATCATTCATTGTTTGAGTTTTACGACAGATGTACATCTCTAATTAATACACTGCTCAAAGTGGAAAACACAGCATCAAGAAGGAATGGAAGTAGAGATATGTAAATCTCAGGAGGCAATCGGCCATCGGAGATACGCAATAGATTCAAGTTCCACAGCGAATGGACATGTGATACCCAGTCGATCCCTGGATAAATACCGGGAGCCCACGAGATCGTATCATAGCACGACCGACAGTGAGGTTGGAGTGCATGTTGCGAAAATGTTCGGAACATGCCTTAGTGACGCCGGCGGGACCCTTATGCGTAATTGATACCATCTGAGAGGGATGCAAGAGCTCGGATTGAGTTTTCGAGCGATCGCCACACGCATGGGTGCAATGTGAGCGCAGTGAAACCGTGCATCTCACACATCATGAATCACCAAATAGCACGAAGGACAGGTACAGGACCAGCACGCCGCACACAGAACGCGAATATCACATGCTTCATAGGAGTTCACATGTCCATAACCCTTTCACCACAGCGACTCTGCAGCAGAGTGATTTGTGGACCGCTATGGGTACCGTGGTCTCCACACAAACCATTAGACAATGTTTGCATGACACAAGAATGAGGACGAGACGTCCAGTCCGGCATCTGCCAATACAGGGACATCTCCCATTATGCTATCTGCACTGAGATGGAGCGAGGCAACATTGGAGTACTGAATAGAGGAGAGTGTTGTTCACAGATGATTCCCGATTCTGGTTCAGCATGCCAGATGGCCGTTTGTCAGCATGGTAACGACATGAAGAAGCCTATTCCATTTTCAGCCATACGGGTCCACACCATAGTATAATGGAATGGGGTGGCATCACATGTGGCGACTGGACACCTCTGCTCCACGTTTCTGCCACGCTAATGGTGAGACGTTAAATTGATGACATTGTTAATCTTGCGGCACAATCCTTCTTTGCTACCATGTTTGGGCTGATTCTACAGTAGGACAACGTCATCTCACACACTGCACGTGCAACAATGTGCAGTCTCCAAGATGTGGACATTCTCCCATGGCCCTCATGCTCCCCGGACTTGTCGCCCATTGAGCATGTTTTGGATCTTATGGGTCCCCCGCCTTTTCCAACTCCCTCCAGCGGCGAATCTGGTACAGTTGCATGCCCAGTTGGATGTTGATGGGAACTCCATAACTGAGAACACCATTAACCATCTTCACTTCTACTATTTCAGTTTTACTAAATATTTCACTTATTGCTATTTCAAATTGCTCCAGTGAACATTACTAACATATTTCCCTTCAGGTTTTGTCAGGGTTGAGACATGGATTGATTGTTCTGCAAACCAAACTCAAAGTAGCAGGTTCAAGTTCCAAGTGTGGCAAGAATTAAAAAAAACTCTTGTTGCCTTAACATGACTTATTTGTGAAGTAAAATATCTGATAGCTTCGAAGAAAACGTAGAACCATCGGAAGAAACGTTAGGCCATACTTTGCCCAACGTTATTTCTTTGTGAGCGTGGAAAAATACGTTGACCAGTTTTAAAGAATTTAAACTGTCCATATAGCAGTTCAGTAAATCTCCTTTTCCCATTACGATTGAGTTTTGAGCTCTTTCTGGCTCCTCTGACATCTAAAAATGTGTTTCTGAAATACTTGCGGTGCATATTTACTAAGTCTATAGTGATCCAGGCTCGTAATTTGCAGTTCCCATGTTTTAGTCCCAACTCTGCCAACATTGAGGTTTTCTCTGCTAGCCATCCCGTGGCTGAGTGGTTAGCGCGCTTGGCTACTGAGTGACGGAACCTGGGTTCAAACCCCGGGCCATGGATGTTTCTGTTGTTTTCCTGCTGAGGTCCCACCATCGTCACATGCTATGGAATATTAAACTGGCAGGCTCCTGTCAGATATTCGTGGCAAGCAGCTGTTTGAGGGGGAGGGGTTAACTCCCAACTCTGCCCTCGGTCAGAAAGGATCCCCAATATATTTCTAAAGGTCACTGTGTTTCGGATGTGACGTTAATCCGCGACTCCATGTACAAGAGATACATAACCTGTGCAATTTAAAGAACATGCTGGATAGCCTTCACTTCTAAATTGCTTCCATCTGTCTCTAGCAACGTTCCATGGATCACTTTTCCCAACCATTTCTGAGTCCTTAGGGTCCTTGTGACCTGGTCGTTCATCCAATTGTCGTGCTACAATATATAGAGTACTACAAATATATAATATACTGATTATTGTTCGTATTACAAATATATATATATATACTGAGGATATAAACCAATCTGGCTTATGCAAATCCGAACCCAAATCATGTAAGGATTTAAAATCGAACAGTGAGCATGCTGGATCAATAAAACTTGATTCTTTTAAAAAAATTCTACTCATACTTTGGCACCCCAGCAAAATTATAAAATTAAGTTTAAAAGGGTCTTATCGTCTTTCAGATTCATACTAGCTTTCTTACCAATTAATTAAATTCCTTAAATAACAAAGAGAGAGATTTTACTTCGACCAACCTTTCATACCAGATTTCATTCAATAAACAATTGATTATGTTACCTTAGCACAGTCATAATACTGCTACTCTTTACGTAAGCAGTGAACAGATTAGATTTTTGCCTTGACAATACTTTAACATCACTGCATTTAAGTATATACTGAAGAGTGCCGATGAGAGAGAAAACTCATCTATGTTTTCCCTAATCCCTTAAAATCCAGATTTATCGTGTCTCGTAGCTCCTATCCCAGGTTATCACGTCACATTCTCCATAATCCAGTTTTTTCATCTCAACTAGCTTCAGATTCAGAAGCTTTCGAACGTTTTTAGTCTGGGTACCCCATTTGGGGAAAAAATAAAATATCGGTATATTTCTTCTGAGGAAATATAGAATATCGCCTATTTACTGAAGTAAAAAAGTAAAATAAATGTCCATATATCAGTCTTATTAAGTTAAACCAAATTAATTTTTCTAACAAAAAAGTCTTCCATTATTGACTTTTTATTACTCTTATAATACATTAGATAGTTCAAATATTCCTAGGAATAAGTCTACCTCAGGTTGAGAAATATTGATCTGAACTACCGAAAAAAAAAATAAATCCCAATATTTTCAGAAAAAGAAATATTCTACTCTCATTGTTTTCTTTCCTTTTTTCTGTGTTCCAAATTTTTCGATTTAAAAAAAATACGTATGCAATAAAAATATTATCGAGACAAAAAATTAATATATTAAGCTAAAAATGTTCAGTCTTTCATATACTTGAAATGTCACTGGAATTACAAAAGGTAGAGAAAACAAGACATGAATTCAAATATACGTCGTCAAAATATTGCATCACTTAGTGAAATAATTACATTTCATGCTGACTTTAAAAATTTGCGTCATCAAGAAATTTATTCTTCTGACAACTTAAATCAGAATTTTTTTCTGTAATTAGACTGGTAAAGAAGATTGTGTTTTACTTTGCACCAACAAAGACCAAAAATGAAAACTTTCCAAATATTAAATTAAATGCATTTAACGGTATAAAACCATTCAGAGTAATTCTTGTGTCGGAATGAAAAACGAAACTCAGCACCAACATCAAAAACTCTTCGAAATATAGGTCATCGAGGATTCTATTATTTCTCGGATTAACTTGCTACATGCTGCTGTGAGAGACTTCATTACTTTCTGCCCCTATTTGCATTTCACTGACAGCAAACTTGACTGACATGTTAATTACTCTGCGCTTAGACTAACTGGAAAATGTCACTCGCCTACTAGGATTACAATGGAAAACATTAATCAGATTTTAGCAGCCGTCTGTGTTTTGGTTCTTAATGATCGTCAGAACACAAGGAAGTTTTCTACCATGCTGCTTGGTGTCCACCATGGAACGTTTGTTGTGAGTAGTTGTCTGTGAATTCTTGCAATAATTATCCTATAATGACTAACGTATTTAAGAACAAGGAAAGTATGATACAGAGAGTGATTTATGTCGGGAAAATAAGTTTCTAGAAATAAATGAAGATGAATTATCTCCACAAAATGAATCACAAGAGTAGAGTTTTCTTTATCCAATAATAAATCACCAATAATAAATCTAGAATATATATATTTGAAACGAAACATTAAGCACACTAATTCCAAAACGCAATTTATATGTATATCGTTACACTAACAAGACGAAAGGTAAGATTGGTCTAAATATTTTCGTTGAGGCTAAGCAGAATATTTATGTGTTAATAACTTTTCTTTTCACCTCAGCAGCCACGTTAAATTTCCGATAAAATTACAGAATAAATTACTTCTAATATTGTTTGGCCATTGCCTCATAAATCTTAGTAGTTTTGCTTTTTATTAAATTTTGACAGATAGCTTCAAATAAGGGTTAGCTCCCTAAGTGAAATAATCTCTGAAATACGAAATAATAGTAACTTATAAGTTTGGAGTACAATGCATCGCCCCTAATACTTATTTGAATTCTCTTAAGAATCAAAAATCTCATTGTCAATTATTTTATATATTTTACACAATTATCTTCGACACTTGGGTGAGGGCATGATATTCAACGAGGAATTTTATTTTCCATGAGTCAATTTTGTACTAATACCTCAACAGGAATATTAACAAGTCACAGAATCAAATTTATGTTTTGAAACTATATGGGATATCAAATCTAAAAGGTGCATTTTAACTTATTTCATTTAATTTCGCTTAAATGATTACGAATCATTTGTTACATTAAATGTTTTAATAAAATGATATGCAGAATTTCTAAAATTAACGTCATTTTGCTGGAAGAAAGATGTTTACTTTTGGAAGAGATATGAATAATTTTAGTAGGTTAGCATTATTTAATTAATAGACAACTTGAGCTCTTATATACATGCACATAAAAACATTTAAGCAGGTACTAGCCACAGAGGTTTGAGAGTAGTCTTTCAGTATAATACGTCATTGAGAAGTTGAGACAGCAGAAAGAGCAACGGAAGAAAATGTATAATGATTTTCTTGTCTGCTTCACGTCATTAAAATCGATTTACAAAAAATATGTTACATAAAGATCGAACTCGTCGTTGCGATACTCATAACCTTTATTGGTTATCTATTGACATAAATATAAAAGTAAAGTGTCTCCATGGTAACTCCCCTCCTAAACAGTAACAGCTAGGACTGACAACTGATGTGTCTAGTTTTCTCCTATAATATGGCGATATAACGAGTTGGTCTATAGATCCTGCTTATTATACTTAAAACAAAGGGGAATTTATCCTCTAAACTTCACGGTTCTTACCCGCGCTCCCCATCAACAAAAATGTGCACCGGTAATGAAAAAGAGCATTGGTTCTTCTAAACTGTAATAGCTAGGACCACCAAATTCGGTACACAGCTCCCTCTTATTGTAACGTAAGCAAAGTAAGGGTAACACCACAGTCCCCATCAACTGAAAGAGGGAAATGCATAAACTTTTCCTGATTACAAGGAGTTATACTTCAAACTAGAAATCAGAAAGTGAAATCGCCACCTCTTGATTTCTAGACGGTCACCCCAACCGTTCTTTGACTTTCATAGGTGCGACACTAGTCTGAAAATCCCTGTTATTTCTGAGTTCTACTCCTTTATATAACTGATTTCCGCCTATTCACGGATTTTTAGCTGTCAAGAAGGGGTATATTGAAATTTGACCTTTGGCGTTGGAGGACCCATGACATCCAGACTTTCACAACATTTCTGAGATCTACGACTCAAAATACCTTCAGACACCAATTTCTAGGTCTCTAGAGCAGATAGATCTAAATTTGACCTCGAAGCAACCTATGGATCCGAAATTTCGAAATTTTCCGTCATCTATAACCTGAATACCCCCAGACACTAATTTTTACGTTTCTAGCATTCATAGATCAAGGTTTGACCAATACGTGATCAAATGACCTTGAAAGAAACCTCAGAGGTCAAATTTCGACTTTTCTCGAAATCTACAATTCGAATTACTCATAAGTGCAGATTTTCAGATCTCTACCATTTCTGCATCACACACTGCTGGCCATTAAAAGTGCAACAAAATGTCCATTAAAACACCAGGCCATTAAAAGTCCAACACTCATTAGATTCTCCCCAATGGTGCCCGATGGGTAACCCATGGGAGAAAATATAAATGATTTAAAACGCAGTACATACCCACATCATGTGTGACAGTAACGCCCCCTGGAAGTGGTATAAGAGGAGATTACAAAGAGCCGGTGTAAAGCACTGGAATTGTGTTTTCTCTCAGTTCTTGCGCACTAAAGGATCAAGTATGTCCTATCGAAGAACACGGCATCCATACAATCAGGTTTCCGACTTTGATCGAAGGAGAATTGTGAGATTATGGGAAGGCGGATTATCATACTGAGACATCTCTCGCATTGGACGGAATGCTGCCACAGTGATGAGAATATGGCGTCAGTGTGTAGAGGAGGAACGAACTCACCGACTTGAGGGATCTCAATGGCCCTGTCACACAAATGAATGAGAGGACAGACATCTCGTACGCATGGCTTTGAATGATCGTACAGCCACACCAAACACTTTAGCTCAACAGTTACAGTGTGTTGCACATAAACCAGTGTCCTCAGGTATGGTTCAACGTCGTCTGCAGCATCGGGACATCTTTGCTAGGCATCCATTGCTTCGGCTACCATTGACTCTACAACACAGGCATATGTGATTTGTGACTCTACAACTTGTTTATTTGATATGTGACTCTACAACACAGGCATATGTATATTTGGCTATTGATCAAAGAGACCTGGGTTCAGGACCCGAGTAAGACATAGATGTTTGTTTGTCTTTCTTCTGAGGTCTCGCCTTCCTTGCAACTATCTTTATGGCGTATTAAACTGACAGGCTCCTGTCAGACCTTTGTGGTAAGCAAATGCTTGAGGGGTAATTTTTTTAAATAATTTATGTAATGAGATATCAGGTATTTGTAGCACCAAGCTCCTAAGCTTACTTTCAAGTGTTGCTTTACTAAGTTTGGCATAGCGGGTTGGGTTGGGTTGTTTTACCTCTGAGCGGCACTTTTTTGCACACCAAGGGCTAAATGGCCAGGTCACACGGACCCCGAAGGCTCAGAGAAGGTTGGGGGAGGGGACCCACTGGAACAGCTGTTGGGAGACAGATGGTAGCCTCCCGTCAAGGCCATCCAGCGTGTTCTTTAACGTGCACAGGGTATGGCTCTCCCGCACACGGGGCCACGGCTTAACGTCCCATCCGACGGACGGCGGCCTTTCCAAGCCCATCGGTGTCCCCTACTGACCGTGGGCAGGGCGGGGAATTTTGCGGAGATAAATCTCAACGCTGACCCAGCTTGGCATAGCGGACACTTGAATTATTATATTAGGCTTGACAAACTCATGGCTCATGAGGCCCATGCCATTCATTGTAAAAGAGCTTGCGGGTCATAAAGCAAACCGTCAATATACTGAATCTGGTTCGTTTCTTCCAATTTTTTGATCAAAGCATTTTAAGGTGCATACCTAAACAATCTTTTCGATTCGCAGTACAAATTTAAAAATGCATATTTTTGTTTTTTAATGAAGATAATTTCTTGATCTCCTAAAAAACTAGTTTTTTTGGAATGTATTTATTAAAAATTTATTTCATTAAAATTGTTAAAATTAAAAAAATCTTTATTAAAAAAAGAATTTATGTGCGTCCATATTATGGGCAATTAAAAGAGAAAACCATTTTTGACGGTTTTATCATCAATCATTGACGGCACTCACGGCAAAAACAATTTTTTTCAGCTTATTATTTCATGAGTACCATGTCTACAGAACATATCCTGTGATTCTTTCTACTGAATTTATGTATGTTTTTGTTTTTAAGTAGGGAATTTTTCCTGCAGTTCTTTAAGAATATAATATTTTTTCATTGGGTCTCTGCTGAGTTTGAGTTGACCATCCCTATATTAAACAACACATATTAATACTCTATCTTTGGCAATAACAGGACGCTGAAAGTATCTTGACTGGGAATACCGATAAGTTCTTTACTGTTGTTCTGCATGTTGGGTTGTTTTACCTCATAGAGGCACTTTTATGAACACAATGGGCTAAATCGCTAGGTCACAAGGAGCCCAAAGTCTTAGAGAATGTGAAGTGGAACCCACTCTACAGCTGTTAGGAGACAGATGGTAGCATCCCATCAACCTATCCAGTGTGTATTCTTTAACGTACACAGCGTGTGGCTCTCCCGAACACGGACAATGACTTATACGTCCCATCTGATGGCCTGCATCCTTTGTAAGCCCATCGGTGTCCCCTACTGACCGAGGGAAGAATTTGGCGGAAATAAATCTCAATATTTGCGGAGGTGGGATTCGAAAATGGGAACTGAAGATTACCAGACTAATTCGATACCAACTGAAGCCATCTCCACCCCACTAGAAGATATACTAGTACTGTTTTTCATGCGTGGAATTATAGTGTTCTCTCTAGTGACATGAATCTGTATATAAAATAGGAAAAAAAATCTTTACTGCTCGAACACATTTTTAATACAGTCTAGTAACTCTTTGTAGTGTACTAGAATGACAAGAAATTGTTCAGTTTCTTTGCTTGTCACACAAGTTCCATCTCCCTTTCCTGGAGGTGGGGATTTGGGGGGGATGGTTTAGTCGGTAGCGCACAGGCTCGTAACCTATAGTTCCCAGGTTCGAGTCACATTTGGGCTAACGTTGAGATTTAAGTCCGCACCCACACCCTTTCGTCGGTAAGAGAGGGGACAGCAATGAGCTTGGAAGGGTCGCCATCCATTGGATGGAACGTAAAACCGTGGTTCCATGTACAGGAGAGAGCCATAGCCTATATACATTAACTAACACGCTGGATGTCTTTGATGGGAGGCTTTCATCTGTTTCCTAACAGCTGTCCTGTGGGTTCCCTACCTCCAACCTTCTATGAGACGTTAGGGGTCTTTGTGATCTGATGATTTAGCCTATTGTGTGGAAAAAATATGCCTCTAGGAATTAAAACAAACAAATAAATCTCTTTCCTGTTTCCTTCATAAACAAAGTCCAACAGAGACAAGACAGAAACTTACGAATTCTTCCAGCTACCAAGTCGCTTATCCACCTCATGTAGTCAGACGATGATTTCATGGCAGTCATAAAAATCAGGTTTGTCTCTTGACTACCATTGCTTCTATCATTCAGATCAGTCACTCGTATCCCACCTCGTCGATTGCCATTATTATGCCTGAAGGGAGTCTTCTTTAATTAATTTACAGCACTGTTCACTGTAACGTTTCTCGCGAAAAAGATGACAGTTCAACCGAGATTGAGGAGAAATTCATTGGGATGACTGGACAGATCGTAAGTGAACTAGTTTCAGTGTAAGGTTGATGCAACGGCCGTCCGCGTCCATATTGTGGGCAAAAAAAAGAGAACAGAATTTTTTTTGGTTTTGTCCTCAGTCATTGAAAGGTCTTCTTGTGTCTAAGAAACGTCACATTAAAAAAGTTAGGAATAAAGCATTTTAGTTGATTTGATTTCTTTACCTCTGAGAGGTACATTTTGCTCACAATAGGTTAAATAATCAGGTCACAAGAACTCCAAGGGCTGCGAGAAAGTTGAAGAAGTGGATCCGCCAGACAGCTGTTAGGAAACAGATGGAATCAAGGCCATTCAGCATGTTTTTTAATGTGTACATGTTATGTCTCCTCAGCACACCGGACTAAGGTTGAGCATTTCATCCGACAGAAGGATTCATTTCCAACCTCATAAGCGCCCACTTTCTGAGTGAAGGTTAATGGAGATAAATCTGAACGTTTCCCAGGCTGAATCCGAAACTGGGAACTACAGATTACGAATTTAACACGCTGTTGACTGACTAAACCCCATATTTCTACACTAATTATAATTAAATATAATAATTAAATAACTACCCCATATTTCTACACTAAAAGATACGCTACAAAAGCAAGTAACTTATCTGGTAGAGTAAATAAACTAGAAAGACTGATTTCCTCTGCTTAATATGGAATGTTTCCATTTAAAAGAGAATTTGTCATTGTCTGACATCAGCACTCTCTAAGATCGAAATTTGAGCTCATCGATGATCATAAAATATGAATAATAGCAATATTACTGTACTTATCCAACGGAAATATTTATTTCATTTATCTAAAAGGGGGAAGTTACCTTTCCCCACCCCTCTGAGGATAAAGGAACAAATAGTAGCTTTTAATGTTAATCCCTCGCTCACAACACTCCATGCCCCAATAGGCTACAACTTACTGCATTTATTTAACTGATATTGGCATTGGAAATACTACATTTTTTTCTTTCATTTTCTTTCTAATGACGAAAACTTAAGGAAATCTTTTTTACATATATTTGGGCACGCTTTGTGTAGGTGGGATTGGCTCAGTCGGTAGCGCTCCAAGCTCGAAGCCTGTAGTTCCCAGGTTCGAGTCCTACTTGGAACACCGTTGAGTGTTATATTCGCAAAACCACAACCCTGTCCTCGGGCAGAAAAGGGACACTGAAGGACGTGGAAAAACCAACGTCAGTAGGCTGGAGAGTTAAGAGTGGTCCTGTGTGCAAGAGAAACATACTCTGTTCACATTAAAGAACATGTCGGATGGCCTCGGTGAAAAGTTTCGATCTTTCCCCTAACTTATATCCAGTGGACTACCTTCTCCATCCTTCTAAGTGTTTGGGTACTTTGTACCTCTCATTTAGGCTTGTTGTGTGCAAAAAAAGTGCCGCCCATAGATAAAATAGTACACCTACAATACTTCATAATCCAATTTGAAAATTTTGACCCCGAATAGATCGTTTGCAATGATAATTTGCATTAATAATAAATTGCATCGAGCCCGAATATATCGTTCACAATAGTTATTTAAATTTTTGATAATTTCCATCTTTAGAGCCCTCTAAGAGTGGAATTTAGAAATTTTGTAAAAATCAATGTAATCGAATTCTAATATTTCGTTAATACCTATCAAACAAAACTAAAACAAAAAAAGAAAAATCTTTACAGATGACAAAGTGGAAACAACAGCTCATTGCTCATTTTTTTTTTTGAAAACAGGAGCTAAAAAAGATATGCTGAAGTTTTCCTCGTTAGAAAGAAAATAAAAAAATATCAAAATATCCGTAGTATGATTGACATGAGTAATAATTGAGCAAAATGAGTTCAAATATATTGCTTTTAGGAACTCACGCTCGATTCGAGTTATCGGTTCCTCTGCATGAAATGCCGATATCATGTCAAACGTCTAGAGAGCAGAGTATTCAGATAAAAGAGGAGTAAATTCTCCCATGAACTGGAATGGTGATGAAGGCATTCTTAATAACAAAACTGTTTCGTGACTAACGGCGCTTTGAATCATTACAGCAGCAGAAATTTTCCCGTTATCTGAAAAATGTTTATTTTATCAGCTGTCTAAGGAACATTATAATTTTTCAAAAAAATGTGATCTGATTTTACCGATGAGCATTAAATTAACTATATTCCAAAACTGTTTTCTCTACTCTAAGTATTGTTTTTATCTTTCTAACAATTTTTTCTAATATGCGAAATGCATCATTATAAAAATTAATTTATTCCAGTGGGAATTTGCCTATCTAATACTACAAATCTCATCAGTTCGTATATCAAAAATTCTGATTTAATTATTATTATATATATAATTATTTAATTAAAATTGTTAAAATTAAAAAAATTACCAGAAAATAATTTATGTACCTCCATACTGTGGGCAATTAAAAGAGAAAAATATTTTTGGCGGCTTTATCTTCTATCATTGACGGCACTCATGACAAAACCAATTCTTTCAGCTTATTATTTCATGAATACCATGTCTACAAAACACATCCTGTGATTCTTTCTACTGAATTTATGTATTTTTTTGTTTTTAAGTAGGATAAAGATTATATAACGCATATACTCTCATTTCTGATTAAAAATAGAATTGGCTTTATATGCATAATCTGAAAATAGCCCCTTATTTTGATTTTAATCGAGTTAGAAAAGCTTAAAAATATATTTGCATGTTCTTTCAGTAAAATAAGGATGCAGGTTTTATTGAAGTTTTGAACAGTGGGTTTGTTAAAGACGAATACTTTATTTTTTCCATCTTGTTAAATATCTTATATAATATATTTCCATCTTGTAAAATAAATGCAGTAAGTTTAATCCAACAGTTCAAGAAATCTAAAGTTCGTTTATTTGAATCGTAAATTTCCAGCTAATACTGAGAAAAGTAAAGACGGAAAGCAAAAATTATTTGTTAAACTTTTTATTAATCACCAGAAAGGAAGAAATGCATCAACGAAACTCTTCCTTATACAGGTACAGTAGAACTTGACTGATAATTACAAAACACTCATAAGTGTTAAAGAAAATTTTCGCAGTGTTATACTAAACTTAGCAAACTACAGATCAAAGTCCACTCTTACAGTACTCTTACTTGCCTCATTATTGAAATTTGTTCTAAGAACAAGCAATGCTAAAAGAATTGTCTCAAAATGGTCAATTGATGACTCAATCTACAGTAAATCACTCTCATAAACCTTACGAAGTAAACTTTTATAATTAGACTTGTTTCCTTTGTGATTTTTTTCTGCTGCTGTCTATTATTTGGGGGCGATCAAGGAGACACTAATAACATTCAAAACACCTTCGTCTATCTGACTCTGCCTTGTCCATGGAATAATTATTACTCATATTTTACTACACTCTAGATGTCCTTGATGAGAAGCTTCCGTTTGTTTTTTCACGTGTCCAGTGGTTATCCTCCCAATTTAGATCCTTTATATTCATTGAGAACATAAAATGCATCATTCCGAGTAAAACAAATACACAAGGAAGCAAAATGTTTAATTCTAAGTACTCCATAGTTCATATTTGTGCCATGTTATCAAGAACATGGATATAAATCAACCATTAAAAACTACCCCCAGTTCAGGTCCTTTATATTCAGAGAACATAAAAATGTCCCATTCCGAGTTAAAACAAAATCACTAGGAAACAAAATATTAAATTCAAAATGCTCCAAAGTTCATGTTCGTACCATGTTACCAAGAACAGGGATGTAAGCCAGTCGGTAAAATTAACTATAAGTAAGTGATAGCGGTTTTGCAACAAGCGAGAAAGTTTCGTAACTTGTTGGGACCAGTACTTTTTTTCTAGTCTTTTTAACGACTATGCTAATAAGTAGAATATTTATATCGACCTTTCTTCGAGTGCAATTCGAATTTTTAGGAATAAAAGCCTTGTCACAATAAACTGTGTTTTTACTTTATTTCTACTTTAACGATACTTTGAAAGAGTTATGTTGATTCATTTACGCAGAACTTGCTTCTTGTCTGCCTAGAAATCCACCGACCCTCCGGAGTCAAGGTCTGTCCTTGTGGTTCGACCCTTTCTCCCCATAGTGAGGAAGTACTACTGTTCTACTGAATTACAGATATCCCGTGGCTTTGTTCAAAGGAAGTTTGCCAGTAAAATGTTCAATGGAACATTAATAAAAATCAATCAATCACAATGGATTAGTGATTTTACTCCTAACAAATTAAAATAGGCCTTCTTATCAGATTCCGTTAGAGATGTTAACAATTATTTCTACATTTAGCGGATTAATCTGAATAATTTGAAATGAAGATGAATTTCACTAGCGTGCAAGAGGATTATGGATATAAGTGACTACAACCATTATCATTAATTCGTACAAAATGTAACTGTTTAACAGAAATCAAACTAAATAAATCATTTGCTAATCACCGCTTACCTCAATTTCTAGTTTCATTAGTGCTTGCGATCATCAGCTGATGAAAGCTTCTTTTCGGAAAGCATCGGCAACTAATAAGGTCGTTGATGAGCCTTTAATCGACATATTGATAGCTTTGTTCACTTTGTGGAAGAATTTATCGAAATTCTTCGAAAATTTTGTGAATATTATTGCTTAAGTGTCAATGAGCTTAAGAGCAAGAGAACACCAGGTGACGATAATAACACGAAATTTTAAATTTGTGTTAATTCAATCTTCTAGTTAATCTTAATTTGGTGAATATCGGAAGTATTTTAAGGGACCGTAAATTCAGCGATTATGCCTTAATGTTCATTATTAATATCTGAATGGGTTTTTAAAACACTAATGGTATTTATGTTATCTTTATTACGTTGTGTATCAGTTAAATCGAATTCTAATGGTAGTTTGATTCACTACAAAGTAAAATTTATGGACTTGATGTATTAATGGGCTTCTTTCCAAAGAGATTCTACCACTGAGTTTTCTTCTTGTTTGTGGGCCGCGAGTCCTAAATGAACAGATAAATAGGGCACTTTGTCTCAGTTGTCAAATGATACTAATCGGGAGTCACAGAGCCCTTAAAACTAGTTCTTGCATCACAAAACATAAATTGGATTAATGCGTCTCAGATGCTGGCCTCGAAACTACGTCATGATTCTGGAGGCAAAGAACTTCATTATTTGCCTGAGCTCCAGCTGAAAATAAATTTAATTCTAGTACCTGCCAAAATGGTAGTTTCAGCTCCTAGTAAAAAGGGAACGGGTCTTTGCCCTACACCTGATATTATGTGGCAGTTTGTTGTCAGTCGTACCTCTCTCGAAAACCTACTAACCATTTTCTTTCCACGGCAACTTGGAATGTGAGGACTCTTAACAGACACAATTCTCTGGACACCTTCCAGAAAGCCTTTATCGGTATAATCTGGACAATTTGGAATTGCAAGAGACCAAAACAGACATATTATGATCAGATAAATTAAAAGTAATATTAAATCTCATTTTTTTAGGACGAGAAGATAACAAACATCTACAGGTGTAGCTATGCATTTTAACAGAAATGACAGTGATTCTCTTTTGGGATTTTAATGTATGAATGAAAGGTTTCTTACGAAAAATTTTGAATAGAGACCTTGCTTGCAAAGGTAGTCATTGTTCAAACTAGCCATTGTTTTTACTTTATCATCTGTTGACATTCAGTTTTCTTATTTTTAAAAAGACAAATGAAAAATTACTTTTCTAGTGAGATAGATACTAATAAAATATTATTACTTCTATTTTCCGAATCACCCATTAGTTCCAACTTCCACTATTAGAGGGCACTTACATCGTAAAATAACAGACTTCAATCTTTTTTAAAATCGACTGGTCCATATTCGCCTTAGGCAATACGTTGTTCTCCTTTGAGTTTTAAATTGCTTTTAAATTAAATTCTCATGACTATCAATGCTACTGTTAAATGCTTCAACTTATAATCTCTAAACATTAATCGGATACTATTGCAAATGAAGATTTAGAGATTTCAAAATGAGATCTCTAATATATTTTCACAATTTTTCTTTAAATGCATATTTCGAAATTTAGGCAATTTTGAATGTCTCCTTCCATTCTCAAAACATGCTCACACATTCTCTTAACACATTCCAAACCTTTTGGTATTGTAATGTATAACCAATGACTTCTGTCTGAATGAATTGATGGGTTAAGTTGTTTTACATCTGAGCGGTACTTTTTTGGCACACAACGGGCTAAATGGCCAGGTCAAAAAGACCCCGAAGGCTCAGAGAATGTTGGGAGAGGGAACCCCTGGAATAGCTGTTGGAAGACATTGGTAGTCTCCCATCAAGACCATCTAGCATGTTCTTTAATGTGCACAGGGAATGTCTCTCCCGCACACGGACCATAGCTTAACGTCCCATCCGACGGAGGACGACCTTTGCAAGCCCATCTGTGTTCCCTACTGAACGGGGGCAGGGAGGGGCAGTTTTGCGAAGATAAATATCAACGCTGGCCCAGCAGGGACTCGAACCTGGGAACTGTAGATTACGAGCCTAGCACGCTACTGACTGAGCCAACCCCACCCCGAATGAATTGATAACCCGAACGAATATACAAAGCCATATTGCTTGAAATTCATTCTCTTTTTCTTTATTGAATATGTATCGAATGTGCTGGTTTCATGAATTAAAATCCTCTTTACCATCTTGGATCTCCCGACTTTCATTCGTCCTTTCGGTTTGCCTGTCCAAGGCTACCTTTGGCATTAGTCTCGATAGTATCGCCCAATCGATAGCCGAGCAACTTCCACCTTGGCTCGCTGTTTCCTCTTCCTATGATTTTTCCCCTTGGCAGCACTACTGACTTCATGTACCGGCAACTTTTTGCCAGCCACCAAACAGCGCACTTGGACTTGTTGCTTGTCTTCCTGGTTGGCTCAAAGTCCCATACATAGGTAGAATTCCGCCATGGTCTGCTGTGATGCTATCACAACAGACATGGCGGCCATCACAGCAGAGCAGATCGCACCGCAATGTTCCATTTACACTGTAGAGTTGCATGCTATCAGTTTTGCCTTGGCTGACCCCATAGCGACTGAGTATCATCGTCGGTGTGTGCTTTATTTGGCTCGGTTCACTACAGGCTATGTTCTCAGTGAGGTATCAACCGCAATCTGTTTTTTTTAAGAGTCGAAGCAGCGACTTCGACCATCCTCTTTAGTTGGGTGTCTGATCATGTCGATATCGGGTTCAATGACTTGGCAGGTGATTCTACCAAATCTGCAGGTGCCCCTCTCCAGTACTCCACTATAGGTTTCATATCTGAACTTCCAGCAGTATTTTTCATCGAGCTCTGGATACAGTGAAAAGATCCGGTAAGAACAGATTGTAATGAACTCTTCAAGATCAAGCTTGTTGTCAAACCATGGAGTCATCTTTTTTACAGGTTGCTGATTGGGTTGGGTTGTTTTATCTCTTCGAGGGGGGTATTTTTTTGCACGCAATAGGCTAAATGGTCAGGTCACAAGGACTGCGGGGCTCAGAAAAATTTGGGAGGAGAGCATTCACTAGACCAGTAGTTCTCAACCTTTTATGCTTCACGTACCCCCTGGAAATGTGTGTAACTGGCGCAGCCCTTGTATAGATAGATAAAACTATATAGTTATAGTATAACAATTGTTATTTTTACTTTGTTACTAGATCTAGCGAATTTTGAGCTCTTAAGGCGTACAGTCGCTCATAAAAGTATCCGAACACTATGGTTGATTACAGAATTCAGAAAAAATTCCTGGCAACGATTTTTTTAGAAATTAGTGATCTGGCAACCTTCGTGTCACGTGATCGACCGCCACGTGAGACGAAGGTTGCCAGATCTCTAATTTCTAAAAAAATCGTTGCCAGATATTTTTCCTGAATTCTGTAATCAACCATAGTGTTCGGATACTTTTTTGAGCGACTGTACCTCAAAATATTTTACCCCATATCCATGAACACCCGAATATTTTACAACAAGCGGTACGTGTACCCCACGTTGAGAACCCCTACACTAGACAGCTGTTAGAAGACAGATACTAGCCTCCCTTCAAGACCATACAGTTTGTTCTTTAATGTGCACAGGGTATGACTCTATCGCACAGACAGTCAGGTTTTATATCCATGTGACAAGTGACGGACTATACAAGTCCATCGGTGTCCCCAACTGATCGAGGGCAGGGCGTGGAGTTTTATGGAGATAAATCTCAATGTTGGCATCTGGGACTCGAACATGGAAAGTGCAGCATACGAACTGGCATGATACCGATAAGCCACCCCTGCCCTATAATGCGGAATAACTTTTGGAAAACCCTGATCTACGCTCATTGATGCCTATTTCCCTTATCGAGAGTATATTGTAGAAAAGCAGAATAAATATGTAATCTTTGACACAATTTTGACTCTATCCTGTAGCTGAGAATTGTGATAATCTACTGTCTAAACCGCTTGCTTCCCGCTTTTATCTCTACTAATCTATCAGTATGGCAACCTAGACTGCGATTTGTAAATAATTGTTAGCACATCTCAGGATGAAGAGCAGTACGATCCATCAGATGACTAATTTATGATTTCTGAATAAATATTTTTTATCACTCAAATTTGCATTTAAATATCCGTTTCTTATGAAATAAAGTTATTAAATCTAGTCCCAGGTTCCCATCCCCCTATTATCCACAGATCTTTCAGAGCTGGTAGACAAGGATATAACTCCCATTGGGAAAATGAGGTGGGAATTTCCCAGAACATGAAGTACAACGAGAAATGAAATTCGCATTTCAACAATTTGTTCATAGGTAGTATGATGATTGAGGCCACCCCAAATAATAGAAAACACCCGAATATTTCGACTCAAGTTTTGTTATTTATGATAGAATCTAAATGTTTATCTGAAGAACAAAATAATGTCTTGTAAGTATATTCATGCACGGTATTTATTTTCATTTGAGGTGCAGGTAAACCCATTTGTTGGCAGCCTAGTAAAGTCTTAGTTCATTAAAACATGTGCATCGCTATTCATTAGCATGACTATAGCTTTCACTAGTTACCATTTTAAAATATGAACCGACAGAGATGGCAAAGTGTCGGCAGCGCTTTGACGACTAGGATTAAATTACTAAGCATCTTCAACATAATCTATTTTTCTAAACTATTGTATAAATATCCACAAAGTTAGTGACGCCCGCACATCTTATTCGTAAACGGATACGCTAATTGAAGTAATTAGAAACTCGGCAGGACAGTAGATACTTTTAGCACTTATGATTAATTAAATTATACCTACACGTTTTAGAGGACGAATGGAAGTTAACCAACACAATAGGCGTTGTGTCAGCTGCTAATAATGCTTGGGTAAATTCGTTAACATTCAAGGCATTAAGATGCTTTTCACGATTGACTAATAAGGTAAGGATAAATATGTTCGCCAAAATAGGAAAAAAGCTTCAAGTAGACATTTATAAATATTTATATTACGTTAAGGATATGTTGCAAGTCATTTTGTTACTATGTTGTCATAATTATTTATTGATCGCAAGTTATTTGTGGAAACTTGCAACAGTCTATAAGTTCCTCTGTGTGCTTGTCTCTCCCCAAAGTATTATTAAGGTCGGATTGTTTGACTTATTATTGTTAATTGGTTTCGCACAGATGATCAAGACCTTTTCTGAAAGTTTCTTAATGATTCCGTTTCTTTTGATTTATCAACCATCACTTAGGATTCCTATTTGCGATTTTAATTTTCTATGAAATAAAATTCAAACTTCTTTAATTTAATATTGTATTTAATATGCTCAGGTTATGTATGACACTTCTGAACACGGGGCCACCGCATATTATCCCCTCCTTTGAACCAATGTTTTTCCAAACCCAATTTATTCAATAGATAACTTATGATTTCGTCTCTCCAGCCATTCAGAGGCTGGAGTTGGCCAACACTTCCTATAACCGAAAGCCAGACGACCAAATTTATGATGTCGCTTAAATAGTCCAACTATAAAGATCCCTCTTATATTTTTTATTCTAATATTATTACTGGTGGACTCTGTGCTAATCTTTATACTGATATTTATCTATAAATATATTTCATTTAGGAGAAAAATTATTTGTATTAATTAGCATTATGATACTTGATAATAAATACGAATAATTTTCTTTCTAAATAAAAGATATTTATAGATAAACGTTAGTATAAAGATTAGCACAAGAGTTCACAGTAATAATATTAGAATCAAAAATATAAGAATTGTATATATATGGCAGGACTACTTAAGTGACATCATAAATTTGGTTCATTGTCCTTCTGTTATAGGAGGTGTTGGGTTGGCTCACTCGGTAGCATTCAGGTTAAATCATTCTGATCTTTTCGAATTCAAATAATCATTCTGATCTTTAGTGCAGCTAAGGCCACAGAATCGAGCACATTCCCATATGTGCATATATGTGTGAATGCAAATAAACAGTGTCGTCCTCTACTATGGTGCATTCGTTTATTTCATCTTCCTGCATGATATTTAGCACATCTGAAGCACACAACCACGGGTATAAAAACCCGGGAACTTGTGATTTCACCTAGTATAATGGGTAATATTCATTAAGTGGGCTAATTAATCGTCCTCTAAGAAATGAATTGAAAGAGTTTACATCTTTCCTCTCCCCAGTCCACGACAAACATGTTCTAGAAGAGGAAGCCAGGATAGGCCCAGAGTAACAACTTCAAGCTGATCATTTCCTGTCCTAACTGCAAGGCACAATAGAATGATGTTAGTGCGACAACTTACATCGGAGTTGTCAACTGCCACAGGAAGGACAGTACGCAGAGTAAATGTGTCCTCATCATGAACGAGGGGATATATGCTAGAAGAAATGTAGTGTCCATACCACTAACCTCAGCACATCGGAGGGCATGAGTGGAATGGAGCAGGCAGTGACTCAATTGGACCAATTACACTGAAAAACAAATTTTGATCTTTGGTGGGTTCAAAAGTGCAAACAGCCGTTTCTTATGTAAATGAAGGTGCTGAACACCGAAATAGCAGCAAAAGTGTTTGATGGGCTACAGTTTCCTAGATACAATCAATTACCTGTATTGCTTCATTTGCTTAAGGTTGCATATCGGTCTACAGCAACCATTGCCACTTCGCCTGCCGCTTACATAACAAATCCTGAGAATCGCCATCACATTCCAGCAGTAATCTGCTAACATTGATACGCTCCATCTTCCTCGATATCACTTTTCCATTGGAGCAATTTCCTGATGAAAACGTTCCCGTGCTCATTACTCAGAGTGCAACAGTTTTCCGAAAAGAAATCCCAATGAGAACTTAAGAAATATGTTTTCAAAGACATACTACATCCTAGTTTGTGATACGAGGACAGCAGTTCTTTTAAAAGGTCCATGTCATTTTTTTGCTTTTTCATTCCCTAAGAAACCCATTGCCACCTGTCAGAAGGCATGTTATTGCTCTCCGTTCATCATCAGTGATGACATGATCAAAAATGATGCGATGATACGTGCCAGTGATGGTACGATGATACGTGCCAGTGATGGTACGATGATACGTTCATCACCAATGATGATACGATACCTCATCATGTAGCAGTGAGCGAATATTTAGAGAGGTAAAAACACCTTCTTCTATCTCTGTATCACTAAGTCTTGGAAATTTCTGTCGAAGGTACAGAAAGGCAGTTTGCGTCTGATAGCATAGCCTTCACAAAATTCTACATTAGGCTCAATTTTATGTGTGCACGCTAAAAAACGTTCTGGATGGCCTTGACGGAAGGCTTCCATTTGCCTCCTAACAACTGTCCGGTGGATTCTCTTCTCCAAACCAGTTACAGTATCGAGTGGATAAAAACTTTGGTAAACTCAAAAAAAAAGAAAACATATTTATTGTCTACCATGAACCAAGAGAGACTAAGTGGAGAGCAATTTTATCCATTGGAAGTGATTTATTTTAAGAAACAAATTTCATTGATGTCTTTAAGTGATTTTGCCAACATGAAGGCAAGAAAAAATTCTTATCTAAAATAAGTCAAATATTTTAATGATAAAAAAAGCATATTTCTGATTTTGTTTTGCCAAACACTAGATAAGGTTCTGCACCTACCCTATAACGCATTGTGCCTTCTGTGGCCTTTAGAACAGCCCGAATTCGTAGGGGAAATGGAACTTACAAAATGCTGGGTGCGTTGTGCAGGAATGTTGTACCAAGCAGAAATGATTGTGTCTCGCAGTTGAAAGAAATTGGATGGGGACACAGTCTCATTGCGAACAGCCCTTACCACATCATCCCAAATATGTTCGTTAGGGTTTAGATCTGTGGACTGTGCAGGCCAATGAAACAAGAAAAACTCCTGGAACCATTCGGTAATGATACGTGCCTTATGAACAGGTTCATTATCATGCTGAACGTGTCCATCCGAGTGAGGATAAACTGTAAGCATGAAGGAATGAACTTGGTCAGCAACGATTTTCAAATATGCCATGTCGATCCGATGTCTTTCGATGGGTATCAGGGTGTCTAATGTGTGCCAAGAAAACATTTCCCACACCATACCACTGCCTTCACCGGCCTATACTGTTGACACCATACAAGATGATGCCATGGCTCCTGTTGCTTACGTCAAATTCTGATTCTTAATCAGTATGATACAAAAGGAACTTTGATTCATCCGACCAGGCTGCATTTTTCCAGTATACAACGGTCCAGTGTCATTGCTGCTGCTTCCACTGGAGACGTGCTTTTATGTTTTCGCTGTTTTTGATGTTTTCGATGACAACATCGGCACTCAAAATGGTCGGTGGCTGTTGTAGTCATTCGCGACAAGGTCCGATATGTGGTGCATTCGGAAATGACCTTCTGTGCAAAAATGTTTAATTCTGCTGTGATTTGCATGGTTATAGCCAGTCTGCTCATTTGCACGATTCTTTCCAGTCTCTTTTGACCCGTCTGCTCCACAAGCTGTTGCCAAACGTGTGCCGAAAGTGTACCTGAAGGCCTCAAAAAAATTTAGGTTACGAATAGTAGACATTGATAAACAAGACTTTGCCAGAATTGCCGTACAGTGGCCAAATACAGCAGCTGTGGCTTAGGATAGACGTGTTTCGAGAAATAAATTATACAGACTGGTTGAACCTCCATAGCCCATAGCTTCTTAAGGATTTTGTATGCATGCATACAAAATACGTAAGTAAATGTATATATATATATATCCATGCATGTAATCTTTGAAAAACGTTCATCTACACAAAGAAATAAAAATTTAGCGAAATAAAAACAAAAAACAATTAACTCAGAAAAATACTTTAGACGTATATTTGCAGTATGTGTATTCGGTACTTACTGCAGATATTTTAACATTTAACTTATATCTCGGTACTGTCGCTCAAAAAAGTATCCGAACACTACGGTTGATTACAAAATTCCGAAAAAAATATCTGTAAAAGATTTTTTTAGAAATAGTGGTCTGGCAACCTTCGTGTCACGTGACACGAAGGTTGACAGATCACTAATTTCTAAAAAAATCGTTGCCAGACATTTTTTTCTGAATTTTGTAATCAACCACAGCGTTCGGATACTTTTTTGAGCGACAGTACAGGAAACTCTTCGATACTTCAGGAATAACAAATCTTCTAGTTAGAGGTGTTACCAAGAATTTTAATTATGAAATTTTCTTTTGTATATTTTAACGACTTATGTATCCTCTGCTATATCTCTGATTTAAAATTTTGCATATTCTAAATGTTTGCACAAGATATTACCATTTTAAATTTTTAACAATATTTACCTGGCATTCTCAAAGTCGTAAGAGCAACATACTTTTTATTGTTGGATCTGCTACACATTGAACATTTTTAGTGGGCTCGACGTCGCTTTTCTTTTTATCGAAGTCCAAAGTAGTGATGTCCTAAGCTCGTATTTCCAGTTCATCCCTACGACATCACGTGCATCCCACAATCCCCTTCTTTTTCTTCTTTACATTCTCCTTTTTCCTCCAGTCTTGTGATTTGTCAGAAACAGAAATCGAACTCTGTCCGTTCTTGACACGATAGGTCTAGTCGAAGTTCACGAAAATCCTGCCTCAGGATCTTTAAAGCTAGTTGTGGTTCGATGTCCCCACATGAGAGTGTGCGCAAGTCACAGAAAGAAGAAAAGCTACGAGAAAAGATGAAGAAAAAAAAGGGAGAAGAATTTGAACAGAGCATTACAAGGATTTATTTCTATTTTCTCTCTTCGTCTTGTACGTCAGAGTTATCTGTAAAGTGCAAAAACCTTTCCTAGATGTTTTAGCCTAGGATTAGTAATAAAAGAAGCAAGTGTATCTAAGATCAATGTTTCAGCTATATACCTCAGGGTGTCGTATTAATTAATACCAGATATTGATCTCTTCGTAGATCGATCCGTTGTCGAAAACTGTACACTATATTTAATAATTGTTTAAAAAAACTAATTGTTTAAGTAATATAATTTCACAACTTTTCACTTAATATTTGGGCAAGTTAGCGAAAATGCGCTATTAAAGCTGTAGGACAGTTTTAAGGTAGGCCTTGGCATTGGCTAAATACATGGCTATAAATACCTTTAAGACACCCTTGCAGAATATTGCAAAATGCAGTTCTTCAGAGAGCATTGTTTTCAAATGTGCAGTTGGAGGTTCCATGTTTCAAGGTTCCATGTTTGAAAGGTTTCAAGCACTTTTCAGTTCTTGATTCATCGTGTAGTATAATTTCATTGCTTCACGAAAGTACGGTTGTGTCATTGGAGTTACCTTCTGTTTATATGTTATTAAATGTCCGAATAATATGCAGTTTTGTACAAATTTTCAAAGATAATTTTGCGTTTCAGAATTATGTAGCGAGAAAACGATAATCGGTATTTATTGTCCAGAGAAGTATCAAAGCACTTTTGCAATAGCCGCATTTAGTATGACATAGTTTTCCATGACGGATCAACCGAGCTACATGGAGATAATCCGACATTAGCGGAACACTTCGCGTGTAACATTGAGTTAATATTTATCTAATATTAGTCCCTGCTTTTTATTTTCTTAAAAAATAGGATTTCTAGAAAAACATTTCTTTCGCAATCCGAACTTAATATATTGGTTTCCATAAATTAAGGAACAATCCTAAGTTATGTCAATGGGAAGTTAATGTCGAAACTCTATAACTTCTATAAGTGTTTTGGTTTTGAAAAATGTAAGAGCAGATAATGATCTCAAATAAATATATCAATATATCGATTTTCAACAATATTCATTCAGTATCTAATGACTTATGGAAGTTTGAATATTTACCAACAGCAATGTCAGGGTTAAGAAACTTATATAAAACTGATGAACAGTGAAATAATTCTTTACCCAAACTTTTAAAATATACACTTATTTTATAAAACACTTTTATACAATACTTATTACTAAGTTTTAATTAACTTCTGAAGTCAAATTTTGTGACTGTCACTATTATCGTTAAAAATTCAAACTTCCATAACTCATTAAATACAGAAAGAATATTGCTGAAAATCGAGATATTGATATATTTTATTTAGAACTTTACCTGCTATCATATTTTTCAAAACGAAAGACTTATTTTAGAAGTTACAGAGCTTCGACGTTAGATTCCTATTTATATAACATAGTGTATATTCTTTATTTTTTGGAAACAAGCGCAGTTTCTTTTTAATGCCTAGCATTTAGTCATAAATATTTTTCTACGTCTTCATTCAACCTTCTAATATGGACATCTAATATTGCCGAGTGGTTAGTGTACTTGACTGTGGCGCAGAGGGACCTGGACAGGGTCTTGGATAAGACATGTATGTTCCTTCTATTATCCTTCTGCTGAAATATCCACTCCTTTTGCTCAATAGAACTTTGAATTAAATAATAACTGGTTAGTTTTGTGGTGAGGGAGGGTTTTTGAACAGTTTTCATGTGTTGGTGAGGCTTCTGAAAAAGGAAAAATATTCAGGAAATAAATTTATATCTTTTAGACTGAAATGTTAAACGGAAATGTGTCGAATATCGTAACCATTTCAAATGTCATTTCAAATCGTATTAAAATTTTTGAAACATTTTATGTTATATCTATTTAAGCGCTGGATCCAGGGTGTGTGTGTGTCATGTCTCTCCCCCTTTCAGAACGCTAGTAACAGTAAAATGGACGAAAAAATATATAGCATATTTATTATTACCCGCATTTTTCAAGACATTTATTAATAAAATGTTCTAGACAAATATGAAAACATGTACTAGACATCATTCCAGTTCATTCTGGCTCGATCTTTCTTTCCCCCCCAATCACTTGGATCACTAGCCTCCGCTTATTTTTTTCCCACTTTCTGGCCTTTATCTACCGTATTTCTTCGATTCTAAGACGCACTTTTTTCCCCATATAAACGTCTCTAAAAACGGGGTGCGTTTTAGAATTGAAGAAATACGAGTATTTCTTCGATTCTAAGACGCACTTTTTTCCCATATAAACGTCTCTAAAAACGGGGTGCCTCTTAGAATCGAAGAAATACGGTATATCCAATATACATATATGTTAATTCAATTAATTAAATGCAATAATATATATGCAAAAAGGAGAAAAAAAGATTAAAAAACTTCAGTCTACCTTCAGAAAAATGTGAATACAATTAAAAAAGGCTATGAAAACGATCTCAATTCCATAATGTGCCCCAATTAAGTTTCGTAAAATTTTCCAGTAATTTAGATATAAGGGTATATGGAAATCAAGAAAATATGATTTTTTGTTAGTTGCAGTACACTGCTTAAGGAAGAGACAAGGAATGATTAATTAATCATTTGTGAGAACATGTGATAAATGATAAAACTTCTTCATTAATCAATCATTAACCGATTTGAAATTATTAAAAACTAAATAACTCCTAAAGGGGTAAAATACAAGAGGATTATTGTTGCGTTGCATGAGATAAGGAAAAAGAAATCAGGATTGCCATAATCTCGTTCATCAAAGATAAGCGAAATTTAATGTGATATGCCTAAAAAATAGATGAACTAAATTGGATCTTTTCATTACAGAAGTTGAAATCAATATAGCATTAAGAACACTTTTCCTAATGAATTAACATTTCTTTGGACTTTGTGCTTTCCAGCAGGACTTTTCTTTCTCCAAATACTTTGAGATTGAATTAAAATTAAGAAAATATTACCTCTTTATGTGCGTCCTAAAAATAAAAATAAAAGTAAAACATACCAATGATGAATCACATATAGATTTAAAGGAAGAATTAAAAGAAGTCGGAAATTTTTATTCTAGTAAAAGAAATCATTTTGATGCTTTATTTTCCTTTCAAGTGAATACGAAACTCAGTAAACGATTTCGCCATTCGCATGTTTTACTTTTTAGGGTATATATAGAAAATATATTAAATATTTAATTCATGTATTTATTTATGGAAATTTCTCAGGAAATATTGCCACTAAAAACACCTATCTTTCCCTTGTTATGGAGGAAAAAAATTGCCACATTTCCAAAGCTACTCTGCACATCTTAAGACTCATAATGATACCCCCATTAAATTTCCTGTTCCTTTTTCGAAAGAAGGGGGGAATTTTAAGTAGCCTATGACGTCCCCACATGACAAATATTCATTCGACACCTAGCTCGTTACTCTCGGCCCTCGTATTCGAAAGAAGCAGCAAACAATTGTTTACACCACGTGGTGCTCATTCAAGACTAGTAGGGTACTGATTAAGCACATACATCAAGCGATTTGTAAGTTCATATATTAAAACTCCCAATCTACACAACCCTTAAGTAGCGCTTAAATGCAGAGAAGGTTAGTATAGGAAGAAATGTCAAGTCTTTCAACCTTTATTCCGATTGGAGACTACAGCGGACGTGCGCAGTACTAGCGCATACGATTGGAGAAAAATTGCAATTGAATTTATGACCACTTATCTAACCATGAGATCAGAATTTATATTTTTAAAACAGTTGCTTGATAACTAATTTATTTTCAAATTTTTAAAGTTCCAAGACTTCTTTAAATCATGTTGGTTCATAGCTGTATATTTGGCAAAATTGTTATTATTATATTGTGATTACAGTTCTGTCAAATAAAGAAAAAATCATGCTCCAAATATTTAAATTTTTAGAATGAATTTTTGCATTGAAAAAATTTCTATCGTCTATGACATATGTACGCATATTTAATACCACTGTTTTACACAGTTTTTCACTTTTTTTTTTTTTGGGGGGGGGGGTGTTGGGGGCAGAAGAGATCATCGAGGTTATATTTTTCACAACGTGTAATGCACCCCACGTTACAAGCTTTCATTTGATGAGAGTTTGCAACGAAAAAATCAATTTCATTTGATTTTTTCATTTGATTTCATTGATGTATAACTCTTACCTTTAGCTTTCGGGTTCTTAAGATATAATAAAACAATCCTTTTGACACTCCGCCCTTTTTAGAGGGAAAGAAAGCATAGGTGCAAATATACTTTAGCCTGCGACATTCCCCACTTCACAAGCTTTCATCTGACACATAACTCCTTAAGGTTGGCCCTGGCGTTGGAAAGGTAGAGTGTAACAACCGTTTTGAAAATCACAGAAACCAAAAATCGAACGAAAATACGAACCAAAAAAATCCATTAAACACTCAAACCGATAAGCAACAAATAAAGAGAGAAAAAGGAATAGGAATAGAGGTAAAAATAAAAAGAAGTGAATTGCATTTGAAACCAAAATGACTTTGCTCACCTTTGAAACCCTGTTAAAGTTTTTACCCTAGTGAGGTTAGACCTCACTCACACTCGTTTCTATGGATCATGCCGTAGAGTCGGTCTGTGAGGTAGTAATTAGCATATAATGTTCAAACGGGACTTCCCTAGGCTACATCACTGCAGTGTGAGGTTCCTGTCACATGCTGTTTATCACGAGGACCGAATTTTATATGAAAATATTCAGTTTGACTTTCCTCGTTGACATCACACAGACATCCGCAGTTTTATCTGATTTTGATGTAGTCCTGGTACACACATGAGATGGTCACGCCTGTAATCCTGTATATTTTGCAGTAGCGAATAGGGGCGGGGTGGCTCAGTCAGTAGCACGCCAGGCTCGTAATCTGTAGTTCCGAGGTTCGAGTCCCAGCTGGGTCAGCATTGAGACTTATCTCCGCAAAATTCCTTTCCCTGCCCACGGTCAGTAGGGGACACCGATGGACTTGGAAAGACCGCCGTCCGTCGGATGGGATGTTAAGTCATGGTTCTGTGTGCGGGAGAGCCATACCCTGTGCACGTTAAAGATGGGATGGTTTTGACGGGAGGCTACCATCTGTCTCCCAATAACTGTTCCAGTGGGTCCTCTCACCCAACCTTCTCTGCGCCTTCGGGGTTCATGTGACCTGGCCATTAAGCCCATGGCGTGCAAAAAAGTGCCACTCAGGGGTAAAACAACCCATCAACCCAGTAGCGAATATGGAACATCCCATATCTCTCTCACCAACTATCTGCTCATGTTCAAACTCGCTCAGGTCGCCATGTTTAATCCTCATAACAGTCGCAGGTATTCTATAGAACAGGTAGGTGTCTAACCTATTTCAGCCGCAAAGAGTTTCAGAGTGGGGTAGGATTTGGGTTGGATGTTATGTGTATAATAAATTGTGCTTTCAGTATGCAAAAGCCAGGTATTTTATGCATTTTAAAAATTTGATTTAAAAACTTTCGTGAGAAATGCGTGAAAGAGACATAGGTTTATTAATATTTTGCCTCTATTACTTACTAGCATTCTCAGAGGGGCTATGGCCCTATTTCCCCCTCACCTAGATCCTGCCCTATTACTGTACTACTTTTTCTCAACTGGTTAGCATTAATTACTTTAATTTTTTCAATTATTCGTAATGTTCATCTGTGAGAAAAACATTGTTCTTTGCAAACTTGGAATTTAAATTCCATATAAAATGAATTATTCCATAAGTTTAAACAAATATGTGACGCTTTTGCTGACATCTTGAATGAATCTGAGGAAGGTCGCAGACGAAAAAGGGTCGTAGACTTTTAAGAATCTGTGGAGAGTGTGGAGAAATAGGCGTATACACCTAAAGACTAAAATTAGACTGCATAATAATTTGGTTCTTTCTAGGGTTAGTTTTGGTAATGAAACCTGGACCATTTGTAAACAAGATAACAGGAAACTAGATGCTTTTGATTCTAGATGCTTACGCAGTATCTTGGGCATTAGGTGGTTGAACTTTGTAAGTAATGATGAGGTTAGGCAAAAGAGTTGCCAACCTCTTTTGAGCAGCATATTGTGCAGAGAGAGAGTCCGTTAGTTTGGTCATGTTGCCCGTATGGATAATTATAAATTAGCGGTGGGGTTATGACAAATGTGCCTAAAGGCTTCAGAAAGAGGCGGTGATCTAGGATGCGGTGGGCAGACAATATCACCAAGAGCTCTTCCATACTTTCAGACTGTTCCACACTCGATATTTCATCTGGACAATGCAAACCCCATACAGCGGCTGCCACTGTTGGATCCTGAGGAAAAACAATGCGCATATCTTTCAGTGAATAGATAAATCACCCATCGCAAATGTATTGTCAACGGAGAATGAGGAAAGGCCAGCACAACCAGGCAAGTATAGATGAACTTGTGGCACGTTTACATAGTGCTTCGGCAGCTATTCCACAATCCAGCATCAAACATGTATTTGACTCCATCCCCACCGTGTACAAGTCATACAAGCAAGGAGTGGACACAGTCATTAATAAACAACTCGGTATGAAATTCTCCAATTGCCTCCATATTTTATTTATTTATTACTACAATAAAGCTATATTGGACACCCAAATATGAACATGTTCTGATTGGTCCTTATTGCTGTTCTGATATTCGTGAACACTAGCAGGCTCGGATCTAGAAGGGAAAAAAAACGAGGCGGGGGGGGGGGGGCAAGTAACATAATCGGGCCGAAAAAACGTAAAAGCGGAGGCAAGAGACTTGATTTCCAATGTACTATAACATTTCGACCTCCATTTTACGGTTTTAAAAAAAGTCTTGAAAAATGCACAAAATGTAAATAAGTTTAATAACTTTTGGCCTCTTTTACCCTTATGCTCATTCTGAAAGGGCCTCCTTCGCATGTCTCCTTGCCCCCCTACTCCCGCTAGATCTGGCCCTGAACATTAGTATATAAAACTATGCTTAAACCCATATTTATTTGCCACACAAAATAATCAAGAGTATAACCATCCCACAAAATAATGATGTAAACATATATGATAAACATTGTGAATTAAAATATCTCCTTTATGAAAAAAAAATTTAACCTATTTACAAAACTGGAGATGAAAATTGTTTAAATAATTATGGACCAATTTTCATCCTTCCCACCTTTTCTAAAGTTATTGAAACTATCATGAAAATAAGACTTAATAATTATTTAGAAAACGTTTCCTTTTTTATACAAGTTTCAGTTTGATTTTAGGAAAAGTTTAGATACTGAATATGCTATCTTACAGTTGACTACCAGTATTTATTCAGGGTAAAATAATTCTGAAAGAAGACTAGCCCTATTTAATGACATATCTAAAGGTTTTGATACAGTTAGAAATGATATTTTATTTAAAAAATTATATTTTTTAGGAATTAGGAGAAATTTATGGAGGTGGTTTAAATTTTATTAATCTGAAAACTACCAAATGGTTTCTATTAATAATGTTGAAGAGACTAAAATACTGATTATTAAAAGAGTTCCACAAAGATCTATTTTAGTATCTATTTTATTTTTAATTTATACAACGATTTTTTAATCAAAATTTAAAAGGAAAATCAATTTTATATGCTGATGATACAGTGCTTGTTTACAGAAACGGAAATCAACATGATTTCTTGATATTTTAATGATTTAAATATTATTGCAAGCTGGTTTAAAAAAATGGATTATAAATTAACTCTGATAAAACATGATTTATGTATTTTTCACTAACCCCGACAATTTTGTTTAATATATTATAGTTTGGTAGTACGCATTGTGTCAACAAAATTTCTCGTGATTGCCCAGAAATCAAACAAATTAAAACTGCAAAAAATTTGTGAGTTTTAATAGACAGCAATATGAAATGGAAATCACATGTTAAGATGATATTAAAAAAATATCACATTATAAAAGTTATTTTGTTTTTATTAAATTATAAAAAATATAATTTTACTTTGTCAGATTGTACCATTTAAGACAAATTATCTGTGGTGGATATTTAATTACTCTCTATTTTTCTTGGATACAAGACTCTTTTAAATTAAGGTTTGACTAGCTGGGGGGAGGGGTATAGTACTTATACGAATATTATTGAATGTGTTACTAAAGTACAACATAAATTCTTAGAAGTTATGACATTTCCTAATAAAGTTTATACGAATAAAGTTATTTGTGATTATCAAATTCTTAGTTTGAGATCACTATATATATACTACTACAGTGTTTATTTTTAAAAATCCAACAGTTTTACAGGTTAAATATAAAGATTATGCTACTCGGCAATCTGGTCTTTTATTTGTAATTCCTAGAGTAAAGAAAGAAATAGCTCATAAGCACTTTTTAATTTTAGCTCCTAGAATATTTAATTCCTTACCTATTGAAATTAGAAATGAACGCTCATAGAGTGTTTTTAAAATGAAAGTGAAAAATGCTATTATTACTGCTTCAAATATTGATGATTACTTTAAAGTTATACATTTTTTTTTGTTTTTAACATAATGAGACACGTATTTTGCCACTAAAGACATCTATCTGATTGTAATGATTCAATTTGGCATCCTAAATGAGCAAATTGCTCAAAAGTCTACTAAAATGTAACATTTTTATTTTATTTATTTTGTTTATTTTTTTTTACTTGTGCTGATATTGTTTTCTGCTTGTATATGTAAGTATTTGAATTTTATTATTATTTTGTTCTTATTAAATTCTATTAAATATGAAAAAAATAAATATAATATATGACACCTTTATACATATAAGCTTATGTTTTTTTTTCGAACATGATTTTGAATTTCAACTAAAAATTAATAAATATCTTTTGCAAAATGAAGAAGTGTAATACGTGGTTCACAAGACAATAAATAAGAAATTCTTCACAAATAATACTTATATCTTGCACTTACGTTAGTTGATTATTTACAATCTGAAGTCAAAAACTATAGTTGCAGATATTCCACACATAAAGAAAAACTGAAGCAGTTCCTTCAAACTATAACTGGTATGGAATTCTACTTCCATATTTTAAGCTAACTGTTAAAAGTTTCACATTTCTATCTACAGGCACACATTATGAAAAAACAATGTAATGAAAAATGAATTCGCATATATACATATTTCATTACTCTTTGTTCGAGAAAAATTATAATATCTTTCTGTATAAATGAAAAGTCAAATATCATTAAACATGTTTAAATTTCATATATTGTGTGTTAAAAATGTTTCCAGTACTTTACTGGATAACTTACACTACAGTTAGTTGTCACTACTTTGTTCCTGGGTTAAATATTTCAATAACCTGAATGAGCTGGAAAGACTGCTATTTGTCGGGTGGGACGTTGAGCCGTGACTCCCATGTGCGGGAGAGCTGTACTCTGTGTACATTAAAGAACACATTGGATGGCCTTGAGCGGAGGCTACAATCTGTCTACTAACAGCTGTCCAGTGGATCTCTCAACCTTCTCTGAGTCCTTGGAGTAGTTGTGACTTGACCATTTTGCCCATTGTGTGCAAAAAAGGGTCACTCAGGAACTACCCAAACGAGCATAATCCTGTATAAGCTAATGCTCTTGAGTTATTTACATTGCTATAATGTACATTTATATCAGATTAATGAAAATAATAATAAATGTAATAGCAACGATTTTTAGATCTGTACAATGATGTGCACTGATCTAATGCTAGCTACAGCCCTTCAAAACTTGAGGGCGAAACGAATTTCTCCTCCATTACTTCCTCAATCACAATTGAGAGCCGAGGCGATACCAGCGCCACCCACAACTGCCAAATACCCCAGATTCGCAAAAGCATTCGAAGCCTGTTTCCGTTCCATTACAGCTAGGGACTCTATTTTCTAGGGCAGACAGAGGAAACCCGCATAAGAAATTTGAGACTATTCGGTGAAGTATCTGGGGAATTACAAGCGACCAAAATCTGCTGAATAAAAGATAAAATATTTCTAAAAGTCTGCGTTGTATTTCTCTACTGCACGCACTGACGTCAGTATGCAGTAGAAGAAACATATGTATTTCCTATCGGTGTCGCCCATACGCTCTTTTCTTTCGGATACGGTTATTATTTATGACAAGTTAAACCCACGCTTAATATTTGATGCTACACGTATTGATATTTTTTGCCATCGATAAGTTCATTCGCAGGTTTCCACCACTCCAATCACAATTAAATCCCGCCAAAAGTTTGGCGCTAAACATAAGTCCATCGATAATTTAATTCACAGCTCTCTACACATACTACTCACAACAAACTACTTCAATCACTAGGTAGGTCACCTACCTTTTAAATGGAGTAGTATATTATGAAAGCGCCCTCAGAAATCTCAGTCGCTTTTCGAGGGATCACTCCCGACCCATGGCAGCTACAATTCTATCTGTTACCCACTTAGTTCTAAGCCTGTTGGGGTAACAGATAGGGCTGTAGCTGCCTTGGGTAGGGAGTGATCCCTCGAAAAGCGACCGAGATTTCTGAGGGCATTTTCATAACATACTACTCCATTCACTATATGCTTTTTGATGAAAGAAACCAAGGGGAAACTGTCAATTTCTCTCCCCGATGACGTCATTGGGGCCCGTGGCCAGCGAGAGAGACAGGCTGCGATGTGCCCAGCACTCATTGATGTCATGTGACCAATTGAGTCTAAGCCGCCTTCCTACTGCAAAAGTAAAATTTGAAGTCGTGGATGATCATTTCTTGCCTCTTTCCATGCAACATTTTTTCACTGCATACGGATTTTTTAAGCTGATTCTTTTGCAATATATTTATTAGCAATATATAAACATCGATGTCAGAAAACACTATTGAAAAGCAAATATTATCCAAACGCCTTAAACAGTAATGTATAATATATGAGCTTAACGTTTTGACGTGAATTAAAATTAATTGAAATATCAATTCTCTTTAGTCTTTTTTATGTTTACCACCAACAATCAGTGATCATTGAATTAGACTTCTCCATGTTATGTGAATGGGAAGCTAATTTTGGAGTTCTGTAATTCTAAAATAAGCGTTTTTATAAGAACTGCGACAGAGAATAAAGTCTTTAACCAAATCTCTCTAATTCTCGATTTTCCATAAAATTTCATTCATTAGGATTTGAAAAAGAAACATTATTTAAAACCATTTACTACAAGTGTATATTTTAAAAATTTCTCTAAATAATTCTTTCAATATTTTTCTAATTGCTAGGACTTGAATTGTTTGCTGCTAAATATTAAAACTTTCCATAACTCTTTTAAATACTGAGCGAATATTATTTAAAATCGAGAATTATATAAAGTTCTCGACTAAGTCTGTCTTCAAAAAATTGTCATAAAACGTTTATTGTAGATGTTATAGAGAGCTTCCCATTGATATAGCATGGACGAAACAGTTATAATTCAGTAATCTCGGGTTCAGTTTTGAATAAAATAACTCTTCATCATAAAAACATAACTGAGACCAAACGGATACCACTGAATTATTTCTTTTTATTTCCAATCCAATGACATTAAACGTAAACAAAAAATATATATATTTATATACCCATATATTAGTAAGTTTCAGTTTAGCACATTAAGTGATTTCTTATAAGACAAAACATCAACAAAAATATTACTGAACTATATGAATATTAAAATGAGTATTATGAATGGTGAAGTAATTACATGAATACAGACTTGATCATCTAGAAGAAAGCATTCCTTAAAATTCGCCAGGGTTATTTTTACATGAAATTTACACTATTCCATTGTGCACTCTGATAAATGAGAATAAAATGCAAAATGAATTACAATACTTATACGGTAACATGCAAAAAAAATTTTTTCACTATATGCTTTTTGATGCAAGAAACCAAAACTAAATTCCAACTGAAAAAAATCTTCTTGTGCAGCAGCTAACATACCAAACAAAAAGATATTTTTCTGTACTGTGCAAGAGTTGAGAAAATATATGAAATGCCAGTTGAAGAGGACTGATGAACGAAATTGCATACATCAAAACAACTAATACGATGAAAATGACATATGACATTACTTTTACACTAATGCACGTAACAAAACGATTTGATAGTAGACTACCTAATGTTTTAAATACCAACACCCTCCTCAAAAGTGCTAGAGAACTTGAATAGTAATTCAGTTAAATGATTTGTATGAAATCAATTTTGCTATGAAATATGATATGTGATCTACATTAATCCAGTTAGCAGAATGATCTGATAATAGACTACTTAATACTTCAGAAGTACCACCCAATAAAAGTGCTGGATAAATAGAAGAGTAATACAAATAAATTATCTGCATTATTAAACAAAATATTGCTATGAAATTTGGCACATTACATATATTACTTTACACTAATACATTTGGCAAAATGATGTACACTGAAAGGAGAAATTATTATATACACCTACCTAATAGCATTTTGCTCCACCTTTTGCCCTCAAAACAGCAGCCAGATGTCTTAGTAAGGACTCAATGAGTTGTTGAAACACGAAGAAGATATTGCCGCCCATGAAGCGAGTATCGTCTGTCGTAGAGCTTCAATTGTTGCCAGTGCAGGATGGCGGGCTGGAACAGATCTTTCCAATTCGTCCCACAAATTCTCAATGGGATTGAGGTCCAGCGATCGAGGGGACCATTCGAGTGTGGTAAACTCATTTGAATGCTCCTTGAGCCAAGTGATCGCCAATCGAGAAGTATTTTGTGTGCCATTGTCATATTTAAAGATGGCGTCATGGTGCAGTAATAAAATCGTTGCGAACGGGTGTAGATGGTCGGCGAGGATGGTCACATACCTTGTGTCGATGATAGAGATCTCAACGCGCATGAAAGGCTTCAAGGAAGCTCATGTAAACGCATTCCAAACTGTTACACCGCATCCACCTGCCTGTATGACCCAAATTTAGGAAGGTGGGTTCATCACTTCTTGTGGTTTACACCATGCACACACCCTCCCATCTTCGTGATGGAGTTGGAACCGTGATTCGCCAGACTAGATGACGTGTTTACAAGTCCTCCACACTGCATTTGTGATAGCTCTTTACAAACTGCAGCCTAATCTTTCGGTAACTTGCAGTCAACAAGGGACCACGATATCGACGTCGACTTCCAAAGCCTATTTATTTCATGGTACGATGGATGGTTTTTGTGCATAAGCGTGTGGACGTGCCCTCGTTCAATTCCGACGTTATCTGCTCCATGGTAGTCGTGCTATTCCTTGTAAAGATGCGGGACAGTCTACGCTCTCCTCGAGAGTCAATTGCATGTTTAGGTCCACATTTCTTCCGTTGGTTGTAAGTTTTGCCGAATTTCGTGTAGTATGAGTATACACGTGCGATGGTCTGACGTGTAAATCCCAACAGTTCATCAGTTACAGTGATTGAACAACCGGCCTTCCTCACACCTACTATCTGGCCACATTAAGTAATGGGAAGTCCCAGATCATCCGCAGCATATGGCTGCACACCATCTTTGGGGAGAATGCCATAATCTCAACTAACTACAGTCAGGGCCAGATAGTGCCACAAGGACGCAGCTAATACACGACTCCCTAAGGCGAACAGTCCTATAGAAGGAAAGCTCATCCATCGGTAAAAACCTAAATTTAATCTTCACTTTAAAAATAACATAACTGCGGAGAAAGGACCAGTTATAATGAGCAAGACATATAAGTTGATAGAATCAGATTCGTCTGGTTGTCTAATCATTGAGGTGTAGTGTGAGACTTTTGAATTTTGCGCATTGCCTAAATGTAATAGCCAAACATTTCAGCGAAATTTCCTTCTAATAAAATGCCAAACATATACAACACCAAAACGTTGTTGGTTAAATTTTAAATTTCGAATGCCAGTCTTTGAATAAACCTTCCTAACTTTTTGAACTGGAGGGAGCTAATGTGGTGGAGAGTCCCAGAGGCTTTTCCATCGATAAGCCAGCTTAATAGGGGATTCCACTCCCGTTCAACGTGGCCCTCGACTCGTCCTTTCCATCAGGGCTGCCACCCTTTGGACCCCAGCAGTACCAGCCAGCCGAGACCCCCACTACTCAGAGGTTGCAGCGGAGAGCCTTCAAGACGAGGGACCCTAAAACCCAGCCTGCAAATCCCTCATACAGGTCTCTCCATTGGGGCTGTGACCTAATGGCATGCCAGGGACACTTACTGAGCAGAGACCCCAACTTCTCAAAGGCACCCTAGGCTCCTCCACCACTTTTTTTATTCAATGCCTTCTAATCCAGGATGCCTAAAGTTCTCATGTAGAGACTCGTAGTTTGGCTGTATAATTGATAAGGCCATCGACTGGGGATCCCACTCCCAGTCATGAACCTTCAAATTCTACCTCTCCATAAGAGCCAACTCTCCGCCCCACAGTGTACAAACCTCCTCCAACTTCGGGGTTGCAACCTAATCTTCTCTGATGCCAGGATGTCCGTCTAATCAGGGGCACTAAGCCCTTTCAACGGACCCTCCACTTGACGGCATCTCCAGCACAGTTGCTGGATGCGTGCACGCCAGAGGACTGCGAGGTGACCCTACTTCTCAGAGGCACCGTAGGCCCCCAGTTAATGCTTCCAGTCGCAAGCCTTCAACTTCGTCCTCACCATAGTGCCACGCACAAGCTGCCCCCCAGAAGCAGTCTGTACCCCAACTTCACTGGGGCTGCACTGATGAGCCCACTGGACTGGTGCCCCTGAACACCAGTCCAAAGCACTTTCAGCCACAGCCCCTCCATCTGGGCTACATTGACATTGATAAAGGCAAGTCTCAGTTGTACCACAGCATGACGCTGCACCCCAACTATGGGGAGTTTGTCATGAACACCACTACCTATGCCAGGGAAAGACAGTGCCACAAGGACACAGCTCATCCACGGCTACCTATGGTGAACAATCCTATGGAAGGAAGGTTCATCCATCAGTAAAAACCTAAATTTAATCTGTTCCCCGGTTAGCCACAAAAATGATATATAGAACCAAGTTGACTCAGCTCCCGGGGTGGAGACTCTTAGTCTGGCTTTTCCATATATAAACCCATTGACTTGGTGTAATGCTGCAAAGTCACGTGCTCCCCATAGTGCCATGCACCAGCTGCCCCCAGAAGCAGTCTGTATCCCAACTTCACTGATGCTGCACCGATGAGCCCACTGGATTAGATCCCTCCAAACCCGGTCTGCAGTACTCTCAGCCACAGCCCCTCTATCGGGACTGTGAACCTAAAGATTCCCTGAGAAAGCGAATAAGCCCACTGAACTACCACCCAAAGCCAGTACGCAGATTCTCACAAGCTCTGCCACCAAAGGCCACAACCCATCGTGCAAATGAGGAAACAACGGGCTATGACCCTACTTCACAGAGGCACCATTCAGCTCCCCCCACGTCAAGGTGGTCCCCTATCAGGGGGGAACTCGGGGTGGTGTGCATTATACATTAAGTAGAGGCAAGTCCCAGTTGTACTGCAGCATATGGCTGCACACCAGCTATAGGGAGAATGCCATAATCTCCACTACCTATGTTGGGGCAAGACAGTGTCACAAGGACACAGCTCATCTTCGGCTACCTATGGCAAATAATCCTACAGAAGGTAGGTTCATCCATCGGTCAAAAGCTAAATTTAATCTGTTCCCCAGTTAGCCACAAAAATGGTATATAGAACCAAGTTGACTCGGCTCCCGAGTTGTAGACTCTTGGTTTGGTTTCTCCATCAATAAGCCTATCGACTGGGGATCCTACGCCCAGTCGCGAGCCTTCAACTTCTACCTCTCCATAAAGATGACCCATAGACCTCCCGGCGCACAGGTTGCATCCATAACGGAATTGTGGCGAACCTTCTCAGGTGCCAGGATGAGTCTGCCTAATCGGGACACAAGCCAAAACCCTTTCAACAGACCCTCCACTTCCAGCACCTCCACCAAGCCATGCACATGCATGTCATACGTCCAAAGGAAAGCGGCCCACCACTACTTCACAGAGGCACAGTATGCCCACCCACCACGTCAAGGTGGTTCTCTATCGGGGTATCGGGGGGGGGGATACATTATACATTAAGTAGTGGCAAGGTGCAGTTGTACCACAGCATATGGCTGCACACCAACTATAGGGAGAATGCCATAATCTCCACTACCCACACCGGGGTAAGACAGTGTCACATGGACACAGCTCATCTACGACTACCTATTGCGAACAATCCTATAGAAGGAAGGTTCATCCATCGGTCTAAGCCTAAATTTAATCTGTTCCCCAGTTAGCCACAAATATGGTATATAGAACGAAATTGTCTCGGCTCCCCCCGGGATGGAGACTCTTAGTCTAGCTTTTCCATCGATAAGCCTGTCGACCAGGGAGTCCACTCCCAGTCGCAAGCCTTCAACTTCGTCCTCTCCATCGAGCTGGGTCACCACAGCCCAGTTTGCCGACTCGGCTGTGACTGTGTTGAGGCTGCATTAGAGCACACTTGACCAGCGCCCCAGCATCACCAGTCAGTGGCCCTCCAACAACCCCACCAGCAGCTGTCAACCTACCGGAGCTCACCAGAACTGCAGAGCTTCAACCCCACATCACAGAGTCACCATTCAGCCTCCCCACCATGTCAAGGTGGTCCCCTATCGGGGGGCGGGGGGGGGGGGTTCATTGAACATTAGTTAAAGGCAATTCCCAGTTGTAATGCAACATATGGCTGCACACCAACTATGGGGAGATTGCCCAATCTCCACTAACTACGCTGGAGCAAGACAGTGCCACAAGGACACAGCTCATCCACGGCTACCTATGGCGATCAATCCTATAAAAGGAAGGTTCATCCATCGGTCAAAACCTAAATTTAATCTGTTCCCCGGTTAGCCACAAAGATGGTATATAGAACGAAATTGACTCGGCTCCCGGGGTGGAGACTCTTAGTCTGGATTTACCATTAATAAGCCTGTCAACCAGTTAATGCTTCCAGTCGCAAGCCTTCAACTTCGTCCTCTCCATTGTGCCATGCACAAGCTGCCCCCCAGAAGCAGTCTGTAAACCAAAGTCACTGGGGCTGCACCGATGAACCCACTGGACAGGTGCCCCTGAACACCAGTCTGCAGTACTTCCAGCCACAGCCCCTCCATCGGGGCTACATTGATATTGATGAAGGCAAATCTCAGTTGTACCACAGCATGACGCTGCACACCAACTATGGGGAGTTTGCCGTGAACACCACTACCTACGCCGGGGCAAGACAGTGCCACAAGGACACAGCTCATCCACGACTACCTATGGCGAACAATCCTGTAGAAGGAAGGTTCATCCATAGGTCGAAACCTAAATTTAATCTATTCCCCGGTTAGACACAAAGATGCTATATAGGACCAAATTGACTCCGCTCCCGGGATGAAGACTGTTAATCTGGCTTTTCCATCGATAAGCCTGTCGACTGGGGAGCCGACTCCCAGTCGCAAGCCTTCAACTTTGTCCTCTCTATCAAGCCGGGTCCCCACAGCCCCATTCACTGACTCGGCTGTGACCGGGTTGTGGCTACGTTGGAGTACACTTGACCAGCGAACCACTTACCAGTCACCGGCTCTCCAACAACCCCACCAGCGGCCATCAACCTACCGGGATGCACCAGAAATGCAGAGCCCGAACCCCACTTTATAGAAGCACCATTCAGCCCCTCACCAAGTCAAGGTGATACCCTATCGGGGGGGGGGGATTGGGGATACAGCGTAACGTAATAATGCGTGACAATCCCGGTGCACCGCAGTACGGAGACTGCATATCACCTTAAGGGAGTTGCCATTGAAACCACAATCCACTAACCAGGGTACTTTCTGTCATGATCTTGTCTTCTGCCTTGCTGCGGGAGAAGACCTGTAGAAGAGATAAACACTGATTTTCAAAGCAAGCCTGTTTGTTGATGCACTTTTCGGCATGTGTGCAGTGAGTGTAATCTTTCAGAATTTTGAATTGCCATGTCTAGGAATTGCCAAATCACTGACTGATTTTTGTCCGAAAAGCTGCCAAATGAAACAGATGATATTTTTAGAATTTTGATGCCAAACTTATGAAGAAGTCTTATCTTTTTGAATCATCCGCAGCAGAGACTCTCAGGCAATTCCATCGATAAGCTACGTCTAATCGGGTCCCCAGTCCTTTTAGCATGCCCTTCAACTTCGTCCTATCCATCGAGTTGGGCAACCACAGCCCGCTCGCCATCTTGGCCTTAACCGTGCCGAGGCCACATCGGAGCACACTTGACCAGCGACCTCCCAAAACCAGTCAGCTGCCCTCCAACAACCCCGACAAAGCCGTTAGCCTACCGGGCTTACATGACTGCAGCACCAGGACGCCACTTCTCAGAGGAACCTAAGTTCCTCCACTATGAAAGCTATCTATTCAGCTAAAGCAGTTCATGTGGGACTCTTAGTTTGGCTGTTCCATCGATAAGTCAGTCGACCAGGTTAGCTACTCCCGGTCGCGAGCTTTCAACTTCTACCTCTCCATTGTGAGCGGGCTGAAACCCCCCAGCAAGTAATACTCCGACCCCAGTATCACTGAGACCGCATCGATGAGCCCACAGGATGAGTGCACGAAGAGAGTGTGCAGCTCAGTCTGCGGTACTCCCCGATGAGCCCACTGGACAAGGTGCTTCAAGTCCCGTCCTCAGGCCCCTAGAACGGCCCCTCAACCGGGGTTGCAACCCCCAGCTTCGATGGGGTCAAGTCAATAAGCCAACTGGACGGGCCCCCATCTAAAACCAGTCCGCCGGCCCTCAACAGGCCCCCTCAATTGGGGGCCACAAGACATCTGAACTCCAGAGAACCAGCGATCTGAACCCAACTTCTCAGAGGCACCGTAGCCCCCCCTCGTTAAGGAGGTCCCACTCCGGGGGGGGGGGGGGTGCATCGGGGCTACAACGCAATAATGCGTGGCAATCCCAGTGCACCGCAGTACTATGACTGCATATCACCTTAAGGGAGTTGTCACTGAAACCACAAACTCACTTATATCGCTGCCTTTACCCATGATTACTTTTCCGTGATTGATTTTCATGAGACCTGTTCTATTTATAGGCATTGCAAGTTTCAGCATCCCACACGACTGGACGCGATACTTCTGCTTTGCGTATTGTTATCGGGGTGTATGTAATAAGTTGTCCATTCGGTGTAATAGTAGACATAGTTGTCTAAACAAACAATTTGTTTAAGTAGAAATTACTTCACAGCTTTTTACTTAATAGTCAGACAAGTTTTTCAATAATGCACTATTAAAGCTGTAGGGCAGTTCAAAGGTATAATCCTGCGTTGGTTAGATTAAATAATGTCTAAAGTCTATAACTTTAGACACTGTTTTGGAATATTGTCAAAATCCTGTTCTTCAGAGCACAGTTGTACCCAGATGCGGAGTTGGAGGTTCCTTATTTTCTGTTTCTTTTTCCAGGTTTATCACAGAATTTTTAGTTATTTGATTCACGTGTAGTATAAGTTCACTGTTTCACAGATAATCCGGTTGCTTGATTAGCGCTTCCGTTTTATTATTTGCTATTAAATATCCGAGGACTACGATGTTTTGTTATGCACCGTGCAGTTCTTTTCTTTTTTGAACTAGCAGCAGTTTTTTTTTTTACATTTACTATTAATGTAAGATTTAGATTAACGTTCACTGTTGGAGTTCACAGTAGCTCCTCTTAACTGCTTTTTTATTTACAATATTCCTAGTGTGCAGACTGGTTTCCACCAACCGCGTGGTCATCGTCACGAGCACTGATTTTTGATAGTTGTAGGGGATTATATCGCGGGGTGCGTGCCGCGTATGCACGTGTATTGCTGTTGTTCCTTCTGTTGCTGCGTTGATGGTATTTGGGGAGATTTTATTGATTTATATTGTTTTTAGAAGTATTGTAATAAACCTGGAAAAAGAAACTGAAAACGAAGAACCTTCAATTCCACATTTGGGAACAACTCTTCTCTGAAGAACTGGATTTTGGTAATATTCCAAAACAGTGTCTAAAGGTATTTATAACATTATATCTAACCAATGCAGGTGTATACCTTTTACCTGCCTTAGAGCTATAATAGTGCATTATCGCAAAACATGTCTAAATATTAATATTATTATGAATTAAATTGATGGCAACTAAGCGTGAGTTCAAAAATAGTACTTAACAATTATAATTCTAAAATAATATAATTTATTACAAAGGTATCCATAGAAACATTTATATAAACTAAAATCAACCAACACAAATATTCATCAGTATAAAAATAAACTTTAAGAAGAACAAAGCACCTTTTTACAATTCCTACAAAGAGGAAATAAGGTAAAAATGTTCTGAAAAAAAATCAACGCCGACACAGCGGGAATCGAACCCAGAAAAATTTCCTTGTCCGATGCATGGTGTAATGGTAGCGCGCTCTGGCATGAATCTGGAGATTTGCGGGTTCGATTCCCGCTGTGTCGGCAGTGAATTTTTTTTTCTGAACTTTTTAACTAATGTTTGAAGTCTATCTCTACAGGTAATCTGTGTATTTATACGGATCGCGGAAATAAGGCTTTTCCTACAATCGATAAGTGATACAATCATATCTGTGAACAAATCTGCAATCTATAAAGAATAATCTTACCAATTCCTAAACAAACTAAATATAACTATGCATCAATTGATGAACTCTTCCTAGAGAAAAGTTCAGATCAGTTCTGCTTGTTCGACTAATATATAACCTCCTCAGTCACATCTTTAAGTGTCCTACACATTCTTCTTTTTCTTACTAGTCCGCTAACAGGATCAACACCAATAAACTTATTTAACCTCCTGCGAATACACCAAATAAAATCATTTCTTTTTTATATTTTAGTGCACAGACAAAGGCAAACTACGTTTTCCTTCACACCCTAATTCCTCTTAATACAACTCTCTTGTTCTTTGTTTTTTAAGTTAAGTTCCTTTGAAGTGGTTGGTGATGTAATTCGCACGCTGAAGCAAATTCGAGCATCAAAATGATACATCAAATCACAAGTTCATTGTAGCAGCTGTCGTAACAATATAATAGACTATTTATACTTTAGAAATACCCCCAATAAAAGTGCTAGATGAGTAGAAGAATGTTGCAAATGAATGATTTATATTAAACCAATAATTGCTATGAAATATGACAAATTATCTATATTACTTTACACTAATACATTGAGCAAAATGAATGATAATATAATACTTTAGAAATACTCCCCAAGAAAAGTGCTAGAAGAGTGATGCAAATAAATGATTTGTATTACACCAATTATTGCTATGAAATATGACATGTGTCTATATTAATTTACTCTAATATATTTAGCAAAATGATCTGATAATGACTGTTGAAAGCTTTAGAAATACCCCACTCCCAACAAAAGTGGTAGATCATTGTGAAATATGCAAAAAAACTGTGCTAGATGAAGTACAGAAGTGATGTGCGTAAATTATTATATTAACCCAACTAGTGCTATGAAAGTGCTGTCTCAGAGAGAACATATATAATGAAATATAACACGTGACCTGTTTCAATTTTACAGACTCAAGAAAATATGTTGTTGTTTTTTAACATTTTACAAGCATTAAGCAGCCTATAAAGTGCTACATGAATCGAGAATTGATGAATGTAGAAATTTTTATTTAACCTTCTTTTATACAATACTGCTTCTTTGGTAAGTGGAAATGTTGTGGCATATTCAACTTCTGAATAATAATTTGAAGAGCACAAAAAACACAATAACTTTGCTATCAGCAAATCTTCAGGATGCATTAAAAGACAGAAAAAAAGTTTGTGAGGAAATATATTCCAATGCAAAAAGCTGAAGGTTTTGTAAAAATTATGGTACAGATTTTATAAAATAAAATTAACACCCCCTCAAGCAGCTGCTTGCCACAGATATCTGACAGGAGCTTGCCAGATCTTAGGTGTATGCAAATTCACTACACACAGTAATAGTAAATTACTGGTAACTGTGTTCTTAATAGAAACTGACATACCATTTGAAAAATATTTTAAAAATATTTTTAAATACATTCACTTCACATATGAAATGCAAACAGTAGGCATATAAATTTTACTTTGGAAAACCAAAAGAAATGTATATTATTTCCGTAAATTTATAAGGGTACTCTGAACAAATAATGTGCATTAAACCAACAACAAAATTTATTCGGTGCATTTGCAGCAAAATATTTTAAAGTCGTGTAAAAATAAATAGCTCTAAATTGAATGTCATTTCCTAATTGCAAATGAATATTAATATCTATCAAAATTCACTCAGCTGGTGAGATATATCTTGCTTTTTATGCTGTCTCACACCACTTGAGTCACTCCAATTTTATATTATATCACCAACTTCGTTTATTCTGTCATAGATTTAGTTCCATATAGGGTATCAATTTATGGTATTTATTTTACTTGTATGCAAAAATGTTTTGTCGAGAACATGAATATCAAATGCTGCGTCTGATTCAATACCATCAGATATCAGACTATCAAATACTGCGTAGATTTTAATTGAGTTCAGGCACAAAATTTCTTTCGAAAGTTTTAGTGTGTACTTCAGAGATGGAATTCTTTTTTGATAGAACACAAATACATTTGAGGGATATATATGATATCCGTAATAATATACAAGGTGGTTGTAACTAGTATACACACATATATATATACGCTTTAAATAGCAAAATTAACAATGTTTCAGTCGCATGTTTTTCGTAACATTTTAAAGTTAAGGTCAGATGTCTTTCATTTTCCAACCAAAATCTATTGAAACATACTTAGGAGAGAAACTTCCGAAAAATAAATCTTTTAAATAATCACACTTCGGTACACTTGCTATCAAAGCTATCAAAAAGGACTCGTTTAAACTTTATCTTTTATATAAACTTTACATCTAATATACTAATAAAAATCTAAATTTATAGTTACATTTTAAAACATCTGAAATTTCAGTTCCAAAACTACAAATTTCAACTTTCAGATTTTTTTTTTGCAGGGACTCAACGTCCAATCTAATTATGCTGGCAAAAAAAGTATTTAAAAGCATTAAAATGTAATTAAGTAACTACACTTTTCCGCCTAAAATATTAATATCATTTATCAACAAAAACTTTTAAATCACTGTTGAAATCTCACACTACCAGAAAACAGTCACTGAAACAATAGCATAATAAAAAGCACGAGATGAACACGAGGCGAGCACACGATATCGACTCAACTCTTTGGCTCCTTACTCTAATGATCAAACGCTTCGTTCACGGGGAAATGTCAGACCCAAGTTGGTCACATGATATTTTCGCACCACTGCCTGTGTCAGCGCCACCTAGACAGAAGGCCTGACTGCCACGCCCACTTTCTTGGTGACGTCATGACTAAGAGACCAAAGCAAACAAGTGTAAATCGTGAGCTCGTGATTCGACGTTCTACAATTTTGATAAAATATGTCATATTGCTGTCGAACTCAGCGGTTTCTTTCTCCAAGTCCAAAATTTTTAATTTAGTAATGATATTGTGATTTATAAAAAGACATTCTCAATTTTACCTAATATCCTGTGTAAACGTTCCTATGATCTCTAGTTAAAATTAGTAATTTTTTAAGGTATAGCAAGTTAAAATTTTGCATTTCTTAATGCTCTATAAAAGTTGATCTTTCAGAATTCAATAATTTAGAGCAGCTCGTCCAACCCGCGGCTCATTGGAAAGAAACTTGCAGTTAATAAAGCAAATAATTAATGCACTGAGTTTGTCTCATTTCTCCCATTTTTTGGTCAATCATAAGCGATTTTCTCAATTTATATTACTCAATAAAAACCTATAGATTTTTATTTTTTAAGCAATATATTTTCTTTGTTCCTTAAAAATAGTGTTTTCCCAATTCTTTGCGTATTAGAAATGTATGTTTTCTCGTTTATAAGTAGAAAACTTTTCCTGCGGCTCTTTTAGAATATAGTTTTTTCCCTTCTTGCTCTTCACTAAGTTTATGTTAGACGGATCTGATTTAGAGCTACTATTTAGGTTAATTGTCCTTCTGGGTTTCATGTCTGTATCATTTTTGGCATTGAAACTGAAAGTTTTGATATGTCTAAAATGCTGTATACTGATAATAATTATTTCTAATATATTTATTTTAAATTATTGAACAATAAATTGAAATTCAGGAAAACAATTAATAAAGAAATATTATTGTTCCTTGTATCTATAATAAAATAAATAAATACCCTGTATGTATGTTATGTTGAAAAAGAATGTTTGGATCAATACTGCTATTTTGGAGTATATTGTTAAGGTGGATTTCGAGTATATGCTTGCAATTAAAATTTGTTATATTTAAATTACATCATTTTGGCTGACTAGTATGGGGTCGTGTAAACTTTGGCTGTTAATGTACTTTACAAAATAGTTTCAATGCTAAAATTTTGGCAAACTCTATTTCAGAAGTCTTGTAAATTAAAAAAGAGCTTATTGCAATGATTTATACTTGTATCTTTAAATTAACTTAGGACTGCGGTTGAAAATTGCGCAATTTTTTTACTTTATAATTATAATTGGTTTTGTGAAAGCAGTCGTGTTTACCTAAGTGTCATACACTAATAAAACTAAGAACTATTTTGCCTCTAGTGAATATGGGATGTCCGTTTTCAAGAAGATAGTTTTTACATTCTGCCTCTACCGCATTCTAACTGCGTAAATTCAACTAATGAATGATTATGGAAATATGAATCTTAATATTATGTTAGCACATAAAGACTTTTCATTTCACTTGAAGCAAAAAAACTCAGATATTTCCCTAAGGTTAAGTGGTCAAATCATGACGGACAATGTAAATTTTGACCAGCTCAGAAACCTACCCTCCAAACCAAAAACAATATTTATCTCTAAATGCAAAAAAAAGTTGAAACGAGCTAAAGTGAAAACATTAGCTCGTTTTCCTTCTTCGAAAACTAGGTAAATTAACGAAAATTATGTAGAGTTATTATAAATTAGCTAGGAAAGAAAGTGAATCCCTAAAAAATAAATCACATGAAAAATATACAATATATAAACTTTTAGACTCTTCGCAGTTTGATTTATGACAAAAATATAAATTTCATTCAAAGTTCAGTAATATTTTATACTATAAGCTTTAGATCTATAATAAGCTTTAGACTATTAACTGATTAAAGTTAAAATAGTTTATACTATAGCCAGGCAATCATTACATTGTTAGAGAATTGCTCGCTGTTCTCACTCCCGGTCTGCCTCATGGAGGTTGGAAGAGAGGGATATGCCCTATCGCTTGAAACTATAACATCCGTCGCCATATTGCTCTTCCCCGTAAGCGTGCGTTGTCTATGTTAACGAACGAGAGATTGTACAAAAAATGGCTCCTTTATAGCATATTCCTGTAGGAATTAACATGCGAAATAGATAAATAGGATAACATTTCATTGGTAAGAAGTTTAAATAAACTTTTTCTTCCGGCATTTTTAAAACTTTCGTTATTTTAATTATATTGGAAAGTAGCGTAAACAACTGCTACTACTGCTATATATTGTTAAAATTTCTACTGGTTTGAAATGGCCCCTCACTCCCTTTTTTGCCTGGAGGGTAATATTGTTGAATTGCTTTTATTTGATATATAATTTATTACGATAGACGTCCAAAATGGACCTCAACAAGCGTTTTTAAAAATCACAGACAAATTTGATCATAGTGTTCAACTACAGTTTTTGTAAACATATTCAAACTCAAAAAGGGATTAAAAAAGAGAAAATTTCTATGTACCTAATAATACTACTATTATTAGGAAATATTATGATTTAATTTGCCAGTATTCGTACATAATATTTACACATATGATGACAACTGACCTTTTAGCGCGACTCTCAGGGTAGGAGTAACATGGCAGTTTCGGCTACACTAGCCAATTATGCTAACTGATAGTAAGAGCGCCTCCCCCTATTCCTACCTCCATGGTATACCTCTGTGACGTCACTGGAGAAGCGCCATGGCCTTCTCTCCAGGTGGCGTTGCCTGTGTCCGCCCGCCCGGAGTACATGGTAGGGTCGTTTCTTCTGTCGTATATGTTGTGATATTCCCTCGGAAAAAAATGTTCACTTGTCGATCTGTCAAGAAAACTATGTTCTTTCATTGGAACATAAAGCGACAATGGCTCTTAGCCCGAGAAACCGAGGGGGCGGGGGTGGCTCAGTCGGTAGCGTGCCAGGCTCGTAATCTGCAGTTCCCAGGTTCGAGTCCCAGCTGGGTCAGCGTTGAGATTTATCTCCGCAAAACTCTCCGCCCTGCCCACGGTCAGTAGGGGACACCGATGGGTTTGGAAAGGCCGCCGTCCGTCGGATGGGACCTTAAGCAGTGGCCCCGTGTGCGGGAGAGACTTACCCTGTGCACGTTAAAGACCACGCTGGATGACACTGACGGGAGGCTGCGAGAAACCGGGGGCGGGGGTGGTTCAGTCGATAGCGCGCCAGGCTCGTTCTCTGCAGTTCCCAGCTGGTTCAGCTTTGAGATTTATCTCCGCAAAACTCCCCGCCTTGCCCACGGTCAGTAGGGGGACACCGATGGACTTGTAAAGGCCGCCGTCAGTCGGATGGGACGCTAAGCAGTGGCCCCGTGTGCGGGAGAGCCTTACCCTGTGCACGTTAAAGACCACGCTGGATGACATTGACGGGAGGCTGCCATCTGCCTCCCAACAGCCGTTCCAGTGGGTCCCCTCCCCCAACTTTCTCTGAGCCTTCGGGGGTCCTTGTGACCTTGATATGCAGCCCATGATATGCAGAAAAATTACCACTCAGAGGTAAAACAACCCAACCCAAGAAACCGATTAAAAAAAAAAAGGCACCTAAAATTGGTACTTTTTTTTTTCAAACAGGGTTAATTAAAAACGGCACTGGATATGATTAAACGTAATCTGAGAAACCACCCACGTTGTCTAAAAAGTAGCAATGAGGATCTTTCCAAAAAATCTTGCCCCCCCCCCCCTCCTGAAGACGTTTCTGTGAACGCTCTGCTCATAATGCAGTGTTAGGTATTGCTGCTGATTGGCTGAGCATTTGGTCTTGATGGTTAAAACATAATTTATTTATTAATTGTGGGAAAACAAATTTACTCCTTACCTGCACAAAATACACTCTAGATATCATACTTTTAATTTCCGTTTGTCATGCAGGTTTTACCCGATAATCTGTAAATACAATTACATTTTCACTAATATAAAAATAATCTGACTCCAAACTTTCAAATCTGATCGAGTAAAATCATCAATAGTTCTGAACATAGAAGCCAAATATAGATCACCAAAGGCAAGGAAGAGTTCCCTTTATCGGAAAGTGCTGCCATCTGTTTAGTTCAGTGTTTATTAATCTGTGTGCCGCAACTAGAAATTTAGTGTGTTGCGAAAATAGCTAATTTCTTAGAGCTAAATTCACTTCTATTTACCAGTACATTTATTTTATTTAAATGATAGTTATATAAATGGTAGTTGAGGTAGCCATTTTATTACCGGCTGCATGTGCTGGAAAGAAAATTCATTTTAGTAAGACCTGTTATTCAATAGGAAGCACACACACTTCAGCAAATAGGACCTACTACAGTGGAATGTTAGTAAAACGAAATCGAGAAGGTGAACAAAATATATTCGTTATACTGACATTCAATAAAGGAAAGTTCTATGATAATTACATACTACAAAATAATCATAAGATCATATTTACTTGTATTAAAGTATACTTCTTAAAAAAAATCGGTATTTTTTTTAATTGTTCGTTGCAACAAGTATCTCTCCGTCAATACTTAAATGATGTCGAACTCTCCAACCCATTATCTGGAATATCTTTCCGTGTCATTAAGGAAGGTTGAAGACTTCGCGCCGTATTGACGGCTAATAACGAAGCAATACTAATTAACGAACTTACTTAAACAATGATAACGAACAAATATAACAATAACTTAAATTTAAGGAATGGTGAAATAAAATGAGTGGATTACAACTACTTTGAAAATGTTTTTGCTGATGCTACTGTTGATTAAACGCAATGCAATCAGAATTCCGTACTGAAGGAACACAATTGTTATTTCAATTAACCTTATTATTTCGAAACATCATCATCATCATCATCCTCAAGCAGCCATGGGCTACGGAGGTCCAACCAGACCGTGCAATTTAGTTCTCCAAGCAAGTCTATCCTGAGCTACATCTACTGCATCTGGCCACTGCACATCAATTCTAACAAGGTCCTCTTTGACATTGTCGGCCCACCGCATCCTAGGTCTCCCCTTCTTTCTGAGGCCTTTAGGCACACTGTTCATAACCCTATTCGCCAATCTATAATTATTCATACGGCCAAACCAACGGAGTCTCTCTCTGCACAATATGCTGCTTAAAGGAGGTTGCAAACCCCTTTGCCTAACCTCATCATTAGTTACAAAGTTGAACCACCTAATGCGCAAGATACTGCGTAAGCATCTGGAATCAAAAGCATCTAGTTTCCTGTTATCTTGTTTACAAAGTGTCCAAGTTTCACTACCATAACTAACCCTAGAAAGAACCAAACTATTATACAGTCTAATTTTAGTCTTTAGGTGTATACGCCTATTTCTCCACACTCTCCATAGATTCTTAAAAGTCCCAGCAGCAATCCCTATTCGTCTGTTAATCTCATGCCGCACATCACCATTATCCGTTACATTGCTCCCAAGATAATTACACTGTGACACCTGCTCAAGACTGCAACCATTCAGATTAACTGAATCACAGCCTGCCAGACCAATTTTCATCACTTTAGTTTTCTCTCTGTTTATAACCAAACCTATTCTACTACCAGTCTCATCAACAGCTCGAATGAAAGAGTTCATCTCATCAACATCATTTGCCAAAAGGGCTAAATCATCAGCATAATCTAAATCAGAAATTTTTGTATCTCCAGTCCATTTAAGGCCAAAATCTTTCCCTTGAAGTGAATTTCGCATAACATAATCAATAACCAAGCTAAAGAGAAAAGGAGACAAAATGCACCCTTGTCGAACACCAGAAGTAATGCTAAACCAATTGCTACAAGCCTTACCAACTCTCACACACGACTCAGTGTTATTATAGAGAGCTTTCATTATGTTAACTAACTTGTCCGGTACATCATATGATCTCACAATCAACCACAAATTATGACGATCAACAGAGTCGAAAGCCTTTTTGGAATCAACAAAACTAGCAACCAAAGGTTTCTGAAACTCTAAACATTTCTCAAGAATCTGCCTAAGTGAAAATATCAGATCCACACATCCCCTACCACTTCTGAATCCACATTGCTCATCACGCAATTGACTGTCAACCAGATTCTTAATTCTATTAAGCACAATCATGGAAAGAACTTTACCTGGAACAGAGAGTAGGCTGATACCCCTATAGTTATCACAAGAACTGCGATTACCTTTTTTGAAAATAGGGATAACAATAGCTCTGGTAAAATCCTTAGGAACCATGCCTTTATCATAAAAGATATTCAGAATTTCAGTCATCCAAGTGGTAACCGAAACATTCCCAGCTCTAAGCATTTCGGTAGTAATTTCATCTACCCTTGAGGATTTATGAAGTTTAAGTTTAGAAACAGCCAAAGTAACTTCAGATTATGTTATAGGGCCAACATTAAAGCCATCAATGCATCTATCACCATTGCAAACAATGGGAGTAGAACTAACTACATTGTTTAGAACATCACTGAAATGCTCAGCCCACCTAGCCATGACAGAATCCTCCCCTTCTATAACCTTACCTTGTTTATCCTCCAAACCTTGTATACCTGTCCGTTTTCTACCACACAAAACATTAACTATCTGGTACAGCTCTCTGCTGTTGTGCTGTCTAACTGCTTCCTCGGCTTTGTCAGCCAAACTATCAAGCCAAAGATTCTTATCAGCAGCTAACTGATCTTTTACACGTTTATTAAGTTCTCTGTAATGCTTTCTATTAGGACTAGTAGGGTATTGATTAAAGACATTCCTGCAGTTCTTTCTTTCCAAAATAAGCTCAAGTGCCTTATCACTCAGATAATTCTGTCTCTTCTGCTCCTTTTTTCCTAAAAGAGTACTGTTAGTGTCCAAAAAAGCCTGTTTAAAATGATCCCATTCTTCCTCAACTTCAGTAGTAAGCACACCATGACTGTCATAATGACTAAGTAACCTATCATGGTAAGCTTTTGCTATAACTGGATCTTTTAGAGCTTCAGTATTAAAAGTAAATTTTTTAACCCTAGCACAACACTTTTTAAGTTTAAGTTGCAACACACTTTTAACAAGGTAATGGTCAGATCCAATTTCAGCTCCCCTATATGCCCTGGTATTCCTAACAGAACTAGCCCATTTGCTGTTAATTAATATGTAATCAATCATATTCTTATGCAGCCCATCAGGTGAAACCCATGTGTACTTATGTATGTCGCGGTGTTTGTAATATGTGTTAGTTATTCTGAAACCATTGAGTTTACTTACCTGTAGGAGACGTTGCCCATTGCCATTGCAGCTACCAATACCAAAAGGGCCTATTACTCCTCCCCAAAGGTTAGAGTCAGTAACAACTTTGGCATTGAAGTCACCAAGAACAAGGGTAATATCTCCTTTCTTGACAGAATTCAAAATATCCTGAAGTTGTTCATAAAACCTATCCTTCTCATCCTCATCGGCATCCTCAGTGGGGGCATAACAGCAGATAACATTCAAGTCTTTAACGCTTGTCTGAAATTTTGCTCTAAGAAACCTTTCATTAATGCACTCGTATCCTAGAAGAGCATCACTAGCGTGTCTGCTGAGAAGCAGACCCACGCCTTGGTGATGCTTATTGTCGTCCCTCCCTGAAAAGAGAAATTTAAGATTATTTTTAAGAATATGACCTTTATCTGTCCATCTGGTCTCTTGCAAGCCGAGAATATCTAAATTATAACGGTGGAATTCTTGTGTGAGAACATCAAGAGAAAAAGCTCTGTGCAGAGTCCTCACATTCCAACTACCTATGGAGAGAAAATGGTTAGTGGGATGTTTAAAGAAGCTATGTTTATTGAGAGAGGGAATGCCGACAATATCAAACAGCCTCCTAATCGCAGACATGGGGCAAAGACCCGTTCCCCCACCACTAAAGGCTGAATCCATCTACACTGGAAGACTTCCTCCAATGTAGAATTTGACGATGCCAATAGAAGCAAAGAGTTCAGGTGCCTGCGATGACTTCTGCTCAGGATTATCCACCAGCTGATAAACATATCCTGTGAATCTATTCACTTGGGGCTGTCAACCCACAAACAAACAGAAAACACAGCGGAAGATTTTCCCTCTACAGAAGCCCACCAGTGCAGCAAAATCAGGATCCATAATCAAGCTCAGAGCCATATATCTGTCCAGTCCAGTGGGTTTATATGGTCAGCACCAGGACCCTGTGTGGTTGACCACTCCTCAGCAGGGTAGAAAAAAAAAAGAAAAGTAGCCATAGTTGTCCAGATCAGTAGGCCACACTAATCTGGCAGCCCTCCCCTTCCGTTCACTTCCACAAGAGAGTATCTCTTTTGAAAGGTACTAACGGTCCGCACCACGAGAAGGCGGGTCGGACATTAGATGCTAGGCCTGGCCGGTTCTATGCATCATCACAGGGGATTGGTGCATAGCTCTCCTTCCAGTGACTACCTAGCTACCATTTACATACTAACTATAAAATGTATGTTTTACAATAGGAACAAATCTTTGTGCACACATTTCCCGCCTAAATGTATTTAAAATTTAATTGAAATTATTTTTTGATTAAAAAAGATTAAAAAAGAATTGAACACTTTCAAAAATACTCAATAACTAGGTTGTATATGAACATGTAGTCAAAACCAATTTGTAAAGGAACTATCATAGCCATTTCTATAATCTTACATTTTTATAATAATATACATGTTCTTTTATATATATATATACCTACATATATAACTAGTTACTGAGTAATAAATGTTTGAAACTGTTCAATTCTTTTTGAATCACCCTGTATGTAGAGAGTATTACAGATGAAATATAAGCTATCCTTTCTGTAACTTGCCAAACATGTCTGATCGGAATTTGCATGATTAAATAGCTCTATAAAAGATTATAAGGAAACTGAGAAATCATTAGAAAGATTGTGGACATTCAAGCCTTAAAAGTTAAAATCCAAATCTCATATATTGGAAGTGCCCTAGTCGATCATGTGGTTAGAATTACAGAAAAAGCTTTGAATAATTATGATCAAGGAACATTTCGTTTTGGCAAGAAAATATATTATCTGTTAATTCCATTCCATATAATAAATTTTTAAAATATATTTAAAATAGTTTTTTATTTTATGATCTTTTGAGCAAAAAAATATTACAAACTTTTCACTTTCATTCACAAATTAAAATTTTTCATTCTGTGATTTGCAAAAATTACACTCCCGTATTTCCCTGCATTGTGGAATATTTTAGTAAATGGGAAACCCTAATCAAGTCTTATTCTTAGATCTTTTGGACAAACACTTTTAGTAAATGGGAAACCCTAATCAAGTCTTATTCTCATATCTTTTGGACAAACACTCCCCTCCCCCCCGAAAAAAAAATCAATTCTGGAACAGTCCCCGAAATTAAATTAAATCTCGGACCTTCCACCTATGAAAATAAATCCTGTGTACGTTTCTGATTTGGAGGGCAATAAATACCCTTCTATAAGAATTTTATTTATCGTAATTAAAATGGTTGCATTTAAATATTTTATTCTGAAGATTTGATTTTCATAAATAACATGCTTTCTCGCACAAGAACCTTATTTTATGTATCGGCAAGTGGCGCCATCTGGAAAGTAAGTTTAGAACAAGAAATAATTCAAGCCAACGGTGATTATGATTGTGCATATGAAATCCTTTTTGGGTATAACTTTAAATATTTTTATTCAACATACACTATATTACCAACAGCATAGGGCACTTTCCTATTATGTGAGCTGAATGACACATCAAAGCTCCCTAGCTCTAAAAATCAGTTTTTAGAGGGAAAAAATGCCATTTGAGATAAATTGAACATCTCATTTATTTATATATCTCTCTTAATCTCGATATTCAAAAATATTAATTTAATATCTATAGAATCATTATCCATGTTGGTTTGGAAAAAAACTAGTTTTTAGTTCTTTTGAAAATTTTTGTATGTATTATGGATTCAAAGATCTTAGAAAATGGGTATAGAATAGCAATAGGACGATAATTTTCGATATCATATTTGTTTCCTTTTTTAATTATGGATATAATTTTTTATTCTTTCCAAGTACTGGAAAACGTATTGGTTCTGAGAGATTAAATAACATTAAGAGTGGTTACACAAAACTATGAGCACATCCCTTAATAATGAGAGAAGGAATCTCATCGAGGACAATTGACTTTGACCCCTTTAAATGTTTAACAGCCTTTCTGATGCCATCGACAGTTATTTTTGTAATGGAAGATCGAGAACTTTAATTTCTTTATCTATGGAATAAAAATTATCACTTTTTGTAGGAAGTGCTTGAAACATAAACCTATTTAAAATAATCGGCAAAAGTATCACTAATGGTTTTAAAATCAAGCAATTCATTGCCTGGATATCTCATAGCATTAAATACTGACTCTCCTCTGATATTTCCATTTCAAAAAATCCAGAATTTCTTAGGGTCAGATCTTAACTCATTTTCAACCGTAAAAATATAATTATTATAAGTTAATTTTATTTTCTGCTTTATTAATCGTCTATACGTTTTAAAATTATCAAAATCTGAGCTCTTGATGTATTTGCTATATTACTATGAAATATATTTTTTCAATTTAATATCTTTGATAATCTCTTTGATAATATTTGAATACCTTTAATAAATCTACTTTATTAATTTAGGGTTAATAAAGGCAAAAAGCGTACCAACACGGGAATTTCCCTTTAACCCTACTTTAAGGATCATAGGAGTTAATAACTGCCAATAGTGTACTGTAAAAAAAGAGACAGTTTTATCAATATCGTCAAATACATTAAGAGCATTTCAATCCAATCTTATCAATTTTATCAATATCGTCAAATAAATTAAGAGCATTTCAATCCAATCTTATCAATTTTATCAATATCGTCAAATAAATTAAGGGCATTTCAATCCAATCTACTAGTGAGATCATACAATAATAAGCAATCAGCATTTCTATAATTATATTTAGTAATATTTTTATTGCTAAGCTTAATAATGAAATTCTTTATAGGAACAAAAAAAATCTAGAGCGGAATGATAACCATCTTCAGACAAAAGAACATTGGAAACGTGATTAACATTAACTCTATAAATTCCGAATGAGGATAAAACAAGATCCAGAATATTGTTGTTAGTGTTTGGTAAGCAATGACAATGTAATAAGTTATTGTAAGACATCAAATTTAATCAACCAGGTTCAACTAGAGAATTTGTTCTGTTTAGGTAACCCAAAAGGTTTCAGTCGAGAGATGGAAAATTAAAATCTCCAAAAATTAATATTCCATGGTCATGTATTCCGAAAGCAATTCGAAACTTAAATTCCTAAAAATTACAAACATTGGTAAGAGGGCGGAAATAAACTACAGTGGACCCCCGATATAACGCGTATGTCGGGCGGGAAACAACACCCGCGTTATAAGGTGAACCGCGTTATACCGAGCGGCGCGGTGGCGACACAATAAATTTCACACTGTAAGCTTTTCTTTTACTCATCATGCATACAATAATTAAACACTATTCAAAATACATGCAGGAAATCAATACATACACAATTACTCAATACGCAGTAACAATAAAATGCGATACTCACTAACGCTGCACGGACCTGTATAAACATGTTTGAACTTATCGCGAACATCGCCCGCGCTATAACCGAGTGCGCGGTATAGCGAGCAGCGCTATAACGAAGGTCCACTGTACTTCAATATGCAATTTCTTATTATTAAGAAGAAAACCTTTAAGGAGAATATTTTCACCATTTCTGTTGCCAGTTAATGCAAACAATATTTTTCTTTATCGTAATCAATCCCCTCCCCCCACGACTGAGGATAGTTAGTTCGGTATTCTTGTCTGATCTAAATACATGGTACCTGTCATTCGCCTACGCTAATAAGCAATATTCCCATTTAAAACACTGCTGGAAATGCACATATAGCAGATATATATACAAGAACAATAAATAAGATAATAAAGCAAATTAAAGACACACGACAATCTTCATACCCAACTTTCTATGAGACAATGGGGATCCTTGTGACCTGGCCATTTAGTCCACTGCTTGCAAAAAAAAAGTTCCCTTCAGAGGTTAAGACAAAACACCCAACAAATTCGTTATATAAGATCTATTAGTCCTTGCCACGCAAGAAAGGGAAAGTTTAATTGGTTTCAAAGTAGTTGACTTTTTTAACATTACACGCATCTGGGGTGTTTAGTTGTACACTTCTATCCCCAAAAGTAGCTAACTGAGGGGAATTTATATTTTTGCTTTGCTAGTTATATTACAGTGCAGTTTACCTGCTCAGTGTTTACTGGCAATAAAGAATTTGCTAATATATTTGAGTTGATAAACCATTCTTTCTAATGAAACACTGTGATTGACTATTTGTATAACAAAAAAAGTTAATCAGAATAGGTCATTTAGTAACTTTCAGCATTCATCCGCCCACAGAAATTTGAGAAGACGGTAACAAAAATATCTGTAATATGAACTGTTGGATATTATTATTATACCAAAAACCATTTCTTCTTGCAAATGGAGACGAAAATATGGAAGTCATATTTTTTTATCTGGTTCCATTTCACCACATGTTTTTGGAGGCGGGCATGTTTCAGTCGGTAGAACAGCAGTCATAATTTGAAGTTCCCAGGTTCGAGTCCTAACTGTGCCTCAGTTGAGATTTATCTGTGCCAACCCCTACCCTGCTCTCCATGAGAAAGGTGACACCGATAATCTTCAAAGGGTCGCCGTCCGTCAGATGGGACGTTAAGCCGTAGACCATGTGAAGGAGAGCTGTACTGTGTGCACGTTAAAGAACACTCCGGATGGCTTTGATGGTAGATTACCATCTGTTTCTTAACCCTTCCCAGGTCCAGCTATTTTTCACTCTGATCAGGCAAAAATGATAACTTTAGATATTTTTTGATAAATAATTAATGAAAGGAATTATGGCATATTGTATGCCAAGGTTTGATATCAGCACCCGAAAAATAGTTAAAGGCAGCACAATTGTTAATGTTATAAAAATCTTGTAAACCAGTGTTATTTATATTGTAGTTTAATAAAATATGCATCAAATGGAAAAATAAAATATTTTTAAAGCTTGAATTACGTATTTTAAAAATATATATGTAAGAAAATTTTCAAAGGGTATCTTTTTTTTAAATCGAAGTTTCATGTGTTGTACAAAAAACGTCTATAGACGTCCTTGACCTGGGAAAGTTTAGCAGTTATTCATTTGATCTCTTTCCCTAACCTTCTCTGTGTCTTGGGGTCCTGGCCATTTTACCCAGTGAGTGCAAAAGTTCCGCCCTGAGACTAAACAACTCCAAAATCCAACTACTTGGTTTTATCAATAGTAAACCCACAGATTACCTATTGGCATGCAATTCAAGAAATCCTTTTTGTGGAAAAAAGTTGCACATGACCATAAGGTCAATAACGAAATTTATTTATTTAATTAAACATTAGGGAATGTTCAGGTACCCCTGTAGTTTCGCCTATGCTAATAAGCAACATTTCCATTTAAAACACTGCTGAAAATGCACATGTAGCAGAAATATTTAGAAGAACAATTAATGAGATAATAAAACAAATTAGAGGGACATCTCAGTTGCATGACAGTCGTTCTAAACCTAACTATTAAACTATCAGCAGCTACGTCATCTATTATTATTATGACTTTAAATGTTTGTGAAACCTTATCCCTCGACGATAATAATAGCGACGCTAATGTAGTGTATCATTACATAACACGGGGCGGAGGTGGCTCAGTCGGTAGCGCGCCAGGCTCGTAATCTGTAGTTCCTAGGTTCGAGTCCCAGCTGGGTCAGCGTTGAGATTTATCTCCGCAAAATTTCTTGCCCTACCCACGGTCAGTAGGGGACACCGATGGGCTTGGAAACGCCGCCGTCCGTCGGATGGGAAGTTAAGCCGTGGCCCCGTGTGCGGGAGAGCCATACCCTGTGCACGTTAAAGAACACGCTGGATGGCCTTGACGGAAGCCTACCATCTGTCTCCCAGCAGCTGTTCCAGTGGGTTCCAACCTTCTCTGAACCTTGGGGGTCCATGTGACCTGGCCATTTTGCCCATGGTGTGCAAAAAAGTGCCGCTCAGAGGTAAAACAACCCAACTCGTTACATAATACAATAAGCTACTTAATATTATGATGCAAGGAATAAACTTGATCATTGACTCTTCCGTAGATCTTACGTTTCCTAGCTTCACTGGTTGCTTAGTACTTGGCACAAAGATTCAGTACGAAACGATCTCACTAAATAACTAATCACTAAATTATTTTACTGCTTAATAAAATTAAACGTAAAATTTAAATCATGGCACAAAACAACATATTTTATTCATTGGAAACTGAACTTTACATAAGTAACTTAAAGTTGAGAGCTTGTTATGTCTATTCTTTCCAATATTTATTATTATTGTAAAGGGAGAATATGTGTTATTAAGTTATGATTGTTTGTTTTCATCTTCATAGGCTATTTTGCTTCTTTTTACAGGGTAGCAGTAATAATTTTTAAACATTGTAATGATTTACTCAGGAGGCGTTTATTGCGAAAAGGAGCTAAAAATAACAGTGTGGACCAAGATAATTATATTTTAATTTCACCAATTAAACACTGAATGATTTGAAATTGACAATTGTATTAAACAACATATTTCTTTTAAATGAACATTTCTAAGACTACTCTTCTTGATTCTAGTTTCTTTTTCGTTGGACTGCACTTGTGTTGAGTGACTCTCTCAATAATCTAATTTCACTTCTTCTGCCCCAGGCTTTCGGCTACCTTCTGACTTATTCAGTGGATTTGCTGCAGGCCACTTTGATCTTCTTGCCTTAATGTAGAGTTTCTCTTTCTGCTGACTTTTTTTTACCATTTGTTGCTTTTACCTCACTAATTTCTTACTTCTTCCTAATTCAAGGAGCAGACGACAAAAAGTACATTATGCTAACATAATTGCTGAAACGTTCATTTATTTTGACCCTGTTTGACAAAAATTCACTCAATGTCACTGGTCTCAGAAAAGTTCCCATTTCAGGTGACAAATTAAGAAAAGGACATACGCTGACAAATCTAATTTTGCTGTCGAATTGAACAGAAGCATTCGCTTGACGCCGCCACTGCTCAGTTTTAAATTCCGGTGGAGACATGTTTCAGCACATGTAATGAGGATATACTCACTACGGTCGTTTTTCATGATGTATATATCCCTCACACAAATTAAATAGGTTAAACAAGCTTGAAATTGAGAGAGAGGGAAGGGTAATATGAAAAAAATAAAAGATCTTTTATAAATTACATTACGTGGCATCTCGAAGGGTAAAAGAGAGTAGTGACTTTTTTAGGTTACTTTCGAGGTGTGTTATTTTCCTTTTGAGCGGGACCTTTGTGCCCGTAATGAGTTAAATAGCCAGGTCACAAGAGTAGGGGATGACGAACAACTGAATAGCTGTTAGGAAGCAGATGGAAGTCCCATCAAACCTATTCAATTTGTTCTTTAACATGCACAAGTGTCTGGCTCTCCCTCACACTGAACACAGCTTAGCATCCCATCCGACGGCCGGCAGCGGGCGGAAACGCTTCTCCCCCCCTTTTTTTTCTTGATATTGCTTATAATCAGTAAACATAATTATTGTAAGAAATATGCTTAAAATTCGGACAATATACTTATTATTTACAAATTAAAGTGAGATATTTAACTAAAAAAAACAGGTACTCGTACTATTTATCAAATATATGCAGGGTAAGATAGACTCTTCACACTGCTGCCCCTTCAGAAAATATTAGATTTTGTCATAGACGCAGGCAGATATTTTTCCAGGGTGGAGGAAAAATATTTCCTTCGGGGTGGTGGGTGATGGGATAATGTTTGAAGATTCAATAAACTTATTAACCGAGATCAAAGCTTTAAAGAAACAATGATCAAAAAAATATTGTTTCAACTTATTATAATATTTTTGTTGTTCAAGATAAAAATATTTATGTCGAGACTTCTAAAAGCTAATTTTTTATTGAAAATACCCAAAACATTTTATATCTTCTAAATATGTAAAAAAACATTATTCTACATAAATGAAGTACTTACTTACTATAACAAAAGAAATCATAAAAAAATTTACATTTCTTTAAAGGAGAAAAAACTTTAATTTTGGTACACCTGATATTATTTAACATACATTAATTTTTCGATCAATTTTCCAGGAGAGACGATTATCTCAAATGAATCTGATAATCACACCAAGTAAATCTTTGCAGTTGAAGCCACTACACCTACTGTTTATTAGAATGGTTGAACCTCCATTCACATTTTTGAATACAACGAAGTATGTGAACTCATGGCTAGTTCTTCATTCGGCATTCGACAATAAAGGTAAAATAAGTAATTCTAAAAATGATGGAAACACGCACTATTTACAATTTATTACAATAACTGTATTTCTTTTTATAACCTATATTATTTATGAGCATAAAACAGTTAGATATTGCTCAGCTTATGCATTTATATGCGGGTTATGACGCAGTCGTTAGAAAGCGAGGCTTGTAACCTAATGTTCCCATGTTAGAGTACTCATTTCTTGTATTAAGAAATTCCCCACTAGAATCCCTCTGCTCTTGACTGGAAAGGACTCACCAATAGACTTGGAAATATCTACCCACCCTCAGATGGGGTTTTAAACCGAGCCCCATATGAAGGAGAACTGCTATAGTATTTATTAATATCTACCAACCCTCAGATGAGAATTTAAGCCGGGCTCCATGTGAAAGTGAACCGCTATAATATTGATTATTATCTACCAATCGAGCTCCGTGTGAAGGAGAATCGTTAAAATATTGATTAACATCTACCAACCCTCAGATGAGAATTTAAGCCGGGCTCCATGTGAAAGAGAACCGCTATAATATTGATTATTATCTACCAATCGAGCTCCGTGTGAAGGAGAATCGTTAAAATATTGATTAATATCTACCAACCCTCAGATGAGAATTTAAGCCAGGTCCTTGTGAAGGACAATCGTTATACTAACGATTATGTGAACGTTAAGAAACACGCAGGCTAGATTTAACGGCAAGCTTCCATCTGTTTCCTACCAGCTCTCAAGTGAATCCCTTTCGCTTATCAAGCTCTGAGCATTTGGTGTGCTTATGACCTGGTTATTTAGCCTCCTGTATTGACGAATGTGCAACTCGGAACTGGCTCTCCCTTGTGCAGGAGAAAGAGGGATTCACGCAATACAACGAAAAATAAAGCAAAAACAGAAAAGACTGGAGTGAAATATGCAAAATTAAGAAAAGCAGAGTGACGAGAAAAGGAAAACCTACCTTAAGAACTCCCGCCCCAAAGATTTCCAGATCAAAGAATGCAATCCCCACAAATATTTCTTGCCCGTAGGAAGATAGTAAATTTAAGGGAGTCCCTGATACGGAGATAAAACTTATCTTTTTGCAACAAACTGGTAAATTGGAAAGGACAGTTTGAATGATGACTTATTTTGAAACAATAACATATCTGTTGTAATATTAATATTTTGTTCAAGGAAAAGTTATAAATGTAGAAAAAATACAGCTTTGAAGAGGGTACAGATAAAAAAGGAGATGTTTTAAATTATTGTACAAATTAAAGCGTAAGAAGTTAGTGTAGAAATTGTAGAGCATTTCAACATGAAACAAAAAGGTAAGTTAATAAATATAGTGCAATTTGAGGATTAAACAAAATATTCCCCGATTACGACAACAGATGGAGCAACAATTCTACCAAGAAGCATGCAATAGCAAAAGAAAATCTATAATTAACGTTAGGAAATGTCTATTGAATGCGCATTTAAAAATAAAACTATTCCCTAAAACTACAAGCAAAATCTTATTTGACGTTTCTTTGAATAAAAACACTAATAATAAAGGTATATGACCAATCAACGTTTATAAAACGGAATTTTTAGAATGATAACAGAAGTGGTACACAGTGTGATGGGGAGGAGTCACATGTTCCAGTTTAATTTGAAGTACTTGAGTCTGCATTTCGAGGACTACCTTAGAAAATATATGATATTGAAGCCTCAATGGGGGGGGGGGGAGTTATTCTACAGCACTTGGGCATGCTATTGGATGATAGCAAGATTATTCATTTCGTTACAATTATTCGTGAATGTTTTTTTTTCGAATTCTTTTTTCTGAACATTTAATTCACTTCTTACACCAATAATAATAATAGGTGGGGTCAAAAGCAATGCTTTAAAGTTCACAGATTAATTTTTTTAATGATTAATGTACACAGCTATTTATGGTGTTAGACGATCCTTTTTAATCCCTCATCCTTCCCATATGAAGATGGAGGAGGAGACGTTCATGGACATTAATATTCAAAATCAAATCTAGGGGAGAGAGAAGGTAGCCATCCCCCCCAACTCATAATGTGAGTTAGGGTGAAAGACGAAAAATATTATTATACTTCTTTATATTTCATGCATTTATCAAGAATTTGTTTTAAAAAAACCGTAAAATGGAGGCGTAAATGTTATACTGCATTGGAAATCAAATGTCTTGCCCTCCCCTTTCATTTTTTTCGGCTCTATTGTGTTTCTTACCCTCTCTTTCCTCTCTATTTTTCTAGATCCGAGTCTGATAGTATTGATTTCAAACCAGACGTAATCTGAAATAGTCTAGCGAACAAATATAAAATTCCTATATGAGATATACAAAAGTATACACAATTGTATCAGAATAATATGACCACTTACCATAGTATATGTATGGTAGGTGGTCATATTATTCTGATACTACTGTGTATATGTATGATGAGCATTGCAAAAGTTAATAGAATTCTTTGAAAACTTGTTGGCAACGAAGGCTTCTGAAGATTGTTTTCTAACATTCCGATTTGCGTCAGCAATCAACTTCAAACATTGGCGTTCGCAGGGGGTATTTGTGCCCTCCCCCCCACACTCCTCCGCAGAGAAATATCTAAGGACGCCACTGGTATCAACACAGAACTGAAGTTCATCGGTTAGGACAAATCACTTACGTTTTTCTTTCTGATTAGGCAATATACAAAACTTCACTTTTGAATGTCACAAATCTATGGAGTTTCATAATTGTTTTTACTAATGCCCAGTTATCTAAGAACATCAATATACGGCTGGCTTTCAAAATACTACCTGCCGCATTTTAAATATTTTTATGCATCTCTCTGAAGTCTGGAAAAGGATTTTCCACTGTAGTTGGTTTTTCCAATATTCATACAATTGTGTTGTCTCTGCTATTTGGGCTCTAGTCTTTTTTGTTGTTGGAAAATTTATGGATAGTGAAAAAAAATAAGTCAGATCTGGGTGATTTGCCATGAGTTCCAGGGTATATGAAATCCCCAAGTGTGCAGCGCAGGGCTGAACTAGGGGTGGGGGGAAAGGATCCATGGTCCCCTATCTCCTTTAAGAATATCAGTAAGGGTTGGATTGGGTTGTTTTACCTCTGAGCGGCACTTTTTTTGCACACCATGGGCTAAATGGCCAGGTCATATGGACCCCGAACCTCTCAGTTCTCCAACCAGAGAAGGTTGGGAGAGGGGACCCACTGGAACAGCTGTTGGGAAACAGATGGTAGTCTCCCGTCAAGGCCATCCAGCGTGTTCTTTAACGTGCACAGGGTATGTCTCTCCCCACACGGGACCACGGCTTAACGTCCCATCCGATGGACGGCGGCCTTTCCAAGCCCATCGGTGTCCCCTACTGACCGTGGGCAAGGCGGGGAATTTTGCGGAGATAAATCTCAACGCTGACCCAGCTGGGACTCGAACCTGGGAACTACAGATTACGAGCCTGGCGCGCTACCAACTGAGCCACCCCCGTCCCATCAGTAAGGGAAATGGGAGCAAAAATTATTAAACTTGTACATATTTCACTCATTTTTCAAGAAATATTTTAACAACTTTTAAAACGGAGGGAGGAAATATTATACTGAAATGGAAATCCAATTCCCCCCCCTTTGCTGGTTTCTGACCCGATTGCTTCGCTTTGCCCCACTCTTTATCTTTTTCTAGACCCCTGCCTCGTCCATGGCCTTTCGCAACGCTAAAAGAGCCTGCATCTGAATTGGTAAAATACCTATAACACTGTGTTGACAAACCGTAACCTAAGGTTCAGCTCTGAAGCAAAAACTAAATTCATGCATGATGCAAATAAATATATTTAATTGCTTATTGTATATCATAGTTGTATGATTCGTAAAAAAGAAACATTCTCATTGGCTGGATCCTTTTTGACAGCAGAAAATGTTACTCGAAAAACTATCTATTTCGGCTAAAATATTCAAAAAGCTAACCAATTTCTCTCAATCATAGAGCCGTTACACATTCAACGGTTTGAGTAAGGGCCGGGGGTGGCTCAGTCGGTAACGCGCCAGGTTCGTAATCTGCAGTTTCCAAGTTCGAATTCGAGCTGGGCCAGCATTCAAATTAATCTACGCAGAACTCCCTGCCTTCGATAAGTAGATGACACCGATGGGCTTGAAAAGATCGCTGTCCGTCGGATGGGACTTTAAGCCGTGTACTCAAATGCTGGAGAGCCTGTGCACGTTAAAGAACACGCTGGGTGGCATTGGTGGGAAGGCTACCATCTGTCTCCCAAGAACTGTCCAGTGGATCTTCTCTGAGCCTTCAGGGTCCCTTGTGACCTGGTCATTTGGCCCATTGTTTCCAAAAAGTGCTTTAACAACCCAAACCTTTCGAGTAAACATTGACGTCTATTCCTCTAAATATATCTAATATTATTATGATTCATATATCAGTCGCATTTTAATAATAATAATCACTTAGTCGCTAATACTTTCAATGATATTTTATAAAACGCATAATACGGAAAGCAAAGGTAAAAGATTAGAACAACTGCTCTAGAGCAGTTTAAAGGTTGAGAACCACTGCTCTAGAGCAGTTTGAAGATTGAGAACCACTGCTCTAGAGCAGTTTAAAGGTTGAGAACCACTGCTCTAGAGCAGTTTAAAGGTTGAGAACCATTGCTCTAGAGCAGTGGTTCTCAGACAGTAGTTCTCAACCACTGCTCTAGAGCAGTTTAAAGGTTGAGAACCACTGCTCTAGATCAGTGGTTCTCAACCTTTTAAGCTTCACGTACCCACTGGAAATGTGTATGTAACTGGCGTACCCTTTATATAGATAGATAAAACTATAGTTATAATATAATAATGCGAACTTAGCGCCTTTTTACTAGATCTAGCGAATTTTGAGCTCCCACGGCGTACCCCAAAACTTTTTACTGGGTTTCCCACGTTGAGAACCCCTACTCTATAGTAAAGGGGAAAATAAATCAGTGATATAAAGTATAATAGTATATTTTATATTATTATCATTGCATTATAATTTTAAAATTAAGTGTCAACTTTTTAAAAATAAAGAGCAACTGGCTGAATATAAAGCATATAAAGAATTTCTGTTAGTAAGTCTATCTGTCCCCTATAGGGGCGAACACCACCTCCACGAATAAACGCAAGATTCAGGTCTAGCAAAACAAAATATTGAGATCTCTGTTCGATGCTCCTTGGTTTGTTACTAGCAGACAACTTCATAAAGACTTGGACATCGACCACCTATATATTCATATTAAATGCATCTCAAAAATTGTTTTTTGAAGTTGTTAAAAATAATCCTAATGAGATTTTTTTTCTTTGCATAATTATGATCATAATGTTCTTAAGAAGTACAAGAGGCCTAAAATGATGGCTTTCTCTGAGGAAAGCTACTCGTTTTAGATCTCTTGTGCATGATACATGCTATTTTTTACCTTGTGTTTTATGTTAGCCTCTAGGGGCCCACCCACGGATGATTTACTTGTTATACGTTTTTACTTATGCTAACTGGGAATATTCTCAGATGGAGATGGTAACGGGTAATGTTTTACCTGGAACATCGCATATCCATACACGATGTACGATAAGTCTATCTGTTCGTAATCAATATATTCTACCATTAGAATTTCAAATTTCTAGCATATATATATTGGAAATATTATTTCGAGTTTTACATTTTCTACATTATGCCTCTAATAATGTTATTAAAGCCCTTTTTGAAGGATTTAAAAATAATGAATCATCATATTTCGTTAGCGCCAATTTTACTCAAAATTTTTTTAATCTCTTAAAGCATGAATTTGAATTTTTCCCACTTTCGTGGAAGCGGCGAGAAAAAAAAATGCCGCTAGCAGTGTAAACCCCTTGATCATCACACTCCACCAATATACTGTAAATCTTTAGCCCAAGAAAGATCGTTTCCAATATTAGTTTAAAATTTTGAATTTTCAAATTTTTCCACCATCAGAGGGAGCAATTGAAACCTTCGGGACTTTGGAAAGGAATGAATCGTAATAGTTTATCAAATCTATTACGATTCATTCTATCCAAATTTCATCGTATCCAACATAAAACGGATTTTTAATTTATGTCTAAGCACAAACAATTATTTTTAAAACAAAAAAAGTGTTTTATAAAAATTGTGTTATTTTATTTATGTATGGCAAACACATTTGTATTTGGTAAGAGTGGAAATCATTGTTGTCATTGCCATTTTCATGAATTCACATTTCACAGCCAAAATGTCAGATTTCTAACATAACATCACTTGCAAAGATTCCTTTAATTTTTTTTTTTTCCAATTTCAACTCTTTCAGTGTATTACGGCAAAATTATAGCTATTGGGAGATTCCAAAATTGCGAATCATAATGTTTCATCAATACCTATCCAACCCAAAAAGAATTTTTAATATAGTAGTCTGTTAATATTGTAGTATAACGTCTGGAAACAGAGACTTTGAATTTCTACAGACAGATGATAAAATGAAAACATTAGATCGGTTTTTCTGAAAACGAACTTAGGAAACCAATCTCAAATCTCCATGTCTTTTGTTTCATATATACGTATGCAAATCAACACAATTTTCTACGAAATATCATAATTTCATTGATACTAATTTATTCTTATATAAAAATAAGGCAAACTCTAAAAAATATTCTTAAGATTACAGTACATATGCATATTTGCATCGTTTGTGTTGCATAAGACACCTAAATTATACGTTTACATTGTGAGACACGTATGATTCAGTGTCTTAACTGATCCCAAAAGCAAACCTTTTGTTATTTATTAAGTCAAAGAGTCGACTCCAGAGACATAGAATTGAAGTGAAATATTGGCAGCAGATTCCCCAAGTAGGTCGCCTCTGGGCAACGGAAACGGCTGTGCTTACAGAGCGGAACATCCGGGATTCTATCTCCGTGCGGGTCAAGGGTGAATTTAACATTTCCGGCTTCACTGGATTTCGAGACTTACACGATTGTTGTTGGTGATTTGTAGGTTCCAGCAACCGCGTCGTCTGCCCAGGGAAAGTTCAGAGTCCAGAAAAAGAAGACACTTCATATGCAAGTGCAGTGTAATTCAGTTCCAATTTATACAGATTTAAGCATATGAGAACTAGAAGAAGTGACAATTTGTTTACATAGGAGTTTGAATGAAGTTTTTATTATCCCCTTTTTCAAAAAAAGGTAAATATCTGAAGAAACTTCCTTTCACTGAACCGTATAGTTTGAAATTGCTGCAATTCACCGAACTCTCAGATTAGATGCATTACAAGTCTCGAGTTTCAGACTCTTGCTCAGGGCTTCTAAAAGGAAAAGTTGAAAAAAAATATTTACAATCCCATGTGGAATTGAAATTTCGGATGAAACTAACACGTATATTAAGAAGTTGCATTTACTATTAACAGAAATTATATTAAAAAGCCATAATAAAATTCTCTCAGTTTTTTTAATCGGATTAAAAAGAAACATTTTATTCAATGCCTTATGATTTATTAGTCGGGAAACTAAGAATTTTTATGATGAGAGGACAAATGTTGTAGATTAAATGTTTGTTAAATAGAAAAAAAAAGAAGATAAAACTGAAAATAAAGAATCTGTTAAGGTTTATTTCGTTATAGTTTCTAGGTTATTTCCGTCATTTGTTCAGGGAGGTACTGTTTTTTTTTAAATAAATCCTAAGGATCAGTACTCAGACTTCTTTTGTTTAAAATATAGGTTTATAAACGAATTTAGTACAGCCGATTCTCATTACAGGCGCACTGGTTTTCTGCATTTTTTTATATTGCAGTCGGGTTTCTAAACATTAAGAAAGGATCCTCTCATTGATATGTAATAATAACCCTCAAGCAGCTGCTTGCCACGGAAGTCTGAAAGGATCCTGTCAGTTTTTACGCCACAGTAGAAAGTCAGAGGATGGTGGGACCTCAGCTGAAAAACAACACCAACGTTCATCCCTTACCCAGGTCCGTTAGATCAGCCCAAGTGCGCTAAAGACACAACCACGTAAGTTTTTATTATTTTAAACATTTCTGCACTTCAATTTTTATTTAAATTATTCTGTTTTTTTTTTTTTCTGACCATAAATGTACGAAAACAGGAGAAATACTACTCTAGTTAATTTTGAAAGCTTGCAAACCCACTACAGGATATATCTCAATGATATTCCATCACTAGGCAGAATCCAAACTGCATTATATGCTGATGACCCAGCGCTACTGTAGAGATCTCTCAGCACTTAATCTGGCAGTCCAAGAATTGCAAAAGGGATAAACATAATGCAGAAATGGTTTATGAGATGGAGAAAGAAAATCAATCCAGACAAGAGGTGGAATGTAACGTTCAAACTTAAAGCTGGAAGGGAACTGCGGAACATTCAAAATTTCGATACAGATATCCAATGGAAAGACTTAGTGGAGTACCTTGGAGTTATGCTGCACTAAACATTTAAGTGGAAGACACACATCACAAAGTACATAATGAAGCTCAGGCAGCTAGATTCAATTTGAACTCACTCATTGGACATAACTGATATATTTCCATCAAGACCAAGCTATTAATATATAAGATTATACTAAAAGATACCATACTATGATGAAAAACTAGTAGAGGTCTTAAAATGTGCAACTACGGGTAATCCTGGTCGCAGATCTCGGAAGAATCCGATATTTGATATCCAAAGAATCAAAGCTAAACTGAGGTCACATAGAGGCCAAACCTAGGGACCCCAGTTTCGTGTTGCAGATCTCAAAAACGTTGTGAAATTTGTTATGTGAAAGGTCCTTCGATATCGCAGGTCAAATTTTAATCTGCCAGTGCTTGTGAGCTAAAATTTGGTGAGTAGCGGTATTTCGGGTCGTAGATCTCAAAAATGTTCGGAAATTTGGCATCCGTGGTTTCCTTCAGGGCAAAAACAGGAATGGGAGTTACGTACGTAATAAAATTCTCTCAGTTTTTTTAATCAAAATGACTTCCATAGTGGAATCTACAAGTGCTAGAAACGTGAAAAGTGACGTTTAGTGGGTATTGCAAAACCTACATCTCATAAAAAATGCAAAATTTTGGATTCGATCAGTCCGTCAAGGTCAGAGGTCAAATTCTTATACATGTGTGCAACTGGAAACAGCCGTGCTACGAACCTGAAAATTGGTGCCTGAGATTAACTATGTTTTTACATCTTAGAAATGTTTTAAAATTTCTGATCCCATGAATCCTTTGAGGTTAGTGGTCAATTTTTTATCTATCTGTGCTAGAACTTTGAGAATTGATGTGTAGGAGTATTTGTAGATCTCAAAAACATGTCGTCGATTCGTAGATCTCAAAAACATTAAGAAATTTCAGATCCGATGTTGTGTTGAAGGTGAAATAGCGGTCGAGAAGTCAAGAGATGCTGTTTTCTACCGTACAAATATTTTTATGCTTTAAAATAATATCCATTTCAGACCAATGAAAAGTTCATTTGACTTTTCCTTGTTAAAATTATATTTCACATTGAACAATGTAGAGTAGAAACAAGAAATTTTGTGAAAGTTCATAAGAGTGCATAAGTAAGAAAATTACCTGGAAATTTTATTAGACATGAGGTAATATAAAATTATATTGTTCTAAAAATGACACTAGTTTTCGAAGTAGTGCTAATTTATCACTGTTAAACTCGATTGACTATTCTTAAATTAAATCCTATTTACCTTACGTTGATACTACTTAAAGAAGTGCCGCTTTTACAACGCTTAAACTTGAAACATGCTCAAAACACATTTTAATATTTGTGAAGGCTACCTCCCACTGGTCCCTATTATCTTATGCTATTTGCGGTCGGTGCGATTTAATACGGGTTCTTTCGAGTTCTATCTGTTGTCAGGAAATTGTGACTAAATGGCGATTTGCAAAATCGATAATGACTTCCAATTTAAATATTTTTTACATACAATGAAGTGCCATTGAATTAGGGATAGGAGACGTTATCCAAATTCAGTATCGCAAATCCCGCATTTGTGCGCATGCGTGGCTGAAACTTTGGTCATATGTAGCTGTCAGCTTTGGCTACCCCAAGCATTTGTCGTGAGAAGCGTAATGGGAAATGTGAGGGATTTAGATGCATTTGACAGAGGGCAGGTCGTAGGTGCCCGACGAATGAGACACTCGATCTCCGAAATTGTCAACGAACTTGAAATTTCTCGTACGACAATTTCAAGAGTGTTCCAGGAATACGAAAATTCCGGCAAAAAAAAACAAGCACCCGGACAAACTGCAAAGGACAACTAGACTTGAATGATCGTGGGCTTCGCCGTCTGATCTGCATCGTATTGACCGATAGAAGCCAGACATTATCTGAAATCATCTTCCATCTGAACACGGGTTCCAGCCTGGAAGTCAATACATGACCGTACAGCACTCACTTCATCATCTCGGCTTCGGGAGCCACCGACCTACGAGAATTCCACTTCTAACGGTACGACACAAGTCTCAACGCCTTGCCTGGGCTAAAGAACATTGAAACAGGACCATCAAAAATTGTCAACGGATACCTGGAGTAGTGAATCCTAATTTAAACTTCATCACGCCGATTAGAGACTGAGGGTTTGGCGCCAACCCCATGAAGCCATGGATCCTGCATGTCAGGTTAGTACAATACAAGCTGGTGGTGGCTCAGTGATGGCCTGGGGTGTCTTCAGTTGGACGTCTGTGGGACCTTTGGTACAGTCGCTCAAAAAAGTATCCGAACACTATGGTTGATTGCAAAATTCATAAAAAATATCTGGCATTGATTTTTTTAGAAATTAGTCATCTGGCAACCTTCGTGTCACGTGACACGAAGGTTGCCAGATGACTAATTTCTAAAAAATCAATGCCAGATATTTTTTATGAATTTTGCAATCAACCATAGTGTTCGGATACTTTTTTGAGTGACTGTACGTGTACCATCGACTCTCAATGCATCCCAGTATGTAGAACTCATGGCTAACCATTTACACTCATTTATGGCCATCATGCATCCCAATAGAGATGGAGTTTACCAACAAGACAACTGTTCATCTCCCAGGTTCAGGTTGGCTATTGCATGGTTGCACGAGATTTCTGCTGACTTTGAAATAATGTGTTGGCCACCTAGAAACCCAGATTTAAATCCCATCGAAAATATTTGCGATACCGTCGAGCAGAGTGTTTGGGCCCGTGTCCCATCAGTGACGACCTTGAGAGAATTGTGAACAGCTCTGGAGGATGCATGGGTCGCCATACCTGTGGAACATTTACGCAAGCTTGTGGAGTTCCTGCCTCATTGTGTGGCGGCCGTTATCAGGGCCAGAGGAGGTCCAACACGTTATTAGGTTGCTATTCCTAATTCAATGGCATTTCAGTGTATAGTTACATTTACCTCACATTCAGTAGAGCGATAGGTCGGATTCAACTGGGTCGGATGCGAGACCACTGTTATGGTTTCGCATCCAACCTAGTTGTCTATTCCAGAAATCCGAACTCAGGGATACTCCGGCCTCTGGACACAGTCTCGCTGATAAAACAAAGGATATATCAGAGCATTTCTTGACGTGACTGCTCTAGCAGAGTAACAAGAACGTAGAGAGAGAAGCGCTCTTTCTCTCATTCAAAGTTCCACGGCGGCAGTTAGCGTCTACCTATCTTGTGACCTCTCGCTGACCTCACCAATCACCTGCCACCAAGACTGTCTAGTTCGGCGGCGTCAGTTCCCTTTTGCCCCCGGACATCTCCTTCTTGAGCAGCTCAGTTCCGAGCATCGTGGGAAAGGCCGCGCCAAGAAGCATTATTCTGTGTTCCATCGATAGAAAGGTGGGAGGAGGAATTAAATCTGCATGTTCACAATGAAACTGAGGAGAAAGTAAAGGCTAATTTATATAAATTTTGATTTAAATATAGTAAAAATAAAGAAATGATACAGCAGATTTTAAACCTTCGTACAAGAATCGCAATGCTTAATCTTGAGATTAGTTGAAAAAAACACAAGGTTCATCAAATAATATCCTCCTGTTTGAGATGTGATTCATTGGATAGTTCTTCTTCAAGGTATTGGCTGGTCTGCCTCGTTCTGCTTGGACGGGCATCATCATTAATTCAGAGGAAATTGTTGCTTACTACTCCAACATAGGGCTTGACATAGAGTTCGGTTGTTCTACCTATAAGCAGCACTCTTTGCAAAAAATGGGCTGAATGGCAAAGTCACCCCACGAGCTCAGAAAAAGTTGGGGACTGGTTCTCTGAACCCTCGACTCTGAGCCCTGTACTCAGAAGAAGTTGGGCCCATCGGACAGCTGTTAAGAGACAGATGGTGTCCTCCCATCAAGTCCATCCAGCATGATCTTTAACATGCACAGTGTATTGCTCTCCCTCATATGGAGCCAAGGTTTTGCGTTCGAGGGTCGGCATCCTTTCCGTGCGCATCTGTGTCCCCTACTGACCGAGGGAAGGGCGTTCTCCAAAGATAAATCTCAACGCTGGTCCAGGTGGGACTCGAACTTGGGAACTGTAGATTACGAACTACCACCGCCTCCTTGAATAGGTCTTTTGATCACCGTTGTGGTTGTTTGGAATTTCTGCCATAGCTTTCAGACAACAGAATGGTGTACTCCAAAGAATATGACCACTTCTCTGATTGTGTGACCAGTCACTAACATTCCAACAGCTTTCCATAGTTTTGAGTCATTTAAACGTTTAATTTGAGGTATCATGAAGCGATCAGTTGTTCCAGTTTGACAATTTAATGTTCCCATTTGATATCACCATGCGCCTACGAAAGCACTTTTTTTTACAGGGTATCAATTTTTTTCATATTCCGTGACGTTATACAGGATCTACATATTGATTTTTCGGAACTACATATACACCTGGGTCCGATATTTTTTTTTATCTCTAAGTTTATTTTTTTATTAACATTTTGGTGATCCATTCTTAACTTTCACCAAGCAGTGTATTTGAAAGACCCAAACAAATGGCGAGTAAATCTGCTAGTTTACTACAGAGATGATAATGTTAAACTCGTACCTAAAGTTGACATAATATACATAGCTTACATAATAAAGACATTTTCTATTGTTTTTTTTTTGCAATTAGCAACGTTGTTGCATCCTAAATTCATACTTTGCATCAGAACACCAAAAGTAAAAAGACAGACATTTTCATATGAACAAGAGTAGTGTAACATATTTGTTTATGGAGTTAGCGATCGCGTTGAATTTTTTAGCGTAATAGAATGTTATCATTCTCAATTAACGTTGAAGTCTGTATATGTAAAAGAGTTACAATTATATGCTATGTTTTATGCTGACATTAAGTTTCGTTTCAAACTAAAGATACTTTGAAAATCCAAGAGAAGTATCCTCTGACTTCTAGCTAGACTTGAAGATGGATGTTTAAATCCAGAGAGTAGAAATCCTAATAAAAATATAAGAAAAACTCAACCACTAAAACAGGAAAATAAAGTCACTTTTTAAAGTTTCTTTACGTAATGTTTTACATATAAAAAAATCCAAAGAATTTTCCTCTTCAACTGCAAAAATCGATAGGATAGAAGAAAACTCACGAAACCCTTTTTTGTCTAGTGTTTCCTTTCCTTGCTAAATTTTTTGAGATAAAAGGGGAAAAAAAAAAACAGTATATCTAGATCGAAGGAAGCAGTTCGAAACATCGTGCAAGGAGAACGAAGTGGCCTAAGGAACGTGTTCAAGCACTTTTCGTCCTCCGAATCTGCCACGGTAGGAATATAAAAACAAAAGCTGGAAAATAGCGCAGAAAAAAAGTGCAAAATCGGTCCACGTTTCAACGGTTATGTGTAAGAGACTTACGTGGAGTTTTCTAGCATTTGGTTCCGAAAATGTATAACAAACTACTTGACTCAAAGGAAAAAAAAAACAACTTCAATATAAGTGAAATACAAAATTCCACACTCCGCTGGATACTTTCAAAAACTCTTGAGAAGTATCAAACTAGTAAGAATGGTTTTTCAACCTGTTTTTTCCATTGTTAACTAATAGTAGCTTTTTTCCTCTTTGCATCTTATAGAAAACTGTGTTATATAAACCTCACTGCTGTTCCTATTGCGATGATGAAATTTCACGCTTGTAAAAACACAAGCAAAACACTTTGCCATATCCTCAGCCCACGTTTAATACATTTTAGAATATAAACATCTGCAAAAGTCTATATATTCTGTTCACTTGACATTGTTTTTTTATAAAATACTTCGAATGAAGAATGAACAAAGTTCAGCATTATACGGGATGCAGTGAATTCGAATTAAATTTCAGTACATATTACCTAGATGTTTTCTCTTGAACTCCACGATATAATACTTTTTTTGCTTTTTTTGAATATACATGGGGGTTCAAAAAATATTTTTTTCTTCTTTTGAAAAGAATATAGCTAAAAAGAAAATGTTTGAATTGATAGGTAGTCTTAATATTAAGAAAGATTGCTTCAGATTTTATTGACATTCATTTTTAGTTCGTATTAAAAAGTGGCTAACTTTTTAACTTTGTTGGTTCTGTGAACACTCATTCTTTTTCTAAGAGATAAAATGAAAAATACTCTTTGAGTATGATAAATGACATTAATATTTAGGATTCACATTTCTGCAACTTCCAATGGTCCACTTTCCACTGCTAGAGGGCTTTTACAAAATTTACAAAACTGAAATATTTTAAATAGCATATTCATGCCAGAAATTTTTAATTTCTCTGGTGGTAGTGAAGGGATTTATATTGACTGCAGTGACTTTTCTTGCAACCCGCAAAGGGTGTGGAAATAGTAACTATCTTGTCTATAATAATAAAAGATGTCTGTGCGTATATCTGTATCTGTGTGTCAGTGGCTGCTCTAACGTATCGGGAATCACAATAGCCTCCCGAAAATTTCAGAAAATGTTTCTGTTGTGGCCTGGGGTTGCATTGCCAAATTTCTAGTCGAAATTCCAAAAGGAGGGATTGGTAGAAGCAGAAACGTTTGCCAAGCTATTTCTACGGGAAACGGTAATCGCTGTCAAATTTATTGTCATTTACTCTTCCCTAAATGTGAAATAATCATAATAACATTTAAATCTTCTGCCGTTGCCAGATTCCCCACATTTTCAAAGGCATTATTATGTTAAGGCGTCTCATTTCAACAAGGGACTTGGTTTTTTAATCCAACACGTGATGAGGCAGGAGGAACCCACCTACGCAATTTGGAACCGTTCAGTCAAGTACATCGGGAACCACAGAGTACCAAAATTTGGCGAAATAAAAATCTCGAATTTTAGAACGAAGTCACGGGTTATGGGAGCGTGTGTTGAGCTAACAATGACCTTTGCAACACCAGGCAATTCTTCGTGTTGAATCTGAAATAAAATGTCCGGGGGGGGGAGGCTAAGGGTTGTTTCTTACAATATTAACTTTTAGTGCAGTAAAAGACATAATATGCAGTTAAATGTGAGACCCGGACAGCGACAATTGTGTAGAAACGAAGCCACGAGCCAAGAAGGAATCAAACTTTTTTAACCAACCACCGGGGGCACACGGGGAGGGATAAAGCCGTGCAGGAAATTTGGATCATTCGGTCATGTATCACGGGAAACATAGGTTAGCAAATTCTATCGTAACGGAGATAAAAACCTCGATAGTTTAGGTAGAAAGTAGCCACTGGCTATGAAAGAGAGCGCTGATGTCAGCAAAGCGATGCAATTCTAAAATAAAGTGCTAAAACTTCGCAACGACCGAAGCAAACGCCGGTAAATTTATCTTCATGTTGAATATGCGCTAAAGTGTAGGAGGAGGGGGGGGGCAGTATTTGCAAAACTTACCTTTAGTGCAGTGAAAATAAGAATACAGATATTACAAGTGACATCCGGGTAGCGCCGGGTGGCGTTCAGATAGTTTTAATGAATAAATTTACCTCTGAACGGTAAATCTTTACACACAATGGGCAAATGGTCATATGATAAAGACCCCGGGGGTTCAGAGTGGACTAGGGGAAACGGAATATATGAAGCAACTGTTAGAAACCAAGATGTAAGATTTCAATAAAGCCCATCCATGGTGTTCTCTAACCAGCACATAGCATGGCTCTCCTACACATGGGCTCAAGGCTTAGTGACCCATTCGACTCATAGAGGCGTTTCCAAACCCATCGGGGATTCCTTTATCACTGAGGGAATAACATGGGTTAGCGGAGAAATTCTCAAAGTATAATCGGATCTCGAACCTGGAAACATCAGATTACGAGGGTGCCATCACAGATTTTTCTACTTTTGTGTTAGATGTTTCTTTTGTTTGATGTTCCCACCGAATGTGATATAATAATATACTATAAGAAACTATAAGAAAAACATATCGCTTCTTCCAAATATAGAATGTTCATTTTCAAAGAGAATGAAATTATTTATTATCCGACTTTTTCGTCCTTTAGCAGTGTAAACTCAAACTAATGGATGATTGGTAAAATGCAAAAAATACTATTCTATTACTACCTATAAAATACAAAGTGAACTATTCATTTATCTCTTAAAATGAAAAAAAGTTGCCTCTTCTTGACACTTTGTGAATAAGGGACATCTCATTGCTGTCAGTGTGATCATCACACTCTGCTACGAAAATTTCAGATTTTTTGAATAAATCGTTCGCAATATTCATTTAAAATATACCATTTTCCAAATATAACACCGTCTTATGACAGAAATTAAAATTTCTGGCGAATCCAAAAATTGGGGAATTTGTGGTTTTATTAGTATATCTGTAAATAAAAACAATTTTTTTTGTCTCTTGAAAGGAAAATGTAACATTCTTTTCACCATCTTGGGGTCTAAGTGGGACAAATATCTGCTGTCAATGTTAACACATCGACCAGGGCCAGATCTACTGAGTACAAAAAAAAAACCATTAAACGTGTACATATTTCTCGCATTTTTGCGATTTTTTTAAACTCTCTAAAACGAAGGAGAAATGATATACTTCAATGGATATCCAGTTCTTGCCGCCACTCCTTTACATTTCGATACCGTCGCTTTCCCCCATCCCCCCCCCTCCACACTTATTTTTTCCTAGATCTTTACCTTGACCATCACACTCAACGGTTGGAAGAAGTATTAGAGTTATGGGAAAATACGGATCCCAATATTTCGCTAATATCTATGACATTTCCCCAAAATTATCTCTTAACACTAAAAGTGTTTGAAGACATATTTAGCCTTAAAGAACTATTGCAGACAGACAGACAAATAGACAGACAGACAGGCGGAAACACGACATAGTGAAAGCATTGGTTCATTTTATTTACATTTAGCTAAAAGTGAATTACTCTCAAGGAAATGTTTTATTCTTGATCTGTTAAAGACGAAATATCGTGCACGGGTTCACACAAACAGAAAAACTATGGGCATACGAAATATTTCCAAGCAGCTTGGAACAGAATCCCAATTGGTTTCTCTGCAGCATTCTGAAGCTACCTGAAAAAAAGTAGGCTTACAATATAATTCCTTCTAATTTCTCATAAAATATAATATTGGTATTTCGATATACGAAGAAAATAACTACAAAAATCTTACCCATAACTTTAATGGGTTGACGGTGTCATCCGACAAATTTGTTTCCTATAGTCCTGATCGAATCCCGTGGGGGCTACAAAACTTTGTCTATAATTACAGGCCAAAGACGGTAAAACATTATTGTTGGTGGTTACGAAAGGCAGAACTTCAAGAATTTCGCATGCCGCGAAGAACAAGGCGTCGTCGTCCCCCTCCCCCTCAACGCTTCTTATGTGATATCAATCGTAGTTATAACTAGGATGTTTGGATATCGCGACGTGATAGCGAAAGTAATTAATCTACAGGATGGATCGAGTCAGTTTCAGCTACTCCAGAAATTATTTTGTAGAGGTAATCAAGTGTTTGGTTTTTGTGAAAAAACATTGATAAATGGTACATACAAATAAAATACATCTATTCCTCTATTTACACGATGCTCGATTTACACAGTCAGAAAATGCAATCAATTTTGCTTTACACGATTACAGACTCTGTTTTATGAGGTACGGACAGAGATTTATTTTTATACAGGTAGATATACTACATTCTGTGAAGTGTCAGTGTTTATAGAGTCGAGGGAGATTATTACACTGTCTTCCCAAAGTAAAAATTAAACTATATGTTTTCAATTGATATAATTAATCTTCAAGAATAAATAGAAAATAGTAAATTCCTTTATTAATAAAATCGTTATCTGTAATAAGTTATACCAATATTCTTATGCTCAAATAAAATTCTTCCCATTGCAATACAATATTGTTCGTGATATCTTTAATGAATTGAAGTTCGTTTCGAATCGGCAGCAAGACCTGACTTTTCTAGACTGAATTTTTCAGACCAGTAAACATCATGTTTTTATCTCATTTCAGCAACAATGTTTTACATATTACAATTTTTACATATTATATTATATTACACTATTACATAGGCTAAATGCAACTGATTCGAAATTTTACTGTTACATAATAAAATAAAAAACAAATACTGCCTCAAATAGCTGCTTGCCACAGAGGTGTGACAGGAGTCTCTCAGTTTATACGCAAAAGATAAAAATATAAATAAATTTCAAAATTTAAAAAGTACTATCTTTCTATAATGTGCCCTAAAAAGTGGAAAATATACTTAATGTATATCAATGGTGCAATCAGTCACAGAATTTATATTAACTTCAAAGGAAGATGGGGAGCCGGCAATCTTGTTGAGTAGACAAATTGGCGCCCTATCTTCCTTTGAAGTGAGTACGAACAGTGACTGATAGCACTATCGAGATGCTTTAAGTTTATATTCTACTTTTTAGGACCCATGTAGAAAGATAAGTATTTTTTAAAAAATTTCAAAATATTTATATTTCTTTTGCTTTCTCACTAAAAACACATTGCCTTCAAAAACCCATTTTATACGTGACTCATAAACATAAACCATATTTTACCTCCCTTTTGGAGTCGTGTTTGAGGTAGCCCATGCAACACTTTCTGTAACAGAAAGCCAGTGGAACACATTATGACATCAGCATAGGTAGTCCTAACATCCTATCATCAGTTTCTGTTATTATTACTGGTGACTCTTTTGCTAATCTTCTTACTAAAATTTATAGAAAAATACATTTTATTTAGAAAGACAATTCTTCATATTTATTATCAAATATCATAATGCTAATTAATAAAAATAATTTTTCTCCTAATGAAATATATTTATAGATGAACATTAGTATAAAATTTAGCACAATAGTCCACCAGCAATAATATTAGAATCAAAAACATAAGAATTGGAAATACAGTAGTATGTTGACGTCATAAATTTTGTCCACTGGCCCTCTGTTATAGAAGGTGTTAGCCCATGACATTGGAGACGCCAATACTTTAATTTATGATTTGCTAAGATAGAACCCCCACTAAATTCCGTCCCCCTCTTTTCATCAGGGGAGAGAATTAGGAGATCAAAATTCGAAATAGTCCAAGTTATCACTTGGATTATTTCTTGAACTTGGCTGAAGTTTGCATAAGTAGTCGTATAATCTGGAAAATTTGACATATCTATTTCTATTATTACTACTGGTGTATTTTTGTACTAATATCTATATTAATGTTTATTTTTAAATATACCATATTTAGAAGGAAAATGATTCTCATGTATTAGCATTATGATCATTTCTAATAAATACGAATAATTTTCCTTCTAAATAAGGTATTTTTATAAATAAATATTTTTATACATAGTAGTACACCAGTAATAAATTTAGAAATAAATTGCTAAGAATTTTTATAGACATAGGAGTCTACTATACCTAGGCGTTTATATTGATAGCTCCCTAAGTTGTAAAATGCACATTGGAAAACTAACAAACTCACTTAGACAGATGTTATGTAAATTTTATTATTTAAAAAAAAATCCTCAGTAATAAAATGTTAATAATGTTATACAAATCCTGGGTCCAGTCTGCTATACAGTATGGTATTACAAATTGGGGAGGAACATACATTTCATCATTAAGGAGTCTAATCTCAATCCAAATAAATTTATATTTCAAATTTTACCAAATAAATATAAAACAGTTACCATCTTTTGTAAGTATACCATTTCAGGTGTATTTCCACTGAGACATTTATTTGTTTCTAGAACATTAAATTGCTTCTTTAAAAACAATAATGCAGTGCTGCATTATACAAATTATTCTATGCGAGATAATGGGAAAAGGTTTCTGTTACCACTTGCAAATAAAGAAATTATGCACAAACACTTTGATTATTTGGCCCCTAAAATTTTTAATTCTTTACCGATTATAATTCAAAATGAAACTAATTTTATGCATTTCAGATCTCTCACTGCTAATTATATAATGACCATTACAAATGCTGACAGCCTGTTTTCAGTGTTGCAGTAAAAAAATTAATTCGTTTTTGTAAATTCTGTGTTGTTTTTGTATATATGTATATTTTTTTCTTTATGTAAAGTTGAGTGTCAGTATTGCCAAAATTATGTATTTAAATGATTTGTAAATTAACCTAGATGAGCTTAGATGCTTTTGGGTTAATAAGAGTATTTCAAATATATGTTGTTTGTAACTTTATTATTATGATAAAACTGAACTGAAAAACTGAACTGAACTTACGATATGGTCATAATTTTGTCCATTGGCTTTCTGTTATAGGAGGTGTTGGATTGAGACAGTAGTCACCTCACAGGATTATAACTGAGCTGAACTTAGTTCATTTATTTTCAATAACAGTAGCAAATCCTAATATTAAAATAAATGTTCTTCAGCTATAAAAAAGACTAAACTTTCAGGATAATTACAAAGAAACTTTAAGAATATGCAACTACTTCATTTTACAACACTAACCTAAATCAAATGATATGATCATATGACAAGGAAGACAAACAGGCCAAATTTATTCTTAATTAGTTTACGGTCGTTGTGTTCAATGGAAATCTTATAGTACAAAAACTAGAAATGAAAGATTACACAGTTGCTGAGAAACAGAACATTTTTGCTTTAGCTCAATAACACAAATGCAACACAACAAGTGTTTATTACCTGCTGCTGACAGATTCTGTAAATCAACAATTCCCAAACTTCTGGATAAGAGTTACATTAAGAGTAATATCTCTTTTTAAAAGAATTCCTAAAATGTCATGTAGTTGTTTTTAAGCATATCTTTTTAATCTCATTCCTTCCTTTTTTATCTCGAGTCCTTTGTTGAGTCAAAGCAACAGGTAACTTTTGCTGTTACCGGTTGTTCGATATCACTCTTTAACCCTTTCAAGACCATAAAGATTCTAAGAGTAAATATTAGTATGTAACTGTTTATTTTAGTTTGTTTAGACGTAAAATAAATAACAATCATGAGAAAAATACATAATGTGTAGTTTTTTTGGAATTTTATGGGAAATATTTTTCCCAATGGACTATAAAGGTAACACAAATTATAGTTAGGCTTATTATGCAATGTCTTTTATTTATTGGTTTATTAGAACAAAATGTTAACTAAAATAATACAAAATTATGAAATAAAATTACTATACAAAATGATGTGCTAATTATGATATTCGGCGAAGCAATTTCTTTTGGTAGTGAGACAAAGATGGACATTGCACATAGTACATATATTATGCGTCCTGACAGTTCTTTTTTTTTCTAAACTTTCCCGTTTACGTAATTGCGTTCGGCATACGTTCTATTTTGACATTCTGTATAAAAATGCAGATAAGGTTATAATTAAATACGACAATCACCAATTTTAAAATGGGAAAAATGTTTCCCTTGGTCGTGAAAGGGTTAATCCTTGATTTAAATTTAACTACAAGAAATCTTTCATTAATATATTCATATCCCAAAGGAGATCACTGGCATTCTTACGGAGAAGCTAAAATACCTTTAGATGTTCGTTATGATTATTTTTAAATATCTGATCTTTGCCCACCCATCTGGTCTCCTGCAAGCCTGAAATGTTCAGGTTAGGCAGTTAGAATTCCTATGTGGCAAATTTTAAACAGAGAAGAGAAATCATCAAAGCAGAGAATTGTTTCTGTTAAGAATTTTCATGCTACATTGTGTTTACGTAACTACGTTTATTGAGATAACATGTGCAATATCAAACTGGCAGGCGTTCGGGAAATATCGTTTTAGTGGGAGCTGAGCCACCATGCTGGTAGGAACTCAGAAAAATAATGGAGTTCTTTACTATCAAAATTCATCACGCTCTTTCCAAAACCAGCAAGCCGACGTCTAAGACTCAAGTTTAGGAGCGGAAGGGCAAGAATTAGTTTCATGGGTTTAGGTTTTTTGTCTGAGATGGTTTCTGATCAGGATCATCTTCCAGCCAATATAAAGTATTCGGTGAATTCTATTGGTGGTGGCAGTCCGGAAACAGCAGGAAAAAAATCAGTAGATTATCTTTCAACTTAAGCCTACTAGTACATGAAGCCCATAATCTGAATTCAAAATCATAGCCAAACAACCAATCGGATCGATTAAGGTAGTCAGTACTGAGATCCGGTGACGGTGACAAATTCTTTGAAGAGGGAGAAAAAAAAAATAAAATTTGTTCACAGAGTTCCATGTAACTAGGGCATATTTCCGGGGAGGGGGGCAAGCAAATTTTCACAGGAGGTAGATTAGAAACAAAATGTGACAGAAAGAAAATACGCGATATAAGTAAGCCTTTTTTTTATACTGTTAGTAAACTATAATAATAAACGAATATAATATTAATATACAATTGTTCATAATTTAAGGAAATTGAACAAAGTTTCAAATATCTCAAGAAATCCTTTTTGAAATTTAATGGAAGTTTCAGAGGATATTTAGGTTGAAATAGCGTACTTTTATCAGCTATTAAATATGTATTTTTTTAATGTGAAACACTCTGTAATATGCAAATAAAGCTAGCGATAAAAACAGGTTCAGGAACGGTTGCTTTTAATATCCGATTTAGAGTGGCTTTATTGAGCTTTCGAATTAGACTTTTGTTAAAATTAGAAAGGAGAACCATTTTTGGATGACGGTCAGAGATTGAGAGCCATCGGACAGATGGAAGCAGGACAGTCGCATAGTGATGGTTGCCTGATTCATGAATATGTCGGAAAATGTAACTTCCAGACTCTGGAGTGTATGGGGTGGCATTGTCCTGCTGCAGAATCAGTACAGTCATGGTCGTAAAGAAGGGTCGTGCCACAGGATTAGCGATGTCATTGATGTATTGTTTCACCGTTAGTGCGTCAGAAACATGGAGCAGAGGTGTCCGACTGTCATATGTGATGCCATACCATTATACCATGGTGGGGAGCAGTATGACGGTTAATGGAATAGGCTTCCTCATGTCATTGGCGACGCCGACGCCATGAGAACATCGACACCGACGCCATAACAGACTTCTGGTATGCCGAAACATAAATGGAACTTGTCTGTAAACAACACTCTCCTCCATTCCGTAGTCCATTGTTGCCTCACTCGAACCAGTGGAGACGGCATAACCAGTGGTATTGCTGTAATGACAGATGCCGAACTGGACATTTTGCACTCATTCCTGCGTCATGCTAACATTGTCTAACGATTTACGGGGAGACCACGGTGCCTGCAGCGGTCTGAAAATGACTCTGCAGCACAGTCGCTGTGGTGAACGGGTCGTGAACTACCCTCCTAAGGAGCATACGATCTTCATCGTTCTGTGGTGTGCCATGCTGGTCCCGTGCCTGTCCTTCAGATTATTCCATGCTCCATGAATGCTGTTGCATTAGACGCATAGTTGCAGTGTGCTCACATTGTGCCCCATGCATGTGATGATCGCTTGGGACAAGCGATAATTTGAGCACACTATTGGACCATTGGATTGAAGGCTCAATCCCAGCTCTCCATATCAACGATTCATTCTCTCTCAGAAGGCGTCCGTTATGCATAAGGGTCTGGCAGGTTTCTCCAAGGTATGTTCTAAACATTTTTGCAGCATGTACTCCACTTTACTGTCGGTCGTGCTATGATACAAACTCGTGGGCACCCAGTATTTGTTCACGTCTCACCTGGATGTCATGTGTCCATTCGCTGCAGAACTTTGATCATTTGCATATCTCCGATACAATGGCTTCCTGCGATTTACATATCTCTACTGCTATTCCTTCTTGGTGTTACAATTTCCACTTTGAGCAGTGTAGACGACCTATAGTGTACATACCATTAACTTAAGCTCATCGGAGGCCACGATGGATGGAGCAGACCTCAGTTGGACCATGAACAATGGAGACAGATTTTCTTTTCGGATGAATCATGACATAGCGTAAATAGTGATTCTCAGCGCCAATACATCTTGAGAGAGCGTGGCACACATTATCACCCCTAAATATCGTGGAAGAGACTGTTTAGTGGGAGATGGTTTGTTAGTCTGGTGAAGTATCAATATCAATGGCAGCACTGACCTGCATATCTTCTAAGGAGGGACTCAACTGCCCTATGATAAATACACGAGATACTAGAGCCTAATTTGAGAATTTTCGAGCTACCATTGGGTCAAATTTACATTTAATGGATGATAAAACTCGTCGAAATAGAGCGATAACTTTTCTATCGATACTGGAGGAATACCGTGAGAGTGAAGATATTCAGAGAATAATTTAGACAACGATGTCCACAGACTTAAATCCATTTAATATAGATAGGATGCTTTGGGAAGACGAGTTGTAAGTCGTCAATCCCCTGCACGAGCTGAAAAATGCTATTTTGAGGGGTGGGATTTCTTTCTCTCGGCATTATTGCATAACCCTGTTAGAAGTACGAGAGTTCTTTGTGAAAGCTGTATTCAGAGGCGTAGCGCAAACTCTCGTGATTCCCACAAGAAATGTCCTTTTGTTTCATTTAATGTATACCATCATACACTGGAATTTTAAGTTTTTAAAAACTTGCATAAAATATATTTGACATACGTACATTTTGGATTTCGAAATTCATAATTAGACATTTTGGAATGATTCGCTGCCGGATTTAGCGGGGGTGGGGACATGCCCCCACCATTTGAGAATGCTAGTATGTGTAATGGAAGTCAAAAGTGATTAAACTTGGATATATTTGAAGCATTTTCATGAATAAAAAAAAACTAAAACGAAGGGAGAAATTTGCACTGCAATGGAATTTCCAGTCTTTTGGCTACACCTTTGAACTTTTTTTGTCTCGATTGTATCGCTTGAACGCCCACCTCATACCCCTCACCCCTTAACTTTTTTTCTAGCTCCAGGTCGCATGAATGATTTTTACCACTTGGTATTTTAATGCTTATGCAGTTTCAACTAAATTATTTTTAACACGTTTCATTTTCCCCTCTATTGAAAAAGTAGAATTTTTTGCCCTATATAACGCCAAAAACCTATCTCATTTATCCCTTAAAATGAAAAAGTTGGATTTCCTTAATCTCAGGATTAAAGGGCAAATCATCAGACATATGCATATAAAATAATTTTCTTAATTTTATCATATTGAAATATTATTTAAAGTTTTAAAATTAAGAGACTAGTCACTAATAAATTATCACAGGAAAAATCCTGTAGAAAAGTAACATTTGGTTGTCCTGACTGGAATTTGAACCCAGAAGTACACCAGGTGTCTTAACCGCTAAACCACCGAAGAACTAACCATCCCTTCAACTAAGTGACATATACGTCTTCCTGTTGAGTCACCAATGCCGCCATCTATTATCAGGAATTGGGCAGCCAAGCCGCCACATTTTTAATGGTAATAATATTTGGCACTCACGCTCACAGCGTTATACGTATAAACTATTCAGTAATAAATTATCACAGGAAAAACTGATAAAAGTAAGGAGCAGCCGGTCAAATTTTAACCAGTTGCACTCTACAGACACAAAAATGTCAATTATTCTTCAAATAGCAGATAGGAACTAGGCTACCAATTTTTACCTATCTTCCTATTGCTTCTGACTTTGATATTTATCGGTTGGTCGGTTTGTCTTTAGGTCAGTTTGTAGATTTGACAAAAGGTTGTTCCAGCATATCTTTCGAACGCGATAGAGCAACTTAATGATTTATGTGCGAAATCAAAATTTGTGACGCGGTATGTGAGGCTATAAAAAATTGACCACCGTGCTTTCTTCTCCTAAAAAAGGGGAAATGCAAAACAATTGTTCCGCTATATCTCCAGAACGCGAATGCCGAAAGTAACAAGCTATATGTCAAATGAAAGCTTGTGACGCGGGGAATGTCGTAGGCTATGAAAAATTTACCCCCGTGCTTTCTTCCCCCCTAAAAAAAGGGGGAACATTGTGAAAATGATTGTTCCTCTATATCTCCTGAACGTAGTGCGGAAAATAACGAGCTATGTGTCGAATGAAAGCTTGTGACGCGGAGAGTGTCGCAGGCTATAAAAAATGACCCTCTATGCACACCTCCCCCCTAAAAATCGGAAATAATCGTTTTGCCATATAATAGGAATGCCAGGCCTACAGTTACGAGTTAGGTGTCAAATGAAAGCTCGTATAATGACGGTCGTACACAGCTTCGAATTTCGCAGCCACTATTTCCCTCTGATAACATGTTAAGGGGGTGGATTTTTGCTGGGGGCGACTTTAACGAGTCGTACATCAAATTAAAGCTTCTGATGTCTCCAATATCGTGGTCTACCTCAAACGTGACTCCAAAAGGGGGTAAATATGCTCAATGTTTATGAATCGTATATCAAAATTTGGGTAGGTAAGTGCAACAAAAATTATAAATTAAAAAATTTAAAAATACATATCTCCTATAGTGCCCTAAAAAGTAGAAAATAATCCTAAAACATATCGATAGTGCAATCAGTCACTCAGTTCTTATTCGCTATGAAGGAAGATAGGGCGCCTATTTAGGAACTCGACAAGATTGCCGACTCCTATCTTCCTTAGAAGCGAATATGAACTCAGAAACTGATTGCACTATAGATATGTTTTAAGGTTATTTTTTACTTTTTAGAGCACTATAGGATGATAGGTATTTTGTTTAATTTTTATATTTTTCCTTAGTTCTATTATCAATTATTCCGTTCATCATCAACGCATTCACCAGAATTTCGAGCACAAACGTATCGTTTCCAATATTACTTCAAGTTTCACATTTTCCTGCATTTATCGCCCTCTAACGATGGTAAATTAAAGCCATTTGGAGTATTTGAAAACTGTGAATCATCATATTTCATTAGTATTATTGAACTCAAAAAGAATTTTCCATTAATCTCCAGAAACAAAAAATTACATTTTTCCCATCCACTACTACTACTAAATTATTACTAAATTATTGACTAAATTATTACTGCCGATGTAAACCCCTTGATCATCACATGCCACTAAAAATATATTAGATTTCTAGCCCTAATAGATCATTTGGAATATTCGTTTAAAATTCTGAAATTTTCAAATTTTTTCCACCGTCAGGAAACAAAGCTTTCGGGAGATTCTAACCTATCCAACCCAAAAAGAATTTTCAGTTTTCCTCTAGAAACAAACAATTATTGCATAAAACACAAAAAAATGCGTTTTTCCAAAGAGTGTCACAATAAAGGTGAAAATTATTGTTGTCAAGGCGAACTTCATGATATTCATATTACACAACTAAATATTCAAATTTCTCACTGGCAATATTAGCCTGAAATTTCGCATTTACATTCTTGCATTTTTCATCGTCAGATGCCGCACTTTTACCTTTTGGGAGATTCCAAAAATGCGAATCGTAGTATTTCATCAATACCTATCGAACCCAAGTAGAATATTTAATCTATCTCAAGGGAAAAAAAACAAGTTCGAGATCTACAGAATGACAGACAGACTGCCAAGCAAAACTATTATTTCTTTCTTTCTGAAAACGACTAAACTAAAAATAGAAATAGAAAAATTTAAAAATAGTGATAATATCCGAAACGTTTCTAGTGTTACAGATTAAATAGGATGGTGGACTTATTGCGAGAAATCGCTATTCGGACGGAAAAAATAATGTCCTATATGACTGCCATGGTCTTATGTTAACGACGTTCACTGCCATGCTTTTGCTTTGAGACAATTAGTTCTGGCCCGAAAAGAAATAAGGAGGGAAATAGAAAAAATGTTATAATTCTTTTAATCTTCCAATTATTCTAATAGGGAAAACGAAGCTGATTATTCATGATCTTTATTATTCGCTCAAAGCTATTTACAATAAATTCCGAGCTCTTCCTTTAAACAGATGTATATCAAGTTTCATCATAAATTATGAATTTCTTCTGCATGGGCCCTTCTAACCATGGGGACCAACCCACATTGCCCCCGCAATGTGGGTTGGTCCCCATGGTTAGAGGGGCCCATTGCGGAGTTTCAGTACGGCGCTGGCTGTATTACTATTAGGGGTAATTACACACCTTACTAAATAACGTTAACTGCAATATATGCCATGATCTATAATTTTTCATAATTGGAAAACTTTCGTTAAACTCTAAAAAGAATTTCGTGAGATATTCCCATTTTTGTTCAACCTAAATTATGAACAACTCGTATAATTCAATAATAAGTGTGTTAAGAAAGTTAAATACACGCAAAAAATTTAATTATTACGGTGCATCTTCTAAATTTTAATACTACCATGCAGTTTGATGTGAATGAGGGTAAAAAGGATTTTGACAGTGTTTAAACTTAGTGCCCCAAATGGTTAACGGATATTGTCACAGGTGATATGATGTGGTTTTATTACTACACAAAGCAGAAAGATCGACAACTAGTGGGTTGCGGAAGATAAATCCGTCCCCAAATTCTCCGACAAAACTTCGCTCAAGGAAGAGGATGTTCTCAATTTTTTTCCATTCCCAAGGAAGGGTAACCATGGACACACCTGAAAAAATGATTGTAAATGAACAATACTACTTCAACATTGTTTTGCCTAAAATGGTTAAGGAGATGAAACAACAGAGTCCAACCACAGACATGTCAAGGGTTCTCATTCCTCATGAAAATGCCAGTGCTCACAAAACCCGCGGCAAGTTAGAGCCTATGCGGAGCAGGAAGAAATCAAATAGCATTTTTATTATTGCTAACAAAACAAATGAAACGACCTTAAGATATTAAGAAATATATTTCAGCAAATGAAAGAGAAAGTAAAAAGGGAGTTAAAAATAAATGGAAGGTGCCATAAGCAAAACGTTAGGAAAAAAAACTGAAACTGACTGAGTAATAGGGGTTACTGGAGAAGTCTTCGGGATCAAGGAAGAAAAGTAGCTGAGGTTAATACTTCTGTCAATCAGCCTTCGTTAAAATGGGGAAAGAAAAAATCTTGAAAGGAAAAGAAATCCGTAGCAGAAATCAGAGGAATGCTTATATGGCAAGAAATATTCAGTGGTTATAATTGTCCTTAAATCGTACAGTAAACATGTGTTGCTTGCAAATAGTTATTTGATTAAAAATAATAACTGATTTCATCCTTTTTCCTGCCATCATTTTTCCTTTCTTGTTATCATAGTAATTAAATATTGTTATTTCTTACTTGAAATGTTTGACTGCAGTTCCATATGCAGAATATTTTATTTCCCCCCACAGATGTTCAAAAAGATTTTTAAAACTGCATAAACTTCAAAGTAAGTGTTTTAAAACTATGTGAAGCCATGCAACCTTTTATATTCTATATTTTTTATTAGGAACTGTAGCAAGAGTTTATATAGTAAATCAAACAAACGGAATAGAATTAATACACATTTCACTTTTACTTTAAGCAGCTTATCCACATCTTAGTGTTTTTCTGATGAATTTTCGAAGGTAATTCTAGTTTAAAAATAAGGAGGAATTAGCTTAGTCGATAACGAGCAAGGCTTGTAAGAAGATTTACTTCTTGAATTCTCTACAGCAAAGTAGAGCAGTGTTTCTCAACTTTTTTCTTTTGGCGATACAATTCAAAAATATTCCATTTACCTCGACACATCTATTGTAAAATTTAAATTTTTATTATAAAAATAAAAAAACATATTATTTAAACAAAAACGCCTATTACACTGAATGTTTGTTAAAACCAAAATCATAAGAAAAAATGTAAAAAGTATTAAAGTACAAATTATTACGAAGTATATTTCATTTTCTTAAAATTTCGCCACAATCCTGGAATTTGTATGCGATGCACCCGGACTTTGGAAGCAACAGACTGGTTCAGAATTGCTGCTCTAGGGAATTACAAAGTGTAAACAAAAATTGAAATTTTCAAACTGCCGCATTTATTAGAATTTCAACTGTTGCATTTAGTTCAATGACTGTATGTACAAAATATAGAAATAAAGCTGGATTGTTTTACCTCTGAGCGACACTTTTTTGTACACAATAAGCTAAACGGCCAGTCGCAAGAAACCCGAGGGATCAGAGAAATTTGGAAGAAAGTGACCCACTGAACAGCAGTTAGGAGACAGATGGCTGCATACCATCAAGGCCATCCAACATGTTTCTTAATGTGCCCAGTGTATGACTCTCCCGCACATAGAACGATTGCTTAATGTCCCATCCGACGGTTTCAAGACAATCGGTGTCTCCTACTTACCGGGGGCAGGGCATGGAATTTTGCGGAGATTAATCTCAACGCTTGCCTGGTGCGACTCGACCCTGAAAACTGCAGATTACGATCTTCGCGAATTACCGACTAGGCTACCCCTACCCCATCTCTAAATAAGTTTATATATATATACTATTTCTGATGTTAAGCGTATATGAAATGTTCGTTTTTAAAATCCATTTTGAAAGTAATAATTTGAAAATGATGTTTAAACGTTCCATCTGTTTGCCCTTTAAAACGAATTATAAAGAACCATTCTCAGATGACAGTCCTTTGGATTTTTGTCTACAGTTCAAAGCCTAAAAACAAAACTACATCGGAAAAGCAGAAACAGAATGCAATTTTATAGTTTTCTTATTCGAAAACTTTGAAAAACAAAAGAATGTAAAAAAAGCCAAAAGGAAACAATATTTCCCATAGTTTACTGAACTTTAGAAAACCGATATGTAATATCGATTATGTCATGCAGGAAGTTGCCCTATCCGAATCGTCTTTCGAATCATCCGTTCTGCATTAAAAGACCACGACAAAACAAAGGGAAAAACTATACACAAATTCGGCATTGTTTCCGTCTGGGTTGTCTGCTTTTATCTCTCTGGGTTATTTCTTTATTCTAATATTGGATACGGATACCCAATGGTATACAAATAGATCCCTGCAAGCACGGAAGTTCATAGAATATATATATATATATCAGACAACACACATCTGTCTTTTCTTCTTGATCAAACAGTTGAGGTAAAGATGCTGACTTTGATTTTCGTTACAAATACAGGGAACCGATTCAAACCACAACTATCATTATCAACATGAACAATGTAGTTCTTTTTGTGTATGTGGTAGAGGGGGGAAGGGAGTGAAGCTCAGTTTAGGTATCTAAATCTGTGTGCGAAATAAAATACCGATAACAACAACTGTTGGTCGCATATTTGTCACAATTTTGTCTAGGGTTTTAAAAGTGTGCTGTGTTGCAGAAAAGATTATTTCTAAATTGTATCAACCAAACTTTAATCAAAATAAAACTTTGTGCCGATTGGTTTAGTGAAAAGGCCACGAAGATTTTAAATGTATTGTCTCAAATCTCCTTGAGTAAACAAGAAGAAAGGAATCAGTCGACAGAAACGAACTACAAACCCACACCCTTGAATTATCCCAGAACTTTTGATACGTTATTTTGAGCATTTCAATCGGGAAACACTTATTTTCTTCGTTAGTAGATGCATTTTTTTATCCGTACGATGATAAGCCTTTAGCACCGTATCGTACATCCTTCTGAGAATGATTTTCGAACTAGAAGCTGAGTCTTTATTCTGACCCAGTTTCATTTGAGCTACCGATGAGCAGATAATGATTATCTATTTTTGATAGAATGCCTTTTTAAAACACAATTGCAAGCAGAAAGTCTTTTGCAATCACTATCTGCTCTCCTCTTAACTTTTCCAGTCTCTCGAAATTTGCTCATTAGTTGAGACTCTGCTCGTAACGACAGCCCACTTTAGAACTAATTCGCTTGTATAAAAACTTCCTTCTAATGATCTTTATTTTAAGCAGTTGTAATAGAGAAATATCTTATTCGATATATATCAATAAACACGAATTATTCTCAAATCTCTCTTTAAACATGTGGATGATGCAACTCTGGTTATTTGTTCCGTAGGCAATCAATCAAATTTACATTTTTTTCATGTTTCACAATTTCTAAAGCTGTTTTATCTTCATTACTGTATATTTATATAAATAAATAAAAGGAAAACAAAAAAAAAACATAATTTGAATTTAGTAATTTGTTTGTGAAAGTCAGGAAAAAGTATGATAGAAATAAAAATATATTTTTTTTTTGTGTGTGTGTGTGGTACATCTTTCTAAATATTCTTTCAATGGGCCTTTCATGGAAGTGTTTCCAATAGAATTTTCACGGAGGTGTTTCCAATAGAATTTTCACGGAGGTGTTTCCAATAGAATTTTTACGGAGGTGTTTCCAATAGAATTTTTACGGAGGTGTTTCCAATAGAATTTCCACGGAGGTGCTTTCAACAGAGTTTTCATGGGAGTGCTACCAATGAACTCTCCATTGCGGTACATTCAATGTCTCTGCCTAGATGTGCTTCCATTTTACTTTGCACGAGGGCGCCTCCAATAAATTTTTCATAGAGGCCACCATATCTTGCACCAACTCTTTAACCAATTTATCTTCCTGGAATTTTCTGGGATTTTATTTTAAGCGTTTTGCCCTTAACTTCTTACAAGCGTAATTGTAATTGACCGCTTCACAGATAAACAGATAGATTTATTATTCTCTCAGTTTGTACAATGTATAAATGACATAATTTAAAAATATAGTTCTTACATTATTCATGAGAGTTCTTTTTTCTTTGTGATTTCTCGAAAAAGTTTAAATAAAATTTATCGATGTTCCCTAACAAATTGACCAGAAAAATTCATTTTTCAAAAGTCATTTTTCTTTTCCTAATGGATGTGACTTTGAAGACCCAGAAAATATACGTTCCTCTTTAATTGGCTTCATTTTTCATTTCCTTGCTCCACTTACTTAAACTTTTCGCTGTTTGACAACTGGGATTTGTCTCATTTCCATTCGAAACAGAACGAAAATAAATTTCAGATATTCAAGTCGTTATTATCTGCGTCGTAACTTTCAGACATTTCAGTTCATTTCAACAAAATTATCAAAAAAATACTTAGATTCACTTTATAAAATAATTTCATCCCTACAAAACGAAGGTCGATATTTTGTGCATGCAATGCCGCAAGGAAACGTAAGAATTTGTTAATGAACAGTTTTCAACGTAAGAATGTTTCAAAGCAGAAAGATAAACTCACGAATAAAACACACCAATAGATGAGCTGCTACTTTTATCTAGTATATTTTTAGACCCTTGTAGAAGGTGAATGCACAAGGGAGCGTCGAAGTATCTTTAATGCAAAAACATTTGACTGTTTTATAAAACCGTCTGTCCTTACCTGAGACTACAGCACATACTTGCAACCTTTCTGCTACGATCTAAGTTTTATTTTTGCTCTCTCCCTGTAAGGGCCAAATCGAAGTAGCTTTTCTAAACCCTTGTCACGTTGAAGTAAATCAGCCTTGCTTTCAGGCTCTGATCAGTTCTCCGAAGCTGAACTCTTCTTGATAAGAGAGACTCGAAACATCGGCACTCTTTTGTTCCGCTGTTCTCTATCCTTTTCTTTTCTTTCTTTAAACTCATTTAATCTTTTTCTTTAAGTTTAGTGAATTTCTTAGAATCGGTTCTTTCTGTAAATCAGAGTACGAGATTTTGATAACGATTTACTGAGAATGACTATCTTGAAATCCTTTTTGTTGCCTTTTAGAAATCTGCATTTTGTTTTGCTAAGTATGAAAGTATTTATGGGTTGCCTAAAAGATTGCAGGAATTACGATGCTCAAATAAAGGGGGACGAGAAAACCTAGTATTTCTTTTAGGTAAAAGCGTAGAGAAAGTGTGGAAAAGATTATGAAAGTGTATCGTATTAGTTACATAAGAGTTTTGTTTTTATACCCAGTGTTTTTAACAAAATATGAAAATTGAATTGAGTTGTATGTGTGAGGGGTAGTTATTTGCATGGAATCTATTAAATGGCCAGGTCACAAGAACCTTAAAGACTCAGAAAATTGGAGGACGGAGGGGGGGGGGGACTGGACAGGTATTTGGAGACAGACTGAACCCTTCCGTCAGTACACCCAACGTGCTCTTTAATGTTCATAAGGTGTTGCTCTCCTGCATACGATGCTACTGCTAAACATCCCATCCGACGAACGGCGACCTCTGGTCCTATTTTACAACTGTCAGAGGTGGACTCGACAAATAGAGAAGCCTACCTTCAAGACAGTCCATTATGTTCTACGGTTCTCCTGCAAACAGCACCAAAAGCAAACTGCCCACCCGACGGACAGCAGCCTCTCCAAGCCTAGGAACTTCATAATACAAACCTGGTGCCCTACCGACTGATCATCCCAGCCTCAAATATGAAAATTAAATGGGTAGTTTAATATACAGTTATGATATATATATACATATATACTTATCCTCCTCTCTCACCTCCGAAGTTAATTTTTGAGTTGATAATATAGTGAGCCATAATTTCTCTCCTGAAAGCAGTGATGTACGATTTTCTACTCTTTGCTTAGACTTCGTTGTTCCGACTTCAAATAAACTATTTTTTGCTTCGTTGTGCTAAGCATATTTAAATGCCGATATAAGGCTCAAAGATGAGTTGACGAGGGAGAACCCATTGGACATCACCTATATCCACTATGTAGATCCATTGGCTTTTAGAGGAAGATGTATATGCCCACTAAGACCATCTAGCATATTCTACTGTATATGCACAGAAGTGCCATTGAATTAAAGGTAGGAGACGTTATCCTCTATATATATTATTATAAGTGAAAATATACTTCAATAGATGAAACACAACTCTTGTAACAATTTGTTTACTAACATAAATTAAATATCTCAAATTTGCATTGCGTTTTTTTTTAAGATTTCATCAATTTGAAAGCAATGTTACAGTGTCTTCTGCTGTTAAATGGTTCCGCTTCAATGACTCTTTAAATAATGATCGAAGATTGTTGAAAATTGACACAGTCACATTGCCTCCAAATTGACGAAATCTTTAAAAAAACGTCATACAGATGTCAGATATTTAATTTAATTTAGTGAAGCAATTGTTAAAAGAATTGTGTTTTATCTATTGAATTGTTTTTTCACAAGTGTCAAAAGTTGAAGATAATTTCCACTCATTCTTTAAATATTAAACGAATATTGCGGGAAATATATTTAGAAAGATTTGAGGACATCGATAATTTATCGTTAAAGGTTTATTTCCAATGTTAGGGAGCTTTGAAAGTGGTTTTCCATTCACATAACATGGAGTATCCGGACACTTTTTTCAACATAGTGCATATACAGGGTGTCTCAAAAATATAGGTACAAACTTTTAGGGGAGGTAGATAACATCTAAAGGAATGAGAATTGCATAGGAACCCATAACCGGAAACGTCACCGTAAGTCAATAGGCGGCACTGTTCATCAGTGCGCTAGAGAGGAATTTCAGATTTCCTCACTCGAACGGTAGTCGGCTTACGAAGAGCATGCAAAGCATTCGAACAAGGGAGCTGGCAGACATGCACTTAGTGTATGGAATAGCTGAGGGCAACGGACGAGCCACTCAACGAATGTATCAAGAACTCTTCCCACACATACATATACCGGGCCACCGTTTGTTTGCGCGTGCGCATCAAAATTTGTGCGATTATAGGTCATTAAAAGGTAGCAGAAGTGAGGGCAGGCCACGATCGACGCGTACTTCCGCCATGGAAGAAAATGTATTGGATGCCGTGGAGACTAATCCTAGTACCAGCACACGTACCGTTGCCTCTGCCTTAGGAGTGTCTCATTGCAGTGTACAGCGTGTTTTGCAAGGCGGGTCCTTACACCCCTTTCATCTCCAAAGGGTTCAATAATCAGTAGATCATCCTGCATGTGTGTGTTTTGCGCAGTGGTATCTCCAAGAAAGTGCCCAAGATGTGAATTTCCCACCTTATGTTTTGTTTACTGATGTGGCCAGTTTCACTCGGGATAGCGTATTCAATCAGTACAATCCGCATTTGTGGGCTCACGAGAACCCCCACGTAGTGCGCATTCATGCGGCATAACATCGTTTCGCAGTAAATGTGTGGGCAGGTTTGGCCGGCGACTGCTTAGTCGGGCCATACCTTTTACCATCCCGCATGACCTCCGCAAAGCATCTGATCTTTTTGGAACAGGTTTTACCAGGCTTATTTGCCCATGTTCCAGAAAATGTGAGAGGCAACATGTGGTGCCTCCCCATTATGGAAGGTGTGTTCGTGTGCATTTTAACATGTCTTTTGGGCAACGATGGATTGGGCGTGCTGGACCAGTTGCCTGGCCCCCACGCTCACCTGATTTAACGAGCGTTGATTTCTTTCTGTGGGGGCCCCTCAAAGCTAGCGTGTATGAATCGCCTGTGGAGTCTGACATGGATCTCGTGGCAAGGCTCGTCTGCGCTGCTGCTACTATCAAAGAAACTCCAGGTGTGTTCGACCGTGACCGGCAATCAGTGATCCGTTGGTGTCGCGTCTCATAGTGGAAACTTCGAGCATCTGCTGTAACATTATGAAATGGATCATCTAGTATGCCATTTGTAATAATTATGTCCAATAAATGTTTTCCCATTAATCACTGTCTTGTGTTCTTTCAGATCTTGTACTTTTGCTACCACTTTCCCATGACGTTTCCGGTTACGGATTCCTATGCAATTCTCATTCCTTTAGATGTTAAAAGTTTGTACCTATATTTTTGAAACACCCTGTATATATATATGTATCTTAGGTCTTCTCCTGGTTCTTGAATTTTTCACCCCTAAATTTCTAAAACAATTGCATTTTTACTTTTCGTGGTGCAACCTTTTGCTTCAATCTTTCCCTCTTTTTTGCAGCGCTTCCTCTGTGACAGCGTTGAGATTTATCATAAGGACTACAAGAGCGGAGATAGTTCTTTCAGCTCTTGGGGTCCTCGTGATCTGACCGTGTAGCCTATTGTGTGCAAAAAAGTTCTCCTTAGAAGTAAAATAACCCAATTCAACTCTTTTTTTAATTACTACATATGGAACAAAAAAGAATCATAGAAACTACTCTTAGCTTGTACTTTCATTCTCATAAGACATGCTCCACTAAAACCAAAATTTATTGAGCTCAGAGCTAACATACATAAAAAATGTGTGCTGTAATAAGTAGCCCTAGCCACCATTGTGCAATAAAGATTGATTATGAAATTTAAAATAGAAAATGATAGTATGTAAGTGATTTAGCTCTCATTAGCAGTTCGGGATCTTATCAATCGATGTTATCATCTTCTTTTGGTCTTTAAATATTAGAAAAGATTAGAACTCAGTATGGAGATATTCCTATGTCGCAATTGGTGTGGAAGAGACACACTTTCAAAAATTGCCGCAAAAATAAAAATTTTATCTTACTTCTGAATTTTTGTTTTGAAAGTTGTAAATACTAGGTTAATGTAAAGAATTTCTTAAGTCTTTCTACAATTCATTAAACTTGTGAACCATTTCTAAATTACAATATTTCGTAGTTTGTTTTTCTAAACTCCTTCGTTTGGTTTAAAATGTTAGGATTTTAAATGTTATAATTATCATTAAAACATCACTTTGTTTTAAGTCCTTTCACATTTGTAAACTTACTGCGTAATATCTTCATTTTCCCAATTCCAGTTAAACATTCTCTTCCTAAACACTAATTTAAATGGATGACAGTTCATTTCTTTTTCTCTGTTTACATACTTTTGTATTTAATTAGGGAAATTAACTTCCTGAAACTTCGAAGTTTAAAGCTCTTTATTATCAAACTAATTAAAATTGATTTTTACAGTGCAGTTAGCAGCTTCAAGAGTTTTATTAACATCACCTGGGTGCAGGTATTACGCTCATTTTTACCTATCTTCCTATTGCTTTTGGCTTTTACATTTGTCGGTTGGTTGGTTTGCAGATTTGACAAAACGTTGTTCCACCATATCTTTCGAACGCGATGGAGAAATTTAATGATTCATGTGCCGAATAAAGCTTGTGACGCGGGGAGTGCCATAGGCTATCAAAAATTGAACCCCCGTGCTTTCTTATCCCCCTAAAAAAGGGGAAATATGAAAAATATTGTTCCGCTATATCTCCAGAACGCAAAGGACGAAGGTAACAAGTTATACGTCGAATGTAAGCTTTTGATGCGGGAAATGCCGTAAGATACGAAAAATTCAGGCCCATACTTTCTTTCCGCCAAAAAGTGGGGAGGTAAATGAAAATGGTTGTCCCCTATATCTCCTGAATGCGAGTGCGGAGAGTAACGAGCTATGTGTCGAATGAAAGCTTGTGATGTGGGGAGTATCGTAGACTATGAAAAATGGATCCTTCTATGCTTTCTTCCCCCCTGAAAAAGTGGAAATGCGAAACATTTGTTCCGCTATATCTCCAGAACGCGACTGCCGAAAGTAACAAGCTATACGCCGAATGAAAGCTTCTGACTTCGGGAATGTCGTATTATGAAAAAATTGTTTCCTGTGCATTCTTCTCCCCTAAAAAAGGGGGACAATATGAAAATGATTGTTCCTCTATATCTCCTGAACGCAAGTGCGGAAAGTAACGAGATATGTGTCGAATGAAAGCTTTTGACGTGTGGAGTGTCATAGGCTATAAAAATTGATCCTCTCACTATACTTTATTCCCCACCAAAAAACGGTAAATGTGAAAGTCGTTCCACAATATCTTCCGAACACGAGGACCTAAAGTTACGAGTTACGTGTCATATGAAAGCTCGGATAATGATGGTCGTTAACTATTTCGATTTTCGCCCCCCCCCCCCCTAGTTAACGTGTAGTATATCAAATTAAAGCTTCTGATGTCTCCAATGTCGTGGTCTACTTCAAACAAGACACAACAAGGTATAAATGTGCTTGGTATTTATGTGTCTTATATCAAAATTTTGGAAGGTAGGTGTTTTTAGTGACAACAATATATATATAAATTCAAAGTTTTTTAAAAATACCCATCTTGCCATAGGGTTCTAAAAAATAGAAAATAAACCTAAAACATATCGATGGTGAAATCGGTCACTGAGTTCGTATTCGCTACGAAGGAAGATAGGGTGCCAATTTACCTACTCGACAAGATTGTCGGCACACTATCCTCCTTTGAAGTGAATACGAACTCAGTGACCGATTGCACGATCGATATGCTTTAGCTTTACTTTCTACTTTTTAAGACCCTATAGGAAGATATATATTTTTTAATTTTTGTTTAATTTATAAATATCCTCAAATCACAATTCGAATGGAATCGATAAAAAATCAGTAGTGATTATTTTGGTAAAATTTTATTGATTATTTTTCTTTTTTTCTTAAATCCTGGTATTATTGTATTTAGTATGATTATATCAGGACTAACAATTCACTTTACAGAATTTGTTTTCAGATTTTTCAATTTTTACTGGTAACTTTAATAAAAAATGTTTTTTTTTTCGTCTCTAAAAATCTATGACACTTAAAGTCTGATATCAATCTAGGTTTCTTTTCCCATCAAATTTATTCATATCATTAATTTGTATACATAAAAGCGATTTGCATTTAAAATATCTTGCAAGAAATCCGAAAAAAATATTAAAAAATTTGAATTTTAACGTTTATTAAGAAATGTTCTACTGAACAATCTGTGAAGTCATCACCACAAAGAGGTGAAAAATGATTTTATGCAGTTCCGTTATTTTACCAATTACTATTTTGTTAAATATTAAGATGTTGACTCAGCCATTAATATTTATAAATTTAAAACGGGTTGGATGGGTCGTTTTAACTCTTAGTGGCACCTTTTTCGCACATAATGGACTAAATCATCAAGTCCCAAGGTCTCCAAGGGATCAGAGAAGGTTAGGTGAAGAGGCCCACTGGACATCTGTTAGGTGACATATGGAAACTTCTCGTCAAGGTCATCCAGCGTGATTTTTAAAGTGCACAAAGTATGACCTCCTGAACATGGGGCCACGTTTTATTTTTCCATTATTATTATTATTATTATTGTTCCGGTCTTTACAAGCCCATCGGTGCCCCCTGTTTGACCGAGAGGAGGGTGGGGATTAGGAGGGTGGGGGTTTTAGGCAGAGATAAATCTCATCACTGGCATAGTTTGGACTTGAACGTGATGCGGGGAGTTGTGGGTACTATCGTAACCACCGCGGTACAGCAGATTATGATGAGCATGGCGAGTGTAGACTGATCCAAATCCCGCCTCCATACATACACAGGGTGAATGAAGGAAAGGTGTTGCCACTCCGCGAGGAAGCGTTTCTTGACGGTCATTGGCTAGGCATTTTGAAGTCACAAGGGAAGACGAAGGTAAGCAAAGCGTATAAGAAACATACGGTAAGATAGATCTCTGCTGGCAGAAAAAATGTAAAATTACAATTTCAGCTTTTTTTTAGTGTTTGAGGTCTATCTAGCTATCAGGGAAATATTTATTGTTATAGATATACACACAGCAGCCACTTTGTTAGGTACAGTACCGTATTATGTCGATAGTAACTGAGATACAGAGCTCGGGAACATCTTAAATAATTATTTTTTGAAAAAGTGTGACTGAAGACAATTTAAAGATCTGAAATCTATTTCAACCAAAATAAAACTAATAAATAAATTTAAATAAAACAACTCTAAATAGAGAACGAATTTTTAACAATATTCGTTCTCTATTTAGAGTTAAGGAAATTAGACTATTAACAGCAATAATTTAAATTTAAGTAATTGCTCTCAAAAGTTAATAATATATATATAAATAATAAATAAAATAAATAAAAATTAATAAAGAAATTCTATGATAATTTATATCGAATTACTATAGAATTTGTATTAGATGATCTGAAAAATTATTATTATCTTGCTCTTAAATTCAAATTCGATCGAATTAAAACATCAAATCTTTATTTCAACTTATCTTTTTTCCAATTTTGTCAATAATCATAATGAAAATAATAAAAATATAATTTTTGTCGCTGTAAGTAGTGGTTCAAATTTTATTCCTTCCAAAAATATTTAATGTGATCTGGGGTAAATTCAGTTTTAAATTTACTAAGAAAATGTTTCTTGTAGTTATTCAATGAAAACTCTGCTTTTTTTTTCTCTTGTTTTGATTAATTTTCAAATTTTTATTCTTCTGTATCAATTTTTATTTATGTTTATTCCACTGCTTTTGCTTTGGTCGTAATCTTGTTCGTAAATCAAAGATTTTCCCTTCGGCTTTATTTAGTTTTTTTAATAGCAATTTGAAATTGCTGCTGTAATTTTCTAATGCGTAGACTATGACACACTGACATAGCTTTTATTCCCATGAATCAGTACAGTATAAACCAATGTCTTTAAATTATCAATTACTTGAGATAATTGTACTTTTTTACTGGGTACAGTCGCTCAAAAAAGTATCCGAACACTATGGTCGATTACAGAATTCAGAAAAAACATCTGGCAACGATTTTTTTAGAAATTAGTGATCTGGCAACCTTCATGTCAGTGACACGAAGATTGCCAGATCACTAACTTCTAAAAAAATCGGTGCCAGATATTTTTTCTGAATTCTGTAATCAACCATGGTGTTCGGATACTTTTTTGAGCGACTGTACACTGTCGTAGTTTTTCAGAACGATCGATTTCTTATTCCAACAATCATTTCCTTCTTTCCCGTGATAACAATCGTCTGGTGGGAGTTGAATCGGTCATTGTAACAAGACTGAATATTTTAGGTGACAGATATTTTTGGCATTATCATTTAGTTCCGTTCCATAGGTAGTCCTAAGAGTTCGCTTAATAAATCTTATAGGCGATTGATCTTAATCGGCATCTGAAAAATGTTAACCACATATCTTAGCATGTGCGCATCGAAATTATCTTCACGCCGACAATGCAGCACCCTGTCATGTCCCTCTAATTTAGGGTTTCTCAACGTGGGGTACGCGGTAAAATTTTTTGGGGTACGTCGTGAGAGCTCAAAAGTCGCTGGATCTAGTAACAAACTAAAAATAACTATTGTATACTATTATAGTTTTATCTATTTATACAAGGGATATGCCAGTTACATACACATTTACAAGGAGTACGTGAGGCATAAAAGGTTGAGAACCACTGCTCTAATTTATTTATTATTGTATTTTTGTTGTTTCTGCTGTTATAAATACACCGAAGAGCCAAATCATTATGACAAGCGCGTCTTTATGCAAATCGAAGCAATTGCAGGTAAACGACGGCGCGTGTGAAGGTCATGAAACGGTATAAATAACACCTGACACTGAGCTCTGTTAATCACTGTTATTCTTGTTCTTCAGATGGGAAAGGTAGAGGACTTAAGTGAGTTTGAGAAGACAATATTGTAATGGCCAGACAACTGGGGAGCATTTCCGAGATGGCAAGACTTGTGTGGTGCTCACGGTCAGCTGTGGTTAGCACCTTCAAAAAGTGGTTCGAGGAGGGAAAAACCACGAACAGCCGGCAAGGTGTAGACCGACCATAGCTCATCGATGCTAGAGGGGAGCGAACGTTATCCCGTATGGTATGAGCCAACAGAAGGAATACTTGGCACAACTCGCCAGAAATTTGAATCCTGGTGACTGGAGTAATGTGTCACAGCACACAGTACATCGGACCCTGCTGAAAATGGGGCTGCGTAGCCGCAGACCACTCCGAGTGTCCGTGATAACCTCTGTTCACAGTCAAAGGTGCCTACAATGGGCACGCGAGCATCAATCCTTGAATGATTGGAAGAAGGTCGTTTGGTCCAATGAATCTCGTTTCTTGTTGCACCATGTGGACGGCTGGACATGTGTGCTTCGTTTTCCTGAGGAAGTGTTGGCACCAGGATGCACCATGGGATAAAAAAGTCGATGGAGGAAGTGTAATGCTTTGGGCAATGTTCTACTGGGAAGCCCTGGATCCAGTCATTCATGTACAGGAAACTATGACTTCTACCACTTGCCTAAACATCATTGTAGAAGAGGTACAACCTTTCATGGCAACGGTTTCATTGCTCTAGGAGTGCCTTCTTTCAGCAGGATAATGTGCCATGCCACACTGCCGGGATTGTTCGAGAATAGTTTGCAGAACATGAGGAAGACTTCCAGGTATTGTTCTGGCCTCCAATTTCCCCAGACATCAATCCAATCGAGCATCTGTGGTTTTGTGTTGGGACAGTATATCCGATCTGCGGCGGTTCAACCACGTAACTTACAAGAGTAAAAGGATCTGCCGGTAATGTGTTGGTACCAGATACCACGAGACACCTTTAGAAATCTTGTAGCGTCCATGTCTCACTGGGTAAGAGCTGTTTTGGTGGCATCTGGAGGACCAACATCATATTAGGCAGGTGGTCATAATATTTTGGCTCTTCGGTGTATTATCTGTATTAAGTGTATTTTTGGAAGTGCTGAGATGGGGATGTGACTCATGATTTGTGATTCGGGTTTGAGCTGGCTGGTTGCAGATGCTCACAGCAGCGAAAGCGTTTTTATGAACAGCTGGAGGAACGAGTGCAAGTCAGGGACAGAAACACATTAACGATTAAGAGCAGACTGAGCCCCAGTGGACAAATAGGAACGACGTTTGTAAAGTGCGTCAAGGGACGTGATTCTTTCTCAAAATCAAAACCCTTAAGGAGAGGGTTGGGTTCTCTGTTAACCAAGGTACATTTATGTGTGAACCAAGTAATAGGGGAGGATTAAATCAGTAAAGCGATTTCAGTAAAGCGATTTCTATAAAGCGTTGATTTCCACCTCATGGTATGAATGCTTGGAGTAGCAAAGCAGCGTTCAGATTAAATTTGGGATGATTGGAGGAAGTCAAAAGAATATGTATGGAACCGATTCATTCTGCTCTTCAGCTGCAACAAAAAAAAAATAAAAAGAGTAACATAAAAATTTGTTACTCTTTTTATTAATAACACAATCTTCCATTCAAAAATTTCATAATGTCGTTTAATTTTGAAAATTTTTAAGTATCTAGCGTTAAGTAATCGAGCGCATACTCAGCACGTAATTGTATGTGAATGTAAATAAACTGTATCATCCATTCACTAATCTAGTGCTTGAATTGTGGGTTATCTTTCTACACGTCACTTAGCACAGCAATACCACAAGAACAAAATGAAAGAATGAGGCATTGTCCGTACAGGCGTAACAACCGCGAACCTGTGATTTCACGTAAGCAATGGTGAATGTTGCAGTATCCCTCGCATAATTAATTGAGCGACTTTTTTATAATTTAATAAGTGCATAATGTAATATATGTCATAGATATTGAATTTTTAATGATAATAATTTCTATTATCAATATACAGTCGCTAAAAAAAGTATCCGAACACTATGGTTGATTACAGAATTCAGAAAAAATATCTGGCAACGATTTTTTCAGAAATTAGTGATCTGGCAACCTTCGTATACAGTACACGAAGGTTTTACTTCGTGTACAGCACACGAAGGTACAGTAATTAATATAGTTAGATACTGTACAGTTCGGCAGGATAAAAAGAAGTAAAAATTACCTGAAAGACTTCTGAGTCTTTAGGTAAGACTGAGAGAAATTCACCAAACGAAGAGCAAAGAAAGACACGAAAGGACGTACGATTATGTAAGTACATTAACTGAGCTCTCCCCACTGTGACCCCATGGGGTCACCCCTCTCAGCGACACTCGAATGACCTTGGTAAAACATAGCCTTGTGCGCCACATTATATATAATCATCTTGATACATTCATACATAGAAAGATACATACTGACATACATGCATGCATGTAATATATACATGTAATACACAGATACATATATATATATAACACACACACATACATGAATGCATACATATAATGCACACACGTACATACATACATACATACATACATACATACATACATACATACAATGCTGTTTAAATATTAATAACTCCTTTTCCAACCTCATCCTTGCAAATTTTAGAAAAGAATCAAATTGTTTTAAAGCATAAAATAATTTTGGGAAAGAAATCATATTAATTTTTTTCTCGTGAAAGAATAATAATTAATTATCGTGAAGCATAAATTGTGCATTTTTAATTTTAAGTAAAATATTCGTGTGTTTCGATTCTTCTCCAATGGAAATTTTATTTCCAAAACGATTAAAATAATGAGTTTTTGATTATGGGGTTTTAAATAATATTAAAGGGGAAAAATTTATAAGTAAGCAGCTTTAAGAGAAAATATTTATTATTGAAATAAAAATGAAATTTGGTTTTCTGTGAATAAATTCTAAGCAATGATTATAACGTATTGAGTAGGTGATAAAAAAAAAAAACTCTTGGTAGCTTGCAGTTTTAATTTTTTCTTATTTTATTCTTAAATAAAATATCTCACATGAAATAAAAGAAATATAGAATTTTCAAATTAACATCAAGAAGAAAAAAAAATATCAGTACCAGAATATATCACAATAAAAGGTAAAGAAAATACAACATAATTTTTATATATTTAATTATCAATAAAAGTATGCATTTTTGTAGCTTTCAAAAATAAAATTTTTTCAAGGATTGTTTCCTTTTTTTAACAAATGTAAGAAAACTTTAAAACTCGATAATTATCGAATGTTTATTCTACACAATTTGAACATATAATTGACAGGAGTAGGCTTCAATATCAATCCCTCATTCACCATTAAAAATTTGTTACTCTTTTTATTAATAACACAATCTTCCATTCAAAAATTGTAATGTCGTTTAATTCTTCTTTCTGATTGAAAATCTTTATAATGAAAGTTTCATTTTAATAATATCTTATTAGAGGTTTGAAAGCTTGGCACTCCTTTAATAATATAATTAATGCATAATTTGAAAATTTCTATTAGTTTTAATATGTTATAAAGTGATTCAATCAGTGATCTTTTGTTTTGCTATTAAAGAAAACAATTCGGAATAGAAAATATATAATACCTAACTCTGAAACTTATTAAAATTAATCACATGATACAATTTATATATATATATACACACACACAAACATTCCTTTTTCCAAAATTTAACGGCAACTGATGTTAAAATCATTTCGCTCTATATATTTCGAAATTAAATATGTAAAAATTAAATTATTAAGCTTCAATAACAATTATTGAAATTTAAATAATATTGAATTTAAATAATATTGAATTTAAATAAAAATGAAATTTAAATAACAATGAAATAAAGTAATAATTAATGCATTTAATTTATTAATTTAACTTATTTAATTCAGTTACTTAATTTTAAATATTAATTGACATATGTACAAACACTAAAACAACTGCTAAAAAATCTGGATTCTCGAAAGTATTTCCAATATATATATATGAAGTTCTAATTTTACATTCTTCCCATAATTAACATGTCTGGGAATTCAAGAGAAAAAAATTAATTACGCAGACAAAGGAATAATTGTAATCTGTCCAATAAGTACTAAACTACATGATTTAAAAAGCCCGTTACACGAAATCATTTTTTTCCTTGAATTAATTATTCATTTTTATATAGTTGAGTTAGCCTCCTAATTACTTTCATTCCACACCACCAGAAGCGTACTAAATTTATGGATGCTATCCAGTGTGTGTATGAACCTCTTAGAAATAAAAAAAAATATGCGTACCAGTTTAATTAAATCGAAGATTTCGCCCGAATAAGGGATCGTCGGTGTCCTCTTCATCTTCATCAACAACAATGCAAGCTTCCGCGATAATGGCAACAACAACGATGGCAATGACGACGATCGAGGAAAAAAAGCTGTTCATCTTGTGTTTTGTTTAAATCAAGAACCTGAACAATCTTTGGAAAACTTGTCGCCCAGTTTTCGTAAAGCTTGTTAGTCCGAAAATGATAGACTCCGAAATATTCTGATTAAATTTTCCGCCGTGAGCAACGAAGTCTATTAGTGCTTAAAATGTACAGTTGTGAGAGCTTGTTAGTCAGCTTGATCGAAAGCGACCCAGCAGGAAACGACCAAAGGTAAGTATCCACTCAGGAGCAATTAGACGTGGGCTATGTTTATTTACTAGGGAATTAGTGCTTTGAGACTCCGCAGGTAGATTCAGATGACCGATGTCTGAGTTACGTACGAATGATGACATTGTAGACGTTATTACCTCTCAGAGTACAAATGAAAATTAGAGATGACACTACAGACTAATTACCGTGTAATCTTTCAAAGTGACAGACATGACTTAGTTAAATTCGAAGTATATTTCAAATTGCTTGTTCCATAATGACGCAAAACGGTTCCATTGAATAACATTGTTCCGCTCTCGTTGCTTCGCTAACGGCGGCGAATTAGTTTTATTCAGATATTTACATTGAATGTTGATCGCTTAGGAAAGAGGATTTATCTCAGTAAGTTCAGAACGGAAGAATTAATAATACCTATTGCAAGAGTGGTTTGTTTTCTTTACATTTTGTCGAAGGGTGGTCTGAAAAGCCAAGTAACACTGTCTACAAAGTTCAGGAATAAGTTGGATAAGGAGATTCATAGGATAGGTGTTAAGAACAGTTGAGTGTCTGTTGTGGAGGATATTAAACCTAACACTAAAGGATTGGAAGAATTATGCAATGTAATGGAAACTGTTTATTACGTTAAAAGAAGACCGAGAGACTGTTTTCCCCTTGGAAAATGGTAGACCTGAGTTTCAATTCTTCCATATGGAGTATTTCAATTTGTATCAAACGCTAATAGAGAAGAGTTTCAGCACTATGAATTGTTTTATATGTAACATTTCATTTTATTATTGTATTACCCAGACTCGGATATAGAAAAAAACTATAAAAGGGTTGGAGGAGGGGCAAGAGACTGAATTTCCGTTGAAGGGTAAAATTTCCACTTCGTTTTAGAAGTTTTCAAAATAACTTGAAAAATGCATGAAACATGCACAAATTGAATAGGTTTTGGCTTTCTCTTGAATTGAATAGGTTTTGTTTTTTTCTTCTACCCTTATTAGCATTCTGAAGAGAGGGGAGAAGGCACGGCCTCTTGCTCTCCTCCTTAGATTCGCCCTGATATTACCAGTTATCAGTATTATTCTAACATCAAGGTATTTAGACCTGTATATCCTTCATACCTACTGTAGATATATTTAGAGAGAGAACTATGAAAAAAAAATGGGTTTTAATTTTCGTTAATTTACACTAAATGTTATATTTTAATTTACATAGCTCTAGACCACTGATTCCCAACCTTTTCTGGACCATCGCCCCCTTTAGAAGAGAACAAAAATTTCAACGCCCCCTAGTCCGTAATAGTTAATTTTATATGAAATATTAAAATATTGTTGCATATTATCTGTACCTAATTTATCTGTTTATTTATCTATTAAAAATCATAAAGCAGAAATTAATAAAACGACAACCAAATGTACAATAAAATTGTTTATTAAAATTTTTAAAAATAAACACAGAATCAATAAGAAATAAAAAAAAATAATGAGATAAACACAAAATCAATAATAAATAAAAAAATTAATGAGATGGTTGAGGCTGGTGGAGTGTTAACAATTTGTTAATGTCGGGTTCCAATTTCGTTACCATCAATCGCAGATCGCCACGTTCAGTGATGTGTAGTCTGTTCCTCTTCTTTGACAGTAAATTAGCTACTGCACTGAATCCACGCTCAGACATATAGGACGAAGGAAATGCGATTAAAAACTTCTGTACTATTGCCCACAATCCAGGGTAGAGATGGTATTAAATATAGATTCTCCCTTTGTATCAGATTCCAAATTTTTAGCAAATAATAACTCTTCATGAATTTTTTTCTTCTTTTATAAATCGTACGTATGATAAGAGTAGAGCTTCGTTATTTGGTAGAGTTGATTCATCGAGTTGAATGGAAAATTTGTAAGTCTTTAGTAATCACATAATGATATTTCAACGTCTTTTGCCATTTCATCTTTCTTCTTTGCACTGTATTATTACTGAGAGGAATTTTTTTGATGATATCTGACGGTGTCTTATGATGAAGAACAGTTTTTAATATCTCTTTGACTGCCAGCAAAATTAATTCCTCGCCAATTGTATGTGGTTTTCCTGCTTTTGCAATTAACAATGAAACGTTATATGAGGCTCGTATTCCATCATCATCTTGTTTAGAAGACGACGCAAAAAGGTTTGACATAGTTGGCTGTTTTAAATATTGCTTTTCCAGTTCTTGAAAATAGGATAAATCTTTGTTCTTCTTATCAGCATGCATTTTATTTAAATGCTCTTGTAGCCTAGATGGTTACATAGCTTCATTTGAAAAAACATTTCGGCAAATTAAACACATAGGTAATGATTGGTTTGTAGGAGAGTACGTAAATCCATATTTCAAATACTCAATACTGTACTGCCGGCATTTCTTTTTAGATGTAGATTCAGACATTTTCAAATACAAATTAACTTCTCAACAGAGTTATATATAGTTATAAAAATAATGTTTATAATGACTTCTAACACTTATCACTCACGACTATTTATCACAGCGAAGCACATAAAAGTAATAAAACATTCCTAGAGCTATCGCTTTTATAGATTTGATTTTGTGCACGCATTAACTTGTATGTTTGCGATGCCGGCGCACTTGCTCCGTAAACAAGTCATTTCTAGCTCCCATATTCTTGTCGAAACATGTTAAATTGTATGAACCGCGTGTTTGCCTACCAACTTGCAAGGACTTGTCACCGTCAATCTATTCTAAACTAAAACAAATTAGGTATAGGTATGCCTAATGCTAATTTAAAAATGCTTATTAGCGCGATAACAATAAGATAATTTACATAGCTAGATAAAATATTTATTCATGAAAACAGGTATTTTCAAAGTATTTTATTATATTAAAAAATAATTATAAAAAATATTAAATATAATAAATTTATTATTATTATTATTATATTATTATTGCATCAAGGTTGATTTGCCTATCAGGACGGACACACATGTCCAACATAATAAGCCTGATATAGTAGTGCATGCTAAGGTATTGAAAGAGATTACAATTATTGAAGTAGGAATAACATCTCAGGATAACCTGCAGACAGTAGAGGTTGAAAAGAAGAGGAAGTATGATCTGCTGGCTAATGAGTTGAGCCTAATTCACAAGTGTAATGTTAATATTATACCTTATGTTCTGACGTGGGATGGTATTGTAACTACGTACCATAAAGCATACTCAAAGCGACTTGGAGTGGGAAAACATATTGAAGCTTATATCCAATCTGTGATCTTGAAGAGAACTTTTGAGAGATTCTCAATCGACTTCAGACGTACCAGTACGCTAGTTGGCGGTAGCAGGGAACTTATTGTCCAAGCTGCAGTTGAAAAGTTGTACATGACGGATGAGGTAGTGGATGACCAGATTAACCAGGAAGACACCACAGAATAGAAGAGATAAAAAGATTGTCACAGAAAATTCCATTAAATTTATTTATTTATTTGACCGCCCTCTTGACTGCCTCAACGCTCTCCATTTGCCTCTGGATCCGCTACCGCCCCCATGGAAGGCTCCAGCGCCCACTGGGGGGCGGTATCGCCCCCGTTGGGAATCTATGTTCTAGACTGAAGAGAGATAGCAGCACAATTCAGAGCTTACAGCTTGAATACGGAACACGGCAATCCCCCCGGTCCAGAAGTTTACAGCAGGGATGTTCAACTCGCCGATTGCAAGCTGGCAATCCTTCACCATGGAGGTAGACATAGAAAAACGCGCCTTTACTATCAGTTAGCATAACAACTGCCATGTTACGCCTATCCAGAATGTCCCGCTGAAGGTCAGTTGTCATCGCATATGCGAATTCGTTGTACGAATACTACCAATTAAACTATAATATTTCTTCTATGTGAAGAGACTATTATAAGGTATTATAAGAATTCACTCTTTTTTTTTCCTTTCCCTTTCATTTTACTTTTGAATGTTTTTGTAAAAACAAAGTAGTTTGACCTCATAGTTGAATTTTTGAATTAATTCTGCGAATACTTTCCAATAAAATCAGTTATTTTTGCAGTATAGGTGATTCTATTTCAATATATTATTAACGCATATTTTTTGTTTCGAGTTTAAGTTTCTCGACGTTTTAAAAACGGTTGTGAATTCAAACTCGAATATTTTTCAGAATAAATCAGGTATGGAATAAAAGCTATGCAACAATGCTCTAAAATAACATACTAATTTAAACCAGCAGTAACTGTAGCAATATATGAAACGAAACTTTCTGACGGGATACTTGACATAGAGGGTGGAAGCGCTTCGCCACCCCCGGAAAGAAAGTAAAAAGTTTTCAAACCAGTACTATTGGTAAATAAACATTGTGTATGAAATAAAAATTTATTGGGATTTGATATAAGCTATGAAATACAAAAATTAAAAATCAGGATCAAATATGGAAATATACTATATGCAAAACTTGATTCAATATAGAATACGTTATATTCTTCCCCGGTCTGTAAATGGTAGTTAGGCATAAACTGTAAGGAGAGCTGTGTACCAATCCCCAGTGATGATGCACAGAACCGGCCAAGTCTAGCGCCTGATGTCCGACCCCGCCTTCTCGTGGTGCAGGCCTTTAGTGCCTTTCAAAAGAGATATTCTCTTTTGGAAGGGTACGGAATAGGAGGGCTTCCAGTTCAGTATGGCCTACTGATCTGGTCATCTATGACCACTTTTTTAATTTTTTTAACCCTGCTGAGGAGTGGTCAACTTCACAGGGTCCTGGTGCTGACCACATACCTACTAGACTGGATTTGTTTATGAATATGAGCTTGATTATGGACCCTGGACTTGCTGCACTGGCGGGTCTTTGTTGAGGGAGATTCTGCCGTTGTGTTTTCTGTTTGCTTCTGGGTTGCCAGCCCTAAGTGAACAGAGGCATAGGATACTTTATATCTGCTGGTGAATAATCCTGATCATAGGTCATCGCATGTACCTGAACCTCAATTAGCTAGTTGGGTATCGTCAATCCTAAACTGGAGTAATGTGTCTCAGGCAGGCCATGTGGCTCTTGAAAAAGTCCACTTGAAAAGGTGGCGAATGAAGTTCCTACTAGCATCAGTGACTTCAGCCTTTAGCGGAGGAGGAACAGGTCTTTGCCCCATGCCTGCGATCAGGGCGCTGTTTAATATTATTGGCCCTACCTATCTCGATAAACCTGGTTTCTTTAAAAATCCTACTAATCATTTTCTCTCTGCAGGAACGTGAGGACATTACATAGAGATTATTCTCTTGATGTCCTCATGCAGGAATTCCAGACTAGATGGACAGGAAAAAGTGATATACTGAAAAATAACTTTAAATTTCTCTTTTCAGGGAGGGAGGATGGTAAGCATCTCCAAGGTGTAGGTTTGCTTATCAGCAGACACGACAATGATGCTCTTCTAGGATATGATTGCATTAATGAAAGATTTCTTAGAGCAAAATTGAAAACAAAAATTGAAACATGAATTGAATGCATCTGTTGTTATGCCCCCCACAGAGGACTCTGATGAGAACGAAAAGGATACGTTTTACAGCTAGCTTCAGGAAATTTTGAATTCTGTGAAGAAAGGAGATATTTCTCTTGTGCTAGGTGACTTCAATGCTAAAGTTGGTACTGACTCTGACCCTTGGGCAGGAGTTTTAGGTTACTTTAGCATTGGTAGTTCCAATGGCAATGGGGAACGTCTCCTACAGGTAAGTAAACTTAATGGTTTATGAATAACTAACCCATACTACAAACATCGGGACATTTATAAATATATATGGGTTGCACAGGAATATGATAGATTATATTTTAGTTAGCAGCAAATGTGTTAGTTCAATTTAGGAATATCATATCATACACGGGAGCCGAAATTGGGTCTGACCATTACCGAGTCAAAAGTATCTTTCAGTTGAAGTTTAAGAAATGTTGTGCTAAGATTAAGAAAATTAACTTCAACACTGAAGGTCTGAAAGATCCAGATATAGCCAAAGGATATCATGATAGGCTACTTAGTCATTATGACAATCGTGGTTTGCTAACTGCTGAAGTTCAGAAAGAATGAGATCAGTTTAAACAGGATTTTCTTGAAACCAACAGTAATGTTTTGGGTAAAAGGGAACAGAGGAAACAAAATTATTTGAGTGACAAGTCTATGGAACTTATTTCTGAAAGTAGGAAGTGCAGGATTAATATGAATCAACACCCTACTAGTCTTAACAGAAGGCATTACAATGAGCTTAATTTACGTGTAAAAGTTCAGTTAACCGCTGATAAGAATCTTTGGCTTGATAGCTTGGTGACAAAGCAGAGGAAGCAGTTAGAAAGCACAACAACAGGGGTTTGTACCAGATTGTTAATGTTTTATGTGGGAAGAAACAGACAGGTACATAAGGATTGAGGGATAAATATGGCAAGATGGTTGAAGGTGAGGATTCTGTGATGGCTAGGTGGGTTGAGCATTTCAGAGATGTTCTAAATAATGTGATTATTTCTACTCCCATTATTTGTAATGAAGACATATATATTACTGGCTTTTATGATGGCCCTATATCACATTCCGACGTTGCATTGGCTATCTCAAAATTAAAACTGCATAAATCCCCAGGGGTGGACGAAATCACCCCTGAAATACTTAGAGCTGAGAACATTTGTGTTGTCACATGACTGACTGAAATTTTGAACACTTTTTTTGATAAAGGTGTTGTTGTTCCTAAGGATTTTATTAGAGCCATCATTGTCCCAATTTTTAAGAAAGGTGATCACAGTTCTTGTGATGGATAGGGGAATTAGTTTACTTTCTGTTCCAGGTAAAGCTCTGTTGCAGGTTTGCAGATTATACTTTATAGAATTAAGAATTTGGTTGATGGACAACTGCGTGATGAACAATGTGGAATTAGAAGTGATAGGGGATGTACTGATCAAATACTTTCACTTAGGCAGATTTTTCAGAAATGTTTAGAGCTTCAGAAACCTGTGGTTGCTAGCTTTATAGGTTTCAAAAATGTTTTTGACTCTGTTGATCGACATAATTTCTGGTTGATTTTTAGATCATATTGAATACCTGATAAGTTATTTAGTGTAATGAGAGCTCCTATAATAACACTGAGTCGTGTGCGAGAGTTGGTACTCTTACAGCGATTGGTTTAGCATTGCTAGTGGAGTTAGACAAGGGTGCATTTTGTCTCCTATTCTCTTTAGTTTAGTTATTGATTATGTAATGCGAAATTATTTGCAAGGGAAAGATTTTGGCCTTAAATCATCTAGAGGTTTCAAAATTTCTGATTTAGATTATACAGATGATTTGGCCCTGTTGGCAACTGATGTTGATGAGATGAATTCGTTCATTGGGGCTGTTGATAAGACTGATAATAGAGTAGGTTTGGTGATAAACTGAGAAAAAACCAAAGTGATGAAAATTGGTGAGGCAGATGGTGCTTCAGTTGCATTGAATGGCTGTACTATTGGTCAAATGTCTCAGATTAATTATCTTGAGAGGTATATAACAGATACTGGTGATGTGCGGCATGAGATAAATATAATAATAAGGATTTGCCGCTGGAACTTTTAAGAATCTATGGAGAGTATGGAGAAATAGGCGTATACACCTAAAGACTAAAATTAGACTGTATAATAGTCTTTATAAGGTTAGTTATGGTAGCGAAACATGAGCCCTTTGTGAGCAGGTTAACAAGAAATTTGATGCCCTTGATTCTAGATGCCTACGCAGTATCTTGGACATTAGTTGGTTTGACTTTGTAACTAATGATGAGGTGAGAAGAAGGAGTCATCAACCTCCTTTGAGCAGCATAATGTGCAGAGAGAGACTGCGTTGGTTTGGCCTTATTTCCCGTATGCATAGCAGAAGTTTGGCAAAGAGGATTTTGAACAATGTACCTAAGGGTATCAGAAAAAGGGGGAGACCTGGGATGCGATGGGCAGACAATGTCAAACAGGACCTTGCTAGAATTGGCCTAGAGTGGCCAAATGCAACAGCTGTAGCTCAAAAGACACACGTCTGGAGAGGAAAATTACACAGTCTGGTTGGACCTCCTTAGCATGGCTGCATGAGGATTTTGTATGTATGTATGTATGTATGTACTCTTCCCCCACCTCTGTAAAAAAAGATTAACAATTTTAAAGTGCTGGCCTTATTTAAAATATGTTGTAATATTCAAAGGTTATCAAGGTATAGTAAGATCATGGTGAAATTAGTCCCAGAAATGGACAAGTAAGGGAAATACTTAAGCATATAATGATTTTTTTTTTAATTTTGATGCTGGGACTTATAGCCAATTTATATGCTTTCTGTCCCAATGAGCGAACAAAATATTCAGAGGGTTATTGGAAGCTGAAATATTTAACAAAACACTCTACTGTTAACATCGTTCTAAATAATCCTTGGAAAATGATGGTAAATAAAAGCTGTTACACAAACTTCGAAAATTGCATTGAATTTAATAAACAATTTGTTACAGCTTTTAAGGCAAATTCTCAGGCCCAGAAATACTGCTTTTAAAAGTTTAATTTTACAGAGTTATTTCAATATTGCACATTTTGCTCGAAAATGAATATTGGAAATATATTTTGTTAGGATTTTCAATTTATTTTCTATGAAATTTTACTACGAAAGACGTATTTCAAAATTTCGTAGTTTTGAATATAACTTTCCATTTACACAGCATGAAAATGTCTCAATATTTTAATAATTTAGGTAATTTTTTCATTGCCAGAGCAAACAATGAAGCAAGAGAAAAAATGGTTTAAATTTGAAAATGAATAATTTAGTTTTTTGATGTTACTGAATATGAAGTATAATAAATTGTGTACTATGTAAAACGATTTACTACATGAATATTTACAATATTGGTAACAAATCTGTGTTACTTATCATTAAATTTCACGCATCCATTTCTGTTGCATTATTTCCTTTCTTAATGATAGAGAAGGAAAAAAAATTGTTTATTTAAAAACAACGAACATAAGTGCTACTTGTGCCTAGGGGCACTAGTGTGGATTTCCACTTCACAAGCCCTGGGCACATGAAGCGATAGTAGCTTGTACCTAACTGGCAATAGCTACTACCGCTTCGTGTGCCCAGGTAAAGAGGTGAAGTCATTGCTGCCAGTCCCTTTGACAATGACACTGCTGGTTGGTTCAGTCGGTAGCTCGCCAGGCACATAATCGGCGTTCTTAGGTTTGAGTTTTAACTCTACCTAAGACGCCTTTGAGATTTATCTCCGCTAACCCTCACCCTGCCCTGGTGAAGAAGGGAACATCGAAAGGCTTGGAAAGGCAGCCGTCTGTTGGGTGGGACATTAAGCCATGTTGCTTTGTGCGGAGGGTCATACCGTGTGCACATTAAAGAACACATTGGATGGCCTTGACAGAAGCAATTATCTGTCTCTGAAAAAAAAAAGAAAAAAAGAAAATTTTATCACTTAAAATAATTATTAAAAAAACCTTAGGCAGCTTGCCACAGAGGTCTGACAGAAGTCTGTCAGTTTATACGCCATAGTAGAAAGTTTGTGAAGAAAGACAACACATGCATTGGCTCGAACTCAGGTTCCTTTGATCAGTAGCCAAGCGCATTAACCACTCTGCCATAGGTCTCCAAATAAACAAACTCTATTAATGCAATATTTTTGGGCAAAAATGTGAAAGTTTATAGGGGTTTTATCTTGGTCAAAACGGTAAAGAGTTTCTTCAGCGTTACTCTGTTGCATTGGAAGTTACGGCTGTATGGACAAATTTTCTCCTTCCTTTACTTCATGGGTTAAAATGATGTAACCTTAAAACACCTTTGTTCAACACAAAGTACTTCGTGACTATACACGAAACATGAACCCTTGTCAAATCACAACACGAAACTCATATTTTCTGCTTAAATTCCTTTAATATCATAATTTAAATCTTTAAAATTATGTAGCTTTTAAGAATATAAGAATATTGGAAGAAATATTCTCTGTGAACAAGCCTTTTCATTATTCAAACAAATCGAGAATAATGATAATGATTTATACTTATCAGTGGAGACCCAGTTCTGCTGATTCTCACAATGCAGAAACTTCAAAATGATGTTAAGAAATTGACTGTAAAATGTTTTGGCTGTAAGAAATTTTCTGTGGTAAAGCATGACAAAAAGCTAAGAAAAAACAGGTGAAAAATATATCATTTGTAAATAAGTATGATAATTGATTTGTTTTGGCTTTTTTCCCCTAGAAAAATTGGTGCATTAGTTGCTATATTCCATTAGATAGGGTTCGTTAATAACCACCCATGTTATGTCAATGCCACGCTAACTTCTAATTTCTATAACTTATGAAATAGGACTTTGTGAAAAAATGTAAAAGAACCCCTTCAAGCAGCTGCTTGCTGCAAAGGCAGGAGGCTATTAGTTTATATGCCATAGTAGAAGGTCTGTGAGGATGGCAGGACCTCAGCAGAAAACCAACACGAACCCAGGTCCCTTAGATCAGTAAACCAAACGCGCTAACCACTCGGCTATGGGACGAATGTTAATTTAAAGATCTGAATCAAATATATCTAGACCTCGATTATCAACAATATTCTTAATGTATTTAACAGAGGATAGAAGTTCAAACCTTTCCGAGCAGTAATCTGTTCTCAGAAATTTATCAAAATAAATAATAAATAAATTAAGGAATATTGAAGGAATTATTTGCACAGCCTTTTAAATTATATAATTACATAGGAAATGTTTTGAAATAATCGTCCTGTTTCAGTTAATTTCAAATGTTTAGCACTGCATTCCACTCATGGAATATTGCTGAAAAATCGATTTTTAAAATCTTTAGTTTTCTTTTATTCACATTTTCTCATGAAACATCACTTTAGAGGTTATAGAGCTTCGAAAATACCTTCCCTTTGAAATAACATGGGGATCGGGTAGTCATATTTCAATGATCACTCAGCGTATAGTTCTGGTAAATATTCCAGTTTTAATTTTCAAATATAATCCATGTTTTCTGAATACAGCGTATAAGAATAGCGAAAACTAAAAGGAAGAAAACGGTATCTAGATTGTCTATAAAACAAGCATTTTATTATGCCCAAATCTATAGCTGAGCCTTCTTTTCTGTTGCCTCTCTTTCCGGAACCACTCCCTCTACGATGATTCCCTAGTGCAGGGGTTCTTAACGTGGGGAACGAGGTAAAATTTTTGGGGTACGCCGTGAGAGCTCAAAGGTCGCTATATCTAGTAACAAAGTCGCTAAGTTGGCATTATTATACTCTGGGGCGTAGCTATGAGGGGGATGTATGAGGCCCAAAGTAACTCGGAGTTGGCAAAACTCGAAGCGACTTCGCAAAATCTAGGTGAGTTGTGAAAATTTGTAATCTTTTCTTTTTTATAAAATTAAGGGAAGTTGTCAAAATCGAGGTAACTTGGGAAATCTAGGGCAGTTTGGAAAATGGAGAGACTGCAAAATCTAGAGAAATTGGCAAAATTCGAAGCCATTTAGTAAAATACAGGTAAGTTGACAAAATCGTGACAACTTGGCAAAATTTTGGGGAGTTCTCAAAATTTGGAGTGACTTGGTAAAATCTTGGGGAGTTGACAAAATTCGGTGTTAATTGGCAAAATCGTGGGGAGTTGATTAAATTCAGGTGTGATATAAAATTTGGGATTTTTTTCTGTAAAATTGTGGCGGGTTGGAAAAATTTATCGATATTTAGATCTTTAATTTGATCTTGACTTGGCAAAACTAAGGGAGTTGGCAAAATCTAGGGGCAGTTGACAAAATTCGGAATGACTTGGCAAAATCGTGAAGAATTGCCAAAATTCGGAGTCACTTGGCAAAATCGTGAGGAGCTAGCAAATTTCAGGTGACTTGTAAAAATTGGAATTTTTTTCTGTCTGTTTTTTGGCAAAATCTAGGAGAGTTGGCAAAAATCTAGGGACAGTTGACAAAATTCGGAGTGACTTGACAAAATCGTGGAGAGTTGGCAAAATTCGGAGTGACTTGGCAAAAAAGATGTAAAAATTGCGATTATTTCTGTATAATTATGTCGAGTTGGCAAAATCTAAGGCAGATGGCAAAATTCGAATCTACTTGGTAAAATATAGGCGAGTTGTGATAATTAAAAATGGGTTTGTGAAATTAAGGAGAGTTGACAAAATCGAGAAAACGTGGCCAAATCTTGGGGAGTTTGAAAAATTTGAAGTGACTTGGCAAATTTAGGAGAGATGTAAAGATTGGGATTGGTTTTGTAAAATTAAGGAGAGTTGGCCAAATCAAGGGGAGTTGGGAAAATTCACACTGACTTGCTACAATTCAGACAAGATATAAATATTAGGATTATTTCCGTGAAATTATGGCTAGTTGGCAAAATTGGAAGTCAAACGGCAAAACGCAGGAGAGTTGTGAAAATTGCCTCAACCCCTCCCCCCCCCCGCCACCTCCACGGATCGAAAATCTAGGTACGAACCACACAAATACATTATTTTCTCAGTTGGCAAAATTTGATTTTCGAGTTGGAAAATTTCCGATTTCTCTTCCCCCCAACCACAGTCCTTCCCTACGCCCCTGATTATACTGTAACTTTTTTATACTCTGTCTCTCTATATAAGGGGTACGCCAGTTACATACACATTTCCAGGGGTTACGTGAAGCATAAAAGGTTGAGAACTACTGACCTAGTGACAACCCAGAAGAGACTTTTTCGGAGTCACTTGGCAAAATCGTGAGGAGCTAGCAAATTTCAGGTGACTTGTAAAAATTGGAATTTTTATCGTGGAGTACGCCTTCTACCTGTCTCTTAATATTTCTCAATCTCAAACTCTCGACAAAATGTTGGTCCAACAAATTTCAGTTTCGAACGAATTTGGGTTGAATAAATTTCCACCGAACAAATTTCAGTTTCGAACGAATTTTGGTTGAATAAATTTCCGCCGAACAAATTTCCGTTTCGAACAAATTTCCGTCGAACAAATTACACCAAAACCTATTGACTATTTTTTTGGGTTTATCTGCATAACACGACTGGTGTCATCACAAGTTACTAAATATTTCTAGACTCTTCTGATCACTGTATATCATCTTTTCTGAAACTTCTTTTGGTGGCCTATAGCTGCAAACTGATGAGAGTACATTAAAAAATGTTATTAATAAAACGTAATTCATACCAGTAGTACTAATCAGTTTATGGCCATAGGCCAGCAAAAAAGGGTTCTCACAAAAAAAGTGATGACACGCAGTCGTGTTATGGAGAAGAATTAAACACAACCGACAGGGTTACACCCTCCCCCTTCAATAATTCCCGAGTGACAAACAGAAGAGAATACCTTGTCCAGGATACCTTCAATATTTTTCACTCAGTTCTCAAACTTTCGACAAAATATTCATCGAAGAATTTTCCATTTCGAACAAATTTTATAAATACCTTGTATATATGAAAACAACAGCAAAATCTGCCTTTGTGTAGCAGAAAATATTCCTGTTAATTAATACTCGTCGTGCCTGAAGCAAGAAATCAGACAATAGCTTTCTACGATAAAGCGAATACTCAGTGAAACGGGCCCGAGATTAAATATTTAGCAGTGCTTATCTTACCAGTAGTTTGTGTATGATAACGTCTCTCCCATCTCTTTATAACCGATGAAGCGCCTTCTAGATGAATCTTTTTTCGCCAGTTCAATCAAGAGGAGAAAAATTGCTTGGCCTTATATGTCCTAAGAACTAATCTCCTTGTCAGGTACCAGCATGGTTTCATAAAGAACCACATTATAACAACATATGAAAAACATTGTATAAAATGAAAAAAAAATTGATGTGCACGAGTTGAATAACAGACTTCTTATTCCTTGAGATAAAGCTTACTTAAGTACCTCGGGATGCGAACAGTGTTCTCATTGAGATACGCATACATTGATTGACTGTGCCCCCAGAAAATAAAGAAGTTGCTTTACAGAAAGTGAGTTTGTGAATAAGCACATATTTAAAATAATCTTATGTGGATGGGGGAAGGGATAGGCTCAGTCGTTATCCATCCAGGCTTATAATCTGCAGTCATAAAGATTTGAGCCCCAACTATGCGTGGGGCAGGGGTGGCTCAGTCGGTAGCGCGCCAGGCTCGTAATCTGTAGTTTCCAGGTTCGAGTCCCAGCTGGGTCAGCGTTGAGATTTATCTCCGCAAAATTCCCCGCCCTGCCCACGGTCAGTAGGGGACACCAATGGGCTTGGAAAGGCCGCCGTCCGTCGGATGGGACGTTAAGCCGTGGTCCCGTGTGTGGGAGAGCCATACCTTGTGCACGTTAAAGAACACGCTGGATGGCCTTGACGGGAGGCTACCATCTGTCTCCCAACAGCTGTTCCAGTGGGTCTCCTCCCCCAACCTTCTCTGAGCCTTCGGGGTCCATGTGACCTGGCCATTTAGCCCACGGTGTGCAAAAAAGTGCCGGTCAGAGGTAAAACAACCCAACTATGCCAGGCATTGAGATTTATCTCCGTTAAACCCCACCCTGCCCTCGGTGAGAAAGGGACACCGATAGACTTCGAAAAACAGCCGTCCATCTGATTGTACCTTAAGCTGCATGTACAGGAGAGACATACTCTGTACACGTTAAAGAACATGGTCTTGACGTAAGACTACCATCTGTCTTCTAAAAGTTCTCCAGTGGGTTTGCTCACCCAATCTCTTAGCCCTTGGGGGTCATTGTGACCTGGCAATTTATTCCACTGTGGGCAAAAAGTGCCGCTCAGAGGTAAAACAACCTAACCTATAGGATGAGATATTCATTACTAAATTATCGACTGTAAATCAATACGATTTTTTACTACTAGTTTTATTCTTTTCATTCCCGATTTTTTACTTTCATACATTAGTTTTGACTAATAATTCTTACAATGGTGTTTCATGTTTAAGAAACTGTTATGTATGCTGATGTCATGCATACTTGTAAAAATAATTATTTGTTGAAAAAAAAGATCTGTGATCTATACGGAATAAGCAATAAAATGGAAATGAGGTATTCTACACTTACAAACAGAGCAAATTAAACAGAAATGGTGCACAATATTAGAGTTCATTTTAGATGAGGTAGCTGTTTTATTTTTTCGTCATGTTACGTTTAACAGCTGTTCAGCAGAATACCTAGGCTCTAGTTAGAGCCTCTCGAATCTTTTGAAGCCTAGTGCCTCACGATTCTTTTTGAGCCTAGGACTCTCGAATCGTTTTCAGCCTAAGACCTATAGAAACTTTTTAAGCCTAGAACCTCTTGGATCTTTGGGGTCTGTTGCCTGTTGAATCTTTTTGAGCCTAGCGCCTGTCGAATGTTTTGAACCTATGTCCTATAGAATATTTATAGCATAGGGCCTCTCGAATCCTTCTGAACCTAGGGCTTCTCGAATCTTTTTGAACCTAGGGTCTCTCAAATCTTTTTCAGCCGAGTGACACTCCAATCTTTTTTAACCTACGGCCTTCAAATCCTTTTGAACCTATGTCCTCTCGAATCTTTTTGAGCCTAAGGTCTCTCGAAATTTTTTAACCTAGCGCCTGTAGAATATTTTGAACCTATGACCTCTCGATCTTTTTAAATCCAGAGCTACTCGAATCCTTCAGAACCTAGGGCCTCTCGGATCTTTCTAAGCCTGGGGTAATCGAATTCTTTTAACCTAGCGCCTCTAGAATGTTTTGAACGTATGTCCTCTCGAATCTTTTTAAACCTCGGGCTTCTGGAATCCTTTTGAACCTATGGTCTCTCGAATCTTTTTGAGCCTAATGCCACTCAAATCTTTTTGGACCAAGTACCTTCAAGTCCTTTTGACCTATGGCCTCTCAAATCTTTTGAGCCTTGGGTCTCTCGATTTTTTAACTAGCGCCTCTAGAATCCTTTGAACCAAGGGCCTCTCGAATATTTCGAGTCTAGTGCCACTCGAATCTTTTTGAGACTGGACCTCTCGAATCATTTTGAGCCTAGGACATCTCTAATATTTTTGAGCCAACGGCCTCTCGAATCTTTTTGATCCTAGGGTATCTGGAATCTTTTGAGCCTAAGGTCTCTAGAATCTTTTTGAGTCTAAGGCCTCTCGGATCCCTTTGAGGCTAGGGTTTCTAGAATCTTTTTCAGCCTAGTTCCTCTAGAATCTTTTTCAGTCTATTTCCTCTCGAATCTTTATGAGTCTAGGTCCTCTCAAAATGTTTTTATCCTGGAATTTCTCGAATCTTTTGCTTGTTTGGTTGTTTTTGAGCTGAGGGCCTCTTGAATCCTTTTGATTTTAGGGCTTCTAATTTTTTTTTAAGTATAGGGTTTCTCAAATCCTTTTGAGACTAGGCCTCTCGAATATTCTTGCGTCTAAGGTCTCTCGAATCTTTTTTGATCCTAGGGCCTTTTGAATCTCTTTGAGCTTGTAGCTCTCGAATCTTTTTTGAGCCCGGGGATTTCATTTATAGTGAATGAAGTTTCCACGTATTTGGGGAAAATCTGCTTTCACTTAGTTAGGAGCAGAAAGCGAATTTCAATTACGTAATCATTTGAAACTGCATTAATTTTTACTTATTAACGAATGAGTTTTTCAGTTAGCTGTTATAGGTCAGCCATTACACTATTTCCAGAAAAAGTGTTTAATTTTTTTTTTCGTTACTTTTTAGAGTAATTCGAGCAATTGAACTTTCAGCGGAAAACATAAGTTTCCCATTTTTGATTCTATTTTACAGTAACTAATCACGACTACATTTAAATATTTTATCCTCAGATTTCAACTTTGTTAGTACATTTTACCCAAATGAAAGAAATATATAAATATCTGATGTTAATTTCTGAGCGGCATATTTTTGTTGCACACGACGGACAAAATGGTCAGGTAACCTCTCATGAAACCACCCAGCATATTCTTCAAAGTGCACTAGAAGTTATCGAAGAAATGTTAATAATTCATTTTTACATTACACTATGTGTTCTTGAGGTTAATATTTTAGGCAATGCACGGAATCAAACAGCTTCCCTCCGAATTTTCTTTCTCATCCACATGAGCTAAGCGATAGGTGGGTTGTTTCACATCTGAGTGGAATTTTTTTCCACACAATGAGCTAAGTGGCCAGGTCAAAATGACTTCAAGGGCTCAGAGAAGGTTGGGGAAAGGGATCCGCTGGACAGCTGTTAGGAGACAGATTGTAGCCTCCGTCAAGTCCATCCAGCGTGTTATTTGATGTGTATTGGTGTGGTTCTGCTGCACATGGAGCCACCACATTTAATGTGCCATCTGACCAACGACGTCGTTTCCTATCCCAACGGTTCTCATTTCTCACGAGAGCAGAACGGACATTATCGGAGAAACTTTTCAAATCAAGCACAGTTGGGACTGGAACCTGGGCACTACAGATGCGAATTTATCTAGCTACTGACTGAGCCAATCTCCGTCCCTCAAAGAAACTGACACATTCGACAATACCAGAGTAAATAAAATGTGCCAAAAAGAACATGTCTAAAATTTATAACTTTTATATATTAAACTATGATAAAAAAAGTAACATTAAAATACAAAAATCCCATTTGGAAGTCTCTATATGCTTTTAAATTAAATTTATATTCCAAATGCCAGCAGAATTTGCTAAAGCTGCATCAATTAACAGGCTAGTCATTTAGCATATTGTAACATAAAATGCCGCTCAGAAGCAAAATAACCCAATTCAGCTGTGGGTCGTTAAATATGAAATCTTCCTTTCGACGCAGACTAACACATCTGCCCTTGTAGTGAATACAGTTTTCACATGTCTGAGAAAGAAATGCTTTTTACTTATCTTCCTATTGGTTTTCGCTCATTTGTCGGTTTATCGGTTTGTGGATTTGTCAAAACAGTTGTCGCATCATATCTTTCGAATGCAACGGAGACAAACTTAATGACTTATGTGTCAAATGAAAGTTTATGATGCGGGAAGTGTCATAGGCTGTAAAAATTGCCCCCATGCTTTCTTCCCCCTAAAAAAGGGGAAATATGTAAAGGTTTCCGTTAAAACTCCAGAAAGGGAGGGCCGATTGCAACAAGTTATGCATCAAAAGTCACTAATACATTCACATAATAGTCATCATTTACATTATTCCAAATATGAAAAAGAAGTAATTCTATTCTGGAGACTGTTGATTTCAATGATAAAAATATAATACAAACTAAAAAAATCTAAGCTTTTCTTCTCTACTTAATGTAATTGAACAGGAAAAACTTTAGTTCAAAATTCGTAATATATTTAATGATTTTTGATAACGATGTAGAAAGTAAAAGTATTCCTATAAATCCCAAACGTTAAGATAAAAAAGATCACTTTTGAAATAATAAATGAAATAAAAAAGAGATAAATTGTGGATATTGCATAAAAATACAAAAACAAAATATCCACAAAGACAATTATGTAAATATGGGAATAAAATATGGATTCGAAATTCCAAAAAGCAATATTATCAGAAATTATTTACAGATGCAAAATGCAACATGAAAGTAACATCGAAACATGGAAACGATATCCTGGGTAATAAAACAAAACGAAATGATGGAACAAAAAATTTAAAACACATAGATAAAACTTTAAGTTCACTACAAATTACGAACAAATTAAACAATAATATTGTAAATTATATCAATGAATTAATGGAATACAACTTTTTCATTATGAAGAACAAAAATATTATCGTGCAAAACACAAAGTTTTTACCTTCCTAATATCACTGATGATGAAATCAGAATAATTAATGGTTTCGAAGACCGTAAATCCCCAAGAAAATACAGAATAAAAGTGCAACATTTAAAATACTCAAAATTGTTATTATATCTTGTGATCTCTAAATTATTAAACTTAATATTTGATTCTCCTATATGCCATTAAAAGAAAAAAATTTCAGTTATTAGACCCATTTGCAAATCTGGTCAAAGAAAATCCTATAAAAATTATAGATCTGTTGCTATTTTGCCCGTTATTGAATTATTTTCCCCGTTATCGATTTGAACGATACGCAGGCAAATTAATGAAATTTATTTCAGTAAATACAATATTTTTTCGAGGCAATATGGAATTCAGATTAATAACAGCATAAAACTTTAGTAGAAGACTTTTCTGACAAATATATTTTAATCTGAGTGAGGGCAGAAAAGCTTTCGACGTACAATGTCGACTACAATGTTTTATTCAAAAATTGTATAATATTGGAATGACAGAAAGGATTTATAATTGGTTCAAAAATTACATATCCAATAGATATTCTTTACGTAAAGTAAATAGCATTGACAGTCTTACGGAAAATCATATTTGGAGTACCCCAAGGTTCAATGCTTGGGCCTATCCTATTTTTAATATATACTGACATAACAAACATTGGAACAAAAAGAAGTAGATATCTATGTGCTTGTGATGTACTTCTTGTAAATAGTAACTTAATTACAAAATAATTTTAAAAGAAATACAAATTGATTTCAACAGTATTTATTGATGGCTCAATTGGAACACATTAATACTGAACGCTAATAAAATAAAATTAATGTACATTCGCTCTGCAAAAAATAATAATCGAATTCTACCTGAAATCAAAGCCAAAACGTTATGGTGTATGAATCAAACACTCTCTGAAATACTCTGGATGTTGCGTGTTTCTCTTAAAATCGTCAAGTAATATAACCATTTAGGCCTTATAACCTTGGACAACACACAAAAAAGCTTTGAAATGAAAATAGCCAATCTTTACTAATTTCGAGGTGCAGAACACGAAAATGACAATAAAATTTATCGATTGGCTGTTGTTGAGGAGAGACAGAGATGGTCATGTATAAACGACTCAGTTCGCATTGAGTACATAAGTAACCATTTTGCAACACTTTATTTGAAACTCCAGATTACAACATATTGCGTTGTATTGCATAAGCCCGCCATACACACAACTCCTGGAGGTATTACATCATTGTCTGATGCAATGTAGTTGAGTCTTGACTTCCCTGCTTTACAATCGCGGACAAAAGATGATGCAATTGTTAGTTGTAATCGAAGTCTCGTAGGGAGAGCAAGCCTTTTGAGCAACTCCCATTTACCCCTGAGCCATAAGTACAACACAAGTGATCCTTGCAGTTTTAATACAGCAGTAGTGATTCCTCATAACTGTGTTAAGAGTGCAGATACATTTTGTTACATTTGCGGGGAAAAGATGTTTGCAAGCCAGAAAAGGGCCATCACTACAATAGTGAAAACGGCATATGAGTTGTATTTTGGATGCAAGATCGTGGACCAGGACGAGGTCTGGGCATCACACATATGCTGCAGTACGTGTGCAAGAAATCTTCCAAATAGGCTGAAAGGCGAAAAAGTGGTGATATCGTTTGCTGTTCCTATGGTTTAGAGAGAGCAAAGCAATCACGCAAATGACTGCTACTTCTGCGTGATTCCACCTGTTTCTGGAGGCATCACAAGGAAAAGAAGTGGACAATCTGCTCTCTGACGATTTCTGCATGGCGAAGGCCTTCCCGTTTCCGAACCACAAAAATAATTTTCAATCGATTCACACGATGAGGAGGGAGGCGAATCAACGTCGGGTTCTCCACAGCCTACAGTGTGTAATGATGATACATACATCTGCCATGGTGCGTCATCTGCGCCACACACTGGTTTGAATATGATCACTGGTTTGGATTGTTCACGATCTGGAGCTGCCCAAGGCCAAAACAGAGTTACTTGGATCAAGACTTAAACAATGGAATCTTTTCAAGGAAAATATCCGAGTGACTTCGTTTCCAACTCGTCATGAGCAGTTTGCACCTTACTTCAGGAAGGAAGATGGCCTTGTGTTCTGCTTCCATGTAAATGGCCTGATGAATGCCCTCGGAATAAAACATGACCCTCAAGAATGGCGACTATTCATAGACCCCTCGAAATTAAGTTTCAAGGTGGTGTTGCTGCTTAATGGAATGCTTAATTCCATCCATTCTGGTCGAACAGGCCATCTACATGAAAGAAACCTACGACAACCTGAAACAGCTGTTGAACTGTCTTTAATACAGCATGTATGGCTGGCATCTCTGTTCTGACCTGAAGGTAGTGACTCTGTCGATTAGTCTGCTGCTGGGATATACGAAGTACTGCTGTTTCTTATGTAAATGGGACAGCCGAGCAAAGACTTTGAACTACGTGAAGAGAAACTGGCCTCAGAGCAAATCTCTGAAAGTCAGAGAGAAGAATGCAGAACATCCAGCATTCTCAGAAAGGCACAAAATCCTGCTACCATCCCTACCCATCAAACTCGGAGTGATGACAAACTTCGTAAAAAGTCAGGGACCGGACTGCATCAGCTTTCAATTACTTCGCTGACAAATTCCCTTGACTCAGTGAAGCGAAAATTAAAGACGGAATTTTTGTGGGTTCTCATATCTGCGAGCTGTTCAGAGACCAGATGTTCGACAACCTGCTTCAGGGTGATGAGAAAAAGGCTTGGGACGTGTTTCGTCTGGTGTCAACTAAATTCCTCGGGAAAGTCAGGGCAGACAACTACAGGAAACTGGTTAAAGGCATGTTGTCTCTATATCATAAACTTCGCTGCAATATGTCCTTAAAGATCCACTTTCTCCGTTCCCACTTAGATTTCTTCCCCGACAACTGTGGCATGGTTAGTGATCAGCACGGTGAACGTTTTCACCAGGACATTCCAACGATGGAGAAACGATACCAGAGAAACTGGGCCACTTCAATATTGGCTGACAACTGTTGGACGTTCGCCAGAAATGATCCTGAACAGCTGTACAAGCGACGGGCAAAACGACGTCGGAAGTAGAAGCGGGGTTTTACCGATACATGTCATATGTACTTATTACCATATTATATAAGAGACTATTGCGTATTTCTCAGAAATCGTAGCCAATTTTGCATTTTCAATATTATATTATATTATATTTCAATATTATATTCCTGTAGAGCGAATTTGATATATTTGTCTTGTTGTCTGGTTATAATTAATATTATTTGTACTTTATATTAATATTATTTATATTATTTGTACTTTATATTAATTAATATTATTTGTATTTATTTATTTATTTATTTATTATTTGTTATTATTTAATATTATTTGTACTTTATATAGTTATATTAATTGTACTTTTTATGTATTATTTATTATGGTCGCTTTGTCTGGTATATATTTTTACCACGTCACTTCTCCATCCAGTACAGTTATTAATCGGCAATTTTCTTCCGTATCTGTTATGAACCGGTCTCTTTCAGGTATTCATTAGGAACAAGTCGCTCTCAGTCACGTATTCTTTATGAACAAGTCGCTCTCAGTCACGTATTCTTTGTGAACAGGTCGCTTTCTGTCTAAAATCTGCAATTACACAAGCAAACCATTCTGAGTATATTATTCCTAAAAGTCATTTTGGATCAAAGAAATATGAATATTTGTATTTTGAGTGATTCCCAGTAAGAGTGTCTGAGCCGAAATAAAATAAGTCATGGACATTAAAAAAATGCATGAGAATGTATTATCCTAAACAAAACATCATGTGTCTATTGGAAAGCAGTTTCATTTTTCTGCTTTAATTTGAATGTCTTTCTCATTCATTATTGCAGACATGATTAAAGCTAACATAATTATATCTTTAAACATAGGGAAAATCATTTATTTAGTAGTCAGATAGTTTATGATAAAATAGTAATTCAAAGTTTCTAGGTTCACACTCTAGGGTTCTGATTCTATCCTTTATATTGGATTTTATTCTGGTTAACATCGAAATCTTCCCTGGAGGTGACAGATTAAAGTTACCGGTATTTGAGTTTTTCCCAAAAGCTCTTTAATTGCCACTTACGAGAGTAATCTTGAGGAAGTAAAGGTATTCTCGCCAAAACTGCCAACAAACATAAATGAAAAATAATAGAATTTTCGCTCAACATTTTAATTTCTATCTTTATGATGGAATTTAAAATGGTTAAAATTTTAAGGCTAAGCCTTAAAATCGCTATACCTAGAGAAAAACATGCATTATCAATAAGATTAGAATGGACATGATATTTAATAAATAATTTATCTCTCAGTTTTTCCATTTTAATAATTTACAAATCATGAATAATCAGAAATAATCTTATTTCTTGTTAAATATTGGGGATAGATTGGTTTATCTCTGGTGCAGTACTTTTTTATGCATAATTGGCTAAACAGAGCCTAATCTCGATAATTATTTAAACAGGAGTTCTGCTTTCAAGAGTCCTGCAATTTTTCTTTTCTCCATTATTCTAATTTACTGCATTTTTCAATGCAGTAAATTAGAGTAATGAATTTATATAATAACATCCCAATAATCTTGTAAAGTGTACGATAAAACAACATTTACAAGCATTCTAGTACTCTGTTGAAATATATCTTATAGTTACCTAAAATTAATATATTTTAGAATATACTTATATATGAGCATATATAAATGGACATTAAATAAATACATGCATTACATATGTGTATGTTTTTAAAAATTAATAAATGTGCATATGCATTATTGTACCATTAGTATTTGAACGAAAATGTTGCTTCCTATAAAAAAAAAATACCCCCTCAAGCAGCTGCTTGCCACAGAGGTCTGACAGGAGCCTATCAGTTTATATGCCACAGTAGAAGATCTGAGAGGATGGCAGGACTTCCTATAACAACAAAATATTTTTGTTCTTTACAGCAACGCATTTCATCTACGCCACAAATGTTTCTTTGTTCTGCTCACGTGCCGTTTATTCTTAGCGTCACGGATAGTGAATTTTATTTCATATTGTGTGCTTGCTGGCTATCAATCATGAAGGAAAATAGTTCTTAAAGTGTGGCAAAGTGTTTTCTAGAAAAAAGTCTTAGTGGTAAAGTATTATTTTAAAATAGTGCTAGTGGCAAATTATTCTTTTAAAAATATTAATGCATTTCATCGTCTTAGCACCAGTGCAAAAAAATAAAGCATACGACATTTAGAAAGTACTAAAATAAGAAAATCTTACATTCAGCTGTGTGCAGTTCAATCCGTTAAAGCCGCTGCTGGGACGAATAAAAGGTAAGGCTAAACTGAAACACAAATATTATATAAAAAAAAATAAAATAAATACCCCCTCAAGCAGCTGCTTGCCACAGAGGTCTGACAGGAGCCTGTCAGTTTATATGCCAAAGTAGAAGGTCTGAGAGGATGGCAGGACCTCAGCAGAAAAACGACACACACATCCATGCCTTACCCGGGGCTTGAACCCAGTTGCCTTGGATCAGTAGCCAAGCGCGCTAACCACTCGGCCATGGGATGGCTCACAAATATTAGGCTAATTTATTTTCTGATTATGTTTCTTGCGTGATATTTGTATTGTTCATTTTTTTAGGTATCAAAGACAGAAGAAATATTCAAAAGTATGTACTACTTTACCACAGTTGAGAGGTGGGTTAGTAAATGTAGGGTGAACTAAACGGCTGTTTTCTCAAAGTCATTTCCGAACTAAAGGGTGTTATTCAGATATGAACCGGGGGTAACATGGGGAACCCCCGAAAATTCGGTCACGTTAATACTAAATATCAAATTTGTTTACTACTTGATTTTAAATCCAAAACAATTGTCTTTTATAATTATTTCAGCACCAAATATATATACGGCAATAAAAATAGATTTAAAAAACAACCATAAAAATTTATTTAATGTAAAATATCGTTTTAACCTTTTCTGTTCCGTGGAATATCTTAGTAATTGGAAACCCTATTCAAGTCTTATTCTCAGCTCTCCTAAAGTGAAACTGAACTAAATACTTGGTATCTCCCAAAACTAAATTGGCGAACTCACCCGAAATCAAATTATCGTTCTCAGCTCTCACCCAGAAACTAAATCCTGGGTGCCTAGTATTAATTTGCACTTTTGTGACTCAGCGTATGTCCAATCAGTATTCTACTTCTTGCCATACACCCTATAGCATATCTCTTGTTACTTGCTCATTTGTGCTTCTTATTCTGGCTTTCAAATGATTCAGGTCTGTAATTTTGTCCATGTAACCCTAATTCTCTACAAAGCCCCACAAGAAAAAAAATCAAGTGGAGCCAAATCAGGGCTCCTTGGCTACCACAGAATTGAACGACTCCTGCCAATCAATCTATCAGAAAATGTTTAAGGCAAGTAGTGTAATACCGATTGAACATATGCAGAATCACGAACGTTGCACATGTGGAAGTTCACTAATTATGTTTAAAACTATTTAAGGTGCGATTTAAATTAAAATAATATTTTCTTGGTATGTACATAATTTTGTATCAAACTGATTCTCGAAAACCCCCATTATTTTTCGGTACCCTCTATATGAATTTGGGTGAAATAAAGGTTTTCAACTCAGTTTGCATTTGTGAATCATAAACCTACATTTGCAATGAGTCAGGAACGAATCCCCCTTTTTCCTACCACATATCCTTCGTTAAGTATGTTTTGCTGCAACGTTTCGTATGTTTTCCTACAATGGATACATTGTTAATAAACATCATCATCATCATCATCATCATCATCCTCAAGCAGCCATGGGCTACGGAGGTCCAACCAGACCGTGCAATTTAGTTCTCCAAGCAAGTCTATCCTGAGCTACATCTACTGTATCTGGCCACTGCACACCAATTCTAACAAGGTCCTGTTTGACATTGTCTGCCCACCGCATCCTAGGTCTCCCCTTCTTTCTGAGGCCTTTAGGCACACTGTTCATAACCCTATTCGCCAATCTATAATTATTCATACGGGCCACATGGCCAAACCAACGGAGTCTCTCTCTGCACAATATGCTGCTTAAAGGAGGTTGCAAACTCCTTTGCCTAACCTCATCATTAGTTACAAAGTTGAACCACCTAATGCCCAAGATACTGCGTAAGCATCTGGAATCAAAAGCATCTAGTTTCTTGTTATCTTGTTTACAAAGTGTCCAAGTTTCACTACCATAACTAACCCTAGAAAGAGCCAAACTATTATACAATCTAATTTTAGTCTTTAGGTGTATACGCCTATTTCTCCACACTCTCCATAGATTCTTAAAAGTCCCGGCAGCAATCCCTATTCGTCTGTTAATCTCATGCCGCACATCACCGTTATCTGTTACATAGCTCCCAAGATAATTAAACTGTGACACCTGCTCAAGACTGCAACCATTCAGATCAACTGAATCACAGCCTGCCTGACCAATTTTCATCACTTTAGTTTTCTCTCTGTTTATAACCAAACCTACTCTACTACCAGTCTCATCAACAGCTCGAATGAAAGAGTTCATCTCATCAACATCATTTGCCAAAAGGGCTAAATCATCAGCATAATCTAAATCAGAAATTTTCGTATCTCCAGCCCATTTAAGGCCAAAAACTTTCCCTTGAAGTGAATTTCGCATAACATAATCAATAACCAAGCTAAAGAGAAAAGGAGACAAAATGCACCCTTGTCGAACACCAGAAGTAATGCTAAACCAATTGCTACAAGCCTTACCAACTCTCACACACGACTCAGTGTTATTATAGAGAGCTTTCATTACGTTAACTAAATTGTCTGGTATACCATATGATTTCACAATCAACTACAAATTATGACGATCAACAGAGTCGAAAGCCTTTTTGAAATCAACAAAACTAGCAACCAAAGACTTCTGAAACTCTAAACATTTCTCAAGAATCTGCCTAAGTGAAAATATCTGATCCACACATCCCCTACCACTTCTGAATCCACATTGCTCATCACGCAATTGACTGTCAACCAGATTTTTAATTCTATTAAGCACAATCATGGAAAGAACTTTACCTGGAACAGAGAGTAGGCTGATACCCCTATAGTTATCACAAGAACTGCGATCACCTTTTTTGAAAATAGGGATAACAATAGCTCTGGTAAAATCCTTAGGAACCATGCCTTTATCATAAAAGATATTCAGAATTTCAGTCATCCAAGTGGTAACCGAAACATTCCCAGTTCTAAGCATTTCGGTAGTAATTTCATCTACCCCTGGGGATTTATGTAGTTTAAGTTTAGAAACAGCCAAAATAACTTCAGATTGTGTTATAGGGCCAACATTAAAGCCACCAATGCATCTATCATCATTGCAAACAATGGGAGTAGAACTAACTACGTTGTTTAGAACATCACTGAAATGCTCAGCCCACCTAGCCATGACAGAATCCTCACCTTCTATAGCCTTACCTTGTTTATCCTTCAATCCCTGTATACCTGTCCGTTTTCTACCACACAAAATATTAACTATCTGGTACAGCTCTCTGCTGTTGAGCTGTCTAACTGCTTCCTCGGCTTTGTCAGCCAAACCATCAAGCCAAAGATTCTTATCAGCAGCTAACTGTTCTTTTACACGTTTATTAAGTTCTCTGTAATGCTTTCTATTGGGACTAGTAGGGTATTGATTAAGGACATTCCTGCAGTTCTTTCTTTCCGAAATAAGCTCAAGTGCCTTATCATTCAGAAAATTCTGTCTCTTCTGCTCCTTTTTTCCTAAAAGAGTACTGTTAGTGTCCAAAAAAGTCTGTTTAAAATGATCCCATTCTTCCTCAACTTCAGTAGTAAGCAAACCATGACTGTCATAATGACTAAGTAACCTATCATGGTAAGCTTTGGCTATAACTGGATCTTTCAGAGCTTCAGTATTAAAAGTAAATTTTTTAACCCTAGCAGAACACTTTTTAAGTTTAAGTTGCAACACACTTTTAACAAGGTAATGGTCAGATCCAATTTCAGCTCCCCTATATGCCCTGGTATTCCAAACAGAACTAGCCCATTTGCTGTTAATTAATATGTAATCAATCATATTCTTATGCAGCCCATCAGGTGAAACCCATGTGTACTTATGTATGTCGCGGTGTTTGTAATATGTGTTAGTTATTCTGAATCCATTGAGTTTACTTACCTGTAGGAGACGTTGCCCATTGCCATTGCAGCTACCAATACCAAAAGGGCCTATCACCCCTCCCCAAATATCAGAGTCAGTACCAACTTTGGCATAGAAGTTACCTAGAACAAGGGTAATATCTCCTTTCTTGACAGAATTCAAAATATCCTGAAGTTGTCCGTAAAACCTATCCTTCTCATCCTCATCAGCATCCTCAGTGGGGGCATAACAGCAGATAACATTCAAGTCTTTAACACTTGTCTAAAATTTTGCTGTAAGAAACCTTTCATTAATGTCTGCTGAGAAGCAGACCCACGCCTTGGTGATGCTTATTGTCGTCCCTCCCTGAAAAGAGAAATTTAAGATTATTTTTAAGAATCTGACCTTTATCTGTCCATCTGGTCTCTTGCAAGCCGAGAATATCTAAATTATAATGGTGGAATTCTTGTGTGAGGACATCAAGAGAAAAAGCTATGTGCAGAGTCCTCACATTCCAACTACCTATGGAGAGAAAATGGTTAGTGGGACGTTTAAAGAAACTATGTTTATTGAGAGAGGGAATGCCGACAATATCAAACAGCCCCCTAATCGCAGACATGGGGCAAAGACCCGTTCCCCCACCACTAAAGGCTGAAGCCATCTACACTGGAAGACTTCCTCCAATGTAGAATTTGACGATGCCAATAGAAGCAAAGAGTTCAGGTGCCTGCGATGACTTCTGCTCAGGACTTGGGGCTGTCAACCCACAAACAAACAGAAAACACAGCGGAAGATTTTCCCTCCACAGAAGCCCACCAGTGCATCAAAATCAGGATCCATAATCAAGCTCAGAGCCATATATCTGTCCAGTCCAGTGGGTTTATATGGTTAGCACCAGGATCCTGTGTGGTTGACCACTCCTCAGAATGGTAGAAAAAAAAAAGAAAAGTAGCCATAGTTGTCCAGATCAGTAGGCCACACTAATCTGGCAGCCCTCCCCTTCCGTTCACTTCCACAAGAGAGTATCTCTTTTGAAAGTTATAACGGTCCGCACCACGAGAAGGCGGGGTCGGACATTAGGTGCTAGGCCTGGCCGGTTCTATGCATCATCACAGGGGATTGGTGCATAGCTCTCCTTCCAGTGACTACCTAGCTACCATTTACAGACCGTTAATAAACAGCTTTACTAATTTTCTGAAAATTTTGAAAAAAATACATATTACAATAGTTTTCAACCGGTTTGTCGCGTCCAAGGCTAAGGTCTATTTCGAAAATTCAACAAAACGAATAAATACTACATAATGGTTTGTACTTTCAGTACATTTTACTTTTTTTATTATGATATTGGTTTTTGTCAAATGCTGCTAGCATATAAAGATCGACCCCGCTTCTCGTGCTGCAGACAGTTAGTACCTTTCAAAAGAGATATTCTCCCGTGGAAGGGAACGGGAGTGCTGCCAGATTAGTGTGGCATTCTGATCTCGATTACTATGGCTACATTTCTTTTTTTATAGCCTGCTGAGGAGTGGTCAATCACACAGAGTCCTGGTTCTTATCATACACACCAACAGGAATGGAATAATGGCTCTGAGCTTGATAATAGATCCTGATTTGCTGCACTGGCGGGCTTCTGTGGAGCGAACAATCTTCCGATGTGTTTTCTGTTTGTGGATTGACAGCCCCAAGATTCATATCTATAATTTTAGATTAGATTCACAGTATATATATAATCAGCATTTTATATCGCATTTTGTCTCCCTTTCTCTTTAGTTTGGTTATTGATTATGTCATACGAAATTCACTGCAAGGGAAAAATGTTGGGCGTAAATGGTCTAGAGCAAGAGTTCTCAACGTAGAGTACGCGGTAAAATTTTATGGGGTACGCCGTGAGAGCTCAAAAGTCGCTAGATCTAGTAACAAAGTCGCTAAGTTGGCAGCACTGCTGTGCAAAAATATTATTTTTTGTGTTTATCGATATGTGTAATTTATGTATACTGAATAAAATAATATATATATATATGTTTTATTTTATTCCCATTGTTATACTATGACTATAGTGTTATCTATCTATACAAGGGGTATGCCAGTTACATACACATTTCCAGGGGATACGTGAAGCATAAAAGTTTGAGAACCACTGGTCTAGAGATCTGAAAATTTCTGATTTAGATTATGCTGATGATAATAGAGTAGGCTTGGTGAGAAACAGAGAAAAAACTAAAATGATGAATATTGATCAGGCACGTTGTAGTTCAGTTAATCTGAATGGTTACACTCTTAAGGGGGTGTCTCAGTTTAATTATGATGTCTTGGGAGCTATGTAACAGATACTGGTGATGTGTGACGCTATATTAACAAACGAATAGGGATTGCTGCTAGAACGTTTAAGAATCTATGGAGAGTAGAGAAATAGGTTATGAACCCAAACACTAAATTTCACTGTATAATAATTTGGTTCTTTCTGGACCATTTGTCCATGTACATGGAACTTGATGCTTAGGCAGTATCTCAGGCATTAGATGGTTTGACTTAGTGAGTAATGATGAGGTTAGAAGAAGTCATCAACCTCCTTTGAGTAGCATAATGTTCAGAGATAGACTCCATTGCTTTGGCCATGTTGCACTTATGCATAACTGTAGATTAGCGAATAGGGTTATGAACAGTGTGTCTAAGGGCCACAGAAAGACGGAGTTACCTAGAATGCGGTGGGCAGATGCAGCAGATGTAGTTCACAGGACGATATGTATCGATGTACGACATTCGAGTTTGGAGAACTAAATTTCACAATCTGATTGGACCTCCGTAGCCTATGGCTGCTTGATGATGGGGTTTCGCGGTAAATGGATTATTTCAAAAGTCGTCAAAGGACTATTGGGAGTGTGACACTAACAGAAAAATGTTGAGAAATATGGCAGTAGAGAACTGAAAGATATGTATTGAAGGTGACATTAAGTAAAAATAGCAAAAATTTGAAATTACGTTTTTTATGGGAAACAAAATATACTCAGGAACGCTAAATTTTGAAGCAGAGAATTGATAATTTTATTGAATTCACCTTTAATATTTGACTACAGGAAGAGTTTACAATTACGATACGATTGAGCTTTCCTCTGCCGTTATTATACTTCAAGAACTATAATCGTCAGAAAATATTCACTCCCCACACAACCACAATCTCCAGTAAATATTGATCAGATATCTAAGATGACCGTTAGATATCCATTAGATATCCACTGGTTATCTTATATATCTTATGGATATATTCTGGAGATTTTGGTTGTGTGGGTCTTAGTTTAACATTGATATCAATTTTAGAGGAACATTATCATTGAGTCAGGTGGTATACGAACCTACGACCTGATAACAAGTCAGGATCTCTAACAGCTGAGCTACAAGCCAGCGATCAAGATCTGCTTTATTTGTTCATATAAACTTTCTTCCTAAATTACACAATTTTTCTGGGTCTCATTGAGATCATAATTGGCGGTTGGTAGCTCAGCGGTCAAAACATTTGACATGCCATCAGGAGCAGTGAGTTCGTATTCCACCCGGCTTAAGACAATATTTCCTATAACATTGTTATCGAGATGACTAAGATTGAATATTTCTTTGAGAGTTGAACAAAAACGCCGATAAATTTCTTCAATATATCTAGAACTATAATTTTAGAAAAATCCTTGATATGTAAATTCTTAATATTTTTAAAATGTGATACATATTTCATTTAGAGTCTCATTCCGATCTGTTAAAGGTAGCGATGAACCCATTTTCAGTATGGGGGGGCTTTCAAAACCCCAGCATTAATCTTTGGTGTGGTGGGTCAGCCGGTAGCGTGTCAGACTCGTAATCTGCAATTGCCAGGTTCGAGTCGGTCTGTGCCACATTTATGTTGTGATTTATCTCTGCTATACCCTCACTTTGCCCTCGGTGAGAAAAAGAACACAGGGGGGGTTGGAAAGCCCGCCTCCCTCGGAAGGGATGCTAAGACATGGCTCCGTGTTCAGGAGAGACTCTGTGCCCATTAAAGATCAAGTTGAATGGTCTTATGAAAGGCTTCCATCTATCATCTAAGAGTTGTTCGATGGATCTCCTTCCCCCAACTTTCTCTGAGCCCTTGGGGTCCTTGTGACCTGTCCATTTAGCCCATTATGTCCCAAAAAGTGCCGTTAAGACATCAAACAATCCAACCCTTCAGCCTGTGATTGGCCATTATACTCTACTAAACTTCTGCTGTTAAGCTACACTGGTTTCCATAACTTAAGGAAGAAACCTATGTTACGTCAATGGGAAACTAACGTCGAATCTCAATAACTTCTAAAATAAACTTTTTTTTGCTTTTGAAGAATATAATAGGATATGAAGGTTTCAATCAAATATATCAATACCTCGATTTTAAACAATTTAATACCCTCAGTATTTAATGAGATATGGAATATTTAGCAATAACAATGTCATTCACAAATATTGACTTCAAAGGTTAATTAAAACTTAGTAATAAGTACAGACAGGTCCGGGTATGCGAACATTCGTTACACCAATCTTCACTTATACGAGCACGAAGGATTTGTACCCTAAAATTCGCTACGCGAAACGGCTGATTGAAATATGCTAACTTTCCACTTCACAAGTGTGCGAAAAAAAATTCTTCTCTCTCTTTTTCTCCCCCATCTCTCTCCTCGGAAGAGGACGACGAGAGTAAGAAAATGGAACAGAAAATTCCTGACATGAATATTCTAAACGAAATGTTTGAACTGCATTATGGTTAAGTTAAACAAATATGTGAATTGCGATAGGTAGTCTATTATTGAGGAACATGGCAACAACTTGTACCAAAGGCAAAAAATTATGCTCAACAAACTAATGGAGCTGTTTAAGTTTCTCAATGAAAAAAAGCGAAAAAAAAAAAAGCACTCCACTCTCTACGATTTTTTTTGCGGAGAAAATCGAAAGACAGCACTTCTGAATCCGAATCCTTACCTTCCACATCTGGTTATGTTCCTCCTGGAAACACAGTTGCCATCGAGAAAGAGACTGCAGTCGTCGAAGAGGACGTTGAAGAAATGAAATGGAGACGACCTGTGGACTGCGCTGATTCGGCGTCTTCTGTTGATTAGAGTTCATCTTGCTCTTCCCTATCCTCGCCGTCACACCTAAATTGACTTCCAAATTCCCGTCCTCGTGCCTTATCAATTTTTCGTGAGGAACAACCTTCTTCAACAAGTATAAGTGGATTGATTTATTGTTCGACCTGTTTTACACTACTTGTTTGATTTGTTTGTTTATTAAAAAGTGTACTGATATTTATGATTTTCTTATTTATAGGAAATGCAATGAAATTTTCCGACAGGAATAGAAATTGTGCCGTGCTTACATATACAAAATCTCAATCGAATATATCAATATCTTTATTTTCAACAATATTCGTTCAGTATTCTATGAGTTATGGATTTTTGGATATTTAATCACAGCAATGCCAGTCTTAAGAAACTTATGCAAAACTGATGACTACTGAAAGAATTCTTTACACAAATTTCCGAAATAGACACTTATTTTATTGAACGCTATGATACAATACACTCAAGTCCCGCTTTATGGGGGGCGGGGGTGGCTCAGTCGGTAGCGCGCCAGGCTCGTAATCTGTAGTTCCCAGGTTCGAGTTACAGTTGTGTCAGCGTTGAGATTTATCTCCGCAAAATTTCCCCGCCCTGCCCACGGTCAGTAGGGGACACCGATGGGCTTGAAAAGGCCGCCGTCTGTCGGATGGGACGTTAAGCCGTGGCCCCGTGTGCGGGAGAGCTATACCCTGTGCACGTTAAAGAACACGCTGGATGGCCTTGACGGGAGGCTACCATCTGTCTCCCAACAGCTGTTCCAGTGGGTCCCCTCCCCCAACCTTCTCTGAGCCTTCGGGGTCCTTGTGGCCTGGCCATTTAGCCCATTGTGTGCAAAAAAGTGCCGCTCAGAGGTAAAACAATCCAATCCAACCCGCTTTATGAACAAAATTCATTCAGGAAAAACTGTTCGTAAGGCGAGAATTCGTATAGCGATCCTATCATTTCCATTTTTTTTAATTGATTTTATGCTTAATTTTCAGAAAACATTTAATATGATTTTTATATTATTTATCATGTTTTCTACATGTATTAATTTAAATTGAAGAATTTTTTTTTGTAATGAACGCATTGCAAAATTGCATTATAATAATGTTGTTTAGGGTTTTGTATCATTTTGAGGTGAACCTGTTCTAGGTCGGGAAAGCATTGGAATTTTTCCCAGAAGAAATAATGGAAATGTTAGGATCGCTATACGAACTCTTGCCTTACGAATAGTTTTTCAGGAATGAATTTTATTCGTAAAGCGGGACCTGAGTGTATTGTATCAAAGTGTTTAATAAAATAAGTGTCTATTTCGGAAATTTGTGTAAAGAATTCTTTCAGTAGTCATCAGTTTTACATAAGTTTCTTAAGACTGGCATTTCTGTTATTATCCATAGCTCATTGAATACTGAACGAATACTGTTGAAAATAGAGATATTGATATATTTGATCGATATTTTCATCTGTTATCACATTAAAAAAAAAACTTATTTTAGAAGTTATACAGCTTGGACTTTAACATCCTATTTACGTAACAGAGTTATTCCTTAATTTATGGGGGGTGGCTCAGTCGGTAGCACACCAAGCTCGCAATCTGTAGTTCCCAGGTTCGAGTCCCAGCTGGGTCAGCGTTGAGATTTATCTCCGCAAAATTCCCCGCCCTGCCCACGGTCAGTAGGGGACACCGATGGTCTTGGAAAAGCCGCCGTTCATCGTATCGGATGTTAAGCCGTAGCTCCGTGTGCGGGAGAACCATACCCTGTACACGTTAAAGAACACACTGGATGGCCTTGACGGGAGGCTACCATCTGTTTCCCAATAGCTGTTCCAGTAGGTCCCCTCTCCCAACCTTCTCTGACCTTCTCTGATTAATTCATAAAAACCAGTGTAGTTTAATTTAATGTAAGTTGAAAATAGGATTTTTTCTACATACAAAGCGAAACATTCCGAACAATTATTCGAGTTTCGTTAATTTTGTTACGATTTAATGTTAAATTATATATATGCACTCTTAGATAGCAAAAACTGCCCTGAATTTGCGACATAATGAGTAACGAGGGTAGTAATAGGAGAATACTCAGAAGTACTAAATTTAGGATGGTTGCTAGAAAGTAAATAAAACTGAATAAACTTTGTGTCTAAAGTGGGACTGAGTTTCTGTATGTTCTCATTTAGTAAAAAATTAAAAAAATATAGTTGTATATGTCTTGTTTTTTTTATTTTTTTGTCTTTGAAGTACATTAGAGCAATATATCTAATGACGAAACTACATATTTCCCAGAGTAAACGAGGATGTTAGGAAAATACAGTTAATTTAACAACCACCGTACGCTATTCCTATTTCTATGCCATCAAGCACTCATTTGATGATATGTGGACAATTTGTATTCCAATGACCAAGTTGAACTTCAGCATTACTTAAGCTTTTAAAAAACAGATATTCCTAAAGGAGTGCAAGATTTTGTGCAGAATACGTAAAAAGATGAAGTCCCGTTATCTTGGCTGTAATTATGATTCACTTTTAAGCTTAATGTTCAGATAGATGCAATCAACAAAGTATATGAAAATTGTTTCCATTATGGCACATTATGTTCATAGGCTCCTGGAAGACTTCACTGGCAAGCGAGATGCTTGAGGTGAAATATATTTTTACTTTATTTTTATTTTTAATGATAACTGCGACTTTTAATGCAGAAAATGTAATTTTAATGATGCTCTTAACGACGGTAGCAATGCTTTTAATGATACAGTCTTTTTTCCCACAAATGTTTGGTGTACTAAACTACAATTATTGCTGTAAAGGTAATGAATGGATGCTTATGTTTAACGACGATAATATTGATCACAAATATATTACTGACTGTGATTTTTATTAATTTCATTGTTGTCTTTCTTCAGATATTTACCGAGGCCTTGATATCTGCATTTCTTCATCGATCTAGCGAACTTTACACTGTTTTCCCCTTTTATCCTTTGAAAATTTATCCTCAAAAAATTTTGTGCTATTCAGTAGGATATATTACTGTGCTATCAAACTCATATAAAGATATCATCATTAATCTTTCATAGACTTGCACATTGAACAGATAGTAGAGTACCCTCATACATTCATTAGAATGCCGCCCTTGCAGTAGGAGGCGTGGAACTCCCGTACGGCATCACAACAAGGGGGAGGATAAAAATACGGTCGAAACTCCAAACGCAAAACCTGAGTTTGCAGTTCCTCCCCCTCCTCAGAAATTGTCTGAAAAAATAACACTCAAGGAATAGCTCAGCATAGGTGAAGGCAACTGCTAACCCTCCAACAGACGACATTCCTGCTTTTATTCCACCGGTGGTGGAAAGAAAAACGGCGAGCAAGAAGCCCGGAAGTGTTTCACGTGTCAATCACGAGGTAGAATGCGCTTTATTTGTAAAATTATAGTACGAGATATGAGATTAGGAGTGCTATTGAAATGGCACAGGTTAAATAAGGTGATCTATCAGTTACTACTGAGATTCCCAGAAACTATCAAAGCTTACCGAGATAGGATATTTATTTTTACGATATTCATGGTTTACTTATTACTTTGTTGGGACAGAATATAAGCAGTTTAAAGCTATACTGTCGGTTGAAGTGGTTAGCATACTTATATATGAGGCTATAGTTAGCAGTATTCAATAGCACAGTAGGAAAAAATAATATAAGAAGTAGAAATGCTTTCAAACCCAGATTTTGAAGCCGACCCCTAGTCATTTTGATAAGTACTGAGCTCGAACCCGCCCTAGCCCAACTGAGGAAAACACTGTCTGTCGCTTTGTAAAACATATACGAGGTATGGCAAAAAAGAAACGAGAGTAAGTCAATAAAATTATTAGTGAAAAATTGCAGAAATAAAAAGTTGTCCCTATCAAATCAATCTCCACTGGACTTTAACATACAGGGGTTTATCAAAATAATGGAAACACGTACTCTTTGTGGAGAACATTTTATTAACAAACTATAGACCCACTTCGGGCATTCGGAACAGAGCCAATTCGACGTGGAATAGACTTATACAAGTTATGCACATACGGTAATGGAATGTGGGACCATTCCTCCTGAAAAATATGGCCAAACTGTCCCAGTGATGCTGGAAGTGGAAAGTATGATCTGAACTTGCCCTCCAGATATTCCCGGAAATTTTCAATAATATTGAGATCTGGAGATTGAGGTGGCCAAGGTAGCTGCTGTACCTAATCCTCATGCTCTGCAAACCACAACTTGGCAGTTTCGCACAATTCACGGGTGCATTATCCACTTGAAACAATGGACAGTCATTAAGGAAAAATGCCCGCAACGTTGGGTGCAGGTGATCCCCGAGAATGGATCCATACGTTGCAGATGTGATACGACCCTGCAGAATAACTAATACTCCTAAGGAATGTCATGATTTGGCACTAAAGAGCATCAGGGATCCACCTCCATGCTTCAGTCGGAACCAAACAGTCGGGGTGTCAGAATCAGACGTACACTGTACCAGTGGTGGGAAACAATGTATAGTACGATTCATCAGACCAGATGACAAGTTGTCAGTCTTTAGCATCCCAGTGTTTATGCTCTTTGCACCACCTTACAAGTTTTGTTCCATTGATGTTGGTAATCAGAGGTTTGTGGATTGCAGCATTGCCATAAATACAAGCCCGATGAAGTTTCCGATGAACTGTTATGACAGAAACGGGATCATTACGACTGGTGTTCAACCATGATTGCTATTTGCAGTGCCATGGTCTTGTTCTTCCGTTGTACAATCCGTGCCAACGTTCGCCTATCTTTATCTGACAACTTTGTATGGCGTCCACAATTTGTACGTTTGGAGACAACACGCTGTCCTTTTTGTTAGGTTGTCATAATTTTCAATACAGTTCCTGGTATTACATTTATTTTCGCCGTTCTGATTACTGAAGCTCCTGCAAGATGCGCACCAATGATAATGCCTTTTTGGAGGTCACTGAGATCTGATATTGTCGACAATTACACCACAACAGCTGTTTCACCTGCGCCTGTGGCACTGATACGTGATAGTCGACAAAGATCAAAGATCATGGTTGACAGAGTGCAGTACCAGTCTATGACTATACCTGCTTCATCTAATGAATGTACCAGAGGTAATGAGTAGAATAGGGGTAATTAAGACGGCATGGCCGTGGCAGAGACTGCCTTTGACGAGTACAGGATGGGGAAGTAGTGAATTGAGGAAAGAAAATAAAACAGATCATGATGTTATAAAAGCTGGGGGAAATATGAGGTAGAAAGGGACAGGGAGACAGTGTGTGTGTGTGAGGAGCCTATGTGTTAGGCACCCGCCACCCGCAAGCTCTCAGTCATCTTCCCTTTCAAGAAAGGTTTTTGGTCTCTTTGATAGTCGACATCATACTTCTTCCCTTTATATACCTCACGTCGCGGGTGACGTCGTCCCCCTGATATGCATACGGGTATTGTGTATACTCCAGTAAGGGTACTCCGCTGCTACAGATGCTATGCCTTCGGGCATATGCAAAAAGATTGCACTGTGAAGACCCAATGGTGCTCTAAGTGTGCGGGCAAGCACTCGTTCAGGGAGTGCACCAAGACGAAACTTAAGTGTATTCTTTGCAAAGAAGCAAATAAGGAACACGGGTCCAAGTATGATCTGGGCCATGATGCGATGGACAACTGTCCGTCGTATCTTAAAGAAGTAAAGTTGTGGAGCCAAAAGCGATGCCAAGCCAAAAGTTGGAATTGTTGTTTCGAACCTCAAAGTGAATGCCATCCTGGCATATCACTCCACCACACTGGTAGCTGTAGGGATTGGCTTTGAGAGCTTAATTATACATGCCATCTCCATATATTGTCCACCGAGTCAGAATATAGAAAACTTATTGACTGAGCTACAAAATGTCTAGCTGAGATCAAATATAAGAGCTTAGTGGTGGGAGGTGACTTTAAGGCAAAGCACCCCCTCTGGAGATCGAATAGACAAGACGTCAGAGGAGATATGACTCTTGATTTTATCAATTCTGCTGATCTAATTTTATTAAACGATCTGGATTCACCAGCTAATTTTCATGGTCCGAGAGGCCAGAGCTGGATTGACCCGACACTGGCTACGCCACTGACGATTCCACTGATCCAAGACTGGCGCATTAGCGACAAGGTCACTAATGGCGATCATAAGTATTTAATGTTCCTAGTGGGAGGCAGAACACCGCCTCCTCACAACACAAAAAGGTTTGCGATTAGCAAAACCCCTGACTGGTGCAGGCTTGTGTGCTATGTAGCATCGGACCTGGCTAAGATCCACCAGTGTTTAAATAGTATTAAGGACAGTAACTCTCTGAACAACATCGTCAGAGATATAACCGAGTGCATGTGTTTTGAATGCGAGAAAACCTTCGGGTTCAAGGGAAAACTCCATAAAGGTAGAAGGTCTGTGCCCTGGTGGACACCAGAGCTCGGTACTAAAAGGAAAAGGATTCGAGCTTTAAGAAAAAGGTACCAAAGGTGCCACAATGGGGAAAGAAGTCCCAGAGAGGAGTTATATAGGAAAGAACAGGCGGAGTACAAGCGTGCTATCCGCCAAGCTCAGTTGGCCTCTTGGCAAAAATACTGTAGTGAAGTTACTGCATAGAACTCCTTTACTCTGCAGTATAAGCTGGCTACAGGGAAAGACATAAAACCCCTGGATATTGAGTATGTTCGCAAAGAAGATGGGTCCAAGATCACTTCGTTTGTCGAAACTATCCAGGTATTACTAGAGGGCTTATTTCCTGAAGATAATAGGAGCTCTGATGATGCCCAACATCAACTCCTTAGGGACTATAGCAGGGTCCCACCAGATGTGGAAGATGACGTTCCCTTTACAGAGGAGGAGATGGGGGAGGTGATAATGGCAATGGCCAATGGCAAAGCCCCAGGCCTCGATGGTCTGACAGTGGAAATTGTGATGCAGGTATTCAATGAACACAAATATCTGTTCAGCCAGCTGTATAACATCTGTATCAGACTGGGAGTGTTCCCACAAGCCTGGAAACAGGCGGATCTGGTCCTTCTTAACAAGGCAGGTAGAGAGACCCGGCAGATGTAAGATCTTACAGACCAATTTGTCTGTTGCCAGTGATGGGAAAAATATTAGACAAACTGCTCACAAACAGGTTGTATTACCACTGTTATAAGAACAACTTCCTGAACGATAGACAATTTGGGTTCAGGACAGACCAGTCCACCACTGCCGCCATCAAACAAGTGGTGGAAATTGTTAAGGTTAATAAAGTGAACAAGTTGCACACCTTCCTCATCGCCTTGGATGTGACGGGCGCGTTTGGCAATGTCTGATGGCCCGATATTTTAGGTAGATTAAAAGATTGTTCTTGTCCCAGGAACATCTTTAACATGGTGTCCAATTATCTCAGCAAGGGAATGGTCACCTTTTCCCATGCCAGTGGGGTAGCGTCAAGAAACTTGGATAGAGGCTGCCCGCAAGGTTCCGTGCAGTGGCCCGTTCCTCTGGAACTTAGTTGCAGACACGGCCCTAGAGTTGACCTTACCAGAGGGAGTCTGGCTTCAGGTGTATGCAGACGACATGCTGCTTGTCATATCGGCATCCTTCAGAGAGAGACTGGAGATCGCCGGCAATGCAACACTGTCGGTGCTCGAAGGATGGAGTCTACAGTACATGCTTGGGTTCAGCTGTGCAAAGACGACATCAATGACAGTGATAAAAGAGGGTGTCCTCAAAAAGAGGTACCCTATCTTTAAACTGAATGGCAATAATATCAGCCATAAGACGACTGTGAAATACTTGGGGATCACTCTGGATGAGAGGATGAGCTGGATTCCGCACTTGCAGGACCTTAAGGTAAAGTGCACCAATGTGATGTGCAAACTGGGGTGAATGGCGCACATCTCATGGGGACTTAGAGGAGAAGTCCTCAAAGAAATTTACTTAAGGGGTACAAACAGGATTCTATCTTATGGAGCAGGCGCCTGGTGGTGCCCGAACGACCACTCCATTATGTGTAGAAAGCTGCTCGCAGCCCAACGACCAGCTTTAATGCGAATCACCAGGGCTTAAAGGACCACATCTATGGATGCCCTCCTGGTGTTAGCAGGGATCTCTCCGTTATTTTTGATGGTTGAGAAAGAAGCGACCGTTTTCAGAGTACTGCAAGCTAGGGAGAAAGCAACATTCCTTGAAGTCCAGTATGAGCCCGAGGTTTCTGACTCTGAAACCGCTAAGTGGGACATCCATCCCTCCAGTAGACTGAGTGTGTCATGTTCCATGGAGTTACAATCAGGTAGAGGAACTGAAATATACACTGACGGTTCCAAGAGTGAGGATGGTGTGGGCTTAGCCTACACTGTCTACAATCAAGGAGCCAAAGTGTATGGCAGTCAGAATAGCGACATCCGGTTGTACACAGACAGCGGGGTAGCTCTGCAAGCGCTTGAAGATGCAAACAGCAGGCATCAAAAAGTAAATGAGATCAAGCATCTCCTGGGCAATCAGAACATGCCCAGAGTCTCCTTCTCCTGGATCAAGGCACACGCAGGTCATGAAGGGAACGAGTGGACAGACCAACTGGCCCGCTCAGCAGGCACTAATACTCAACCTGAGATAGCGGTAAAGACTTCTAAAACTACCCTGAAGTCTATATTAAGTCTAAGAGTTATGGACAAGTGGCAGAGGCTCTGGGATACGAACGAGAATGGTCTTCGAACAAAGACATTCTTGCAAAGGGCCAGTCTATCCCTGATGTCCTCAGACCACTACTTAACGCAGGTACTGACTGAACATGGGAGTTTCCCAACATATCTGGAGCGTTTTAAGATCGCTACCCATAGTTACTGCGGCTGTGGGGCTCCAGATGCAGACGTCGGACACTATATCCTCCGGTGCCCGATTATGGAAGGGTTCGCTAACGAACTCAGGAGCTCCCAGGCGATCAGTGAGGTAGCAGGCGGGGTGGTCACGGTGTCCATCAGGAGTGCCCGAGTTAGGGTGCACCTGAGGGACATGGGCTGGCTCATTTGCCGGCTCCGGGACTCACTCCTTTGAGTCAGGAGCTGCTTTCGCTCTACTTATTTTCCACTTCACTCCCGGGCTGAACTCCGCACTCCCTTTAGCGCCACCCATACTCCAAGTCCCTACTGGTCTCCTCTGAGACAAACTGAGGCTTCTCATGCCAGCCCCCACCCCAATTTTTGAGAGGTGTATACTTCTCTATTCTCGTCTTCCACGCTTTGTTACACTTTTGGAAGTCCTCATTGGGAATGTCTTTTAAATGCTCTTTCGTACGCCTGTTTGTGTTTCACACCATCAAAATAAGTCTATTTCATGTGGTTGGTGTACCATCGTTGTGATTTAGTTTTGGGCCAAATATTGATTCACTTATAATGCTGAATGAGAAGGAGTGTTGTTATGATGAATACATTACGTTCGAGCATACATTTTTCGACAGGGGCTGTAAAATATCTTACACAAATGGGACTATTACGGATATCATTCGGGGGCGGGGGTGGCTCAGTCGGTAGCGCGCCAGGCTCGTAATCTGTAGTTCCCAGGTTCGAGTCCCAGCTGGGTCAGCGTTGAGATTTATCTCCGCAAAATTCCCCGCCCTGTCCACGGTCAGTAGGGGACACCGATGGGCTTGGAAAGGCCGCCGTCCGTCGGATGGGACGTTAAGCCGTGGCCCCGTGTGCGGGAGAGCCATACCCTGTGCACGTTAAAGAACACGCTGGATGGCCTTGACGGGAGGCTACCATATGTCTTCCAACAGCTGTTCCAGTGGGTCCCCTCCCCCAACCTTCTCTGAGCCTTCGGGGTCCATGTGACCTGGCCATTTAGCCCATGTTGTGCAAAAAAGTGCCGCTCAGAGGGAAAACAACCCAACCCAACCCAACGGATATCATTCACCTGACTCGAATATGCGAGTGGCTGCTAGAAACAAAAAAAAAACAGCTTAATCAAGTGTTGAATCTGTTTTATTGGTGAAGGTTATTACATAAACTATATGTGCAGTATGGTTTATTTTCGTCACATCTCGTTATATACAGAAATGTATGAGCTATAATAAGATATTATTTAACTCTTCATATTGTATATTATTGCAAACTTTAAAATAGTAAAAATTCTTATTTGATAGAAAAATTTAATTCTTACTAATATTTGGAAAGAATAATAATAGAAATAATTAGCATAAACTAAGTTCTTAAGCGACATCATTATAACTCTAAATACTATCATCAATTAAAGAGTGAATACGTAAGGAAGAATGGTACTTATTTCTAATTACTAAAGTACATTAAAACGCAAAATTATAATGAAAACTAATTTATTTCTTTTTTTTTTGCTTATTTCTTTCATAGTTAGAAGAAACATTACAAATTTAAACTGTGACTGGCACCAATTCCGGCTTATCTCTATTACGATGGCGTACTATAGGTATGGTGACCATATTTTTCGAATCGAAACTTGTGATACATGTTCCAACAAAGAATATTTTTTTCCGAACGAAAACTTCGTGACATGTGGTCCAACGAAGGATTTTTCTTAACGGAAATTTGGGACAACTGGTCGCACAAAGGATTTTTCATAACCGAAATTCTGGACCAGGCGCGCATTCAGAGGGAACTTAGGGTGCTAAAGCTAAGCACACTAAGTACCCCCTCTGAAATTTTAGACAGCTCGAAATTGAAAAATATTTAAACTATCCGCAGGCGAAATTTGAGGAGAAGGGCGTGTTAACTGATATTCAGCAAAAAATTATAATGCAACTGTAGTTTATAAGGGTATTGGCCTGCCCACGGACAGTAGGGGACACCGATGAGCTTGGAAAGGGCGCTGTCCGTCGGATGGGAGGTTAAGCCGTGGCCCCATGTGCAGGAGAGTCATACCCTATGCATGTTAAAGGTAAAAACCACCCTACGCAGACGGGATGGCCTTGACCGGAAGGCTAACATCTGACTCCCAACAGCTATTCCAGTGTGTCCCCCAAGTCTTCAAAGTCCTCAACGTCAGACTATGCGACAAGTCGGTTGAGGTATTCCAAGTCGCATCACCTTGCATTGGACTCGCCAGGAGTGGTGGGCGAGATGCAAAAAAAATGCGGACCCTGCTCTAAGCAGGACTAAACGCAAAAGAACATGAAGAGGTTTAAGGGTATTAAGATTGGGAATTGGTGATTTCCTACCTCTTCTTTTTAATCAGAAATTGTGAAAAAATAAACACGAATTAAGGCACTAATCAGTAAGCAGTGAAATTATCAGTGACTTCGTGAAATGTTTGTTTTTTGAGATACCAGCACGCAGATAGCGTTGTTTTTAACAACGTAAACCACCGTCAGGGGATAAAAAAGAGAACAAGTTTCTTCTACATAAACTGCTTCGAGTGCATATATACAATCGCCTCTTCCTTACCGCTCTTACCGACAACACAAAATCTTGAGCACGCCACTCTATGTGACGCGCAAAGATTTTTTTTCCAGGTTATCAAAAAACAAATTAGGTTCGGCATCCTCCTAAAAAAATCCAGAATACGCGCCTGTTCGGGTCACATGGTTGAACAAAGGATATTTTTCGGTATGTGAATTTATTTTATACGAAACTCCTACAGAACTATAAAAATTAAATAACGTAATGAATCGCCTTTATTGAAAATGAATAACATGAAAAATGAGCCGGTTTGGGTGAGCGATGCTTCTTGAAGATGTAGTTCTATATATTTTGTGGCTCTCAATCTTGTGAATTTTTGAACTTCTGTTTTTAATTTTAATGCATATTGGCTTACTTCATTCAGTTGCTATTTGCAGAAATATTGGAATTTCGGGGGAATTCCATGGATTATAGGAACAACGGAACACAATCCTTGATATCGGGACTGTCCTAAATAATTCTCGACAACTGGTCACCATAACTATAATCTTTTCAAGTTTAATCACAGGAGTCAAATAAATAGAGTTATTTGAATGATAAAGCAATGTAAATAATTTCTCACAGCAATGAATGCAAGACCAAAACTGATTAACTATCTAACGGTCTTAATACAGAGTACTATGGAGAGAGAAAATAAAAGACTTCTTTTGCTACCTTGGAAGTTACATCAGAAGGATGCTAGAGAACTGTACCAAATAATCATTATATTTTGTTGGAAAACATTTACTGGCTTCCGATACTTCAAGGGTAAACGTTTACTAGGGTAAAGAAGATTCTGATCAACAAATGACATTGTGTTGCCTGTTCCATCAGTTGTCGTGTTCGTTTTTGATGATAACACGGACTATTACTAGGGAATGCCTTTCTGCAGCTATTGACGTGGTAAGTACAAGCAAATATTTTTGCTAGTCTTTGTAGTTGGGGAAACTAGTTTTTTTTCTTCCACGCATAAGTGGGCAAGTTTTCTAGATGCGTAAAAAGGGTTTTCAGATACAGATCCAGTTCGTATTTTCTCTCACTGGGTTGATGTGCCAATATGGCAAACAAATTTTTATCAAATAACAAAAAATCATTATATACTTGTGGAAAATATTGGTGGTCTGGAACACAGCATTTTTATTTTTACAAATCCCCTCTTTATTCTCATGTAGATCTTTTTCTCTTTGATAAGTTGAACCTAAAACCGTTTCGTTGGATGTTGATTATAACACTGATTTTAAAAAATAATTTTAGAAGTATAATCTTCAATAGATTTAGATCCATTAGCTTCTACTCTTCAACAAGTTTAGTTTTAATAGATTATACTCTTCAACAGATAAAGACACGATAGATACTAGTTTTCGACAGTTATAGAGTCTATAGTTTCTACTCTTCGCTTGCACTTCCGATTCGACTTCTCTACACTATTCGAAATTACAGATTCGATTCTACTCTTTGATGTTCGGTATATCGTAACATCAGAAAAGAAATGCATTTAATATAAAAACATAATGTAATACATTTTACGCTTTTAATATTATGTCAGTAGAGGCAGGCTCGGATCTAGAAAAAATAAAGGGATGCAAGCGACGCAAGCGAGTAGAAAAAAGGTAAACTTTGGGGACCGGGACACTGGATTTCCAATACAGTGTAACAATTTCCCCTTCGTTTTAGGGTTTTTTTAAAAAACATGAGTAAAATATGATAATTTCTTTTATTGAAATCACAATCTATGTATATTTCGTTTTATTGACACACAATTTCTGTACATATAATTTTTTTTACTGAAATCCGTAACTGGAAAGTCATTAGTCTTAACTCGCATAGTGATTAGGGAGCTAACAAGTGCTCCAGCAAGGCAAGCTTTATACGTTGTATTGTTAAGTCGCAAACGTGGTTTCAGCCCTAACTGAGTCAGTGACGTCAGTCTTAGTAGGGCATGTCTTTGTATGAGAAGGCCTGTGAAAGCTAAGAATGGAATCTTCTCTGTCCAAAAGAAGGAAAAAAAATCACCATTTGTGTACATTTAGTTTCTTTTATTGGGATCACAATCTATGTATGTAATAATAGATATAAAAGTAGTTAAAGTATATAAAGCGAAAGATAAGGGTCACCTTGTGGAAACAAATTACACTGGTTTGCATGAAAATCCTTTCTGGAAAACAAAAGGGTATACTTGATAGATTTGAGAGTGCTGAATCGGAATTTCCAAATGTTTATATCAGGACCTATTTTCGTGGGAGGGCGTTTTTTGAAAAAATGACGTATTTTGTGAATATACACTGGCGGAAATTGAAAAAAGAACACCCAGAAGGAATTCCTTCAGGAACGTCATATTGTAACAAGTTAATAGTTAAGGGTAGTAGAAATCGTGATCCAAGATTGAAAGTCGTTGGATGAAATAATGACGTCACTGAGGACGACAGCATGCAAATGTACATAGCGCATATTTAAGGACTAGGAAAGAAGAAAAAAGTTATTCGTCTTGTGTTGTGTTGTTCAGTGCTCTTTGAAGAAGCTACCCTGCCTGGAAAACACAGGGGCGCAACATTTGTTCAGTTAGCAGAGTTTGAGCGAGGTCACATAGTGGATCTTTGGGAAACAGGTTGGTGTTTTCGTCAAATTGCACACCTTGTTGGACGAGAGGTATCGGCAGTGGTATAATGGTGGCATTGATGGTCAGAAGAGCATTCACACAGTTGCAGACATGGTTTCAGGCAACATACAGTTACAGATGCATGAGAAGATGAGCAATGAGGAGGGTGGCAGTGGCAGAGTGGACGGCTACAGTGTCACAAATTCGATCCTCTGTCGTATCAAGGGTGTCTAAAATAACGAAACGCAATCGTCTTTTGGAAGCAGGACTACAAACACGTGTACAGATAACATGGTTACCACTGTTACCTCGTCACTGTCGAGCAGGTTTGCAGTGATGTTAAGAATGAATTTCTGCTTAGGAGCGTCTGATGGCCGTTTACATGTCCGAAGGCAAAAAAGTGAGCAACTTCTTCCATTGTTCATCCGCCAGCGACACACAGGACCCACGCCAGGCATCATGGTGTGGGCAGCGATTAGCTATCTCTCTCGTACATGTCTGGTGCTTGTACAGGGTACACTGAATATGCCAGTGACATCGTACAGCCAGTCGTCCTGCCATATTTGAGTGTAATACCAAGTGCGATATTCTAGCAAGATAACGCCCACCCATACTCCACCTGGGCAACCTGACATGCTCTTCAGGCAGTGCACCAACTCCCTTGGCTAGCAGTTCTCCGGACTTGTCTCCAATCGAGCATGTCTGGGACTGGATCGGACAAAGACTCTACCACGGACCGCAGCAGGAAACGACCATCGCTCAATTTCGCATCCAACTTGAAAGCGCTTGGAATGGCATCCCCCAGCATGATATCCAGCATTTGTACGATCGATTGCATGCCAGATTAGCACCTTATTAAAATGTGCTTTCTGTAAAATGTAATACTCATTAAAATGTGAAATAAACATTGAATCACTTCACATGTGTGATCACTGTCCTTTCTCAACAAATTGTTTCTACTAAATAAATCTCATAGTTTATGCTTCAATTGTTAATGGTGTTACTTTTTCAATTTCCGCCAGTATATACTATTTCATTCGTTTTCAAACTATTGGAGGCCCCCGTTTTATTATGTGAGATAACCGACAGATGGCACCACTTGTATGAGTTCTAGTCCTTTAGTTCTGCGACCACTGCGAGCTATGGACGTGCGTTTTCGAGCTCCCGACTTTACCTTAGAGTACCTTTTTCGCTGACTCTGTGGTTCAGTCTTCAACTGTCTGTTGCTCCTTTCCTGTTGCTGTTTAAGGGTTTCTTCTGCTGCCGTTGGTAAGTGTTTTTTATTACTACTGTAGTTATATTTTTCTTTGTTAGTTTTTGCTAGCTTTTTGAGTTGTTTTATTTGTGCACTTGCTTAGACTCTGGGAATGTTTCATTACCTCTGGGTATTAAGCGAAAGAAATGAGGATCTGTGAGCTCGCCAGAATCTGTGCACTCAGACCCTACCGCTAAGCAGACTGTCCCCAGAGTGTCGTGGTCCACTGAGGCAAAGACTACTTACACTTTGCCTTCGAAGACAGTGTGGATAATTCCAGGGAAAAGAGAACCTCCACCAGTTCTCCTGACATGATGTCTTGCCCCTCATGCTCTCTCTCTGTGTCCAGGGGTAAGACTATCTAAAGGTTTCCCTGTGCTCCTGCTGCAGGTCCCTCATGTGTTTCTTCTGAAGGGCCGGCCTTTACACTCCTGCTTCTGTGAAATTTTTTCTGCCACTGGCTGTGCCCTATTACTTCTCCCATCACCTCGACGTCCACGGCCTTCGTTTTATCTAATGGGACCTCTGTGGCTAGTGGTGCTATTGCATCGTCAACTGTACATGATAGTGTTTTAGGTGATCTTTCCTCTGCCAGCCCTCCACCAGCTGATACTCCTGAGGTTGAGCAGCCACTCATCGACTTGTCCAACGTCATGGAGGTCGATCAGAAGCTGCCTGAGATCACTGATAACGGCTTTGTCGTTGTCAGCCGTAAGAAGAAGAGCACCAAGTCTATTCCTTTAATAGTGACACTCCTGCTTCTGTGAAATTATTTCTGCCACTGGCTTTGCCCTATTACTTCTCCCATCACCTCGACGTCCACGGCCTTAGTTTTATCTAATGGGACCTCTGTGGCTAGTGGTGCTATTATACCGTCAACTGTACATGACAGTGTTTTAGCTGACCTTTCCTCTGCCAGCCCTCCACCAGCTGATACTCCTGAGGTTGAGCAGCCACTCATCGACTTGTCCAACGTCATGGACGTCGATCAGAAGCTGCCTGAGATCACTGATGACGGCTTTGTCGTTGTCAGCCGTAAGAAGAAGAGCACCAAGTCTATTCCTTTAATAGTGACCTTGGCCTCTGCACGATTTATGAGCTCCTATAATCCAAATCCCATCCATACGGAAATTGTGAAGATTCTCAGGGCATGGATTGTGGAGTTTCATTACTTGGAGATGCGAAGCATACTCATCAAGATCAGCTCTCCCGACCTTGCTGAGAAGCTCCTATGAACCATCTCCATTCTGGGTATCCCCATAACTGTGGATTACCCAGCGTCGTACTGTCTGCCACATGCCCTCATTGAAGGTATTGACACCTCCCTTACTGATGAGGTGATCCTTGATGCCCTCTGGGATCAGAGAGTGACAGTGGTCCACTATATATATATATACCACTGTCTACCCTCCGATTTTGGGATCAACAAGATTTCCCTTAAGAAGGTAGTCCTTAGCTTCATTGATTTCCCCTTACCTGGGAACATTGTCCTGAACTTCTACCGGATCCTAGTGAAGTCTCACACCAAGGCAGCACCTCAGTGCCTGAAGTACCAATGTCTGAGGCACATTGCTGAGAATTGCAGAGTTACGGTGTGGTGTAAGCACTGCAGTGGGCCTCACTCCCACCAGCTATCTGTGCTAACTGTGGTGGACCTCATGCCAACACCTTCTCTGGATGCTGCGCCAGGAAGCTTGCCTGTGAGAAGAAGAGGGAAGCCCTTAGTCCTGTCCACTCTTTGGACAGCACCAAGCTTGGGATGGTCCCTCTTCCGAGCTCCATGGTGACATCTCCACCACCCCTCTGCCTAAGAGATCCATGTGCAATAAGTGTCTCTTTTACCCCTCAGTCAGATTTGCTGCTGCCACCAGGGGTCACATAACCCCTGCTGCTGCCATGGAAGTAGCATCAGCGGAGATGCCTGTGCTTTAAGCACAGGCACCTTCTGCTGCCCCTGCTTCCCTGGCCCCATCCGTTATCCTTCCTCTGGTGATCCCCTCTGTCCCGGTCCGTGAGGCCCCTTGTGCTGCAGGTACCTCCATGGTGCAGGATTCCACTGCAACCTCTGCAATGGACTCCTGCCCCATTCAGGCCAAACAGTTGGCCAGGAAGGTAAAGAGGACAAGGAAGAGCAAGGCTGCTCGTAGGCCTGATCTGAAGAAGCCCTCCTCCTCCTTGATGCATCAGGACTTCAGGAAGGGCCAGACGGACAAGGTTCTCCTGCCCAACACTCTCTCTCTACTTGTGGATGGCATCAAGTTCGTAACTTCCGCTCTTCCTGAGGAATCTCGACCTCGAACTTTGACAATTCTTAACCAGTTGGCATCCCTCATATTGCACTTTGTGGACTGCTAAACGCTCTGTGTTGACTAGCTTTTCTCCAAAGTTCCTTATTGATTATTCTTATTGATTATTCCAAGATTCCTTATTGATATTCCATGATATCAACCTGATATCCTCTTACATCTGACCTTCCATTGCCTTTCCTGTATCCACCTTACAGGATATTCTATTGCAGTGCCCTCAGCCCTGGATTCTATGTGGGGACCTTAATGCCCACAGGCCATCCTGGGGTTTAGACATCAGTGATCAGCGAGAATGTCATCTTGCAGCACATTCTCTTTATCGCAAATAATGGCTCGCCTACATTCTACAGACCACCAAGTACCTAAAGCTCCATTGAACTGACCCTCTGTTCTTTCAGCATTGGTCAAATCCTCAGCTGGTCGGTGGACCCTGACACCTGGGGCAGTGACCACTTCCCACTGCACATCTCTTTGCTTCATAAGGGAAATGCAGCTCCGAGAAGAACTTTGAAGCTTACCGACTGGCAGCGCTTTCAGCAAATATCGTCTGAAGGACTTTCTGAGTAGGAGGTTAATGGGGATTCTAGACCAGAGGCGTGTCAACGTTAATCCTATGGGACCCACCTCCTATGTGTTTCAAAGCGGATGCGGGCCTTTTCGTTACCCACACAGCTAACAAATGCACATTTCAACCTCAATATTTTGCATAATTTCAAATAATTTGTTTTTAAATCAGATTTTTTCCCGTTTTCCTTTTAATTAAATTTTTTCTTTACCCAATAACTTTTTTCTTTTCATTTACTGCAGAACACACTTTTAAATCAGAGTCTGCGGGATAGTCCTTCTTCCAGTATAAATACGACATCCATCAGTCAGAATCCTCATTCTGTTGTCAGACGTTGACAATGACGGTTCTCTGCTGCTGCGTATCCGTGATTTCTTCAACTGTTAGAAGCCAATAGTGATAGTTCTCGACATCCTCGTGTAGTATAAAATCAGCTATTTTACAACTCACTGCTTTATAATATATCCATGTGATATATGTGAGAAGGCTTTCCTTCATCAAACCCATCTCATTCCTCATAAGAGAAATCATGATGGAAATAACCTGTTTAAGTGTTCTCAATGCGAATCGACATTCTCAAGTAGAGATGATGTCCGACGTCATGAGTTAACCCACGCCTTCAGGAAACCCTACAAATGCGAAGAATGTGCAATGGAGTTTGGAAGAAAAGACAATCTTTTACGACATCAAAGAAGTCACACAATAATAAGCGAAAACGTTCTGAAGATGAAAGGATTCCCCAAAAGAAACAAAAAACCAGACCCAGAAGACCCCTGCCAGTTTACAGAACAAATGAAAAGGACCCTGTCAACACATAAACTGATGGCAACTGAAGAAATATCTGTTGACCTCACCTTTTTCCTTTTTCCCTTGAATCCTCGCGGGAGTCACCCCTAACTCATCTGAAAGAAGAATTGACCTCGAAAGGTAGCATTAAAAGGTACCTTGCCGTGCAAGTGCGCTTCAGGAGAAAAATCTCCCCTTCTACCTTCGAACACTGCACTCCATTTTTCTGAAGTAACTGTATCACAAGTCTTCCTACATCATCCCTAAACAGAGAACTAGATTTAGCATATAAGAAGATTAAGACCTCATTTGAAGAATTTGAAGTAGCACATAGTGGATGGACACTAGATGCTGTACTCCACGCTGAAATGAACATTGGAAAATATATCCCTCTTTCAGGGTCTAGTTATATCCCTACTCCAAGAGAATTACTGTTAAAACACGCTATTGTCAATGTATGTAATTCTGACCAAAAATGTTTTGTCTGGTCTGTTTTAGCCTCTTTGTATCCTGCCACAGATCATCCACAAAGTCCTACCACCTACATTCATTTAGAAGAAAAATTAAACACATCTGGCCTAATTTTCCCTATAACAAAAAAGGAAACATCTAAATTCGAAAAATGAACAGCATTTCTGTCAATGTTTTTGGATCCGAGAAAGAGGTGTTCCCGCTCTTCATCACGCCATTCAGATTTAAAGAGCATGCAAATCTTCTTCTGTTATCGGATAATGAAAAGCAGCATTATTGACCCATTAAGAATATGAGTAGACTTCTCAGTCCTCTCACTAAACATAAATGCCAGGCTTTCTACTGTGATTACTGCCTTAACCGTTTCACAAATGAATCACTCTTGAAGGATCATATTCCCTATTTTCAAGAACGTGGACCCCAGAGATTAGAATTTCCATCTGAATAGGAGAAATGGATGAAATTCACAAATTTCAAGTTTCAACAGCCCGTTCCATACGTGATTTACGCAGACTTTGAATCATTCCTAGTGAAAGTGAACACTTGTATGCCTAACCCTGCAAAATCTCACACCACTCTCACGGCAAATCATGAACCCTGTGGATTTGCATATCTTGTTGTTGGACCTGACGGCTGCAGCTATAAACCTCCAGTAGTTTATAGAGGTCCTAATGTGGTAAAAATGTTTTCGGAATGTCTGCTTAAAGAAGAAAGCGATATAAAAAATTTACTCTCAGAGATCAAACCAATGCAATTTTCAAATCACGAAGAGGAATCATTTCGCAACGCTATCAATTGTCATATTTGCAAAGATGTTCTGGCACCAGATCGCGTGAGAGATCACGATTCCGAGGTGCCGCTCATAATGCGTGTAATCTCAATTTTAAGTTCACAAATAAGATTCCAGTTATATTTCATAACATAAAGGGATATGACAGTCATCTTATTATGCAAGGAATCGGTATGATCAAAAATAAGAGAATTAATTGCATTCCCAATAACATGGAAAAATACATAGCATTCTCCCTTGGAATTTTGAATTTCAAAGATTCCTATTAATTTTTAAATGCATCTCTTGAGAAGCTAGTCAATAACCTACCGACAGAAGAATTCCATATTTTAAAGAACATGTTGAAACTGAACGGCTACACCTGGTTTTGAGAAAGGAGTTTACCCCTACGATTACATTGACAGTAACGAAAAGTTTGAAGCACGTTATTACCTCCACGTGAAGCTTTTTACAATCAGCTAACAGAAGAGGCGCTAGGGGAAGGAGACTATATGCATGCAATGAAAGTATGGAACTCTTTCGACATAAAAAATCTAGGCCAATATCACGACTTGTACCTGAAGACCGACGTACTCCTCTTAGCTGATGTGTTTGAGAATTTCAGATAACTATGCATCAGATACTATGAAATTGATCTCTGTCATGTTTACACAGCTCCTGGACTAGCCTGGCAAGCATGCCTGAAGATGACAAATATTAATCTAGAGTTAATAACATACCCTACAATGTACCTTTTCCTGGAAAAAGGCATACGAGGAGGAATTTCAGTGATATGCAATCGTTTTAGCACTGCAAACAACAAGTATTTAGATACCTATAATCCTCAGTTACCCTTTAAATACATTATGTATTATGATGCCAACAATCTTTATGGATGGGCAATGTCGCAATATCTCCCGCAAAGCGATTTTCGATGGCTTAATAAAGAAGAAATAGAAGATCTAGATATTACGACAGTTGCTGATGATTCGAATAAAGGGTATATATTGGAAGTTTATTTACTTTATCCAGTTTCTTTACACAACAAGCATAATGATTATCCGCTAGCCGCTGAGAAACTTCCGATTGCCAACAACATGCTATCACCATATTGTCAAGAGGTTGCCCAAAACCTTGGAATAAATACAAGACAATCAGTCGTGAAAATAGCCCCAAATCTAAATTCTAAGTAAAAAGATGTCCTTCATTACCGTAATATGAAACAATATTTAGCCTTCGGTATGAAGAAGCTGAAGAAAATACATCGCGTTTCAGAATTTAATCAGTCTTGCTGGCTAAAACCATATACAGAATTTAATACGGATCAGCGGAAGAAAGCTAGAAATGACTTCGAGAAGGATTTCTTCAAATTGATGAATAATGCTGTGTTTGGAAAAACGATGGAAAATTTGAGAAATCGAGTGAAAATTGAATTCACTCAGAACCCAAAGATAGTATGTAAACTCGTAGCATCACCTGCTTTTCACACTTTTCGCGTTTTTGACAACTACCTCGCATTTGTACAATCAAAGCAAACTAAATTGAAACTCAACAGGTCTATTTATGCTGGTTTCAGTATTCTAGATATTAGTAAAATATTGATGTATATCTTTCATTATGACTATATTAGTTCAAAATATGAGAAAAAGCTAAATTATTGTTCACTGATACAGATTCACTGTGCTACGAGCTTCAAACCGAGTCGTGTATGCCGATATTTTATGATGATATAGATCATTTCGATACGTCCGACTATCACATAGATCATGTTTTGCATAGTATGCATAATAAAAAGGTACTAGGTAAAATGAAAGATGAACTTTCAAGAGTACCTATCAAAGAATATGCGGGCCTTCGTTCAAAGATGTATTCTCTTCTAAGTTTACAAGAGGAGAAGAAGACGGGGAATGGAGTCCCCAAATACATCATAAAAAGAACCCTTCGTCACAAGGATTACAGAGACTGCTTGATAAACAAATCACCTTTTCGACTAGATTTGACAAGGATTCAAAGTATCAACATCATCTTTATACATTGAAAGGTGTAAAACTTGGTCTGTCACCATTTGATGACAAAATATATATTTTAGAAAATAGTTATGACACCCTTTCGTATGGTCACTACAAAATGATGAAAAAATAATAAAAACGAAAACGAATATTTTTTATTATATCTGTGTTTTTAATACCTTTGAGCTGTAAGTTAATATATATAAAAATATGATGAATTTATCCGAATGTATGCATAACGTTTTTGTATAAAATATTGCATGTAATTATTATATGTAGACAGATGTATGTAAAACTATTTTCTCTGTTAACCTGAATTTTTGTAAGCAGGCTGTAAAATATATCTATAATGAATGTGAAAAAAGCATCATTGTGAAATGTGTAAATACATTTGTAAATCAATGGAAATCATTACTTAAATATCATGTGGAACCTACGCATTGTAATTGTATCTCCAAATACTTTGATATCAATAAAAAATTTTAAAATGTGATATTGGCCTAGATTTTTTATGTCGAAACAGTTCCATACTTTCATTGCATGCATATAGTCTCCTTCCCCTAGCGCCTCTTCTGTTAGCTGATTGTAAAAAGCTTCACGTGGAGGTAATAACGTTCTTCAAACTTTTCGTTGCTGTCAATGTAATCGTAGGGGTAAACTCGTTTTCTCAAAACCAGGTGTAGCCGTTCAGTTTCAACATGTTCCTTTAAAATATGGAATTCTTCTGTCGGTAGGTTATTGACTAGCTTCTCAAGAGATGCATTTAAAAATTGATAGGAATCTTTGAAATTCAAAATTCCAAGGGAGAATGCTATGTATTTTTCCATGTTATTGGGAATGCAATTAATTCTCTTATTTTTGATCATACCGATTCCTTGCATAATAAGATGACTGTCATATCCCCTTATGAATTTATCCTTTATATTCTTAATGGAGCAATAATGCTGCTTTTCATCATCCGATAACAGAAGAAGATATGCATGCTCTTTAAATCTGAATGGCGTGATGTAGAGCGGGAACACCTCTTTCTCGGATCCAAAAACATTGACAGAAATGTTGTTCATTTTTTCGAATTTAGATGTTTCATTTTTTGTTATAGGGAAAATTATGCCAGATGTGTTTAATTTTTCTTCTAAATGAATGTAGGTGGTAGGACTTTGTGGATGATCTGTGGCAGGATACAAATAGGCTAAAACAGACCAGACAAAACATTTTTGGTCAGAATTACATGCATTGACAATAGCGTGTTTTAACAGTAATTCTCTTGGAGTAGGGATATAACTAGACCCTGAAAGAGGGATATATTTTCCAATGTTCATTTCAGCGTGGAGTACAGCATCTAGTGTCCATCCACTATGTGCTACTTCAAATTCTTCAAATGAGGTCTTAATCTTCTTATATGCTGAATCTAGTTCTCTGTTTAGGGATGATGTAGGAAGACTTGTGATACAGTTACTTCAGAAAAATGGAGTGCAGTGTTCGAAGGTAGAAGGGGAGACTTTTCTCCTGAAGCGCACTTGCACGGCAAGGTACCATTTAATGCTACCTTTCGAGGTCAATTCTTCTTTCAGATGAGTTAGGGGTGACTCCCGCGAGGATTCAAGGGAAAAAGGAAAAAGGTGAGGTCAACAGATATTTCTTCAGTTGCCATCAGTTTATGTGTTGACAGGGTCCTTTTCATTTGTTCTGTAAACTGGCAGGGGTCTTCAGGGTCTGGTTTTTGTTTCTTTTGGGGAATCCTTTCATCTTCCGAACGGTTTCGCTTATTATTGTTTGACTTTCTTTGATGTCGTAAAAGATTGTTTTTTCTTCCAAACTCCATTGCACATTCTTCGCATTTGTAGGGTTTCCTGAAGGCGTGGGTTAACTCATGACGTCGGACATCATCTCTCCTTGAGAATGTCGATTCGCATTGAGAACACTTAAACAGGTTATTTCCATCATGATTTCTCTTATGACGAATGAGATGGGTCTGATGAAGGAAAGCCTTCTCACATATATCACATGGATATATTATAAAGCAGTGAGTTGTAAAATAGCTGATTTTATACTATACGAGGATGTCGAGAACTATCAATATTGGCTTCTAACAGTTGAAAAAATCACGGAGGCGCAGCAGCAGAGAACCGTTACTGTCAACGTATGACAACAGAATGAGGATTCTGACTGATGGATGTCGTATTTATACTGGAAGAAGGACTATCCCGCAGACTCTGATTTAAAAGTCTGTTCTGCAGTAAATGAAAAGAAAAACGTTATTGGGTAAAGAAAAAATTTAATTAAAAGGAAAATGGGTAAAAATCTGATTTAAAAACTAATTATTTGAAATTGTGAAAAATATTGAGGGGGGAAATATGCATTTGTGAGCTGTATGGGTGACGAAAAGGCCCGCATCCCCTTTGAAACACATGGGGGTTGGGTCCCATAGAATTAACATTGACCCATCTCTGGTCCAGAACCCCCATTAACCTTCTACTTCTCTGCCATTGAAGCTACAAATCTCAGTGCAGTGTCAAAGACCCTCACTGCTATCTCTGATGCTTTCACTGTTTCGATCTCGATACCTGGGCACTTCCCCATCCAGATATCCACTATAAGTTCTTTGCACCATTTGCTGCTGAGTCGAAAGTCGTGCCCGCCGCTCTGGTAGATTTGCAGACATTCTTCATGCTAGAAGGCTACATGCTGCGATCAGAAGGTACCTAAACTGCCATGAAAGGTTCAGGTTGCGATCTTTCTGCTCCAGCATCAATGTCTTCACCCCTTCTGGGAAAATCTAGAAGTACATCAGAAACCTGATGCCCTTCCATAACCTTGCCCTGTCCTGTGGGAAGGACTTAGCCACCATTGCTAATGCCTTCTTGTGGCACCTCACCTCTTCCCTTCCTGCCCCCATCAGTGAATGATGAGGATACAGCTCAGCAGTCCTGCTCTGGGACTGAGCCTTGCTGTAATGATCCTTTCACCTGGCAGGAACTCACCTATGCCATTGGGGCTTCGAAGCAGTCATCAGCACCAGGCCCTGATGGCGTCAACTATACTCAGTTAGCTAACCTGTCATCTGAGGCTCTGTTTGTGTTTCCTTAAGCCTTCAATCACTCCTGGACCACCTGCACAGTAACTGAGTCATGGAAGGCAACACACAACGTAACTATCTTGAAGCTGGGAAAACCCGCCCCTGAGCTGTCATCTTTCAGGCCCATTGCTTTATCATCTTGCCTCTGCAAGTTCCTAGAGAGACTTGTCCTTGGATGCTTTAAATGGTATCTAGAGTCTAATGGCCTCCTCCCTGACAGTCTCTCAGGTTTCTGCAAAGGGAGATACACATCTGACAATCTCATCGACTTCACCTCTGCTATTGATCAGGCGCCGTCCGTGGGAAAGACTACTATCGCTGTATTCTTCGACATTCAGAAGGCATTTGATTCCCTGTCCCAGTCGGATATTCTCTGCAGGCTCCAGTATCTTGGCCTCAGAGGAATTATCATCTGCTGGATCACAATGCACTTCTTCAACAGGACAGTTTGCGTGAAGCTGGGCAACACGCTCAACATCTCCCACACCATCAAACACAGAGTACCTCAAGGGGGGGGGGGGGGAGGGTCCTCAGCCCGATGTTACTCAACATCTTGCTGTCAGGCCTACCCTCTCGACTCGAGAATAGAGTGGGTCTTATACTTACGTAGACGATATCTGCATCTGGTTCCCTAGCCAGGACTCCTACTATGCTCAGCTCATGATGAAACGAGCTGTGGTCATGGTCGTCAAGTTCTTCGACAATCTAAGTCTCATTCTCTCCACTGATAAGACTGTGGTCATGGTTCTTACGAGGAGACACCTTCCACCCACCTTCCCTGGCCTCATGCTTGGGCCAGACCACATGAAGGTCGTCCATCAGCATAAGTTCCTTGGTGTAGTCCGGACAGCAGGCTGAGCTGGGGACCTCACATTCAGCATCTTAAGACAGTTGCTGCTGTGCAGAGAAATATACTGTCTTTCCTTGCTGATACCCACTGGAGAAGTTCTTGCAAGACCCTCCTGGTCTTGTACTGACATTTGATCTTCTCCCGTGTCAACTACAGAGGTCACCTTCTGAGCAATACCTCTGCTTCACTGCTGAACAAGTTGGTCACTGTCCACAGCATATCTCTGCACCTCTGTCTCAGACTCTGCCCTAATACACCTAATGCATCTGTCATTGCAGAGGCTGATTACATGCCTTTCCACCTGTACTGGAAGAGAGATATACTCTGTCATCTCTCGAGGCTCCATTCCCTCCACACTAAACATGAGCTTCTCTGGAATTTGCATGACAGGCCTCACTCTGCCATTACCGTGACTGCCAAGTACTTCTATGACCGAGTCATTCCTGCCAGCTGCAGACGATGGCAGGATGCTGGCAGGACAGCTGGCAGGGATGGAAGCTGAATGCTGGCAATACACTGTTCCCTGACCTTCCACCCTGGAGAAACAGTGATCTTATGATCAATATCACTATCCCTTCTCTAGGTCGGAAAAGTGACTCTGATCCAGTGGCCATCAGACTTCTCTCCACCTCCTATGTCACTAAACGATATGAGAGATGTACTGAGTTCTACACTGATGGATCTGGGGACCGGGAGAGGCAACGTGCTGCCTCTGCCTTTGCCATCGCCAGAGGTTTCCGTCTCCCGCATCTCACCTCCTCCACCTGTGTAGAGCTTTATGCTATACTTGAGTCTTCACTTTTCATCTTCAGCCTAGAGAGTGGCAATTTTGTCATCCTCTCCGACTTGAATTCAGCCTTGGTAGTTCCCCAGAAGCGAAACAGCAAGAGTTGCAACCCCCTCCACATCCAGAGGATCTTGGAGACATGCTCCAAGGTAACTTCTGCCGGAATCATGGTTCATTTCCAGTGTATCCCCTCCCATGTTGTGATACCTGGCAATGAACTTGCTGATCGCACCGCGAAGGGGGCGCTTGAGAATCTGATGTATGTATCCAATTACCATCTCTTTCACAGCGACTGCAAGACGTTTGTCTTACAACTGATGATCCAGTATAATCTTGCCCAGTGGCACCTTGGGACTCCAGTTGTTCATCATTCAGGTACCTGACTGATCCTTCTCTCCCTGGTTCTAACCACCAGGGAGAGAAGTAGCCTCCACCAGGGAGAGAAGTAACCTCCACCAGGGAGAGAAGTAATCTCCTCAGTAACCTCCACAGGAGGTTACCGAGGAGACCCTCATTCATTATTTCAGAGTTGGGGTCATCTACTGCCACTCTACGCTTCACACTCTCGGCAGAGCTTACAGTTCCAAACTGTGCAACTTACACAGCTGTGACTGTATCTCACATACTCTTCAACTGCTCCCGCTACAATGCTAAAATAGATGCTTTGTTCCGGGAGCTTCATGCCATCGGAATCACTGACTGTTCCATTACTTCCCTACTTGGTAACAACCACAACGTGAAGCTGCTGCGAACACGCTTCCGACTGGTCACTGACTTCTTTCAGAACATTGGCCTTTTCTGCAAGGTCTAATATCACTCTTCCTTTTTCATTTCTTGATTACTTTTTAGCTATGAGTGATAGCTCTTGTACTTCTGCTATCTTCTACTCCTGTTGTGACTGGTGTAGGGAGCCCCTCAATGGAGGTTAATTTCACCTTGAACTTAACAACACCTTGAACCTTGAAGCTGTTAAACCTTCTTTTCCTTCTAGATTCTTTGCGTCTTTTCTAGTATGTTCGTTAGAGTATAAATAACTGTGTGTGAGACGCTGTAGCAAAGTTTCTGTAAATTGAAATGTGCTCAAGTGATCATTGGTAAAGTGTTTACCAAAGGTTTTTAACGTTGTGTTTTGCGAATTCAGCATTTTACTTGCTTTGTGAGATCAGTGTTGCTGATTCGCGCCAGTGTCTCCTTAGTACGTTTTGCTACATAATTTTTAAAGTGCAATATCGCAGTCATCTCGTTCTTACAAAAATCAACTTGACAGCTTGTTACATATGTGGGGAAGTTACCTTAAAAGCACAAAAAGTATTCACACCACTCGTAAAGAATGCTTATTATCTTTATTTCGGATGCAAGGTCGGAGATCAAGATAAAGTTAGTGCTCCAAATATTTGTTCTAACACATGTTCGAGAACTCTGACTGGCTGGTTAAAACGTACACACAAATCTATATCCTTTGGTCTACTTATAATCTGGCACGAGCCTCGTAGTCAAGTGGATGGCTGCTATATTTTATGACAGACTTTGTAGGCTTTACTGCTAAATCAAAACTAAAAGTACAATACCCTAACATAGTATCCGCATTGAGACCCGTTTTTCACGGTGACACTTTGTCTGTACTGATACCAACTGCAGAATACAATCTGGTCTCAGAATCAAAATCGCATAATCGCAAAATCTCCATAATTTAGTCCCAGCAACATGGAAGGCGTGAGAAGTCCTACAACGGAACCACATTTGATCACTCAGGAAGAATTGAACGATTTGGTTCGGGATTTAGACTTTCCAAAAACCAAAACACAGCTACTTGGTTAGCTACTTACTCAGACTACTTCTAGAAAAAGATGAGAAAATTTCATTTTATCGCAGAGGCAGTCCCAAATTCTGAAATTTTTCTCGAAAGATGGTGATCTGCTATACTGTAACAACATCCGAGGCCTGTTAGAGAAACTCGAGTTACCGAACTCCCCTGAACAGTGGAGGCTCTTCATTCATTCCTCTAAGGTGAGCTTGAAAGCAGTCCTATTACACAATGGTAATCAACACCCTTCAATACATACCTACTGGGTACGCAGTACTCCCATCTTTCATACCCTCCTACTGGGTACGCAGTCCATATGAAAGAAACGTACCAAAACATGGTGAATCCACTTCAAAAAATTCAATACGAGAAATATAGGTGGAATACTTGTGCAGACTTAAAAGTAATTGTTTTTTTTTACTGTGCTAAAAGGGAAAGTATACAAAATACTGTTGTTAATTGTATTGCTGGGACATCCGAACGAAAGACTGCCACTATGTGGCGAAAGCATGACCTGATCTAACCGATATTATCCCTGGTGAGAACATAGCACATCCGGCATTAGTGGGATAAGACAAAAATCTTGTTGCCGCCTCTGCATATCAAATTAGGATTAATGGAATTTTTTGCGAAAGCAGTGAATGAAGAGAGTGATGTATTTGCTTAATTAAGGCGAAAATTTTCACGGATTAGCGACGCAAAAATAAAAGAGGGAATTTTTGATGGTCCTCAGATCAGAGAGTTGTTTCAAGATCCTGAGTTACAAAATAAATTAAACTACAATGAAAAGCGAACTTGTGTAGCATTCAGAAATGTTTGCTACAAAGTTTTAAGTAATGCAAGGGCACGTAACAACGAAAAAATCGTCGTAGAACTGTTTTTTCATATAGAGTATTAGGATGTAATATGTCGCTAAAGCTGCACTTCTTACATTCACACCTCACTTTTTTCCGCAGTTGATGGGAGCGGTTTCGGATGAACACGGAGAAAGGTTCCATCAAGACATATCCGAAATGAAAAAACGATATAGCGCCAAATAGAACGAGAGTATGTTGGTAGACTACTGTAATACTCAGCGAGAGGCTCCAGAGCATACTGAGTGATAGGGCACTGCAGCGAGAGGCTCCAGAGATGAAATAAAAGCGAGAGAAGACAACAAAATATTTTTTGTGTAAATATTTACATGTATCAGGATTTATTAATGTCAGCGTTAATTTTTTGCAATGTAAATGAATATTTCGTTAAAAAATATTTATCTTCTCTGAGTAATATAGTGTTTTTTTTTTAATTAAACCAAATATCTCCAGAAAACTGAAAGTGATAGAACAAATCGGCTGTCAGATTCGAATTCAGCACTCTCAAAAACAATGAAATGGGACAAAATTTTGGAAGGGAGGGAATTTATTTGGCAGAATTAATAGTTATTCTGCAAAATATTTTATTTTTATTAAAATATTTTATTGAATTTAGTTTGCAGAATTAATAATTAACGATTTATGGTTGGTTTAGTGGTAGAGTGCTCTGACATGTTTCTAGAGAGTCGTGGTTTTGAATCCCGCACCGTCGGCAATAATTTTTTCCACATAAGTATTTATTGAATTCTATATTTACGGATAGCCGTCCCGTGACCAAGTGGTTAGCGCGCATGGCTACTGATCTAAGGGACCTGAGTTCGAACCACGGGGCTACTGATCTAACTGATCTAAGGGACCTGGGTTCGAACCCCGGGTAAGCCATAGATGTATGTCTCGTTTTTCTGCTGAGGACCTGCCATCCTCTCAGACCTTCTACTATGGCAAATGAACTGATAGGCTACTATCAGACATCTGTGGCAAGCAGCTGCTTGGGGGGAAATTTATTTTTTTTATTATATCTACAGATGATTTGCGTATTTATTATGTATTGATATTTTCATTAATACCGCTTAAGCGTAAGTGACTTCCTCATTAACATCTGATTCATTAAAAACAATTGGAAAATAAGTTGCCTTCCCTGATTATAGATGGCGCAAGTTCCGCCACATTCAGTGAAAGATATAAAGGTCACATTGTGGAAACAAATTATCGGCTGATGGTTGGTTTAACGGTAGAGCTCTGACATGTATCTAGAGAGTTGTGGGTTCGAAACCCCCACTGTCGGTAATAATTATTTTTGCATAAGTATTGACCCAAACTATATATATATATAGTTTCTTTTATTCAAATCGCAGTTTGCATAGTGAATTCTTATTTTTAAAGGAACAAAAACACTTGATTTATTATTTAATGTCTAGCATCTAGAACAGATGCAATTGTTTCTGAAATATTAAACTTACCAAACTAGAATCATTTATGTATTTGATAAATTACTTCCATTTCGGAACTTTCAAAAATTTCAATTTGGAGGAAATTTTTTTTTGTTTATTAAGTTTATTTATATGAAATGCATTGCTGAAATAACACGTTTTCTGTCCCTAACATCTCCGGAACAGTCATTAAGTGCGACACTGTGGATAAAAAAATTGCATCAAAATCTATTTTAACTGAATCATCATAATGTTGTATATAATTAATATTGTAATCGAAATGTGACTTTTCGCTGAGTTTTGTAATAGTTCAGTTCAGTGGCTGCTCGTGAATTTTATCAGCAGCGATTAACAATCAAAATTTTGCACTTTATTTGTTTATACCAGTGATTAGCAACTGGGATACTGAAATAATTTAGCAAATTTAAATGTATTTTAATACAGTTGTAGAAGCATGAAATGTAAACTAAGTTGTTTTAATAAAGTTAAAATACTGATTTTTATCTCGTTTTCTGCGAAAATGAGATAATAGTTCGCTTTGTTGTCGTCTGTCCATCTGTAGACATCGAACTTTTTTTGGTTACACTGATAAATTAAAAATTATTTTTGTGTTGGATAGGCATTGATGAAATATTACGATATGCACTTTCCGAATCTCTCTAACGCTCTCATTACACCCTCTAGTAGTGGAAAATTTTGAAAATTCGAAACTTTTAAACGAATATTGCGAACGATGTGTTCATGCTAGAGATTTGAAAGGTTTGGTCAGTTTTACAAATGATGAATATATAGAATAGAAATTTGAAAAACTAGTGGTAGATTTAAAGAATATTCTCCAGCTAATAATAATCTATCTACTTTTCTGAGAGGAGTGGGAAATGAAACTTTTTAGATTTAAGAATTAAATGACGAATACTTTATGTTGTACATTACTAGTGAAATACTATTTGCATTTTTTCTATCTTCCGGAAGCTCAAATTAAAACTTTTAAGGAGTTTAAATAGTTGGTAAAAGAAAACTTCTTTCTCTTTGAAAACAAGATTCTCAAATGCGCCTGAGGCGATATGCGTCCTTCTAGTTTTGTATTGATTTTAGCAATTTCTTCAGAGTTTTTGGCTGAAAATACAGGAAGAAACAGGAGATGAAATTTTAATACTAATAAAGTATGCCATCGGTAAGCACTTTTAACATATTCGTGAGCGACGGGTAGCATATGGATGATCTAGATTTGTCGTTACGTGCGTCGAATACTACATACAATTTCTTTACCAATGTCAGACAAGTCGGTGACATTTAGGAAAATCCATTCTGACATTCGAAGAATGTTTTAAGAGCACATGATCAACGTCATAAAAAGAAAATTAACAACATTATCAGAAAAAGGTCATGAAACACTGAGCAATCGTTGACTCTACTACGCTTATAGCTCTTAGCATGGAATGATAGTTAGTGACGTTGCCGATACACTAGCATTCCTCGTAACCACAAGCAAATTGCGATTTTTCACTTTTTTTCCTAACTTGTGGAGAATGTTTTACAAGTGACTTGTCTGTTTTTTATTATTATTATTCACATTCGGTATTGTTCACAGATGACGAAACACTATTTATTGTCCTCGCTCCAAAACGCCTGTTAGTTATAACAGAAACAGAATTTTTATTTTTGTGAAGTGTTTTTGAAAGCTAAGGTTCTTAACATATTGTTTTACGGGGTTGCCACACAACAGTCGCCCCCTTATAACTTTGACTCCTAATAACTTTGAAACAGAATGAGGCAGAAATATAATTATTTTTGTAAATAAAATGGCAGTTCATAAACTTTTGTTTTGCATCTACGTGGAACACTCTAATGTCATCGGTAATTTTATATTACTAGTTTTAATGGCAAGTATCCAAAATTATACTAGAGTAGAGAAAAATGCCCAGTGTGTAGCATGGTTCATTGAAGCGAAGTCCGACATCTAAATGCAGTGAAATGTATGAACTAAATAGGAGAAAACATTAGCATCAGGTCCAACAATTCGAAAGGTAAGGATGCATGCATAAATCCTGTACAGAGATAGGCATTCTGCAATACGTTCTGAAATAGTTGAAAGTGTGAGAAAAAAATTTTTCGAGAACGCGACAAAAAACTGTGTAAAAATAATCAAGAGAGCTTAAACTGCTTCTCTCTACTGTGCACAAAGTCGTAATTGGGAGTCTTCATTTGTAACCATAAGGTGCAGACAACTGAATCTGGACAACTGAGCAAAGTGTCTATATTTTACTGTGGACATCCTGGAGCATATCAGTACAAACAAAACATTCTTGCAACATGTTCTGTTTTCTGATGCAGAATTATTCCATACAAATGGAATGGTTAACCGTTGTAATGTTCGAATGTGGGAAACAAATAGTCACACAAATACAGAGCGACGCAGCATGACATTCCAAAAGGTCATGTTTGGTGTCGCCTAATGCATGACAGAGTAGTCGAATAATTCGGGGCGGGGGTGGCTCAGTCGGTAGCGCGCCAGGCTCGTAATCTGTAGTTCCTAGGTTCGAGTCCCAGCTGGGTCAGCGTTGAGATTTATCTCCGCAAAATTCCCCGCCCTGCCCACGGTCAGTAGGGGACACCGATGGGCTTGGAAAGGCCGCTGTCCGTCGGATGGGACGTTAAGCCGTGGCCCCGTGTGCGGGAGAGCCATACCCTGTGCACGTTAAAGAACACGCTGGATGGCCTTGACGGGAGGCTACCATCTGTCTCCCAACAGCTGTTCCAGTGGGTCCCCTCCCCCAACCTTCTCTGAGCCTTCGGGGTCCTTGTGACCTGGCCATTTAGCCCATGGTGTGCAAAAAAGTGCCGCTCAGAGGTAAAACAATCCAATCCAGTCGAATAATTCTTTTTCCAGAGTACATGGACAAGCAAGACAATTGCAATATGCTATAAAACTAAGCAATTTCCCAACTCGATGATTTGCAGACAAGTGTTATAGTGCAGCACGATGCAACTCCACCATATTGGGAACGACATGTGTGCAACTTACTCGATGAGATTTTTCCAGGCTCTGGTTAGGACATGGAGGCCCAATTCCACAGCCATCTCTCTCACCCGTTATAACCCCACTAGATTTTTTGTTGTGGGGTTACGTCACAGATATTGTGTTCTGTGACATAACCCCACAAGTTGTAGCAGTTAAAAATATGGCTGATCATCAGCAGAGGATCAGAAATACTGTGAACTCTGTGACATCAGGTATGTTAGAACGTACGTGAAAGGCAATTGAATAAGGACTAGCTGTGTTACATGCAATCAAAACAGCACATATCAAAGTGCTGTAAAAACTTTATGAATTTCCACTGTATTTAGAAATATAATTATATATCTATCTCATTCGGATCCAAAGTTATAAAAAATCGATTTGCGAAGATTTCACGTGGCGACCCTGTATTTTAACACAAAAGTTTTACTCAGAACAAGATACACGGGAAATATTTTATTTTAATTATAATATCCCTAGAGTGAGATAATATTTAATACTCATACCAATATTTCTCTGATGTGATTACGTTCTATATTACTCAGAAAAACCCTGAGACAAAGAATAATAAAAAGATAAGCATTCCACCAGGTCAATAAAATAAATAGATATTTTCCTGTTACATAAACAAATCTTTTAAAACTTTTTTTTTGAAAATGTAGTTCTTTAAGTATGCCATCAGGAAAACTTGGTATGTTTCAACAATGACGCCATCTAGTAAAAAGCAAGCATCCATGTTACAGAACATCCTGATAGACAGTGGCTGTCTGAGTTGACACTCTCCGGGTTTCACAACAGCCTTTATCCTTTTGTTCGTTACTATTCCTACTTACGTACCCTTAGGGGAACAGGAAGTGCTGTGGGACTACACACGTCTCTTGTAGACTTTATTTATTCATAGACTCTCAGTACCGCGTCTTCGTGTTATTTCTTGTTTCTGTCCTGTTGTATGGTTTAGACTCGAATAGGCAAACCTTGAGATGCAGAGACGTGATTTTTCCCTCTTTTCTTATTCTTGAAACTTGATACTAAACTTAAAGGTACTTCTTATAAAAATTTATTTCACACAAATGCATCAGAAGGAAGCTTTCGAGCACTTCCTTCGACAAAATCCTTACTCTAATCAACAATAGATTTCTAAAAGTCCATTCAAGTGTAAATTATTCCAGTCGCTTTTATATAAGTTAAGTGACTTGAAGTAAAATATTTGTTTACCGAAAGAATTTCTCAAAATATGTGGATGCCGTTAAAAGATCTAGCTTAATTTTGAATAATAATAGTAATAGTCGTCGATGTTGTTCAATAACAAAAATAAAAATGCATAAATAAGACATTTTGAAATGCATTGTTTGCATAAACTCTTCAAATAAATAAATAAAAAAAGAAAGAAATATTTATGTATATAACTCTTAAAGTAGACAGATCTTTGAGTGTTCTTGAAGAATGGGAAACTAAAGTATGGAGAATTTTTAGATTTTTCTCCTCTTTTATGTTTAAGAGCTTTGGAAACAATAATAACATGAACGAGGAAGTCATTCTCAGTGAAATAGAGTAAATGTGTGCATTGGTGACTCACAAAGTTACCATTTGTTATCTCGTTTAAAATAAAAACGTGCTAACATTTTCCCTGTGGCATGAGCTAAATTAAGCAGTTTTATTCAGTTAGGTAGGTATCGATGTAATATTACTATTCGTATTTTCCTAATCTCCTAGTAGATCTAATTGCGCCCTCTAACGATGGAAAAAGTCTTTGAATGTCAAACTTTTAAACGAGTGTTGCAGACTCTGTTTATTCTAGAAATATAAAATTTTGGTGATAACGTATGATGGTGAAGAGTCTTATATTGAAACCAAAGGTTTACCTCCTTAACACTAGGAAAGGGGGTACGGAACTTTTTTTGTTTTAGAGACAAATAGAAACTTTTTTGTTTCATAAGTACTGATAAAGTATTACTATTTCCCTTTCACAATCATCCATTAGTTAGAAATTTCACTGTTATAGTGTACTAAGGGCTGAAATAAAAAACTTAGAAAAAAACTTAGTTCTCTTTGGAAACGAGCATCTTATATTCGTTGGAGATGTTATGCTATTCTTTTAGATATTGGTTAGATTACGACAAGATGAAAGATTAGATAACGTGGTTTCGTTTTTTTTTTTTTAGTTTACTTTCAGAGCGTCAAAACCTTACGGTAATTAATCCAAAAAAATAAGGAAGACGTTGAATGTAATGCATTTGAAATATAATTATGATTGAGCGTAACTGAACTGGGATAAGAATTCAGATGATACAATGATTCTCAATGTTTTATCTGCAGATGCAAAAACTGACATCTCAATCAAGACGTCGAGAAAAATTAAAAATATTTAATATTTGAAATTCAAAGCACTCTCTGGAGAGTAGCATTTAAATCACATTTTAATAAATAAATGTTCTTTATAATAGGTACATTCGATAGCGTAAACGTTCACATTATATGTGCCAAATATAAAAAGCAAAGGTTTCTTGATATGCAGAGATGACAAATTTTCAACCCCTTGGAGTTAATATTTTGCAATGTTGGAATGTTAGTAAAATACAGAATTTTTGTAGATAAGAAATATGGACTTATATCGTAAGCTTGTGAAGTTCAATTTTGTTGCTCGGAGCCGTTTCTAATTGGCAAAAATCAAAATTCTTAGATATGAATAGTAATATATAAGCGTAACAATTTTGCATCAACAGTACTGATACTTCTTCTTTCGTGACACTTTTCGTTAACACGGTACGTGATGCGATTTAAAGTATTGTCTTGTAATTCTGATTATGTTATAACCATAATGTTGACGATTTTGCTTATGGCTACAATTTCACGTAGTGCAAAAAGAATAAAAAAAAAGACTATTTGCTAGATCAATCACAGGCAATTCTACAATACATTTGCTGCTTACTCTTCAGGTAAGGAGGGACGTAGCTACACACCAATGACATCGTGAGTTGGCAGTTGCTTTTATTTATTAAAACGTAATCATACTGTATCTATACACATATTAAAGCATATTATAACACATATTAAAGCAAATATTGAGCAAATATTGAACAAATAACATGTTTTTCTGAAGGTCTCAATGCTTAGTATAAAAACAGAAAAAAACTTTCAAAACCATTTCCAATATTTTCAAAAGAATTTCTCAGTTACCTTTGACTTATATTTTAATCAACAAAGTTTCTGGTTCGTATAGTCTATTGATATAGTCCTATCTTTCTAAGTTAATTCCTGATGCTCATTTATAACCGATTAATTTGTTTCCTTTCACTTAGTAACACGGATAACAACCGTAAGCGTTTACGAATTCTCCGAATTCCTAATACCTAAACCAACATTGTCCTTTAATTTTCAATCATGCATGCGCTTCCGTAAGCTAATAAAGGAAACCGTGAAGATATCATTCACAGGAATAGATTGCAACACATTTATGGTTTATGTTTTCATAACTCTTAAATAGGACGAAAGGAGTATTAATCCCTGATAGCAACATTTATCATGCTGGAAGTTATAGTGCTGTTTCCTCACTACATACTAAGTGCCTCATTATGTATTTTGAAATTGTGAAGACTTTCAGGATTCAACTTCGGTGAATGCTTGGATTGAACCCATTTAACAGGACTATTAATCCCTGATAATAGATACCTATGATGCTGGACATTATAGTGCAATTTATTCACTATATACGAGGTGCTTCTTTATGTATTTTGAAATTGTGAAGACTCTCAGGATTCAACTTCGGTGAATGTTTGGATTGAATTAATTTAACCCTAGCTTCATAGTCTTACTTGGGATTAATAATTATCTGACAAGAAGGAATCTTATGTTGTTGAAGATTAGATACTATTTATTCAAATACTAAATGTCTACTTAATTAGTTTCATGTTATGAAGATATTTTGGACTCATCTTTTTAAACTTTATTAATTATATTTCAATTAGCCAACATTGTTCTTCTAGGAGGATGTTCTGAAACCTTGTTACATTCTGTCTACTTAAGTAGCCCTATAAAGAGTTGTACCGCTTGAACGTGTATTTGTTAAATAAAAATAATAATTCATTTCCATATTCAATTATAAGAACATTACATCAAAAATTTACAATTAATCTTGAATGGAAACTACAAGAAGAAAAATAAAATGAAACGGTAAAAAAACAGATAATATAATTTTATCATTTTCCCTGTTTTATCAAGGGGTATAACAAACCGTCCGGGTAATTAAATAAGTTACATACAAATCAGTAGGCAACATTAGTAGAAAAACTAAAAAAAAATATTTAATTACGTTGAACAAAAATCCAAACATCTCTCGCATTTAAATATTCCATAGGTTTATGATTCAAAATAATGTGAATGTTTAGGTTTCTGACATCATCTTGTAATGAATTAAACATTTTTGGAATTAGGTAGAAAATTTGTTTTTGACAAACATTTTTGTTGACTTTTTTAACAAGGTAAATTATCCGCAATTCTGTGGAGTGATAAGACTTTACTTTTAATTTTAACCATTCATAATTATTGTAAAGAAAGAGTATGGACTTGTATATATATATATAAGATTTTGTGAGTGTTAGAAGAGAATTATTTGAAAATATATTTTGCAATGTTTCATCTCTTATACTATATAGATAATTTGCTATTTTATTTTGCCATCTAATGCCAGGTATTATATTAGCAAAATAATATCCCCTCCAAAAAAAAAAAACATTCTATATTGAATAGCAAAATAAACCCAAGCATAAAAAAGTATCTTTAAAAAATTACCATCAACTACGTTTTTCGCAAAACAAAGCTTATAGAATATAAAAATTAACTTCTTAACTAATAATTCGTATGTAATTTCCATTTTAATTTATTATGAACCATAGTACCAAGATATTTAGAGCAAGGTACTTCTTCTATACTTTGATACATATAGTGATTAAAAACTTTGCATGTAACACGACAAAATTCATTTAATTGTCGAAAATAACTGAGTTTTAACTAAAAATTAATAAATTTAGTTTTAATAATATTTATAGTTCATTTATTTAATTTAAACCATGTATTTAAGATGAACAAATTCCCTTCGATATTATTTTTCAATTCCACCTTTGAGGCAAACAAAACACATTATCAGGCAGTAATGTTCATGGATAATTAATGGGCTTTACCATTCCTTTAGCGGCTATAGGCGTATACGAAACCAAAATTACGTTATCATGTATTTAAGATGAACAAATTCCCTTCGATATTATTTTTCAATTCTACCTTTGAGGCAAACAAAACACATTATCAGACAGTAATGTTCATGGATAATTAATGGGCTTTACCATTCCTTTAGCGGCTATAGGCGTATACGAAACCAAAATTACGTTACGTTCGTGAGTACCTTCTTGAAAATAATTAAAAGAAAAAAATTCAGTACCAGTTGCTTATTAAATGGAAAAAAAAGTGCTAAAAATAATTTTAAAAAGAAATTTTATTTATTGTAGGAAATAATGAAAATCGATTATTCGACTTTTTTTTGTCAAGTAATTATTTCTAAATCTGCCTGAATTTGGACAATTCTGAAATTTAGACTTCCGGTTTTAAAATTTTATAAGATACCCATGTAATTAAGAGTGGCCAGATGTAATAATTGATATTTTGCCACCGGGGCGCAAACTGAGGTTTTCAGACTTTAGGCTCTGAGTCAGTTCAGGTTATCAACCACTCTCAAGTCTGCTCATGATATCAGACCTATACTGTATAAATTCTTTTGTATGCTCTGGAAAAAATAAATTTAATATAGCGTCTACATATTGTAGATATAAAACTCTCCTTCGGTTTGACAGAAAGACGCTGATCTAATGTGAAAGGATTCTATGTCCCTTGGGACAGGTTCAGTCCATCGCGCGCCAGGCCTGTAACCTATAGTTCTCAGGTTCGAGTCCCACCTGTGACAGCGTTGAGATTTATCTCCGGTAAACTCTCATCCTGCCCTCAGTCAAAAAGGGGGATACCGATGGACGTGGATGGAAAGATAAGCCGTGCCTGAAAACAGAAGAGCCATACCTAATGTATGTTAAAAGCACAGTGGATGGCCTTGACGGGAGGCTTCCATGTCTTGTAACAGCTGTCTAGTGGGTTCCTCTCCCAAGCTTCTTTGAGTCCTTGCGACCTGGCCATTTAGCCCATTGCATGTAAAAAAGTGCCGCTCAGAGGTAAAACAATTCAACAACCAATCAATGTCCCTTAATTGCAATAGCAAGGCGAATTTTGATTCCCTCGACTTCTGAGAATTTGAGAAGCAATGCTGATAGAAACTTGCCGCGAATGTTTTCATTCAGCTTTTTCATGCTTTTCGAGTAACAGTAAAAAAATTTTGCGTGTGTGAGAATTTGTCACTGAAGATATTACGACTACTAACTGTAGTATGTAATAAGTCGTCCCATGGCCGAGTGGTTAGCACGCTAGGCTACTGATCTAAGGGATCTGGGTTTTAGCCCCGTCGCTTACAATATTATAACTAGCAGAACAATGACAACTAAAGATGAAAATCACAAGATTTCAAAGCGTATAAGTATTGGTACAAGGTATTTAACCATTATTACGGCGTTGAAGTATGATGATGTCAATAGATATAAGGAAAAATTGTCTTTGGCAGGGTGGGATCAGAAAAGCAACACAAACATCCATCACATCCACTCATGTGGGATACTGAAACTGGTAATGCCTGTAAATAGAGCAGGTCTCTATGCATTGGAAACCAGTCACGGAGAAGTAACCATGGGTAAAGGCAATGATGTAAGTGAGTTTGACCATCACGAGTGGATATGTGTGTCGTTTTTCTGCCGAGGTTCTCAGACCTTCTACTTTGGCATATAAACTAACAGGCTCCTGTCAGACCTCTGTGGTAAGCAGCTACTTGAGGGGGTATTTATTTTGTTATTTAGTAAGCATAGGATCTTCCTATGATGCACTTTTCATTGAACTATCCTCTTTGGCCATCCTATGCCTTTGAATGAAACAATTCCAGAATCTGAAAATCTTATTAAGAGTCTACTTAAACATTACAATTAATGCGGAGATGATTTATTCACTGTTCAGCAGGAGTACATTAGTCGTGGTCAAAAAAGAGCAAATGAAAAGTTCAAACAAGGAATTACTCCACTTTAGAAGAAATATCTCTCTTGAAGGTGTTAACAGTCTGACCTTCTTGAGAGTTGGCCTTAAACTATGCACCAATTCTATCTAGTTTCGACGCATATGTGAAAGAAGTGAAGTATAAACTCTCTTTTAAATTTACGGTTCGCTGTCGTTTCCCTATTTAAAAACATCTGTGTGAAAATATATTTTCAACTCACAAAACGTGTTCATTCTTTATTGGCTAATCATTTTATAGCATATTCTGTATATCTCTTTGTAAAAAATATTATAATTTCATTTGCATTGATTAATATTTGCATTACCCTGCACATTAAGTTTTCAGCATCTTTACTGACGTTTCTTAAATATTTTTCATGTTGTATTCCTTTTACTCAATAAATAATTAGCGCAATGTTTCGTCAAGATAAATAGAAAATTTATTTAATGAGCTTAATACTGTCTGCTCTTTTTTCGTGCTCCCTGGAAAATTCTCCATTGCATTTACCGATGTTTCGCTTAATATGGCAAGAACTACGGATAATGTTTTTCTGCTTAAAGTGCTGCATGGTAATCGTTATGGTTCATTTTATTACTACTAGAAACTGTGAAGTATCCAAGATAAATATTAAGCATTTGTAATAGAAGTGTGAAATCTTTATCTTCATTTTTACTGAGTCAATTGCCTAACTCAATTTTTAAATGAAATATATTTATAATAGTAAATATTTTTGTGATTGTTATAAAGATGTGTTTTTTTTTGAAGAATTTGTATTTTGGAGTTAATTGGCTTAGTTTCTGACAATATCATACATCACAAAGTTAAAAAATTCATTAACACTTAACTACACGCCAATAACAAATGCAGTTCGTCCTTAAAACTGGTTAAACAACGTTTAACACTTGCTCTTAAACATCGTAAATATTTGAACACTAAATCCTGCAAATGATACAAGTACTTCACAAACTAAAACTCTCCTCTCTTTAAATGTGTTACATTTTATACATTTTATAATGGCTACGTATTAGAGAATGTGTGTAAAATGACCTTAATTTATTAGAGCAGCGTTTTCATATCGTTTATTAAGATTATAAGTAGTAAATGTTCTAATGTGATTTAATGTAACTGAACCTAAAGATAAAATGCATTCTCTTTTAAGGTCAAACTGTAATCAGGTTGATTTAATGGGTTGGCAAGTTATGAGACTTAAATTGATTCAGCGAAACAATAGCACTTAGAGCTTTGCTTACCCCGAAAATGAATTATCGTCGCTGCAGCAACTCTACTCTTTGCATGGAGGAATTCAAAAGTGCTCTGTTCCATTCGGTGGTCATTAAAATGCATGCTTGGGGAAAGAGAAGTAATGCAAAAGGTAAACGTATCTCTGCATTAATGCCTCTTCGTTTGGAACTATTATAAAAGTTAATTAATTAATACAAAATAAATTAATATAATATTAATATAATAATAATAATTATAATTAATATAAAATTCACATAATTAAGTTATTATAAAATTTAAATAATATACTATTATAATTTATATATATTATAAAAACCTCCAAAGTTGGAACTATTATAATATCCTAGAATATTGATAACCAGTGATAATATACTAGAAGAGACATTTTAAAACACAATTTATGGAAAAGGACGAGAAATAAGAGTTTTGTTTTCTTAATTTTTTTATTAATTTCAAAAATATGTATGCAAAATAAAGATTGGATTCAGTGATATCTTAAGACTAAAGTATGAAATAATAAATAGTTTTGTGAAATAGAAATGATGAGCAGGATTCGAACCCACGTCTTTCCAGATTGTTCTAATCACTAAACTAGCATCGATTTCATCATTTATCCTCTAATACGATTTATAAAATCATCACCCCACTTGTCGCCCATGTCGCCTTCTGGGATCGGGAATGGCTACTTATCTTACCAATGTTGCTCTGAATGAGATGTAAATAAGAAAGTCACTCACGATCAAAACTTTATTAACGAAATTATTTGAATTATTTGAAATAAACTGAATGGAAAAATTATTATATACACCTACCTAATAATCTGTTGCTCACCTTTTGCCCTCACAACAGCAGACAGACATCTTGGTAAGGACTCGGTCCTCAGCACTCCAGTTGCAATAGGCCTTTGCAAACTGCAGCCTAATCTTTAGGTGCCATCCACTGAAATCGCATATGGTTCAGCTATTTGTATAATGAGAAATATAACTACAGATAATCCTTGTAATATAACGGCTGCTTAAGGCTACTGATTAAAATCTTGATTATGATATTCTAATTTGTTAGTATATATCAAGGCCTGTTATCAAGGCCTTGATATGTACTAACCTATAACCTTGCCTTGATATCAAGGCCTGATATCAAGGCAAGGTTGTTAATAACGGCTGCTTAAGGCTACTGATTAAAATCTTGATTATGATATTCTAATTTGTTAGTATATATCAAGGCCGGTTCTAGGGTGGGGTCAAGAGCGTCATGCACCACCACACCACCATTGAGAATGCCAATGGAGCAGAAAAAATAATAAACATTCCTATGTAAATTACATGCATTTTTCGAAAACATAAGTAAATAAATGATGCTAAAACGGAGGAGGAAAATTCAATACCGGAACGACGTTCAGTTTGGTCATTTCCTCCTCTTTCTTCAGGATCACTCGTTCCCCTCTTTATTTTTTCTAGATCCTGGTCTGGCATGTACTACAAATAAATACAGATCTCTATTAGTGTGCAGTTCAATAGAAATATTAATCAAAGCAACTGCCCTATTAGAATCTGATAGAACATAATGTATTTTGCAATTTAATAGTGTCATTATTCTGCACTATGAGTGTATACATGGGCGCTGGCAGAGGGTTGTAGAGAGCCACACACCTCCCACCCCCGAGGAATAATTGTTCGAAAAATTAATTCATGATACATAATATCAGTTGTACAAAAATGAATACTTTTTTATATAACGAAATGTGAATCTTGGTTTTATTTTTAAGCGAATTTTCAATAATAAATTCCTTTTCGCTCGTTTTGCTCTCAGGCATCCTTAGCTGTATTAGGGCTTGATGAATGCATGATTCCTTATTTGCAGCTGCACATATTAATGACAAACTCCGCATAATATTTCGATCTTGAAATATTTTTTTTGGTCCTCCTTGTAATAAATTCCCTCCTCCCCCCCCCCAGCCTGAAAATATTTCTGACGGCATCCATGAGTGCATGCAAACGTTAGTATACTACACAAAAATGACTGCAGCGTTGAAGCATCGTAAGAATAATTAAATTTACTTTGATTTGAAATAATATTCTACGTCAATAATTTACGTCTACCTCCTAGACGGAGTTTCTATCGATATAAGCTAAGTCCAGATCTTCGCTCTTCATTATTTTTTTAATTTGAAACTCTTAAATGAATAAAAAGGGAGCTGAACGTTCGAAGCTACCAACGATGTTACTATTTCTGGGAGCTCTGCAGCTATAAATAGAAGCCGATTAGATAAACAAAAATCAGAAATATTCAGTCACTCTAGTTGGGTTAAGTTGTTTTACCTCTGAGCGGCACTTTTTTGCACACCATGGCTAAATGGCCAGGTCACATGGACTCCGAAGGCTCAGAGAAGGTTGGGGGAGGGGACCCACTGGAACAGCTGTTGGGAGACAGATGGTAGCATCCCGTCAAGGCCATCCAGCGTGTTCTTTAACGTGCACAGGGTGTCTCTCCCGCACACGGGGCCACGGCTTAACATCCCATCCGACGGACGGCGGCCTTTCCATGCCCATCGGTGTCCCCTACTGACCGTGGGCAAGGCGGAGAATTTTGCGGAGATAACAGTCACTCTAGTTATATCAAATCAAAAAGAATAACAAGATGGAGATTTATTCTAGATGAGTTGTCTTACCTGTGAGAGCCCAATTTTTGCACCCAACGTGCTAAATGGCCAGGTCTCAAGGGCACCGAGAAAGTTGGTATAAGGGGACCCACGAACCGCTGTTAGGAGACAGATGTTAGCTCCCGTCAAACCAACCAGCGTGTTACATAATGTGAACAAGGTACGGCTATCCTGCACACTACGTCATGGTTTTACGTCCCATCCGATGGATGGTGGCCTTTCCAAGCCCATTGGTGTTGCCTACTGACCGAGAGCATAGGATTTAGAAGAGATAAATTTTCACTGCGGCTCAAGTGAGACTCGAACCTGAGAACTATAAATTTTGAGACTGGCAAGTTACCTACTGGGCCAACCCCCGCCCCTTCTAGATGGGAACCTCTGATCAAGTATAATCAACGTGTTCCATAACGTGCATAAAATACTGATTTTTCAGAACAAGAAATAATTACGGTTAGCTTAAGCTTTTTTTTTTTATTTTTGTGTACACCTGAGTAAATATTATCTTAAGAGAGAGGAAATTTTTGCTATTGATTTAAATGATTTTGCGCATCGAAAAGAAAGGGTGAGGAAAAAATGAATACTAAAAGTATTAAGAATTTAAACATGATCCTAGGATAACATACATGACTTACTATCGGTTATGACATGGATGGCCACAATCAGTCGATTCCTAAGCAATTTTAAGTCGATCTCTTACTCAATTCATTCACAAAAAACATATTTAAGGAAATTCATATAGTGATTTTTAATTATTTCATTGGAATTAAATTCAGTTTCTAAAAGTCAACAGTATTCCTTGTTTTGTATGTCATTTGATTTTTATATTTTTTATTGGGGGGGGGGGGGAGGTAGATCACCCTGCGATTCAAAAATAAATATTGATCACAAACTCCTAAAGGTTAGTCACCACTGGGTTGGAACATTGGTTTGCAATTTTTTTTATCATGCTCCTCCCCTTCTTTTGAACTTGATAATCCTCCACCATCCTTGAATTTGACATTGTTCAAGAGTAGTTAATTTTACAGTTTGCACACAGCCCTTCAACATTTAAAAGTCGAATTTTAACGGTCGAATCTTAATTTATGAGCTCAGATATGAAAGAGTATTCAATTGTTTCAAGTTCCTATGGTTGTAAATGGAAGTTACCCTTGTGCTCTAATGAGAAATTATTATCATAAGAAATATATTTTACACAACGCTAACTCAGCCGGTAGCGCACCAGACTCATAATCTGCAGTTTCCAGGTTCAAAGCCCGACTGGCCAGCTTTGAGATATATCGCCGCAAAATTCCCTGCCTTAGGTCAGTAGAGGACGCCTCCCACCGGATGCGACGTTAACCCGTGGCCTTTAAGTGTCTGGGAGAGTTCGTGTACGTAAAAGCCTTGACGTTAAGCACTTGATGGCCTTGACAGGAGGCTAAAATCTGTTACCCGAAATCTGTCCTGTCGGTACCCTCCACCAACATTCTCTGAGCCCTTAGAGTCCATGTGACCTGGTCTTTATCTCATTGTGTACAAAAAAGTGACGCTCAGAGCTATCACAATTCCTACAACACTGATATTGTTAAGTTTTTAGACGGTCATGTAATACATTTATCTTTGAAATACTTTGTTTTAAAGATTAATATCGGCATTTCGGTGAGGTATTTTTATTATATATGATTACAATGAATTTCTCTTTGGATTTTTTTTATCATAATAACTCTTTATTTCCTTTGAATTTACATATACAGAGTTGATCACAGTAAGTTCTAAGAGCTTGACTGTAAGAACAAATGCTACCTACATACTCCTTACAAAGAGCACATATAATTAATAAGGAAAATAGAACATTTATATTGATTAACAATGTTAGTAAAATTCCCGATCAGCATAGTGTAGCTTATCGGCAGGAAACGTCAATGTTATTTCACAGGATGTTTTTGCTATTGCATCATATCTTATAAGGCAACAAAAATAATTTAAACAAAGCAAATATCGAAATAATGATAAAAATCGCCATATCCAAATAGACACTGTTATAATAAAATCGTCAATTAAGGCAAATTCTTGGATCTTTCATTCCCCATTTAATTCCAGAAACATTCATTTTACATTAGGGTATACACAGTCGTGCCAGAACAATATGACCATCTACCATACGTATATTATGGTAAGTGCTCATATTATTCTGATACGACTGTGTATAATTCGAGAATTTCATGTTGATTTAATATTGTATGTTCGGGGATTGGATTAAACTACAATGTTCGACATTGAAAGTATTCCATTCAGAAGGACAAGTGGTACAAACATGCAAATGGAAGGGTGGGTCTGCGCTATTGAGATATGCAAATGATGATAATCCGGAGCCAATGACGTGTGTGGCTCAAGAGATAAAAGGTGCAAGAAGGAACAGGGATGGTATTGTGTTTATGCAGGTGGGAGTCGTGCTAACAGTTGAGATTAGGTTCTTCCCATTGGAAATTGTTCAGTGAAGGTCGAAAATGCCTGGTGCACGCCATCGGCAGGTTTATCGCCATTTAGATGCTTTTGAGAGAGAGAAAATTATAGGCCTATGTGAAACTGGATGGACTACACGCCGTGTCGCTGCCCATGTTCATTGGGATGCACGAACTGTTGGACGTCATTGGCAACAGTGGCGAAATGAAGATTCTAGCGTGCATCGCAGAGGGAGGGGTGTCGTCTGACAGACGTCAGCAAGGCTTGATAAGTGCATTGTTTGACATGCTAGTTCGTCACCACAGATCACTGCAGGAAATATTCGATGGGCTGTCCAATGCGACCCGAATGGTAAATCGAAGGTTGCATGAGGGCACACCTGCACTCTAGGCAACCGTTGCATCGATTGCCATTGACTGCACACTATCGCAGTGCTCATCTGGCTTGGTGCCAAAGTCGTGTGAACTGGGGTCACGAATGGAACACTGTTGTGTTTAGTGACGAATTCCGTTTCTGTCTGGGTGCTTACGATCGACGTGTTCATATATGGTGACACCAGGAAAGAGGAGGGATCCAGCTTTTGTTCGTGACGGGCACACCACCCGTCAGCCAGGCATAATGGTATGGGGTGCTATTAGATATGACAGCAGGTCACTTCTTGTCTGCATCACATTAACACTGACAGCTGCATGATACATTAGCGCAGTTCTGCAGCCCGTTTTGTTACCGTTCCTGACAGGCACGCAGCAGCCCATTTCCATAATGACAACGCCCGTGTGCACACTTCTAGGGTCTCCAGACAATGTTTCCAACATGTTCAAGTATTGCCATGGCCAGCACGATCTCCAGATATATCCCCAATAAAAAATCTATGAGACCACATTGGATGATGTGTGCAATCCTCTCACCGGCCAGCGCGGAATCTCGATGAATTATGGGAGCATTCCTCAGGATCATATCCGTTGACTCTATGACTCCATTCCACGCCTTATTGCTGCCTGTATTGCCGTTCACGACGGTGCAACGACCTACTGAGGCAATCATATTGTGCTGCATTATCTCATCTTCTAACCACTGTAAGTGGTTGCAAATTAAATCATGGTATGTCAATACGTATTGCTCTGTGTATGCTACATTTCATCCCTATCCCCTCACTCCTTCTGGGTAGGGCAATTTCAATATCGTGCAGTATGCACAGTCGTATCAGAATAATATAACCACCTAACTAATAATGGGAATAATCACCCTTGTCCCAGATGACAGCGGCGAGATGGCGGGGGCATAGATGCAATGAGGTCCTGGAAGGTTGCCAGAGGCACACGTGTCCATTCAGACTCCAGCACAGCGCGGAGATTCTGGAGATGACGTGGTTGTGCGACCCGATGCGGAACTTGTCGATCCAAATGGTCACACAAGTGCTCTGTAGGATTGAAGTCGGGCGATTTCGCAGCCCAAGGGAGAATGGAAACATTGCTGTCGTGTTCCTGGAACCAGTCACGCACCACCTTAGCGACATGGCAGGGCGCATTGTCCTGCAGGTGGACACCATCACCACCAAGGTAAACGTCCAATATGAATGGATGCATGTGATCAGCGAGGATGGAGTGGCAGCCATTGGCGTTCAGGGACCTATCCAGTGGTATCAGCAGTTACAGGTAATACCAGGAAATCATCCCCCAGACATGCACACGGCCGACCTGTACTTGACGGAATAGCGTGTCCGGGTGTTGGTTCTCGTGTGTTTGACGCCATATCCGCGTGCCTGTCACTTCTGTGGAGTAGAAACCTCGATTCGTCGGAGAAGGCAACCTTTTTCCACTCTTCCACTGTCCAATGACGGTAGTCCCTTGCGAACTACAAGCGTCATTGCCGATGAATCGTGGTTAACATGGGCGTCTTTACTCAATTTCAACTCTGGAGACCCATGCGTAACAGAGTTCGCTATATTGTTATCGGGGACATGTACCTGGTCAAATGAACTCCTGGTTCAAATGAACGCTGGGTACCCCAGCGTTCATTTGAGTGGTCAATTGCTGCACTGTTGTGCGTCGATTGCTATATATCGGTCGACGGAGGCGACGTTCTCCTCTGAGGTCGATGGCCTTTGGGGGCTCTACATTTATGACGTCGGGAGGTACTCGGTGTGCCAGCAGTCCATTCTTGGTACACACTTACTACACCACCTCGCGAACAGCCCACGAAGTCTGCTGTTACCGAGATGCTCCACCTTTGACGTGGTAGCCGATGATCATTCCTTTTTGAACATCAGTCAAATCAATACCTTTGCCCATTGTGCTCACGATACGAACTATGGCTCATCTGTCCTGGACAGCCACTTATATCTCCATGTGTTCGACCTTGTCACGTGCAGTCTGTGAAGCAACTGGGCGGGTACACTGTGATTCCGTTGGTGGTCATATTATTCTGATGCGACTGTGTATATCGCATGAGTTTCGTAACCTGATGTTCATAAGCTCGAGTGTATATTGTGCAAGGGGGAAGATTTTTATTGCTAAATTTCTTAACCTTCTGTGCGAAACGTGACACCTATAGGCATTCACGTACCCAAGATATAATTGGGGAGGAAGATGTCTGAGAATTTAGTTACGGGGAAGGTTCGACAATTTAGTTTGGGAGAGAAGAGGGTCCGATAATTTAGTATTTAGTTTCAGAGGAGTTGGTCTGACGATAAGACTTGAGTAGGGTTTCTCAATCACTAAAATATTGCACCAGACAGAAAAGTTTAAAATGATATTCTTATATGGAACAAAATTCTATTGTAGTTTTTTTAATTTATTTTTAGTGTCGGACATATACTATGGGGCTAAAATAGAATTATAAAAAGACAATTATCTTGGATTTCGAAGCAGGTAGACAAGATTGAGTACAAGACGACCAGATTTTCGGGATAGAAGGAGGAGGCAGACAGCCTTTAAACAACTATTCTTCTTTTGACATCTATCCCCGTTAACCCACACCCTGCTTTAGGAGAGAAAGAAGATATAGATTAGCTTGAAAAGCCTATCGTTCTTCGTATAAAACATTACGTTGTGGCCCTCTTGTTTTGGGACAGCCATAACTTGTGAATGTTAAAACCTTCGTTAGATGGTCTTAAAAGAAGACTTCCATCTCTCTCCTATCAGATAAACAATAAGACTTTTACGGGATGTGAGTCGTTAGCTCATCAGCATCGTAATCTGCAGTTAAGGGGTTCGAATCCTAACTGTGCGACAGTTTAGATTCATTTTTCCTATTCCCAACACTGCACTCGGTAAGGAGAAACAACCGATGGGTTTGTCAAGGACTTCGTCTGTCGAATGGGATGTTAAGCCATTTCTTCGTGTGCACGAGAACCATACCTGTGCACACTGAAAAAATAGGCTGGCTGGGTTTCGCAGGTAGCTGCTATATGTCTCTTAACAACTCTCTATTGAGCCCAGCCTTCTCTGAGAAATTGTGCTAATTGTGTGGGAAAAAGTACCGCTCAGAGGTAAAACAACCCAATAACAACCGAAACCTTCCCTTACCTAACTTAGAACTCGTATTGTCCTTGTGACCAGATAATTTAGCCCATTGTGTGTCCCAAAATGAGCGCAGCTCAAAGATAAAACAGCTTAACCAAAGGTCCACCATCTACCAACTCTGCGCCCCTTTGCGATCTTCGTGATTTACCCATTTAACCCATTTTATGCAAAAATGCCTCTTAAGTTAAGGTAAAGTTATTTGATAATGCATTTTATGTATCGTTAACAGAAAACGTTTTATGGTTATAGTTAAAATTTCGTTCCGTTTCAATTGTCAGGTAAATTTTATATATCAGGGACTAACGAGGATTGAATGTAATATTAAAAATTTCTTAATATTTCCTTTTTATGGGTTTTTTCTTTCAAATATGCACATGCATTCTTCGATCTGTTCCATACTATACGGTCGTTTGTGCGATGATAAAAGAACGATCCATTGATTCTTATGAGTTGGCCGTTTATGCTCGTTAGTTCGCAACTGCCGCCAGTTGCAACAGATGGCCAAATGGATCATCCGATAGATCAGCAGAAGAAATAAAGTAGATCTTTCAGTTTTGAACTCCATAGAATAGCGTTAAGCAATTCAGTGAGCTGTTGCAGAAAAAAAAATTCGCTGCAATGTGCTCAGAGGAACAATGATTTCTTGTGCAATTCAACCAAGTCAACATTCTGTATTTAATGCATCCAAGTTGTAACCTAATATATAAAGAAGAATGTGTGTTTGTGGGTTTGTATGTCTGTCCGCTTATGCACTCCCACCCACCCACCCCTCGAGGAGCTAGAGGCTCCAAACTTTGTATGAACGTTTCCGTCACTCGGGGGAAAAATATATGCTCATTGCGAAACTGTTGAGGCCAACCAAAATTGGGGTGGGTGTGAATTTGCGAATTTCTCAAAATTCCAATAGACTTAACGCTAAAGGTTGAAGTTATTCAAAATAACTGTTGCCACCAATAAATTTGAAAAAAGGAATACATCAAACTAAACTAATATCTGATTTCACGTTAATAATCATTAACAGTTGAAAGTTATTGAAAATAACTTTTGCCACTATAATCTGGAAATAATGAATGCAATTAAACTAATTTCTGACATCGCGTAATAAACTCATCGTTCAGTTTGTTGGGTCACCAGCGCGACGAGCATCCGTGGTATTGAAGTCATTCTAATTAAGCATGAGCGGAACACGAGATTCTTTATTTAAATGAAAGCTTCAAAATCTAAATTCGTATTGAAAGTTAAAATCATTAACTTAATTTGAAAAATATGCAAAAGCTAATAAATATATACGTAATTAATAAATGTTTTAAATAATGTGTAAATAAATAAATAATTTTTAATAGCTTTGCATTTTTATGTACCTCAGACAAGTTATAAAGTTACACATGCCTGGCAAATTGCATCCAAGGAACTCTGATGGGAACGAAGTGATTTGAAAAGTTTCGTTATCTGAGCGAGGAAATTGTTTTTTGGTTTAGAAATTTCTGATGTGGGGAGGATTATGGGTACCTCGAACTATGTCTATTTCTTTCCTACCCTAAAATAGAGGGAAAATTTTAACCGTAGGAAGAAAAGATTGATTATAATGATATTTATGCCAAATGAAAACTTGCGACGTGGGGAATGCTATCTACTTTATATTCTGAAGCAGGGGTTCTCGAAGTTTTGGAATGTTGTATCACTTAAATAAACTGCTAAAAAATTGCATTACCATGTGCATGTCTCGTAATTCGGACTTTGTGCAGCCAAGAGTATGAGTTTATGGTCAGAGAACAAACAATAAAATAAACAATCTTGTCAAAAAATCATCGTTTTATTGTATTGATTATTTCACTAGAACTATTATTTACTTTTATTCAATACTAATGTGATTGGTGGATTTGTTTCATTAAAATTATCTTCGATATACCGGACTTTTTCTTTGTTATTTTCAAAAGTAAGTCGTGATCAAGTTTCAATCGTGTCCTATATTTATTTTTAATGCCCAGTATGGCAGAAAACCCAATTTCACACAAATAAATTGTGTTGAAGGGCATTAAAAATTTTGTCTGAAATAACTTCATATTCAGCTCTTATCTTTAACCAAAAATTGCCCAAGCTGTCTTTTTTAAACTCATTTATTAAATTTTCATCACATGAAATTTCTATTAGCTGGTCTCTCTCTTAAACGAAAAATTATCCAACATAGCTTCCGAAATGGATGAAAAGGGATCTCTTATCCAGCTCTCCGCAAAACTCTGCGGTCAGTAGGGGACACCTATGTGCTTCGAAAGGCCGCCGTCTGTCGGATGGGACGTTAAGAGTGGCTCTGTGTGCAGGAGAGCCATACCCTGTGCAAGTTAAAGAACACATTGGATGGCCTTGACGGGAGGCTACCATCTGTCTCCTAACAGCTGTTCCAGTGGGTCCCCTCCCCCAACCTTCTCTGAGCCTTCGGAGTCTTGTGACCTGGCCATTTAGCCCATGGTGTGCAAAAAAGTGCCGTTCAGAGGTAAAACAACCCAACCCAATTTATCCAGCTTTCATTTGCTAAATTTTCGGGAAAGTATGAACGAAAATTCTTAACAAGATCCATGCAATATTTTTCTTTATCTTCAATCAGTAGGTATTTCATTCACTGTTAGTTCATTTTCCGAGATAAACTCTTCTAATGTGGGCAATGCAGCAATCTTGTTCTTTCTTATATCATTAATTATGTATTCGAGTTTAGTGACAGCTGTCTTTGTTTTATCTGATATAGTAAAAGCTGTTATATTTGGATCTTGTAAGCTGGAATTCAGTTCGTTCAGGCGTCCAAAAATATCAGTCAAATATGCTAATCGTCCTAACCAGAGTTCATTAGTAAAACAATGAATAAGTTCAAATTTGTATTGTGTTAGAAAGATCTATACCTCTGAACGTAGCTCAAAGAGTCGAGTTAAAACCTTTCCTCTTGAAAACCATCTAACTTCTGTATGCAGAAGAAGCTTATTGTGGTCGCTACCCATTTCATTACACAAAATTGTAAATAGTCGTGAATTACGAGTTCTGGATTTAATAACTTTACTGTCTTTACTGATTGGTCTAACACAGTTTTTAGTTCCGTTGGCATTGATTTTGTGGCGAGTGCTTCACGATATATGCTGCAATGTGTAAACTTTGCATCTGGAGCAATTTCTTTAATTTTAGCATTAACACCACCACGACTGCCTGTCATTGCACGTGCATCATCAGAACATACACCTACGCAGTTTTTCCAATTGATATCATGAACGGTGAAAAATTCATTAATTTTTCTTAAAAATTTTATCTGCGGTGGTATTATTTGGAAGCTGTACGCAGAATAAAAATTCTTCATCTATGACTTGTTCTCTTTCAAATCGTATTTAAGTCATCAATTGCGCAAATATTGCTAAATCAGTACTTTCATCTTTCTGAATTGCAAAAACACATGTTCTGTTTTATATTTTGAAATAGTGTTTCTTTTACTTGAGCTGCTATTTCATTAATTCTCCGAAAAACGGTGCCGTTTGATAGATAAACAACACTGAATTTTGTTCTGCTGCTAGGCCAAGAATTGATGTTACATCTTTTGCTGCAGGTATGATTAAAGTTTCCCCAACAGTTGGGTTGGGTTGTTTTACCTCTGAGCGGCACTTTTTTGCACACCATGGGCTAAATGGCCAAGTCACATGGACCCCGAAGGCTCAGAGAAGGTTGGGGGAGGGGACCCACTGGAATAGCTGTTGGGAGACAGATGGTAGCCTCCCGTCAAGGCCATCCAGCGTGTTCTTTAACGTGCACAGGGTATGGCTCTCCCACACACGGGCCACGGCTTAACGTCCCATCCGACGGACGGCGACCTTTACCAAGCCCATCGGTGTCCCCTACTGACCGTGGGCAGGGCGGGAAATTTTTGCGGAGATAAATCTCAGCTGGACCCAGCTGGGACTCGAACCTGGGAACTACAGATTACGAGCCTGGCGCGCTACCGACTGAGCCACCCCCGCCCCTTCCCCAACAGTGTGAAGTTTCCAGTTTGAGTAGCTGTCTTTTAAAAAAATCGCGAGTTTCGTTTTTCAAATATTCGTGTCAGTTGTAGAAATGACGTTTCAGAAGGGATGGGTAAATCGACTGATTCGTGAATTGTTCGTAACAAATCGCATTGTGGCTTGGGCTCATTTTCGTCTCCACACCAAGTAAATCCATACGCCAAATACTTTTCATTGTATTTTCTTTTAATCCCTTTTGATTTCCCAGAATCTTCATTGGACTCTGGCTTAAAATTGCGGCTACTACCTGTGTCAGTGTCATCAGCTGGTCGTTTCCTCTTAGAATTTTCAATTTTCAACCACTTGTCCGTTATAGATCAGGGTGAACTGAAAAAAGAACTTTTTTACTTCCGTAAACAAGTAAAAAATATCAGCTCAGACGGATGCAATTGTAAAGATTAATATAATATTACATTAGTATTTACATTTAAAAAAAAGCAACAAAATTATTATAATAATATTTTTAAATTTTTAATATCATAAATACCTTATTTAGCATGCAATGTACAAACACAAAAAAAAGTGAATAACATAACTTACCTAGAAAGATAGTTTTCAAATGTTATTGAAAATGGAAAAAAAAAACTCCACATATGGCCATGCTCAAAGCAACTGAAAAGTTCTAATAACCGCCAGATATTATAACAGATTATTGCTTTCGCGCAAGACATGCGCATTGGACCAGCTAAGTAACTAATCACTAAAGTAGATATTTGTGTCCATTTTCGTCTTATACAATCTTAAACACGTCGTTATTTAAAAATTTAAAATCTAATATTATCAAATGTTACTAAGTACATCATAACTTAACTAACTGCACAACGATTAATAATTATGCACATGGACCTATTAATAACCAAGTGCAAATAACGCATTTTATAGCAAGAGAAATTTACTGATTCGTAATGCACTGGATATCTGTATATGTATTTGCCTTTTTGTTACATCTCTGTGTACTACCAGAAGCAACGTAATGTACCACAGATTGAGAATTCCTGTTCTAAAGAGTTTCAGTCCCGAGCAACGCCGGGTAAATCTGCAAGTTTTTACTAAAATAAACATGTAGTCTTTCTTAGTTTAGGAATATAAATATAAGCAGCATATCATGGGCAAAAATAAGTTTTTCATTAATGGTATGTAAAGTAGAGATGACTTCGGGCCCGGACAGGCTGGGAATCAGAATTATTTAAATTTCAAATATTTTTTGTAATTGTTAAAAAAATATAAAATATTTTTAATATAATTTTAGCCTTTTAATCAATCTTTTGTAATTAAAATTAAATTATTAAAAATAAACATCATATACTTTTGATTATTATTTTAGCAATTTTTTATCTTTGATAAATGAATGGCTGTGTGTGTTTGTAATGATTTTACCTACAGACTTTCAGTTTCTACCATATTTTTCGTTCCAAATAGCATTTCCCACATCATACCGCCACCACCGACTTGTACTGTTGACACCTGACAAGATGCTCCCATGGCCTCATGTTGCTTGCGGCAAATTATGATCCTTCCATCAGCATGATCGAAAAGGGCCTTTAATTCATCTGACCAAGCTAACTTTTTCCAGTTCTCAACAGTCCAGTATCGATTCTCCTGCGCCCACTGGACATGCACTTACATGTTCTTTCATAAGAAAAATTGATAATTTTGGTGTCCATGGTCAAAACATATTTTCTCCATAACTTACTAAGTTCAGTAATCCCGAATTCGGTATACACATTGTTTTCCAAAAATGTAATCCTCACGAATATGGAGGGATTTACTGTATTATTCAGTCCGTTCTAATCATTACGATCTGCTTCAACTTCTATATTTACAATTATTTCAATAAACGGCTTGATATTACATCGATTACCTATGTTTAGAATTTATTTTTGAAGATAAATTCATACTACTGTGAACGTTTGCTGTTCAATATCTCGGCTACTAATTTTGCTCCCCATTGGCATAAATTAATAACTGAACATTAGGAAGGGTTGTTTGCGATGATAAGTGTTGTACTATATTCCGTGAATCCTGCAAATAGCCATGAAGGAAAATATTTTATTACAGAAGTAAATAACTGATTATTAATAAGGCAGATGGAGATAACATCATTTTAACACAGAATATGTAACTGTACTGGGAAGCATGGATATAAATTGGCTTGTGTTCTGCTTCGATGTAAATGGTCTGATGAATTCCCTCGGAATCAAACATGATTCTCAGTAATGACGACTATTCATAGACTCCTCGAAATTGAATCTCAAGGCGGTGTTGGTACGTAATGGAAATCGACTTCCATCCATTCCGGTCGGACACGCTGTCTACATGAAAGAAACCTACGACAACCTGAAACAGCTGTTGAACTGTCTTCAATACAGCAAATGTAGCTGGCATCTCTGTTTTGACTTGAAGGTGGCTCTGTCGATGGGTCTGCAGCTACGAAGTACTGCTGTTTCTTATGTGAATGGGACAGCCGAGAAAAGACTTTGCACTACGTGAAGAGAAACTGGACTCAGAGGAAATCTCTGAAGGTCGGAAAGAAGAATGTGGAATGCCCAGCACTAACAGAAACACACAAAATCCTGCTACCGTCCCTACACATCAAACTCGGTGTGATGAAAAACTTCGTAAAAGCCATGGACCGAACTGCATCAGTTTTCAAGTACTTGACTGACAAATTCCCTCGACTCAGCGAAGCGAAAGTTAAAGGGAGAATTTTTGTGGGTCCTCAGATCCACGAGCTGTTCAGAAACCAGATGTTCGATAACCTGCTTCAGGGTGACGAAAAATAGACTTGGGACACATTTCGTCTGGTATCATCTAAATTCCTCGGGAATGTCAGGGCAGACAACTAAAAGAAACTGGCTAAGGACATGTCTCTATATCACAAACTTCGCTGCAATATGTCCTTAAAGATCCACTTTCTCCATTCTCACTTAAATTTCTTCCCCGACAACTGTGACATGGTTAGTGATAAGCATGGTGAACGTTTTCACCAGGACATTGCAACAATGGAGAAATGATACCAGGGCAACTGGTCCACTTCAATGTTGAATGACTACCGTTGGATGCTCGCCAGAGATGATTCTGAGCAGCTGTACAAGCGACGTCGGAAGTAGAAGGGGAGTTTTACCGATACATGTCATATGTACGTCTTACTCTATTATATAAGAAACTATTGCGGATTTCTCAGAAATCGTAGCCAATTTTGCATTTCCATTGTCATTTTCGTGTTCAGCACCTTGAAATATTTAAGAAATGGCTACTTTTATCTCAGAGGCATGACTTTTATGAAAGTTTGTTGCCTACTGTAATCAATATAAAAATTTGTCGTATTTCCTTATATTCCAGAAGGACACGTTCAATAAAAGGTCACGTCTCATGAATAATGATTAAAACGCTAACTGCCTTTATTTCAACCAATATAAAACACCATACTTTCCCAAACCTTTGCCCTGTTGTTTCGAAATATCCCCCAGTTGTTTCCTCATTGTCACTCAGTGTGATATTAAAAATTCAAGTAAATAGCTACACGAAATCTAACCTGAAGCCAATTTATCTTCGAAGTAAATAATGGCGGTAATTGTTTGTGTTTCATATATCAGTGTTCCGCGAACGATGTGATAAGTAACCTTCGTGAAGCACGATACTCCTTATCAACTGCTTATACAGAGTTCTACCAACTCATTTAGGAAATTTCCATGTTCTGCAAATGCAAAATCAAATTAAGAGCTCAATAACTTAAAGCAGTGGTTCTCAACCTTGTATAGATAGCAAAATAGTTATAGTATAACAATGGGAATAACATAAAACATATATATATATACATTAAATTTTGTATTCATAAATTACATATATCGATAAACACAAAAAATGACATAAACAATTTAACAAATCAGTAGCAGTGTTGCCTACTTAGCGACTTTCTTACTAGATCTAGCGACTTTTGAACTCCCATGGCGTACCCCAAAAACTTTTACCGCGTACCCCACGTTTAGAACCCCTGACTTAAAGAATAAACTTTTATGGAAACGTAATTGAAGGTAAATTAGAAATTTAAATTGAGTCTGCGTGTATTTGGAATTTCAGCAACAGTGAATCAGATGGATTATGGCAGATGGAATATTTATTATTTAACAACAATATTTTCATCAAAAATAACGAAAACTGATACGATAATCAGACTAACTTCTATATAAACAATTGTTTCAATGAACTGCTTGATCTTACAATAATTACCTGTTTCGATTAGCTTTAGAGATAAATTCTTAGTACAGGAAAACGTTTCTTGTTGAACATCTGAGCATATTCAACGATCATTGCTGAAACTGAAGATTTATATCTTGATCTAGGTCTCTCTTTTAAATAGAATCTTGGTCTGCCTCTAAAATGGCTAAAATTACTTCCATTCATTCTCACTGATAAAAAAAATATTATTACTTTGCTATTCAACATTAATCAGTCACTCTAATCTGAATCAATCCTCCTCAAAAGAAAATCAAGATGAAATAAGCAATTACCCTCAGAATATCGTTACATGTTCTTAATTATCTATAATGATACTTCGTATTATTGATGTCTAGCACTCACATCTTTTTACTATAACTTAACATCCAGTTAATTGCATGCTTTCCTCAAAGATAGTGTAATATTAAAAAAAATATCACTATAAACTTTAGACCTTTTTTGTTTTCATGAAAACAAGGGAAACATTGAGTGTAAGTTTCATTATAAGTAGCATGCTTAAAAGCGTTTTTGTAGGAAAAAAAAGTATTTTTTTTTATTCTTTTCTCACTGAGGTGTGCCGCAAAGTTGTTCTTAATTTTTTTTGTCATACAATGATTTGCTGAACACTTATTATTATTACTCTAGGGAGTTCCCTGAAGATGCCCTTTATTGGTTTGATAAGTTATGCTGTTTAAACTAAATTGTAATTAGTGAGTATAGCAGGGACCTGTTGAATTTCAGTGGAATAATTGCTAATAATATAATATCTGTCACTATAATAGGAGAAACTTCGTTAATTCCATGATATGCCTAATACCGTCGTAGTTCATATTAAGCTGATTTACGAAATTAAACCAGCGACCCGTAGCGGTTTGGCACATGATGCCGTATATGGTAGATATAGTAGAATTTGCCCACGTAATTTCGTAATAATCGCCTTATCAATCGCAATATGTGTTTTCATAGTCTTAATTTCTGTTGATTTGAGAGAACGCATGAACAAGGTACGCAAAACATTATTTTCTGTGTATATAAACTGGGATTATCTAAATGAAATATTATACACATTTAATAAGCATTTACCTGTCTTGTGGCATAAAATTTAGCCACATCTAGTTTCATTTTGAACACAAAATATTAGAAAAAATTTTTTATTATCACTGAAATATCTGAGTTTCTCTTACTATAAAGCGAGAACTTTTTCTCTTAATTTTCGAAAGAGTTTTATAAATATGACTTTTTGCAATTGCAATATTTCTTTGGACAAAAGTGTAAAATAACATTTTACTGCTTTATAAATTCAATGAACTAAGCTGAATATTTTTTTCAAAACCAGTATACCTGACAATTCTTCCTCAAAACAATCCTTAACTCAAAATTCCCCAACCTGCCCTCTGTCAGTAGTGGACACCGATGGGCTTGGAATGGCCGCTGTCCGTCAGATGAGACATTAAGTCGTGGAACCGTGTACGGGAGAGCCATATCCTGTGCACTTAAAGAATACACACTGGATTGCCTTGACAAGAAGTTACCATCTGTCTCCCAACTACTGTCCAGTGGGTTCTCTCTCCTCTTTCTTTCTCTGAACCCTCAGGGTCCTTATGACCTGGCCATTTAGCTCATTGTGTGCAAAAAAAATGCCGCTCAGAGATAAAACAACTTAACCCAAACCAACCTGGGAACCGTAGAATAATACACTGAAATGTGTATTATAATATTATTACGACAGATGAATGTGCTATAATGAACTTGTGATAATAGGTATTGTTTTGAAGCTCGCGTGTGCTTCAACGCGCGAATTACATCAACAACGACTTGGAACTTTGATTTAACTAAAAAAGATATTCAGTTTTGAGTTCGGTGAACTGATTGATAGCGATTAGTCGACTTGAGTGTCGTTTTATAATTACTATTGTGTGTTTATATTGACGGAGATGTTTCCAGTCAGTGTCAAGGAGTAAATTGAGTGTATTCAAGAATAGAAGACAGAGGTTGTGTTCTCTCTTACAACTTTGTGCTATTACATAATAGATGGCACAAGTGGTATGAATAAGACATAAGATCGTAATATAATTGAAAGAAAATACTTGGTATTCTTGTAAACAAATTAAAGTAGTTTTTGCTAATAATTGAATTATGTAACTTGTTGAATGTTTGATAAAGAGCTAAGTAAAGATTTATTTGATAATCTGCTAGCTACTCAATCAAGATAGTTCAACTCTTAAGACTTATTAATTTGAATGTCGTATTAAGGATATTGGAATGTTCTGTTCAATTAACATTTGGCAATAGAAGATAGTGAATAATTAGTCATAAGCATATATAGTTCAATATTTAAATTCCCATACTTCTTGTATAAATAGTTATTAAATACTACTAATTTTTTTGAACTCACGCTCAGTCCTTATCCCTTTAACTAATAACAATATATTGAATATGTATGTATATATATATATTGGGTTGGTTGTTGTTGCGTTGGTTTACCTCTGAGCGGCACTTTTTTTGCATACCATGGGCTAAATGGCCAGCCACAAGGACCCCGGAGGCTCAGAGAAGGTTGGGGTAGGGGACCCACAGGAACAGCTGTTGGGAGACAGATGCTAGCCTCCCGTCAAGGCACATCCAGCGTGTTGTTTAACATGCGCAGGCTATGGCTCTTCCGCACAGTGGGCCACGGCTTAACGTCCCATCCGACGGACGGCGGCCTATTACAAGCCCATTGATGTCTCCTACTGACCGTGGGAGGGCAGGTAGTTTTGTGGAGATAAATCTCAACGCTCACCCAGCTGAACCTGGGAACTGCAGATTGCGAACCTGGCGCCCTACCGATGAGGCCCCCCGCCCCCAATATATATATATATATTGGAGGAGAGAGTATATATATATTAACAATAATTACAGTTTGGTTTGAAACATTCACATGTCATGTATGCAAAACAAAATACGTATTATCGCTAGAATGATGTTAGAGTCGTGTAATTGTTGTTCGTCGTATTTTCTATTCGCTTGCGGTTTGCATTGCAGCGATACCAATAATACGATTGCTGTTGGCATTCAATGAGCTCTCAGTGTTACTGTTATTGTTACAACCTCACGGTTACGGTTGTCGCTACTCTTGATTTTGTTGTTCGGCAGGAGATCATTAGCCAAAATTTATTTTGCTTTATCTAAAAAAAAATCCATTTAACATTATCTAATAATTCTTATCGACTGGTCATTTACATTCAGTGAAAACTCGACAATTATTGATTTCAAGTTACACTGCTGCTACGTCTGTCCACTTCCAATACACGTACAAAAGAGAAAATCCTCTCTTTCAGTTCTTCGCAACCAAGTCATCGATATCGAAAGCAAATAACGATGTGCAGACTGTTTACTCTTTCTCCTTCGTCGAACTTTCCTCCGATTTTCTGTTGTTTCTAAGGAGCATCCACTAATGTAGAGTAAATCTCTTTCTTATTGCTCATCTTCTTGAACTCTTTGAAGATGTCTTCTCAGCTCTTGTTTTCCGATATTTCTGTTTGAATCGGTGACTTGCGACACAGAAAATTATTTTCACTGATTAAATCAGTTTCATTCGTTACCAGATAAATAGAGAATTTGCGTCATTTCCCCGCACAACGACAGAAGTGATGAGGAAAGATTTATATATTTATTGATGTTTTTATACCTTGCACAAACTATGGTTTGCAGTTTTCTCTTACCTTTACGCTTTCGTAATTTATGTAGTCTCTCTTTTTGAAGGGTACTTTATGTTCAGTAATTAATCTGATTGGCTACGTTTGTATTTGTCGAGAAACAGATAAAGGAGAATCTAGCACCGAGGTTGACCAAACCTTTGCCCAATAAGAGAATTGAAATGACAATAGAAATCGTCAGTCTCGTTAATTTTGTCTCCTGAATGTCCTGAATGTCAAATAAAGGCAAGAAAATGTCACACGAGAGTTTCCAAGGTTACATTCTCTATTTATTATGTTCAGGGTCGGATCTAGGAAGTGTGGGGATGGTGGGGCAGATGGTACAAGAAGGACATGTCCCTCCCCGCTTAAGAATGCTAGCATGGGTAACGGAAGAAAAAAAAAATATTAAACTTGCACATATTTCAGACATTTTTTTTTATAATTTATTATTTTTTTACCTAAAAAACGAAGGGGAAAATGTTTCACTTCAATAGAAATCCAATTTCTTGGTCCTCTCTTTTAGCTTTTTCCGGCTCGATTGCGTCGCTCGTCAACCTCACCCTCCCTTAATTTTTAACCAGATTACGTCCTATATTTTGGTAGACAAAATCCATTTTCTAATTTTTTTATATATGTATTATTTTTATATGCATATTTATTTTATGTGTATAATACTTAGTATTTACTTAATTTGTGTTTTATAGAATTATTTGTCCTTATTTCATTTTTGTTTTGTTTTATTTTGTCTTCACTTTACCTAGTCGAATGGCGTTAAAAAAGTGAAAAAAAAATCATGCCATTAATCCAAAAATAATATGCAATCTAGAATCTTTATGGGGAATAAACTCGCATTTTAAAGTGCGATACTGTGTATAAAAACAATATACAATACAGGATCATTATGAAGTAATGCTCATATTTTAAAGTATTATATTTTATTATATAATTGAATAACAAAAGTAATTGTGTGTCCACAGTGTCAAGATGTTCTCAAAATTTCTGTGTTGAGATGGCATAGAATAAGAAACTCGCGGTGGCGGTATCATATGGTATCATGTGTAATGCTTTAAATGTCAAATTTACGAATCCCTAGATTGGTAGAGATGAACCCATCTTATAGATACCGATGTCCCATTATGAAACCATGGTCGTATTTTAAGGGAGTGACATGAAAACATTCGCTTATTCCAGAAAAAATGCTCTTTTAGTATTTAAAGAAATAATTACTGCAGCTGTTGCAAGTGCTACACCAGATATTCTGAACTGAGTTATGTACGAAAGTTGAATATCACGCCTCCAATGGTCCCGCATCGAAGTCTGTTAAATGCAAAATGAAAGTTTGAGTGTTCCTTGACATATTTTCGCACAGATTTAGACACACCTCTCCGTTTACTTAATTTTCTTGTGTGTTCGCCCTTGCTACTTAATTTTGTAATAAAGCATTCAAATATGAGTGTCATTTTACAATGACCCTATACAAGGCAGAATCAAGATGGAAGGGGGAAAGGGACCATTGATTTAGCATTCTAAAATGGGAAGGCATAATCCCCCCTTTTTAGAATGCTAATAATGGTGATAAAAATATTAAACTTGTGCATAAAGGTAGTTTTTAATGTTTTTTTATTATTTTCCCTTTGTTACTATAAATACTTATCTTTGGAACTGCTATATTGTTATTGTGCACTTCTGAAGCTTTCATTTGATAGAAGACTTCTAAAAACATCATCATCATCCTCAAGCAGCCAAGGGCTACGCAGGTTCAACCAGACCGTGCAAATTAGTTCTCCAAGCAAGTCTATCCTGAGCTACAGCTGCTGCATCTGGCTACTGCACACCAATTCTAATAGGTCCTGTTTGACATTGTCTGCCCATCGGCATTCTAGGTCTTCCCCTCTTTCTGAGGCCTTTATGCGCACTGTTCATAACCCTATTCGCCAATCTATAATTATCCATACGGCCAACATGGCCAAACCAACGGAGTCTCTCTCTGCACAATGTACTGCTTAAAGAAGGTTGCCGACTCCTTTGCCTAACCTCATCATTAGTTACAAAGTTGAACCACCTAATGCGCAAGATACTGCATAAGCATCTAGAATCAAAAGTATCTAGTTTCCTGTTATCTTGTTTACAAAGTGTCCAAGTTTCACTACCATAACTAACCCTAGAAAGAACCAAACTATTATAGACTCTAATTTTAGTCTTTAGGTATATATGCCTATCTCTCCACACTCTCCATAGATTCTTAAAAGTCCCGGCATCAATCCCTATTCGTGTGTTAATCTTATGCCGTACATCACCATTATCTGTTAGATAGCTCCCAAGATAACTAAACTGTGACACCTGTTCAACAATAAATCCAATTAAATTTGCTTCTTCACATTTTCGTGAAGAGGGGCGAGATGTGGGAAGAGATTTGAAGTGGCCCATGACTGTATAAACACCACTAGTGTTTTTTTTTTTTTTTTTTTTTTTTGAGATATAACACTTTGGGGTCGACCCTATTAAATTTACTTCACCGAAGAGTAAACAAATTTTGGGGGGCGTCAAAACTCAAGGACTACGACAGTCCCCATATCACAAGTTTTCATATGATAGCTAACTCGCAATTGTTGACCCCTTGCGTTTCTAAGTTATTGTACAACAATGAATTTAAAATAAAAAAAACCCAATTAAAATAATATCCACCCAACAAGGAAGATAAAATTATATTCGATATGGAATGCATTTTTATATTTTTTTTAAATCTATTTTTACTGCCGGGCATATACTATGAAGCTAAAATAAAATTATAAAAAACAACTGTTTTTAAAGCAGGTAGGAAGTTTAATATTTCGTTTAAGATGATCTAATGTTCGGTCGTCTTATGAGTATGAGTCTAGTATAATTTTTTTGGGAATAAATCTTTACAAATAGTGAAATAATCTATTGCTTTTATTTTCCATATTTCATTTATTTCCTATATGTTCTTCATTTGATTTTTTTTTTGTCTTGATAAATTATTTTTTATAACCTGGAAGAGCTGGAAAGCTCTTTGGTCGTTCATATATAATTTATTGATGGTATTGCTTAGTTTTATATATTTATCGATTTGATGGTCTTTGTAAATTGATATATTGATGATGAATATTTCGTGTTTATTTTACTTTTTTTTTCGGCTTAAAATAAATTTGAATTTAAATTACTGTGGTTGTTTTTCCTTTAAGTATTATGGAAAAACACTCATAATATATGTTAATTATAATTTCAGTTTAGTCCCGCTTATTCTTAAAGGAACAGATTTATCCGGGAGGGGGGGGGGGTCCAATGCAGGCCAAACAGCATAAGCATTCCAAGCAATTGCTTGGGGAGGCAAAATTCTAAAAGAAGCATGCTAGTAAATGCACGGGCTTGATTTAATATCAACTCAAAATATAAGTGCCATGAATATACAATGCTAAGATCTTTACCTAACTCTGCGAGCAATGAATTTTTCCTATGTACAGTCCGCGATTTGCAGAAAAAAATCCAATATTTGCTTTGTTTTCACCATTTTTCATCTCTGTCGAATATTTTGGGATTTAATTACACAAAATGACAATTGTCTGTGACAGGAGATAAATATATTTCCATTTAAGATCAATACTAATAGAAACTACGGTAAAAAATCAATTTATTCTTAATAAAAATTTTTTAATTACTGAGTTTTCTTGCTAAAAAAAGTCGAGATCTGCTCTTGCAATAAACAAGAAGGCTAATACATCTTCTCGGCTTTCATTTGGAGTTCTGATTAAATTTTAGAATTCATCAAAAATATAATAGAATTTCCTTTTCCTTTTCACTTGCGTCACCGTTAAACTGACTCTATTACCTCCTCTGCATTTGATTCTCTGTTTTTAAAAGGTAAATGATTTTCCCCTGCACACTTCGAAATTCTTTCGCAACAAAAGTCTGTATTTTAAAAAGCAAAATGTGTCTATTATTGAAACTAAATATAACTATGATGTCAGACATAGGTGGAGCTTTCAATTTTCACCTTCGTATTTTAGTCACCGCTAAATATCCTTTCCAGAGGAAGAACAATATTCCGTTGATAGATTGTAGCTATTTTTTTTTCCTTTTGTCGACATTGAAGCAGAATTTCACCGGTAGGCATTCCAATGTACGTATTTCCAGAGGACAATTGCTGGGCAAAAATAAAGCACTTTTGTAAGTATATGTATCAAAATGCTTCTTTTCGATATTAATCGGAACTCTGTTCCAAACAGTGAGAAAAACAGTCGTGAAGTAATAAATCATGTCTTCGGTGACACGTTTATTGTGCAACATGTTTGTAGAGACTTGATACTGTATTGTTTCTAGTGTTGCATGTACCATTTACTTGTTACTAAGAAAGCCATTTTTGCTTTCATGTGTTTCATTTGCAACACATACGACAGAGAAGAATCCTAGAAGCTACTCCTAGCTTTTTATAGGCCTTCTCATACAAGGGCATGGCCTATTAAGACCGAAGTTGCTGCTGACTAATGCCACAAATAGAGCTAACAAAATAGGCAACGTTAGTCCTGCTGAAACAATAGCTAGCACTAACTACTAGGCCAGTTAAGATTTGGTTTCATTAATTCACGAACTCACTGATTTTCAATTACATCTCGTATCTAAAGCAATTTTATATCATTTGCTTTATTAAAATTCAGCATGCATACAAGCATGTTCCTAGAGTAGCCATGGGCTATAGAGATCGAACCAGGGTATATAATTTAGTCATTCAAACCTGTCTATCCTGAGCTACATTTGTTGCATTTTGTCACGTCAGAATAGTTTTAGCAAGGTCCTGTTTAGGTTACCCACACTGTTATTTCTCCCTCTTATTCTTGTGCCTTTTGATAGCTGTTCGTGAGTCAATTCCTTAATCTGTAATTCTCCATTTTAAAAATATGGTCAATTAACGTAATCTCTTCATATACATACTGTTTAAATATCGTTGATGATACTTTTTAGCAGATAACCCCCCGTTTAACAAGGAATATGCATTCCGGGGAAACCAGCGTTAAAGGAATTTTCGTCTTAAACGAGAGGGAAGGTGTATTTTTTTATCTGCTTGTTTTTTGCATGTCTTGCTGTTCTTTTCGATATTTTTTCTTTGTTTTTCATTGGATGTTTTATTCAACAAAAATAATTATAATTCACAGTTTTTATTAAGAAAATTTCATAAAGGTACATTTTGCTCTTGACAGAGAATATTTTGAATATTTTGGCCACTGAAATATTTTCTAGCAAAGTATTAAAATGTGTATTACATTTATTTTTCTGTCCTAGTAAAAGTAAACGACACTAGTAACTAGTGTTGCTAATCATGTATGCAGCAATTAGATCATTCAGTTGCTGTGATTTTCACGTCGTGAAAAGATATTCACCAACGGAATCACACTAAAGAAATTACGTTAAATGTAGGATTCCGCCCTTGACTAATTCACTTCCTCTATAATATGATATTATTTTGGTGCCTTTTTTTATATTGCGGCCGGCGGATTCATATGAAACGAGAATTCATCTCTGTACAAACCTACACTGTACTGAAATCAAAACAATCAGGTGAACCGATATACCAAGTACTTACACTTATTTATCTATGTACACGGATTTCTTTTCCGCACGGGTTTTAAAGACGTTTTGCTAAACGGAACAAGGAGAAAAGAAACCGCGTTAAAGAGTCCGTGTTAAACGGGATTACCGGTAATCAAATGTTTATTCCCTCACTATAATATTATAAAACAAATTTCGCTTGTCTCACAAAGCTACATACCTTGGCTAGAGAATATAGTTGGGTTGGGTTGAGTTGTTTTACCTCTGAGCGGCAAGTTTTTGCACACAATGGGCTAAATGGCCAGTTCACAAGGACCCCGAAAGCTCAGAGAAGGTTGTGGGAGAGGACACACTGGAACAGCTGTTAGGAGACAGATGGTAGCCTCCCGTCAAGGCCATCCAGCGTGTTCTTTAACGTGCACAGGGTATGGCTCTCCCGCACACGGAGCCACGGTTTAACGTCTCATCCGACGGACGGCAGCCTTTCCAAGTCCATCGGTGTCCCCTACTGACCGTGGGCAGGGCGGGGAGTTTTTCGGGGATAAATCTCAACGCTGACCCTGGAGAATATAACATCAAGGGCATAGCTATAGGGAGATGGGGGGCGACTTAGTAAAATTTTGGTGAATTGTGAAAATTTGTAATTTTTTTTGGCAAATTAAGGGGAGTTAGCAAAATCTAGACAACGTGACAAAATCTAGGGTAGTTGACAAAATCGAGTCAAATTGGCAAATTTAGGGCAGTTAGGAAAATGGAGACGACATAATCTAGAGCAGTTGGCAAAATTCGACGTCACTTAGTAAAATACAGGTGAGTTGACAAAATCGGGACAACTTCGCAAAATCTTGGGGAGTTGACAAAATTCGGAGTGACTTGGCAAAGTCGTGGGGGAGTAGGCAAAATTCAGGTGAGATGTAAAAATTGGGATTTTTTTTTTCTGTAAAATTGTGGCGAGTTGGAAAAATCTTGGAGAGTTGGCAAATCTTGGGAAGTTGGCCAAATTATGAGTGACTATGTAAACTTCAGGTGAGATGAAAAATTTTGGATTTTTTTTCTGTAAAATGGTATACGAGTTGGAGTTGGCAAAATTCTGGAAACTCGGTAAAATCTAGGGCAGTTGACAAAATTCGGAGTGACTTGGCAAAATCGTAGGGAATTGGCAAATTTCAGGTGAGATGTAAAAATTGGAATCTTTTTTCGGTAAAATTATGACCTATTGGCAAAATCAATGCAACTTTGCAAACTGTAGGAGAGTTGGCAAATCTTTGGGAGTTGGCAAAATTCAGTGACTTTGCAAAAATCAGGTGAGATGTAAAAATTGGAATTACTTCTGTAAAATTGTGGCGAGTTGGCAAAATCGATGCAACTTCACAAAATCTAGGAGAGTTGGTAAAATTCAGAGTGACTTTGAAAAAATCTGGTGAGATGCAAAAATTGGGATTTTTTTATGTAAAATTGTGGCGAGTGGCAAAATCGAGGAAACTTGCCAAAATCTAGGGAAGTTGGCAAAAGTCGAATCCACTTGGTAAAATACGGGCGAGTTGTGAAAATTGGGATTGTTTTTGAGAAATTAGGAAGAATTGACAAAATAGAGAAAACTTGGCAAAATTTTGAGGTTTGAAAATTTTGAAGTGACTTGACAAATTCAGGAGAGATGTAATAATTGAGATTGTTTTTGTAAATTAAAGAAAAGTGACAAAAATCGAAGCAGCATGGAAAAATCTAGGGCAGTTGACAAAATTGGAAACCACTTGGCAAAACTCGGGTAAGTTGTGAAAATTGGAATTGGTTTTATGAAATTAAGGATAGTTGGCAAAATCGAGACCTCTTGGCCAAATCTAGGGTAGTTGGCAAAATTCGAATCAACTTGGTAAAATACAGGCGAGTTGTAAAAATTGGAATTAGTTTTGTGAAATTAAAGAAAGTTTGGTCAAATCGAGACAACTTGACAAAATCTTGGGGAGTTAGAAAAATTTGAAGTTACTTGGCAAATTTAGGAGAGATGTAAAGATTAGGATTGGTTTTGGAAATTAAGGAAAGCTGGCCAAATCAAGGGGAGTTGGGAAAATTCTCACTAGCTTGCTACAATTCAGGCGAGATGCAAATATTGGAATTATTTCCGTGAAATTATGGCTAGTTGGCAAAATTGGAAGTTACATGGCAAAATTCAGGAAAGTTGTGAAAATTGCCACTCCCCCACGGAGCAGAAATCTAGTTACAAACCTTACAGAGACATTATTTTCTCAATTGGCAAAATTTGATTTTCGAGTTGGAAAATTTTCGATATCTCTTCCCAACCACAGTCCTTCGCTACGCCCTTGTATATAATATATCAGTTTCATTTTTATTTGTATCTATCAGTTTCTATCAAAACAAATAGAAAAAGTATAATAAAAATTTCTGTTTATAGAGCACAGAAACCAAAAAACGAATAATTTATGACTCATCATTACCACCATACTAACTAATAACATCTAATACACAGATTGACCGATAATTGGGAACAATCACAACATATGAGGATGTTAAACTGAAATGTAATTTACGGTAACTGCAAGGCGACCTTGTGGAGTTATACAGGCATCAATATTCGGGACGACGCATTGGGTTTAGCAGTGTGCAAGTAAAGAAAGGAAAAAACAATTCTTGAAAATAGGATGTTCTGAGTTCAGGCGGCAGACCGGAGCAGGAAATATTTGTAGAGCTTAGCAGTTGACTGGCTGAGCAACCCTAGTCCCTCCATGTTCAATGAATTTTACGTATGTCGAACTTAAGTAATAATCAGTTTTACGATATTTTAAATACACAATGATTTATTTTAAGAACAACTTGAATAAAAAATAACGTCAAAGAGCAATGCTTTGAATAATAACATATTTTCACATTGTAAATAATACGTTCATATAAACCCGATAACTGTAAAATGGGAAACAACACGGATATCTGGACGCAAGCAAATCAGAGTTTCGTGGTAAGTGGGCGGTACATATATGGAATGTATCGTGCGAAAAATAAAATTCCTTTTCTATATAAGGTTACCATACGTCCTCCAAAAGGAGTACATGTTCTCTTTTTTATCTCATGTCCTCCCATAAGTTTGAAAAAACATGAAATGTCCTCCTTTTTCTAAAAAATCATGAAATGTCCTCCTTTTTCTAAAAAATCATAGCACATTTTAAACTATAAAGCAATTTTTAATGCACGATCCTTTTTTAAATTTCTTGAACCCATGGATATAATATAATTTACCGTTAACCGTGAAATAATTTGCTATAAGTTCAACTGGTGAATTCTAAATTAATTGTGTTAATACAACACAATTAATTTAGAGACGGATAGTGCAAAAGAGAATATATATTCCAATTAATAACGGTATACATACTTTTAGAAACTTGTCTATTCAGAGTCTGAATCAACAGGAATGTAGTCTGCTAATAGTTAATGTGGAAATTACTTTGCTCCAGCAATTTCTATTTTGAAATGTACTCAACCAACGAGTAATGCATTATGTACCTGATGATGGGAAAGTGCCGTGGCAGCGCATAAAGCGCTTTTCGCTTGCGATTTGAATGCTATCCAAGACAACGTTCTCCTACTGCAACTTCATACAAAGTTTAGACCAACGCCTGACAGGAACAGATATCTTTTTACCTGCCTGAGGCTTGCGGTAGAGGCGGTCCACGGACTGCTGTGGAAGTGGAAGAAGCAGTATTGGGTTACAAGAGCGAAAGACCCTGCACATAATACTGCTCTGTAGAAATAGGGTTACCAGATGATAGTGCTCTAAAAGGAAGACAGCTAGAAATATAGGGGAAAAAGGAGAACATGCTTTCAATTTGTGAAATAAAATAAGTTTTTTCCTACTAAATTTTATTTCAAGTACTGACTAACAGTTGAGTCACAAAAGGCATAATACTTGTTAAATATCCTTTAAATTATATGATGTGCTGCTTTTTATCCCTACTTGATAAGCAATCAAGCATTATTTTGCCTTAAATGGCATAATGGTTAGTAACTATGTGCTGTTGCAGAAGGCAAACTTTCTGTTTCAACGAACTCCGACTGAGGTAGTGGTCAGCAGTGATTTCGGTCTTGACAGTATGACTCGACGCTTGTGTGAGAAGGCTCCTACAAACTAGGAGTAGGCCTTAATTCCTTCGCTGTCTTCTATGTTGTAAAGAAAAACTACTCTCAACTTTCATAGCTCCATCCATCCTTGGGCAGAAGCAAACTGTTTTGCAATTTTAGAAAACCCATACGTTTCCAGTCTGGCAGATAAATTACACATATTGAGCGTATGGAAAATAATAACTTTTACAACATTAACGCAATTAATTCAGCATTCACGAGTTGCATTTACGTCGCGGCTGTCAGTAAAATGTATTATATTAGAAAAACTACTCTCAACTTTCATAGCTCCATCCATCCTTGGGCAGAAGCAAACTGTTTTGCAATTTTAGAAAACCCATACGTTTCCAGTCTGGCAGATAAATTACACATATTGAGCGTATGGAAAATAATAACTTTTACAACATTAACGCAATTAATTCAGCATTCACGAGTTGCATTTACGTCGCGGCTGTCAGTAAAATGTATTATATCTATAGGTTCAAGAAATTTAAAAAAGTAGCGTGCATAAAAAATTGCTTTAATTTTAGTTTAAAATATGTTATGAGTTTTTAGAGAAAGGAGGATATTTCGTGTTTTTTCAAACATCTGGGAGGACATGATATAAAAAAGAGAACATGTCCTCCTTTTGAAGGACATACAATAACCCTATATAGAAAAGGAGTTTTATTTTTCGCACGATATATTCTGTGCAGCGATTATATGCATTGAGGTTCAGTCCTGGGACCAACCTTGTTTCTGATATTCATAAATGATCTATGTAAATTAAAAATAAATAGCTATATTAACACTTTTGCAGATGATACATCATTAACTTTATGTGCTGATTCTCTGGAAAATCTCCTATATAACATGAACACTGATCTAAAATGTGTGATGAAATGGTTGGATTTAAATGGATTACATTTAAATACGAAAAAGACTAAGTATATTCTATTTAACCTAAAAAAGAAATCATACAATCCGAATTTGATTAAATTAAAATTGCATACATTTTCATGCAATAATTACTCAGCTTGTTGCTGTGAAGAAATTGATCAGGTTCAAAGTCTACTCTACCTAGGCGTTTATATTGATAGCTCCCTAAGTTGGAAAATGCATATTGGAAAACTAACAAACACACTTAGACACATGTTATATAAATTTTATTATTTAAAAAAAATTCTTAGTAATAAAATGTTAATAATGTTATACAAATCTTGGGTCCAGTCTGCTATACAGTATGGTATTACAAGTTGGGGAGGAACATACATTTCATCATTAAGGAGTCTAATCTCAATGCAAAATAAATTTATATTCCAAATTTTACCAAATAAATATAAAACTGTTACCATTTTTTGTAAGTATACCATTCCAGGTGTATTTCCACTGAGACTTTATTTATTTATAGAACATTAAATTACTTCTTTAAAAACAATAATGCAGTGCTGCATTATACAAAATATTCTATGCGAGATAATGGGAAAAGGTTTCTGTTACCACTTGCAAATAAAGAAATTATGCACAAACACTTTGATTATTTGGCCCCTAAAATTTTTAATTCTTTACCGATTATAATTCGAAATGAAACTAATTTTATGCATTTCAGATCTCTCACTGCTAATTATCTAATGACCATTACAAATGCAGACAGACTGTTTTCAGTGTTAAAGTAAAAAAAAATAATTCGTTTCGTCTAAATTCTGTGTTGTTTTTGTACATATATATATATTTTTCTTTATGTAAAGTTGAGTGTCAGTGTTGCCAAAATTATGTATTTAAATAATTTGTAAATTAACCTACATGAGCTTAGATGCTCTTGGGTTAATAAGAGTATTACAAATATCTGTTGTTTGTAACCTTATTATTATAATAAAACTGAACTGAACTGATATCCATTCAGTTATTGAGGTGTTCAAAGTTTGCTTTCTATGAGTGGTTGTTGCAGCAACATGACACTAATCCGACCTTCGTACAACGAATAGGGTGATGCGATAAGGTGCAGCTCACCTCCGTTGGGTTGGGTTGTTTTACCTCTGAGCGGCACTTTTTTGCACACCAGGGGCTAAATGGCCAGGACGCATGGACCCCGAAGGCTCAGAGAAGGTTGGGGGAGGGGACCCACTGGAACAGCTGTTGGGAGACAGATGGTAGCCTCCCGTCAAGGCCATCCAGCGTGTTCTTTAACGTGCACAGGGTATGGCTCTCCCGCACACGAGGCCACGGCTTAACGTCCCATCCGACGGACGGCGGCCTTTCCAAGTCCATCGGTGTCTCCTACTGACCGTGGGCAGGGCGGGGAATTTTGCGGAGATAAATCTCAACGCTGACCCAGCAGGGACTCGAACCTGGGAACTACAGATTACGAGCCTGGCGCGCTACCGACTGAGCCACCCCCGCCCTACTCACCTCCGAGGGAGCCTTTAACTATCACTACATTCGTACGTACATAAATACATACACAATTTTCAAGCAGCCATAGATTGGATAAAAATACAACATATACTTAATAAGAGAAAGACGGATAGTGTAAAAGAGAATTATAAAATGTTAGGCTTCATGCAAATATAGAAATTATACACTTTTAGAGTCATAAAACATGTGCAACAAAATTGAAATATGTAGAATATTAAAAGTTTTATAACAAATACAAGGTTATGCAAAGATTTATTAACCGAAATATTAACTAAAATAATATATGTACAATAGATTTTATTTATGGAGCAAATTATATAATATATTCCTAGTTATGTAAAAGATTTCGTTCGTAACGTTAGTAGGTTTATCAACAGAGGAAGGGATTGGATTTCTAAGAGTTCTTACGTTCAAAATTATTTTAATATCTATTTTTTTTTAGTTTTTTTTAAATCTATTATTATTTTACTAAATATTACTGTCGCATTTTTGTTTTGTATTTTTAAACATATGTATTCATCACACACACGAGTACTTTTTTTCGAGAGGGAGTAATTGTAGTAGTTAAATTAATCCCATTAGTTATATTTAGTTATCGGGAATAGGTGGTTCAACAGGCCTAAACTTCCCTTAAACTTTAATTTTACTACTATATAATTAGTCAGTGTTTAAATATTGTGTTTCTAATCTAATTTAATTTTTTTCAAATTTTAATCAAATGTTTTAGCAAATGCAATATAAATGTATATGCATGTGTTGTTGAATAAACTGTACTGAACTGAAAAAAAACTTTGTTACTGCAGGCCAATTCTAACAAGGTCCTGTTGGATATTGACTGTGCACCACATCCTTGATCTCACCCTTTGTCACATGGTTCACAACTCTATTCACTAATCTAGAGTTATGCATACGAGAAATATGGCAAAAGTCTCTCTCTTCACGACATTCTGTTTGATGATTGTTGATATCTCTTTCATCTAATATGATCATTTCGTAAGTAATGAACTCACTTAATGCTAATGATACTGCGTAAGCATCTAGAATAAAGACACAAAGTGTCCTGTTATCTGGCCTAAAAGGAGTGTAATAATCGCTACCATATCAGACTTTAGAAACGATGAAATAATTATATAGCTAAATATTAGTTTTAGCTATAAATACCTATTTTTTCCACAATCTCCTTAAGTTCTTGAAAGTCCGATCAGCAATTCCTATTATTCTATTCAACTCATGTCTCAATGAGCACAAAATATGAGGGTCGTTCAAAAAGTTCTCCATATACATTTGCATAACAGAAACCATTACCATCTGTCTCCCAACAACTATTCAATGAGTTTCCTCCCCCAAACCTTCTCCCTTGGGGTCCTTCTGACTTGATTATTTAGCACATTTTATGTGAAAAAGTGCTACTCAGAGGTAAAACAACCCAACAACCCAATGCAAATAATAAAAGTAATGTGGGAATAACATGTAATTGTTATGATTTAATGTAATTATTGTTAAATCTTTTAAGCTACATTTTTGCTAGAACTGTATTCATATTTGTTTTCTTTCTTATTTTTTCACAAGTTCTGGTAACCATGACTCCTGAAAAGACTTAAAGTAATTGTATTCACATACACACACACACATCTATATTACATAATTACGTTTATTGTTTCAACTTTTCAAGCGAAGAAGCATTCACTACTTGAAAAATCGTATAATTCATAATTCCTAAACGTAACTTACAGGGAGTCACAATAAACCTCTATGAAGGCAAATTCACCGAAAGCGGAGTGATAGGGGGACTCGGCAGTCAATTGGCAAGTTCTACAAATATTCCTTGCTCCTGTCGCAGGACAGGAGCAAGGAATATTTCTAGAGCCCAAATTAAAGCACCCAGAATGACCTATTCTTTGGAAAAAACGTTTATTTTTTCCCTCCTCTCGTGCACACCGACAAATGCAATGTGAGTTCAAGAATATTTACGGCGGTATATCTCTGTAACGACGGTTTTGAGAACATTGCCGTAAATTACTTACGATGTAATAATATTCCACGACGCATCTTCATATCGAATCCCGGATCTATAAAAAGAATAAAAGTGGGGGGGGGGGAATAGAAGTGACGCAATCCAGCAGGAAAAATGTCAGGAGAATAGATTTCCATTGCAGTATAACATTTCCCCTCTGTTTTAGAGGTCTTTAAAATGTTTCTTTAAAAATGTGTGAAATATCCACAACGCTATTATTTTTAGCGTCTATTATCCTTATTTGTATTCTTCGGGAGGGGGAGGCGTACGGCCCCCTTGCACTTCCTCCCCTAGATCTGGCCCTATTTCACATCTTTGACTGTCCTCTTTTTCTTGTCACCCTGTATAAGACACTGTATAATTCCTAAGCATAATAATGAGAAAGCAAATCACAGTCCTGTTATTCAAACGCATTATGTTTCCTGTTACATTACATGCAGAAGGTCCGCGTTTTACTACCATGGAAAATTTTACAAAGAGCCAAACTAAGCTATAGAGTAATTTTGGTTTTTTGGTGTATCCGTCTACTTTCCAGAATTTTCATAGATTTTGAAACGGTCCGTTACCAATGATATTCTTCCTGTTTTTATCTCTTGTACCACATTACCATTATCTTTTACAGAACACCCAAAATTATTAACTTCGAAACTTTCTCAAGTACTCAAATATTCAGAAACGCTGACGAATTGCGAGACGGACAGTCCAGTTTTGACCAAACTGGCCTCTTGCATCTTTTATTGAAATCCATGAACAACTGATCAACTGTAGATTGGTGACTTCGTTTTGAACACTGCACTAACTCTCGAACGTGGTGGTATGTGATATCGCCCACTGTCGCCTTTTTCAAATGATATCTTCTCTTTAGATTTATCCACAGAGATAAACTTTGAAACATTAGCAAGTTCAGCTGTCTCAATGACCGAAGCTCCTGCGAGACTATACAACAATCATACTCCTTTCGAAATCGCTAAAGTTTTCTCCCGACAAGATGGTAACAATAAATATATATAGTTAGGCATGTTTGACTTTATAGATAGGACGCTAAGCATGCCGGGGGTTTCATTTGCATGTTTCATGCCATCGTCAGTGGCATGTAAAGACTCAGTTTAATATAAGAGGAAAGATTTATGCAAACCTTGGTGTTTCCATTTTTCTGTCCATTACCTGTATGTCCATTTCTACCAATTCAACGATTTGTAAAATTTGCATATAATCGTTACATGCGATACTTATTACACACCGGTCATAACAAGAAAACTTTTGAGTTTTTTTTCACCTTTGGCAGGCAATTACTTTCGTTAATTAATTATATATTGAAATATTGCACATAAAATATGGGTAATATTTTATAATGACCCTGAAATACTTTATAATACTTATCATAGTTTTCCAAATAAATTAACATCACCTTTTTACCAATCTTGACAATAATAGACTGTCAAAGCAATCTGGAAAAAAACAAGCCAGAAGCAAATTTTTGAATAACATTCTACGGCGTATTCTTTGCCTTTACAAATTTCAAATTCAGCATTAATTTATTTTTCCCTTGTAATCTGTCACATTAATAATCATTGACGTTGTCAGCAGAAAGGCTTCCAGCGATGTTTCCCGCCCTACATTGTATTTGTCCTTGTTGCCTTTTGAATGAAACTCGGCTTATAATGCGCCACACCTTATGTTTATTTATAAAAAATCAAATGCTTCATTAATTACATGCATTATTCATCACATCTTAGCAAATGGTGTCTTCTGTACAGTCACAAAACATTCTTTTGTGTTATCGTGAAAGAGATTCAACTATTTAGTTGAGAACAATAACGAAAATTTCTTTAAAGTTTACAATGAGATAATTTTTAGTTCTCTGGGTAAGTTTTTTTTTTGTATGCGTGGGTAAATAGAATAAATTAGCCACTATTTTATTGGAAATTCTGAATATAATTAGGAAGAATAAAGATATGATGATTATATCATTTATTTCTTAATCACTGTCTGAATACAAATGTCAAAAAAATTATCAGTGCTACATAAGACTTAAGGATATTTTGCAATGCTTAGCAATATTTGTGTGGTATCATTATGGATAATTTACATGCATTGTTCTACACCCCACCAGATCTAGTTGATGGGGGGTAAGAACTAGGGGCAACCGATAGGTTAGACCCCAAAATAATGGCTGATCATTGCGTTGTGTTTTCAATGCTGTTTGTGAGGGGGAGGGAAGCTTCCTTCTCATCAATAACAACTCATTCGTACAGGAAGGTACATAAGAAACATAATTTATTCGGAAAATACACTACCGATCATCTGGGGTCGGATCACAATTCCAAATACTATAGTACACGTCAGGCAACTGAACCTTATTGGCGAGATATTCTGGGAGACGCAGAGAGAAAAGGGGGACATTCAGGGACTACAGGATGCAGGGGCATTCAGGGACTACATTAAGGGATGGGGTACGCTCGTTCTTCACCTCTTCTTTCCTAATCGTCTGTCTCGGCCTACAGCATCTTCGACCGCTGCTTAGCTGCTTCGCTTTTTATCTTCCTGTGGTCCATTGTCCCTTTATGCTCCGAGCTCACTTTGGATCGGACGTCCGCACACCAGCACACACACTTCTCGTCTCTCTTTGTCGCGCTTCAGAATTCGAACAGGGCCCCGCGTTCACTTCTCATTGGACAGCAGAGTTCGTCCGGTGACAGCGGTGGCCGAAGATCATTGGTGCCGTCCGATTTTTATTGGACATCCCAGCAGCCGGCGTGATCCTTAGTCACCCCTTGTGCAGTTCTTGGTGACCATTGCTGCGCGTATTCGAAAAACTCTCTTTCCCCTTTTTACGGCTTTGTTTCTCTCGTTTCCTGGACGGGGTGCCGTGTGCAAAGGTCCAGATGGCCCATCGTCCTCAACATGGCGGTCCCAGTTGTTGTTTTCTAGCCGTTTTACTGAGGGAAAGTCGGGTGGCTGGAAGAAAATGGCGACAGATAGTGAGGTCGAACTCGGGATTGCAAAATTCCGAGTACGACAGTATCTGAAAGCTAATGAATGAACAAACATATTTAATTAATAATCATGTGGATATCAAAAACTTAGCTTTTTATATATTGTAAATTATTGAACTGTAGATCGTAGATCGTATAATCATATTCGATGTACCGGGTAATAAATTTACCCCTAACCATCTCCATCATAAAGATATGCATATCTGGCATGAGTAAGAACAAAATATATAAGTAAACCACCCTTAGGTGTGCCACTAAGCGCAAACATAAGAAAAAGCTAAAAATAGCAGTAAAATGTTATAAGGAACCTGAAACGGGTAGGTCTCCTCAGAAACGGCTACCGTTTTAGCCTCTTGTACTTGTTCACAACATTATGATCGCAAAGAATCAGAGAAGAAATAATCTCATTGGGATTATTGCATACAGCCTCAAAATTCTTTTTGAGGTGCGTTTTATATGTGTATATATGGTCGATGCCCAAGTCTTTATGGAGTTGTCTGTTAGTGACAAACCAGGGTGCATCGACCGCAGTTCTCAAAATCTTGTTCTGTAAGACCTGAATCTTACCAATGTTGGTGGGTGTAGTATTCGCCCATATGGGTGAAGCATAGAGAATCATTTGTCTGATGATCATATCATAGAATAAAAGCTCAATGAATTGACTTTGGAGATTATATAATTTATATGATAGTCCCACTTTAACCTCTGATTTATAACAACCCCAAGATATTTGACTGACTCACTCCAATCAATGGGAATATTTTGTAAATGGAGGCAAGTGGGATTCATAATACGCTTTCCAGTAAAAAAAAAAAGATGGCAGAACTCTTGTCAGAGTTAATCTTTATATTCCATTTTTCGCACCATGTGCCCAGCTCGGTCAAGCTATGCTGCAGCCTCTTCACAGCGATAGCAGGACCGAGGGTGGGAAATAGTAAGGCAAGGTCATCTGCTTAAAGTGCAAGATGAATACGATCAAAGGAAGGTAAATCGTATAAGTATAAAGAGAAGAGTGTAGGACCCAAAAGGGAACCCTGAGGCACACTTGCAGAGATGACTCTTCTTGTAGACATGGCAGATTTAATTTGGACTTGAAATGTCCTATTGGAGAGATATGATTGGATCAAGCAGATGAGTCCAGATGGCACTTCGGCTTATATAAGCTTGTGTAAAAGCATTTGACAGTGTCAAAGGCTTTGCCACGTCCAGGAAGAAAATTATTGAACTGTAATATCAGGTTAAAATTTATGTATTATCGAAGAAAAAAGTGTGGGTAGCTCTCTTATATAAAAAGTTTGAAATTCAGAGCATTTGAAAACCAACAGAACTGTTTAAGTACACCAGTGGTGCATAACCTTTACTCAACCAGCAGCACAAGAGATATTTTGTTAATGTACTGGCCATAGTAAGAAAAGTTATAGTTCTTGAATTATCTTTACAGAACCTAGTAAAAAATTGACAATATTCGGGTTCTGTAATATCGCCAAGTTGGCGATATATATATATATATCGCCAACTTGGCGATATTACAGAATAGTGTGTGATATGTGTATACAACTTGGCGATATTACAGAATAGTGTGTGATATGAACTTGGCGATATTACAGAATAGTGTGTGATATAGTATTACAGAATAGTGTGTGATATACAGAACAGTGTATATATATATATATATATATATATACACTGAAGTGCCATTGAATTAGGGATAACAACCTAGTAACATGATGGACACCTCTGGCCCTGATAACGGCTGCCACATGACGAAGCAAGGACTCCACAAGCTAGCATAAATGCTCCATAGGTATGGTGAACCATGCATCCTCCAGAGTTGACCACAATTCTCTCAAGGTTGTCGCTGATGGGACATGGGCCCAAACACTCTGCTCAATGGTGTCCCAAAGATATTTTATGGGATTTAAATCTGGGCTTTTAGGTGGCAAATTCATTATTTCAAAGTCAGCAGAATGCTCCTGCAGTAGCCAATCTGAACCTGTGAGATGAACAGTTGTCTTGCTGGTAGATGCTATCTCCATTGGGATGCACGATGGCCATTAATGGGTGTAAACGGTCAGCCATGAGTTCTACGTACTGGGATGCATTGAGAGTCATCGGTATACATACCAAAGGTCCCATAGACATCCAACTGAAGACACCCCAGGCCATCACTGAGCCACCATTACTGTTCCAACTTGACATCCAGGATCCATGGCTTCATGGGAATGGCGCAACACCCTTAATCTGCCATCGGTGTGATGAAGCTTAAATCCGGATTCATCACTCCATTCTATCAGTTGCCAATTTTCGATGGTCCAGTTTCGATGTTCTTTAGCCCAGGCAAGGTGTTGAACCCAGTGTCATGCCGTTAAAAGTGGGACTCTCGTAGGTTGGCAGCTCCCGAAGTCGAGACGATGAAGTGAGCATTACACGGTCCATACACTGACTTTCCGGCTAGAACACGCGTCCAGATGGGAGGTGATTTCAGATAATGTCTGGCCTCTATCTGTCTGTACGATGCGGTCAGATGGTGGAGCCCATAATCATTCAAGGCTGGTTGTCCTTTGCAGTTTGTCCTAGTGCTTTTGTTTTTGCTGGAATTTTCACGTTCCCGGAACACTCTTGAAATTGTCGTACGACGAAATCCAAGTTCATTGACAATTTCGGAGATCGAGTGTCCTATCCGTCGGGCACCTACGATCTACCTTCTGTCAAATGCATCTAAATCCCGCGCCTTTCCCATTACGCTTCTCACGACGAATGCTTTGGGAAGCCAAAGCTGGCAGCTATATATGACCAGAGTTTCAGCCAGGCATGCGCGCAAATGCAGGACTTACGTTATTGAATTTGGATGGCGACTCCTATCCGTAATTCAATGGCACTTCAGTGTATATATATATATATATTGCAAACATGAAATCATGAACGATTCTAGTTGTACCTATATGCCAATTCTTATGGAAAAACACTGTTTTACCTAATATTGACTTGAGGAACACAATGAATGTGTATATGAGTGGTAGTTAGGTAGCCACCACTCATATACCCAGTCAAATAAATGGTAGCTAGGTAGTCACTGGAAGGACAGCTATGCTCCAATCCTGTATGATGATGCATATCAGGCATCTAGCTGGCATGTCATCGAGAAGGAAGTATATTTTTTATGTTGTTGACTTCAATAAAATTTAGTTGTTTTGCCACTAAGTCCAAAAAAAGTCAAAAAATCCTTAATTAGTTGTTTTGCCACTGTCCAAAAAAGGCAGAAAGTCTTTAATTATTTGATTTCTACACTAAATCCCAAAAAGGGCAGAAAGTATTTAATTAGTTGTTTTGCCACCAAGTCCCAAAAAGGACAGAAAGTATTTAATTAGTTGTTTTGCCACCAAGTCCCAAAAAGGGCAGAAACTATTTAATTAATTGTTTTGCCACCAAGTCCCAAAAAGGGCAGAAACTATTTAATTAATTGTTTTGCCACCAAGTCCCAAAAAGGGCAGAAACTATTTAATTAATTGTTTTGCCACCAAAGTCCCAAAATGTCCCAAAAGAGTCCCAAAAAGGGCAGAAAGTTCTTAATATATTCGTCTATACTTGTTTCTTCACTATGTGGTAGAGATCTAGCTCTCTTTAGCATAAGAGCTGCTTGTGCTGGTTTTGTGGAAGTCATCGTAGATTTTAGCGAAGTCAGGAGATTTTCTTCTATTTCTTGTGTCTTACTACTGAATTTCGGTATCGTTGTCATTTCCGTTCTAACGTCATCTTCTTCTTTAATATTCTTTTATTTCGCATAATTTTTCTTTTTTTCTTATTCATTTCTTGTTCTATGACTTCTGGGAAACTAGTAGGCTTGTCTGCCAATTTGCTTTTTTTTTTCTGCTATTTTAATGTACACCTGGCAGCAAAATTCCCGGACATCACAGAGCGGCAGCACAATATGAGGATGCCTTTATATTCTATCGTAGCGTCAAACGTCTGAATTCTGATGAAATTCGAAATATTTTGCTTCGGGTTGGGTTGTTTTACCTCTGAGCGGCACTTTTTAGCACACCATGGGCTAAATAGCCAGGTCACATGGACCCCGAAGGCTCAGAGAAGGTTGGGGGAGAGGACCCATTGGAACAACGTTGGGAGACAGATGGTAGCCTCCCGTCAAGGCCATCCAGCGTGTTCTTTAACGTGCACAGGGTATGGCTCTCCCGCACACGGGGCCACGGCTTAACGTCCCATCCGACGGACGGCGGCCTTTCCAAGCCCATCGGTGTCCCTTACTGACCGTGGGCAGGGCGGGGAATTTTGCGGAGACAAATCACAACGCTGACCCAGCTGGGACTCGAACCTGGGAACTACATATTACGAGCCTGGCGCGCTACCGACTGAGCCACCCCCGCCCCTAATATTTTTCTTCGATATCATCTGTGATATTTACATCTTTTGTGCTAATGCTGATGTTTTTGAACTGTTCCTATTTGAAGAACTGGTCTTCACTACTTTGTGCTTCACCAAAGATTGAGAGAATGATTTTTCAGTTCCTTATTTTCAATAAAGAACAGAAGTTTTGAAATAAATATAGATAGTCTCTCCCAATTGTCCTATGCCCATATCATTTTCTTTTTTTCTAAAGGATCCATCTGAATTCTTTGTTTTTTTGCAGAAATATGTCCGTAACTTTTTCCTCGGCGAGCAAGAGTATCGAAAAGTCATCTGAACAAGTCGACGAGCAAGAGTATCGAGGCAGAGCCTATTCCAGAAAATTTGATCAGACCGTCTAAGACATCTAGGTAATCTAAGTCCTTTTGGATCAGTCGGAAACAATGTTGCAGTTTTTCCCCCCCATCATGAAAGAGTCCTGATAAGGTCATTTGTAGGTCAATCACGAAGGGAAAAGTAAAAACTTAAAAATGTAGAGCACTAAGTACTTAATAAATACACTAATACTTAATGAGATGTGGGCGCTAGCTTGCATAATCTTATGACTAAGGTACTTTCTCCTATCCCTGCAAGGGAATTTTCGACGATACTTCTAGTATCTGGATAATTTTATATATCTTATTAAACTAAAGGAAATACTTCTGGCTTGAAAAGCGTTTCATGAGCTCCCGTAATAAGCGTTTTTCTATGCCATTGCCAAACAGAAAAATTATGTGCATTTGGAAGCACTTTTGTCTTATCGCCGAAAGTCGAACTGCATCTTCTAGAGATAACAAAAAAATTTATTTCCTTCATTTCTGTTTTTAGTGATATCTTTTCCATTTCAAACCACCACGCTGATTAGTAACTCCTTCCGATTCTTGATATCATTAAATTTCCTCCTTTTAAAAGACAAGGTCCGTTTTATTGAAGTTATATAAGTCTCATTTTCTATGCCGCCAGGATAATAGGACCTATTTTTGAACTGCCTTTGGTAAACATAATTATATTTCGTCCGCACTGGATGGTTGCAGGTATTTCTACCCCAACCATCCAAACGAAGCAGCATCATGAATATAAGCTTCCCTTACTTCAACCAAAACCGCAAAAGCTCGTAATAAATACCGGTCCCTATATTCAGTTTTCTAATAAAAATCGAACCAAGCTTGATTAAATTTGCGGACGGCCTGTCTCGAAAGATCAATTTTTAATTGAAAAGCCCAAACTGAATCACGACGAACGATGGTATACGATAGGCGAAGCATATTTAATAACACAGAGGTAAGTGTGGCAAGGCATTGCTGATTACTTTAAGTGGAGAATGGGAACTTGTGCAAGACATACCCAAAAGCTAAACATATGGAAGGAGCGCTGGGGTAGGGAGGAGAGAGAGTTGGGCGTATCTGTGTTCTTTTGTTATGGTAGACTCGTAACTTGATTTATTATACCCCACGATTTCGTACATTTACAGTAATAATAAACCAAGTGATTACCTTGCAACGAGGACTTTACAAATGTTGGCAAACAGGAGGATAATTCGTCTGCAGTCGTAAAGTAATTATCCAATGTTTGGTTAAGTAGTTAAAATTAGCATTTTTATTAGCTGTTGTATGAGCATTCGCTTTTGCTTGGCTTCGAGTAGGAGAACTCAAGAACGATTTCTGTTAATATAAGAATTAAAATTCGCCAATCTTTAGTATTAAGTTCGATTCATGTAGCAATTAATGTATAAAAGAGAAATTCTGATAAATAATAAATGATGTTTTTAATCATCCTATGTTTGATGTGCGTGGCATCACTGAGTTTGTTCTTAACGTTGCCGTAAAGCATTACATTAATTTTCTTATTTTACGGTATTCCAGAATTGTTTATTTGTTTGTATAGTGTGCAAAAAAGCATATGCCCAAAAAACATATGGTTTTTGTTTTATGTGGACAGCATTTAGTCATTTTAACTTGGGTATTACCTTCTTAAAATTGAACAAAAGAATGTTGTAAACAGTATTCACAGGAGATGTACTCTAAACTGACGCATGAAATACACTAACTACAACTAACACTAATACAACATACACTGAATACACTATGCACAACATATTCTTGCAAGTGTTGCATTTCTTATTTCCTACAGGGAATGAGAAATGCAACACTTGCAAGAAGTTGCGCAAATGTGACGAAATTTAGGAAGGCGATAGTATATGGAAATGCATGGAAATGATTATGTCAGGACGATTGAAACGATTGGACAGGCATGAGCTAACGTCACAGGTGAGGAGCAGTCAAAGACAAATAAAGGCAACCTAAGCTCTCTGGTTGGCAAAACGTTGTGGAAATTGTTCTAAACCGTTAAAGATACCCTAACGCAAACGTAGATAGCCGTTCCAACAGTTAATAGACTTTGAGCATGTAAGAATCATAGCCTTAGAGAAGCTGGTTTGTCATATAGAGATGTGGCCAACGTTGTTAGCTGCAATCCCAGCACTATCGTACACATATGGTGCCAGTGGTTTGAAGAAGGATCCATCAGAGGCCGACAAGAATCGGATAGACGACATATGACCACGGAGCTACAGGACCGCCATTTGCGACGCATGGCATTGCGTGACAGATTCGCGATTATAACGCAACTGCAATGGACTGGCAACAGGTAACACATCGAATGCCTACCAGACGGAAGGTAAACAACAGGCTTTTACAGTTTTCATTGCAAGCCTATCGTCCAGCGTTGCGTTTGCCCTTCACATCTGCCCACATGCAAGCACGTCTTCAGTGGTGTTGCCTCAGACAGAGCTGGAACGAACAAGAGTGGAATAACGTGAACAGTGGAGTGCCTCTGACAGAGCTGGAACGAACAAGAGCGGAGTACCGTGGATAGTGGAGTACCTCAGACAGAGCTGGAACGAACAAGAATGGAATACCGTGGTGTTTAGTGACAAATCTCGTTTTTGTCTTGGTCAGCACGACAGTAAACAACGTGTTCGCCGTCATCCAGGGTAAAGGAACGCCACCCAGTGCGTGCGACATCTTCACACAGCTTCAGCACCTGGTGTCCTGGTGTGGGGTGCCATTAATCAGACATTTTGGTCAGAACTGGTTATCATAAGCAAATCTCTAACTGCCCAACGATTCATGACCAACATTTACTTCACACAATAATTGACCAACATTTGGCAGCCGGGGGCTGTCCCATTTGTTCAGCAGCACGGAACGTTTTATCAGCAAATTAATTTTCGTCCTCACACAGCACGCATTAGTCTGCAGTATCTACATGAGCAAAACTTTCAGGTATACCACAGCTCGCCAGATCTTTCACCTATTGAACACGTCTGGGACATGATGGGCCGACAGCTCCAATCGCACCCAAGAGTGCGCCAACCACTCTCGCCGAAATGGAAGAGCGGCTTCGCGTTATTTGGCGTTCTGTCCCTCAGCAGAACGTTATAAAGCTGTACGATAGCTTTCCCCATCATGTTCACGAATGTACTTCTGCGTGGGGCAGTTCAACATCATACTATTATATCACTTTACCAGGTAGGTAAAGTGGTAATTTTCCATATTTTTTTTGATAATGTAATCAATCGTACATCTCAGGGTATAGTAACAGCTGCCTGCGTTTCAATAAAATGATATTAATCCTTCCAGGTTTTGCAATTTTTTTTTCCTGTAGTGTAGTTAGGTGAAGAAATTTAGTTTTGCCGTGAATGGGATTCGAACTTATGCCTCCCAGTAATATACCAGGGGTGCTCATCACTACTCCATCAGCGACTAATATTTTCTTCGGATATGGTTTTAACCGGCATATTATTTTTTTTCCTCGTGGCGCCATCTATATCGAGAAACGGAAACCAAACGGTCACATATGATGAAATTTAATATTTGTTACTAATGCACACTTGGCATGCTACTGGGAGAAGTGGATTCGAATCCCACTCAAGGCAAAAATAAATTTTTTCAGCTAGCTATTTCAAATGGAATCTTATTTCGAAGTTCTATTACTTATAAAATAATCATTTAATCAAAAAATTCGTATGAAGATAAAGGTAAAGATCATAATCCCTTCTTTTTAATTCTCGATTTTTAATAACATTCGTTCAGTATTTAAAGAATTATGGGAGCTGAAAATTTTCACATCGATAATACGTCAAGAATTTGAGATCCGAAATTAATTAAAACTTAAGTAATAAGTATTGAGCGCGCTTGGCTACTGATTTAAGGGACCTGGGTTCGAGCCCCGGGTAAGGCATGGATGTATATGTTGATTTTCTGCTGAGGTCCTGCCATCCTCACAGATCTTCTATTATGTCATATAAAGTGATAGGCTCCTGTCAGACCTCTGTGGCAAGCAGCTGCTTGAGGGGTATTTATTATTTTTTTCATTATTGTTTCAAACTATTGAAATAAAATAATTATACATTTCAGAAGTTTACATAATGATTATGTCAATATTAGATAATTATAAATGATTTTTTATAAAACAAGATAATTTATAATTGACCATCCATAACCCTAAATTCTGAAAGAATTGTGGAAAATCAAGATTTCAAATATGTTTGATTACGATCTTTATCATCAATCATATTTTAGAAGCTATAATAGAGCTTGGAAGTTAGATTCCCATCAACATGGAAATTCTCTAATATTTCGGTAGGCCAATTTATTTAAAAATATATGTAAATCGTTAAACGTGTTACACTTCTTCCATTTCCTAAATCAAATGCCTATAATATCTACTAAACTGAATTCTAAAATTAACAATTCGTGCACATTGGTTTCAAGGTCTTGTATCGAGTTGCATACCAATTACAATAAAAGTTCATGTCGTAATTTTACATATTGGAGATGGGACCGAAATTAAAAGAAATCTTTAAGGTGTTTACGTTTTGTGGCATTCTGGAAGAGTATCGTTGTTTTTTCAATTATCAAGCAAGGTCAGACGAATATTTGTTGCTTGTTGGATGTTTGGAGGACTTGTTCAGGGAACAAGTTTAAAATGAAATTTCACATTGCCTTTTTTTTTTTACATCAGATTCCATTATAATAACAGATGTGTGTAATCTCCGTTATTTGCCTCAAATTTTGCAAACTACGCATTCTCTAAACTTCAATAGGCGGAAAGATGCAACCAATAATTATGGGTGTTTTTTGTGTGGCCATTGTTCCTTCTTTCACTATAGTTTAAAGTTTTATTTTTACCTATCTTCGTATTGCTTTTCGCTCGTTATTTTTCAGTTTGTCGGTTTGTGGATTTATCGAAATAGTTGTTCCACCAAATTTTTTGAACGCGACGGCAAACTTAAAGATTTATGTATCAATGATGCGGGAATCATAGTCTCTGAACACTGACCTCGCATGCTTTCTTCCCCCTAAAAAAAGGAAATATCAAAACGACTGTACCTATAGATCTCCAGAAGCGAGTGCCGAAAATAGCAAGCTATGCATGAAATGAAAGCTTGTGACGCGGGGAGTGCCAAAGACTATTCAAAATTGACTCTCTCATGCTTTTCTCCTTCCGAGAGCGAGGGCTTACAGTTATGAGTTAGGTGTCAAATGAAAGCTCATATGAGAACCGTCGAGACTGTTGCTAATTTTATCCTCCCACTATCTCCCCTAAAAAGGGGCGGGTTTTAGCGGGAATGTACCTTAAGAATTATATTTCAAATTAAAGCTTGTAATGGGTCCAATGTCATTAGCTGCCTTAAGCACGACTCCAAAAGCAGGGGAGGTCGATGTTTATGAGTCATGTATCACATGAAAGCTTCTGAAAGTAAGTGTTTTTAGTGACAAAATAAAAAAAAAGAAATTATAAAAAAAACTACAAGATACCTATGTTGCTGTATGCGCCCTAATATGTAGAATATGAAACTAAAGCATATTGATGGCGCAATCAGTCACTGAATTTATATTCAATTCAAAGGAAAATAGGACGCCGATTTACTAACTAAACAAAACTGCTGGCGCCCTATCTTCCTTTGAAGTGAATGCGAATTCAATGACTGATTGCACCATCGATAGGCTTTAGTTTTATAATACACATTTTAGGGCGCATATAGGAAAATGTACTTTTTTTTTTCTTTTAAATAATGTTGCCTTCTACCATTCTCAAGTATCTTGTCATAGCTAAAGATTGTTGAGATGAAAACTTCGGCGGAAATGGATGGAAGTCACATTATAATGATCATCATCCTCAAGCAGTCATGGGCTACTGAGGACTTCATAAAGTAGAAAATAAAAACACGCATTAATATTAGTTACATCTTTTCGCCTATTGAAATATAGAAAATGCATGGTTTACAAAATTTTATATGAAACACGGAGTTTACAACATATTTGTTAATACCCTTGTTTGGATGAGGAGAAAGTACTAATTTCTTTTCATTAACTATTCTAAAATCTAATTCAGCTGTTCCATGTCGATTAAATTATGGATTGATGTGATTAATATTTTATTTTCCTTTAGATATGAGATCCACAGTCCTGTTCCTATTGCAACGTAAATTGGCGACAGTTGTTTACTACTGGCAAACAAATTATTAGATATATAAACAAATACATGATATTCGACTTCAGGAAAGGTATTCCAATTGCTTTCAACAGAAACAACTTATTGATCCACGACGAAAGAAATTCATACATATATAAACTATTTTGTTATGCTACTAATTTTCCACTCTAATAATCAACTAATATGTACTTTAAACTATCACTTCTATGTAGTTGAAAAAGAGGAATGTTTTGAATATTTCAAAAATATTATCTGCTTTCAACAGCCATTGTTTAAAACAATTGCCTCATCTTTCTAAATGCATTAAATTTCCTAGATTTTCAAAAGAATATTTGTTTAATAATTTCTACGAAAGCTCTTCGTAAACATAGATACACAGATTTTTATAACTTTTCTGTATTGATTAATTTACAGAAAGTTTTAAGGCTAAGAAATAAGATAGAAAATATAGTTAGAGACAAATGAGGAATAAATTGTTGCTTTTGATAGTAAATTTTGCTTTTCATTTTCAAAAAAATGTAAGTATTTATATTTTTCCATTTTACAATAGACATGTATTTTATTTATTTATTTGTTTTTTTTTTATTTATTGTTCTAGCAACAGACAAAATTTTCATTATGTAAGAATTGCAAAACAATTAAGACAGAAAAAACACAAAATCAAGAAAAGTTATCGAAGAAATATAATTGATGTTTAATTTGAGTCGTGTTTTATAACTGATTACTGATTAGTCGTTACTTCACTAAGTCATCCAGCATCATCTGTTATTTAGCATACTTACACTTTTGCTTTGGATTCTTTTAATGACATTGCAAATGTCTAAACCAGAAGTTCCCAAACTTATTTGTCCTACCTCCACCTTTTCAGAAAAAAAAATTCAGCGCCTCCCTGGAAATCTACCTTCTGAAAGCGAACAAACAGAAAGATGCAGTGAGAAATTTTCGTTCTTTTCTGTATCTATATTTCTACTTAGGTTCTACAACATAGTAAGAAAGATGTTGTTGTAGATAAGACACCTTGAAGCTTGAAATTATAAAATTATTTATTAAAATCAACCATAGTAATATTCGCATTACACACAGAAAATTAAGATAACGAAAGATAATTTTATGTGTTTATTTGGAAAATAAAGTAATCACTACGACTTTAACTCTATGTTACACAATAGATGAAACATGTACGAACGGTTTTTCAGAATTTTCTGATCTTTCCTTCTTTCTTTATGCTTCGATCACCCCCAGTTGCACCCGAGGCTACTACCGAACCCCCTGAATCGTTCCAGCGCCAACTTTGGGAAGCATTAGTCTACAGCATAATGCAAATAAATAAATAAATTATGAAATCTATCTAACGCTAATTCAATAGCTGATGTCAATCTCTAAATTCTGCATTTAAAGTAATGATTACCTCTGAGGCTTTGTTTCAGCCTGTTTAATGACATTCATATAGACGTCATATTTTATATGCTTATGGTATCACTATAATTATTCAACAATTTATTTCAAAACGTTTAGCATAGTACGTTTCTTCTGAAAATCAAAGGTTAGAGTTGATTAAGTCGGTAGCTCGCCAGGCTCGTGACTTGCTGTTCTCAGGTTCTAGTCCAAATTACACCTGCTTTGGGATTTAGGCCCACTAACCTCCACCCTGCCCTCCAAGAGAAAGGGGACACTGTTGGTCTTGAAAAGGCAGCCTCCGTCGGATGAGACGTTTTCGTGGTCTCTTGTACAAGAGAGAACCATACCCTGCGCGCGTTAAAGAACACGCTCGATGCCCCTGACGCAAGATTTCCATATTTCTCCTACAGCTATCCAGTGGATCCCTTCTCTGAACCTTTGGAGTCCCTGTGATCTTCTCTTGACCTGTGACTCAGTCCCTGTGAACTTCTCTGAACCCTTGGAGTCCCTGTGATCTGGCGATTTAGCCCATTTTGTGCAAAAAAAATGAGACTCAGAAGTAAAACAACGCAATCCTGGATTTAAAGCAATGATTAGCACTTATATTTTTCCGTGATCACATATAACACTATATACGTACGTGTGTTGTATCAATATAATTATTCAACCATTTTGAAAAACGTTCAGCTCACAAAACTTCTTTTGAAAAAAAAAATCCGGAATTCCTTCTCATAATTATTGTTGGAAAATATATGTTAGCAAACACAATAATTAAAAAAAATAATAGAAAAAACGAGACGTACATGGAATATCTGAAATATTTAGTTAAAAAAAATATTGTTCTGAGTCTAGAACAACTTTTTTTTTAACTAATTATTTCAAGTGTTTCTTGTCTACAGGACATTTTTATGTGATACTTTATTATTATATATAGAATATATTTCAGTTTCACAAATAATTTAATTAATTGACAACAATTTATTCCTTTATTCCAAATTTTTCAATGCAGAACATTTCATAGCTTATTACATTCGAAATACATGAAGTAAACATTGCTAAACCAACCAGCAAATTGTTCAAAAATATTTATTTACTTGCTTGCTTTCAGGGCAGTTTTGCATATATTTTAACAATGTTTTGCTTTTCCGTTGTAATATTTCGGAAAACGTTCGCCCGGATGTAAAGCGTTTTACTGATTTCCCTTCCATTTGTTGCTTGAATTACTTTTGCAGCATGTTCGCAACCAGTGAGAAATAGGAACGCTCCTGCAGGTTACTCACGTAGTTAAAAGCAACGGCCTGCGTCCCCAGCTGCGAACTACAGAAACGGTTCATCTTTTCGCAGAAAACAGATGCAGAATTTCGGGTCTTCAAATCTTCTTCTTAGTGATCTACACGGTTTTCGACGCGCGTCGCGAGACACAATAATGGAAACCCGAAGCATTTGCATACCAGGTCGCGAGGAACTTCGTGAAAGGTAATGACGATTTAAATTCAAATGGCCGAGAAACAGCCATCATACGATGCCATATCTCGTGCCATCGCACTACGACATTCAAACCAATGGCCAAATAGTGTCAGAATTGGAGACTGCCGCCATTCTTTGGTAGATTTATGCGGAGAGGAGCCATTCCAGAGGTACGGTTCTGAAGCTTTCTACACGACCAAACTGCGGATGTCGAAGGAACCGAATTGGCACTGTTGCTGATCCGAAAATGCTAATCGTAACATTTCACGTCATTTCGCAAATACACGCAGTAGGCCTCATTGGTTGGATCCTAAATCTCCCTTATGAAACTTACGCATATCTTAAGACTGCATTATTGAAACAACCAGGGTTAAAACTGTCCCAAGTTGTATTTAATCAAGGGGCTGAAGGAAGCTTAGGCTACAATACAAAGTGATACAGAGAGAAATATTTCAATCTATTTCTGCATGTGAGTAGCTCTTTACATCCAAAAGCTAACAGAACTACGAGGTCAAAACTGACAACTGATATTCTTAATGGAGAATGATGAGAATTATGTATGTAGAAATGCCTGTGCTATTTGCTCTATCTATGAATATAAGACGCTAAATAATCCACGTTTTCTTTCCTTACAGATAACTTGCATTATTAAGGTTTCAAATATCCTTTTAAGACATACAACCGATGAAACGATGTCGGTTTTTAGCTCGTTTCCGAAAATGAGCTATTGATTTCGATTTCCATCTGAACAATTGTCTGTTAGGTTGTAAAACAACCCAACAACCTGTGAGCGGCATTTTTTGTACACAATAGGCTAAATGAAAAGTCACAAGAACCCCAAGAACTTTTAGAATGAAACCCAGTGGTTAGCTGTTAGGCGACTAATGTATAATTCTCGTCAAGGTCATCCAGCGTGTTCTTTAACATGCACAGGTTATGGCTCTCCTGAACACAGCGTTCGGTTTACATTCGATGGGACGTGAGCCGTGGACATCGTCATCTCAGACGGCAGTATTTCCAAGCCCATAGGTGTCCAGTTTTTGAGTCAGAGCAGGATGAGGGTTTACAGCAGAGGTTCCCAAACTTATTTGTCCTACCACCCCCTTTTCAGAAAAAAAATTACTAAGCGCCCTCCTGGAAATCTACCTTCTTTAAGCGAACAAACAGAAAGATGCAGTGACAAATCTGCGTTCTTTTATGTATCTATATTTCTACCTACGTCCTACAACATAGTAAAGAAATATGTTGTTGTAAATAAGACACCTTGAAATTATAAAATTATTTATTAAAATTAACTATAGTAACATTCGCATTACACACAGAAAATTAAGATAACGAAGGATAATTTTATGTGTTTATTTGGAAAATAAGTAATTACTATGACTTTAACTCTATGTTACACAACAGATGAAACATGTACAAAGGGATTTTCAAAAATTTCTTATCTTCCCTTATGCTTCCACCGCCACCCAGGGGGCGGTATCGCCCACTTTGGGAAACATTGGTTTAGAGGATATAAATATCAACCCTGGCCAGGTGGGACTAGAACCTGGTAACTATGAATTACGAGTTTGGTGAGTTACTTACTGAGCCAATCTCTCCCACATTTCTTCGCTTGTACACACTCAACTTTTTGTTTTATAAGGTTAACACAAAATTGTAGTTATGTTAACCTTGTAAAACGATAAAAATTGTGCAATTTCTTTTTTTCAGATTGGATTGGTACTATAATGCATATATTAGGATTCTTATTTTTAAAATATTCCAGTAGTGTTGACTTCCCCCGCTAGAAGTGCTATATTTGGAAAAATAACAAAGTTTTAAACTAATAATGTAAGCAAGCTAGTTTTGTGCTAGAAATGGCTCATACATAGGGGCAGAGGTTGGCTCATACGGTTAAGCACCAAGCTCTAAATTTGCAGTTCCAGATTCGAGTCCCAATTTTGCGTTTGGGAATTTTCTCATCTAACTCCCGTTCTGACTTCAGTGAGAAAGGGTGACACTGTTAGCTTTAGAAAAGTTCCTTTCGATCTGTTGAGGACTTTAAGCTGTGGTCGCATCTGCAGGAGAATCATATGATGTGCACTTTAAAGAACAAGCCGGATGGTCTTGGCAGGTGGTTTTATCAGTCTCTTAAGAGATGTCTATCAGAAATAGTCCTGGGGGTACTTCTGATCTGTCCATTTTCTCATTCTATATCGATAAATGCTGTTTCGATGGGCAAAAAACAAAATCAAGCCTCATGCATTATTATACTTTTCATAGTCCTTTGGTTGATTGAGCCATCAGTTACTTGCTAGGTAACCAACAATCTCCTAGATTAGGGGTTCTCAACGTGGGGTACGCGTACTCCTTGGGGGTATGCCGTAAACGTTTTTTGGGTACGCCGTGAGAGCTCAAAAGTCTCTAGATCTAGTAACAAAGTAAAAATAACCATTGTTAAACTATAACTATAGTTTTATCTATCTACATAAGGGGTTCGCCAGTTACATACATTTCCAGGGGGAACGTAAGCCATAAAAGGTTGAGAACCACTGTCTTAGATAATTCGCTAATTCACAGGTGACTGATAACCAATCAACCGCAGATTTATGAGAACCATCATTGGGTCAGTTGCACAATATCGCTACTGCTATTTATTCTGTACAAGGTTCGCCACTGATCATTTTTTAATTTTATCTCGTTTTCCATTGATAAAATATTATGATTCACACTTTTATAAAAAAATTTCAAATTCCCAAATTTCAAACAAATATTGCAAACGACGTATTTAAGCTAGAAATTTTAAATTTTGGTGGTGGAATGTGAATGCCATGATGTTTCCATTGGCAACAATGAATTGACCTCTTAGACCCAGGGTGGGTGGGAAAACACAATTTTTTAGGAGATAATTGTTGGTATTTACAGATAAATAAAAAAAAATCTTTTTAGGATTAGATAGGAATTGATAAGATATTATGATTCGCATCTTCGGAATCTTTCGAACACTATAATTGCGTCCTCTAACGGTGAAAAAGATTGAATTGCAACAATGTATTAATGATGGAAATATCAAATTTTGGTGGTGGAATGTGAACATCATGAAGTTTCGATTCGAAACAATGAAAATGATAGAAAACTCTCTTTTAATTTCATTGGTACTAATGAAATATTATAATTCGAATTTTTCAAATACTTAGTAGTTATAAATATATATATATATCTTTACAGATTATTAAATATGAAACGGCAGAGTTGTTATCGATAGATAGATAGAGAAATAAAATGTCATGGGAAGGTTAGAAACCCATCAATTTTGGGCTTCCTGCTATCCAAAACAAAGAATAGGACATGTAAATCACAATGTAGGAAAATAATGTAGTAAAATAAATGTAGGAAAATAAAAATAAAAATTTCAGTTTCCTGAATTTTTAAAAATTCTCACTTGTGTAGAGTAAATATTTCTGTGGTCCAATACTCTTGGATCCTAATTTTTTTTTTCTTTTCTGCAGCAAAATAGACTTCAAAAACATAAATCAACAGGTACAGTCGCTCAAAAAAGTATCCGAACGCTATGGTTGATTACAGAATTCAGAAAAAATATCTGGCAACGATTTTTTTTATAAATTAGTGATCTGGCAACCTTCGTGTCACGTGACACGAAGGTTGCCAGATGAATAATTTCTATAAAAATCGTTGCCAGATATTTTTCCTGAATTCTGTAATCAACCATAGCGTTCGGATACTTTTTTGAGCGACTGTATAACAAAGTATTAAAAGTAACAGTTTTTTCTTCAGTTCCACCACCAAAAGTGAGTGAGGTTATCACTGAGATGCTGGCCATTAGAGAAAATTTATATGAAATACATTTTTGTTGAAAAGTCAATATTGCGCATTGTAGATTCAATTCCTCTTTTTTTTTTGAAATCCCAAATCCTCAGCAAAGGGCGAATTCAGCTTCTGTTTATTAAAGAAGTTTCCTCCAAGAAACTAAGAATCAGGGTCGGAATTTTAAATCTAGTGCTTTTACTGTAGCTTCTGCAGAGAAGAGATTTCATTGACAATACTTCATCTACAATCTTCTTCATCTTTTCCTTCAGAATTTGCCGTTGAAATTGGTAGAGTGGACAATGTAAAAATACACAAGAAATATTTTCTGGAGTTTTAAATATGGCACAAAGTGGGGAGGGTTTTTCTGTTAATTTTGAATAACTTTTCATTTAAAGCACAGTGATCAAGGTTAATCCTGAAAAGGTCTGTTTCTTATCTTCTGCTCAGATGAGATGTTTGAATTTGGGGTGGGGGGCTACAAAGATGCTGCGGTAGAATATGCCAACATTTTTGCGATTATTTTAAAAATGTTTCATCAAATTTTATATCAAATTAATGTTGGCATCTGTTTTTGCCAACTCAATAAGAAATATAGGTAAGGGAGTCTTGTTCCTATATTTCTTAAGTTGAGAAACTTTAAGTGTCATGAAGCCCATTCCGAACATTTCTTGAACCAATTCATCACAGGTGATGATCACCTTTAAATTCTTTTCTGACTTGAGCTGATATGCATGAGAAGTAAACTTTTCTTTCTCAAAGAAGTTTATAAAACTTCTATAGTCTTGGCTACATTTTGTTTGGACGCTAATAATCTCACCAAAAAATTTTCACATGTTCCAATTCATCACAGGTGATGTCATCAGGAATGTCTTGATGATCACCTTTAAATTTTTTTCTGACTTGAACTGATATGTATAAAAAGTAAACTTTTCCTTCTCAAAGAAGTTTATAAAACTTCTATAGTCTTGGCTACATTTTCTTTGGGCTCTAATAGTCTCATCAAAAAGTTTTGCTGCAAATGCTTCCACAGCCAGTGTAACCAGCATTATATGAGTGTTCAGCCAATTTTTAGGTTGCTTCAAAACTATTGGTGGTATTTTATCCCTCTAACAATTATTCAATTTTACAAATAATATGTATAGAACATATATTTAAAAACTAAGTGGTAGTTTTTTGGAGATATTCCACTGAAAACAATAATCTACCCACTTTTTGAGGTAAGAACTGAAAACTTTTTTTAGATTTAAGAATTAAAAGACGAATACTTTTATGTTGTATAATTACTAATAAAATACTATTTGCATTTTTCACATTCCGCTAGCTCAAATTAAAACTCTTAAAGAATGAAACTGTAGGTAGAGGAAAAACTTCATTTTCTTTGAAAACGAGATTCTCACATTCGCCAGAGGCGATATGCGTTCTTCTAGTTTAAACTACTCTTTCATAACAAATTTTTCAACCCTATATTGTTTTCTTTTAAATATATGCATGATATTTAGGGGTGAAATAATTAACTGCTACTTTTAGAATGAAATCAATCAAGGCTAGAGCTCATATTCCGAACGATAAATTTCTCCTTTGAGAAATGCTCATGGATTTTTGCAATAAGGGTAAACTTTTTTCTTTGCGAAATACGGAGAGATTATTTTATAACGTCTCGATCACTACTTGAGACGAAATTGCAGATGTTATCTTTGAGCAAATACTTAATTCCACTATGCGTGTAGATAAATTCATTATTTATAGAATGAGGGTTACTAATAAGTTTTGTTTTCATCTCTAGAATTCATAAATGAAACAGAGTTGTAGTCTGTACTGAATTCTGATCAAATTAACAATTCTATCAAAGTATAAGAGCAATGAATCAAAATAATAAGTTCATGTGCATTCCTTTAAAATCTTTTGAAGATTTTTCAAGCCCGCGCCTACCCTAATCCGAAATTATTGAGCCGCAGTCATCCCGAGCCCGCGCCTTTTGGGAAAAATATTCTCTGACGTATCATGAGATAAATATACAAAAAAATATCTTCAATCATTTGGACTTCAAACAGAAGGGCATGTGTGACATAAGATGTCTTCACAGACGGGTATACATATCGCTTATGTCCAAAGATACATAGCTACTGTGACGAAAATAATTTTCCATTGTTGCTGGACAATGCCCCAGGACACTCACCAAACATTTGAAAGATAACGATGACTACGCATGTAAAAGCGTTCTGGCCGAATAAAAAAATTTCTGCCGTCAATTATAACCTCGATTTTACAACCAATGGACAGGGTGTCATAGCAAATTTTAAAGTCTACTCCCTCTGACAAACATTTAAGGAGATGTTAAGGGAAATTAACGACTGCAATATGTCTATCAAAGAATATTGGAAAACTTATAATATTCTGAAGGGCATCAACAACATCGATGCTGCTTGGAAAAGGTAGCATCAGCTTATATGAATGTAGTATGGCGAAAAATGTGGCTCGAGTGTGTACATGATTTCAGGGAATTTTAGGAAGTGCCACAGATTGCAAATGAAATTGCCGAAATTGCTTAGGAAGTAGGGCTTGACAACGTTGAGCCTGATGATGTGATTGAGTTGTTGGAGAGCCATTCTCATCCTCTTACAAATGAGGAACTGGAAGATTTGGCTGCACAGTAGACTCATGAACATCAGCAGCAAGAACAGGAAGAGCCCAATTTATGGTCTATAAAAACCTGTGACTTGCAGGAAATTCTGGCTGGGATTGATAATTACCTGCAGAGGCTAGGCGACATCGATCCTGACTGGAAAATAAATTGTTCTATTATTAGATGAATCAATGCAGTGTTGCAGCCTAGTTCCATGTTTTGCAGGAAAGGAAGCATCAGGCAATATAAACAACGCTTCCTTCTTATTTTAAAAATAAATCTTAAATTACTTTAACTAATCTAAAGACAGTCGACCCTGACGATCCACAATCAGGACTTTCCTCTCGTCAGTAATACCTGACGATTTATATTATACACGTATGTATTGCGAAATAAATGTGATTTCAATGTATGTTTATGATGTTTATGTTTCAAATGTTGAAATTTTTGTATTATTGCATGAAGGAGAATCTCAATTATCGTACACCTGGAACTCATCTCATTGAAATACATTGCAAATCTGATTTCATTTACGCCAATTCGATACACACCGGCATCTCCAGTAACCTAACCAGGGAGTAAATCCAAGGCCTAGTATACTAATATTTTATTAGTACTTATACAACACAAAAAAAAATAATTTATCTGTTAAAACAAAAGCTGCATTCCCTCCTTAAACCTGGTGGTAGGAAGTGAAATCATTACAGCCATTGTAAACCTCATGGAATTAAATTTTTAAGTTTCTAGCATAAATGGATCGTTGGTAATATTTGTTTAATATTTTCCATTTCCAAAATTTCTCCACCTCTAGAAGGCGCCACTAAAGCTATTGGGAGTTTCGGAAAATACGAATCGTAATAATTCGTTAATACCTATCCAACAAAAAATAATAATTTTTAAATCATCTGCAGAAAAAAAAGGTTGAATGTCTACAGAAAGACAGAAAATATTATATAGCTTCCGCTTTGCGTTTTTTTTAATTGTGTTAAAAACAAGCTGAAAATAATCACAGATTAAAAAAAAACTCTGATTCGCTCTTAGTGGAGGAAATAATTAATAAAATTGACTAAAACTGAAAATACGTATCATTTTCATATCTGCCGATAAAAGACTTCTTTTAACCCAAATGAACCTTGATGAACCCAAATGAACCTTAACCAAATGAACCTTGAACCAAATGAAATGAACCTTAACCAAATGAACAAATTCTTTTAACCCAAATGAATCTTAACCAAATGAACCTCAGCTCTATAATAAAACCCTGGCCCTTCGAATGTCTTACTTTATTTCTATCTATCCTCACTGAAATTTAATAAAGCTTGAATCACAACTATATCAAAACACACAAACTGTTGTATCAAATAAAACATTTGACAAAGACCTTCAAAAGAATAAAATCACCAAAACTAAGTAAAATATATAATCGATCATGCATCAGCAACCAATGAGCTTTTCTTCTTCTGGGTTATATAAACATTTAATTGATCAAGAGAAAAAATAAAAAGAAAGAGGATATTTCAAAGATTAATATACAAGTATAAATGTTGATTTAGAATGAATTCGTGACAGTTATAAAATACTTTTAACTTTAATATCAATGCTTCAATATTTTATATTCTTAAATATATATTTTTCTTACCATTTAAAACATAATTAAAAAGGAAGAATTCCTTTCCTCGATGCTTTTCCACTAACTTCAGCAAAGAACAATTGCATTTGTGTAATCTCTTCGCGTCCCTTGTTATTATAGAAATTCTTCGCTTGTAATCGAAATATTCGCTAAATAAAATATTCAATATCAATAAAACTACGAAGTCATTATATTTAGAAAGACATCATTATGCTTATATCACGTACACATCGGCTTTCTGGAAATCTTCTGTCTAGACCTGAGTCTAATTTCATTTACATTACTTTAGAAACCAAAAGCAGGAAAATGTCTTTCGATTTGTGAAAAAGGATTACTTCCTGCAAATCCTTTTAAGTTCGCGAAATGTCGCTAGATTAACAATTTCACTTTCTGTGTTACTGTATCTTACGGATAAAGGGAATGTTGAGAGAAAATGAAATCGATTCTTTCGAAATGTTTCTGTCATTGTTTATTTCTTCCTACTTGATCTTTAATAAGATAACCATGCGCCAATAGAGATTCAGTGTAATAGCATTTCTTGTACATCATTGATGTATTCAATTTAAATTGAATTTAAAATTTTGTTTTCGAAGCCTTTCAACAAGTAATCAGCCGTTAGATTAACATTGTAGATAACGATTAGAAACGAATTCGTCAACGTATAATACAGAAAGAGGGTTATCAAATTTCGATATCTGCCCCATTTGCGGATTCGCTGATATCTTAAGGTGTGAAACAATTTATAAAGTTGAATAAAATTGTAAATTATGGCTTTACTTTATCTGTACGCATAAAACAGATCTCAACGTATCCGCAAATGGCTGCACAGTTACTCACACTCATAATTCTTCCCATTTGCCAAATCTTATCCTCAAACTGGAGTTAGAAGTCCAAAATTACAATAATAGAATATATATATTTTTTTCTATTGAAAAATGTTCATATATATGCATTATTTTTTAAGTAGCCTGCTTACCACATGCAGATGTAGCAAGAGCCTATATGTTATACGGACCTATCAAATACGACGCTTTGAACATTAGAGGGCTATTCAATAAGTAACATGAGATGGCGTGTGAACGAAATTGATATCCAATACAAACTTAAACATGTGCATTTGAATCCCCCGTTTAGATGGCATTGTGAGCAGGCCGAAATGTAGAAAAAAATAGATGGGTGAAGCGAGACAAGTGATTCATTGAGGCTGGAATAGGTAAAGGGATGTAGGCAAGAGACTGGATTTCCATTGCAATATAACATTATCCCCTCCGTTTCAAGGTCTTTAAAACATTCTCGAAAAATGCGTGAAATATATCCAAGCTTAATCCCCCTCCCCATTGATCTGGTCCTGGTTGTGATGAATAGGACATTAAAAGCGACATGGTAAGAGCCAACATCAGTTGAATCAGTTGGAAATGGAACCTAAAAACATCAGATTACGTACCTGGTGAAATAACAACTGAGAGAACTCATGCCTCTACCTCCCAGGAACAGTGAGTGATCATACACGGTTTTGGTAAATTAAGGAACAACCTGAAAACCCCTTTGGATCAGTTGTATGCTAATTGGTATAAGCACTGTGTGTAAGAATAACAGTTGAAAAAGGAAATTCTCATTCCCAAAATTATGTACCAACACAGACACATGTTAAAAAGGAGAAGGGCAACTGAGAAAAGCCAATTGTTTCAATATAGAGTGTGTTCACCTCTTACCCCTATATAGGACTTGCAACAATACCTCATGCTGTTTCCTCGCCCTGCCCACGGTCCGTGGGGACACCGATGGCTTGGAAAGGCCGCCGTCCGTCGGATCGGACGTTAAGCCGTGGCCCAGTGTGCGAGAGAGACATACCCTGTGCACGTTAAAGAACACGCTGGATGGCCTTGACGGGAGGCTACCATCTGTCTTCCAACAGCTGTTCCAGTGAGCCTTCGGGGTCCATTTAGCGCATGGTGTGCAAAAAAGTGCCGTTCAGAGGTAAAACAACGCAACCTTACCCTCATGCTGTTGAAATGACTCTCTAGCAGAGCTGTAGGTAGTAATCTCCACTATTTCTACAAAGCACGTCGAAGCTCTGAGAAGCTTGTCAGAGCAATGTTCAAGAGAGTAACCTGTCTCACATGAGCATCCCATGCATGTTCTATCGGGTTTATATCGAAGACAGGGCTGACCACTTCCCCACGGTTAACAATGCTATTCTTCAGATAAGCAAACAACAAAGTAACAATGGTGAGGGTAAGAATTTTCATCCTGTAGGAGGAAGGTATCCCTATTCCAGTGGATCACAAACTTTTCCATTTGTGTACCCCTTATTGTTGACAGAATGTTTCGCGATTCCCTCTTATCATTAATGGAATTTGTCACCCTCTCTCTTACCATTGAAATAATTTGTCTCATAGATTCCTTTACCGTTGACCAAAATAGCTTGAATTCAGAAAAAAATGTTCTGGCAAAAGACTGCTCCAGAGAACAATATACAGTGCACCACCAAACACTTCAAATAAACTAAGGAATTGATACATCAGAGCGGCATACTCTCAGAGCGGCCCCATAAGTCGAGAAAGGTTCAGTACAGACAAGCACCAACTACCAGATGAATTGGTAGTTCACTTATATGACAATAATTATTTTAAGCACAGTTTTTCAGAGCTTTGCAACCAACTTCCAAGCTACCCTCGATTGCCTTGATAGTTTGTGACCCATACTTTGAGAGCCTCTATTTTTAAAATAATCAGGATTATATTTTTGAGTTTTCCCGTGTTGCATATTTTATTTTGGTATGTTTTTTATTTTTCTTATCTGCAGTTGATAATGTGGACGTAGATGGTCCTGATAAAGTTGAAACTGATGTTGGTAACACATGACTGTTTTCTGATTTCATGACTCCCTGACTGTTTTAATGGCTTCCTGGATGGTCATAGTCCATAGTTTAGATAGCTTGAACTTATTACACCCTCATAAGGTCGCATGAAGGTGTTTAATCTCTCCAAAAATCTGCAAAATTTAATTTGTGTATCTGCGATCGGAGACACAGCCAGTTAGAAACATATAAAAATCTGCACAGAACCCCGAAAATAACTCTCCCCAAACCGTGATGTTACCACCATTGTAGGTGTCCCTTTAACGGATATTTGTGGCATGATAGGGTGTTCCTCGTTCCATCCATGTCAACTGATGACGCGAATTCCTGTCTAGGCCATGTGTCGATTCATCCGCGAACAGTATTGATTGCCATAGCTCCTGTTTTCCAGATGATATGATGTCTGAACACTTTGGCAGTCTCCCCTGTGGTTCGGGGATCAGTGAGCTCTGTGACCCTCTCCCTCGCGCATCACTGACTGCCTAGTGTATCACACGCAGAAGACTTCAGGCGCACTTCATGAAGTCTTCGGAGTGTGGAGGTGGGGGCCGTTTCACTTGCTGCTGCTACGTACGATCACAGTTGACGAGGCGTTGACATACTATTTACTCCTGGGCCATAACACCAGATATCTACCCTTCCTTTAGGTTGTTTTTTACATATATTGTTGATATCTATATTGTTGATATCTACCCTTCCTTTAGGTTGTTTTTTACATATATTGTTGATATCTATATTGTTGATATCTACCCTTCCTTTAGGTTGTTTGACATACTATTTACTCCTGGGCCATAACACCAGATATCTACCCTTCCTTTAGGTCGTCTTCCACTACTGAATCATTTGGTTGCGCCCTACCCTTGTATTCTCTGCCAAAGTCTATTTACCACTGAACGACTCACATAAATCCATATGACACAATTCACTTGATTTGGTCCTGACTCGAGCCAACCTGTAGCTCGCCACCTCACTTCTTTCGATAAATGATGTGCCTAAAAAATCTGCAATCTCGACAACACAACAATTACTCCTCACATTTTGCAAGAGAACTGAAGAACAGCACTGATATTCCCGCTTTAAAGTTCGACGCATTTGCATATACGCTTCCAGCATCAATCTTTGCGTATATCAATCGTGCGTTGGATTTTACATATTATAACACTTTTGTGCATTTCTTTCGTAAAGTGTTTATATCACTTTTCCCCCTTTATTCCTTAATATATGGAAACCACGTAGGCATGGACTGGAACTTTTAAGCAACATAGGTAGCAAAGGGGAATCTTATGTGTGAAAATTGGGATAAGGAGTCAAATATTTAAAAAAAATAATACGCAGAGGGATCAAAATCTGTTGAAAAATACAAACTTTTCAAAATTGAATCAAGACCGCTCACTTATATTAGACATGTCCCATTAGAAAATTGTTAAGTGCTACGTAAACATACATTGCTATAAAACAGTCAGCTGTATTCCATTCATAGTCCGATCGCCCATCCGAAAAAAATACCATTATTATTAGATTATCTTTTTCCGTTTATTAGCTATCAATTTTATTGCTATCCATTCATACATTTTATTTCATCTTGCAAACACTCTCTGTTGCATATCTCGTGTTCCAGTAATATGAAAATTCTTTATCTTTCCATTGTTTTCTTCTTATTTTCCATTTCATATCTTTTTTAAAAATTTCCACATTTCAGGGATGGCTAAAGTCTTTAAAACATTCATTCGTCACTTATTGTGACACGTCCATTTAATTAAAAACATGCATATTTATGTTCTTTATTTTGCATCTATTATTATTTTATTGCTTTTATGTCAACTGCATCATTCATTGCATTCGGATTCCTTCCCAATATTTTTTTTATTTCTTATTCCGAAGTAGTACGAGACAAATGTAATTCAGCTAACCCAGAGAGCGTCCATGCTACATAAACGTCCGATAACATAATTGAATTAAATTTCACAGATCGTTTATTTTTAGCTGAAAGAGGAAGAACAAAAGAACAATTGCAGTAAAAGGGTTGTCTGCTTTTTTGCTTATTCTACGAATGAACACATCTTGCCTATTGAAAACAGCCGTAAAATAATGTGGAAATATTTCGTTCGAGGCAAAAATTTATAAATCTTGATTGACTATTATCTGATCATTGTAGTATTAAGATGCTTTCAATCCGTTGGAAGAAAGCGAAAACATCTGAATAACGAAGCCGACTAAAAGAACAAATGATGCGTTTCACCGATATGCTATCGTTTCATGGCATTGATGATTAATGATAAAAATAGTAAAAGAATTAAAACTTTTCACAATTGGAAAGTGTCAAATCTTCCCTCTCTTTAAATTTATTATTGCATACCCCAATTGAAGAATTTCATCCATAAAAATGTCTATATTAAATGGAAGCCGATTATGACGTACAGTCGGTGGTGTTATCTCAATTCTTAACAATAGGTACTCATCGAAAATCAGTTTTCATTTTACTAATATTTTCTAATATACCACGGTTGCAAAGCTTATTTAGAGGAATCATCTTTTTAATAGACAGCAAAAGAGGGAGAAAAAAATAACGGTTCTGTTCTTAAAAGATTTTTCTTTCATTCTTAAAAACTGCTGTTTACATCATTTTTTATTATTCAAAATCATATTTTACCATTTGCTTCTTAACGACTGATTCTGATCAATAACATTCTTAACAAGCAATGCGAACCGAATGGTTTACGCCACTAGATGCAGACCGAATTTGCATTGCAAATCCGAAATCGCAACTGGATTGCGGAGGACTGGAAACACGTCATCAGGGCTGACTAATCACGGTTTCAACTCCATCACGCCGATGGGACGGTGCGTGTGTGGCATAAACCACGGAAGCGATAGACCCAGCTTGCCAAGTTCTGGTCATAACGAGAGGTGGTGGCGGTGTAACAGTTTGGGGTGCAAACGCACCTCAAACATGGGCTTCCTTGGGACCCCTCATACCCATCATGACCTCCGGTCATGATGGGTATGATGGTCTTTGCAACACTGGTACAAGGTAAGTGAACATCCTCGCTGACAATCTAAACTCGTTCGTAACGATTCTCATTCTGCACCGTGACGCCATCTTTCCACAGGACAACGCCACACCTCATGCTTCCCGAGTGACTACTAATTGGCTCCAGGAGCATTCAAGTGAGTTTACCACACTCGAATGGCCCCCTCGATCTCCGGACCTTAACCTCTTTGCGAATCTGTTCGACGAATTGGAATGATCTATTCCAGTTCGCCAACCCCCACCGGCAACTGTGGATGCTCTACTATAGGCGATCCTCGCTCCATTGGCGGCAATACCAAATCTGCATTTTCAACACCTCATTGAGTTCTTACCAAGAAGTCAGGCTGCTGTTGCGAGAGAAAAGGCGAAGCAACAGGTTATTAGGTAGGTGTATATAATGTTGTTTCCATTCAGTGTATTGTACTGTATAATTAACCGAAGTACCAATTTCCAGGCTAGTCAAGCTAGGAGTCTATGAACATTTTTTCATCGCTACTGCATTACTCATCGTATCGCACAAGTCCCAATTCTCCGTATTTAACTAGCAGATATTTTCCCATAGACTCAACGTATTTTGTCTCTTTGCATCACTATTGCTTTCATATCTTTCTTGCTTGAGGTCGCTAAAGTGTTCGTTCTCTGATTAGTTTCTGCCATTATCGGCTGTATAGTTGAAGACACGCTCACGTCATCAAAGATAAGTGTAAATATTGTTAGCTATTTTTTCGAAAAATGAAGAGTAATCCTCCTTTATCTTTTACTACCGTTTGTCCAGGTTTCACTCATTCCAAATATAAAAGATTTCTTAATTAGTAATGTTTTGTCAGCGAAAGTTAATCGTGCTTTTTCAGTTCAGATATCATCTAAGCCTAATTATCTCGATGTACATTTGCCAAACAGATTGATAACTTTTATTTCTACGGTTTACTCTTCTAATCATTATCGTAATAACTAGAGTTATTTTTATTACTACTATATGTATAACAGCAAATATTAAAAATAATAATACAATTTTTTGTGGTCAAAGTGAAGTAACATACTAATACTACAAATCGTCAAGGCTATATTCAATATATGAAAAATATAACTTGTGAAATATTTCACTAACATCAAGATTATAACTAATGTATTTATAGTTCGCTAAGCTTAATGTTGTATCGCTGTACCCGCTGTTTTGCGGTACATTCAAATATATGTAATCAGATATATAGAAAAGTTTTGAAAGTGTAATAGGAGCATATAAAAGGAAATTTTGAACTCGAGAGTTATGGAAAAATCGTTAAAATACTGTATTTTAAAACGAACTACAGGCAGTACTCTCGTACAAATTTATTAACAACCGGGTCTTTACAAATGCAATTTTTTTAAATATTATTTCAACGTAGAAAGACGGGAAACGCAGTTATTGAATCTTTTCGTGTATAAAAAACAGTTTTCCACTACGTCGACATACTTCTTGTAAATGACGTGCCATGCGTTGGCTGATACCGGAAGTGACTGCCAGATATTAAAGTTGTGTAGAAACTTTTAAGTGTAACAAATTTATAACAGAATTGTGCATCTTTTCACTTTTTTTCAGTATTCACGAATTACTATTGAGCGAACACATTGTACGTCGCGATAGTGATTTAATTAGCAGTTTTTTAAGCATATACATATAATGTCGAGTCAGAATTACCCACTTTTCCTATTTAAATAATGTTTGCTTATGCAGATGTATAAGTTGTAATTGTATTGTCTTAAAAATTCATTTCGTTGCCTATAAAAGAATATAGGTCAAACTTGAAACTAGTTTAAACTATGATGTAAATTCCAAAGCACCGAAATGTCGAAGTGACAGGAAAGTTTTAAACTGCATATATAAAAATTTCTGCCACATTTCAAAAGTAATTATTTAGAGTGAAATTATAAAATGTTATTAATATTTCTCGTTAAGTTTTCAAGCGGCATTCAATTAGTATGATTATTTTTTTTTAATGTGTGAGTAAGCGCAAAAACGTAGTCGCTGGTAGGGGTCCTCATTAAACATTTCAATGGTAAATAACCTATCGTTCATTTTCATCTCTTGAACACAGGGGATCTTGAAACATTTTATATCAGGGCTACTAAAAAATCGGTCTATGGCGTAGGAAATATATTCATTAGCCCTTGAAAAATTCTGAAAAATACAAAAAGAGAGTGTTTTTGAAAAAGCATTATGGAAAACAAATGGCTGGAAATCTTGAAACATTAAATGCATTTTATTTTATTATTAATTTCGGCTTTTGCATTTCAGCCATAATTTTTTCGACTTTTTCCACTATTTTGCACTCAAGTCGTAATTCTTTTGGCTCTTTAGTATTTTTCTTTCAAGCGATAAATCTTTCGGCTTTTTTTTCCTGTTTACTTGATGATACAAGTTTATTCAAGGTTAATGACATATTGGTGCTTTTGCACGATTTTCATTGTATTAATTTTATAAGATTGAATTCAGACTGAATAAAACGAGAAATTAATTCTCTGTCATTTCTTCTTAATTTTAGGACAGCCACCCTTAAAGCTATACAATGCAAACATTTCTACCCTTCTTGCTAGCAAAGAATTCTGGCTCGAACTTTGTCTGGCTGAGCCTCGGGCGCAAATAGCGCAGCCGACTGTGTGCTCAAAGTAATTTCAATTTCAATTTTTTTTTAAATATTGAAAGAAACGCAGAAATATAAAATATTTTTGATTAAAATTTCAACCTTTTGATCTATCTTTAGTAATTAAAAATAAGCACCACGCATCTTTTTTTTGCACGTTCTCTTATTCTTAATATATTAACGGCTCTTTGCATTTGCAATGATGTTACCCACAAAATTTCAGTTTCTGCTAGTATTTGTAATATTTTTTCGTTCCAAAGAACATTAACATTAAATTTTGTCATAAAAAGATTTTAATTAAGAGTAAATAAGAATATAATACCTGATCAGCGACAGTATTTTGTGATGCGTCTGAATTTTTTTCCCAAAGTGGGATCAATCGAGTGCTGATTCGAAATATTTAGCTCGGAAATCATCTCCACTTCTCATTAAACGGTCTCCTTCGATGTTTTGTATAGATATCTGTGATTTCCCAATCAAAAGTCAGAATAGCCTTTGCGCTTAGGCATATGGTTGGGGCGGTTTAATTTGAAGCCGTCGGACTAGTTTTCTGACGGTCCTAGGCTCAAGTCCCAATTGTTATTTATTTCCGTTAACCCACAGCTAGCTCTCCGCGAGGAAAGGATATATTGTCGGGTTAGAATTATCTACCTTTACTATTAAAACAAAGTTTGGTTATGCCGATGTTTTCCAGGAATGCATCGCTCAACATAGGCTGTATCGTACTGTCTTAAAAGTTCAATTCGTTCCTTATAAATGAATATAGGTCAAACCGATGGGCTTGGAAAATTTGTCATCCGTCGGATGAGTGGTTAATTCGTCACTCCATATTCAGGTTATGCTGTTTTTTCCTCTGAGTGACACTTCTTGTGCACACAATGGGGTAAATGGCCGAGTCATAAGGACCCCGAAGACTCAGAGAAAGTTGATGGGAAGGGACCCACTGGACAACTGTTAGGAAACAGATGGTAGCCTCCCCGTCTAGGCCATCCAGCGTGTTCTTTAATGTACACAGGCTATGAGCTCTACGTAAGATGGGACCATGCTTAACGTCCCATCCAAGATAGTGGCTTTTCCAAACCCATTGGTGTCCGCTACTGACCGAGGCTGGACGTGAAACTTTGCGGAGATAAATCTCAACTCTGACCCAGATGGGACTCGGACCTGGGAACTGCAGATTATGAGCCTGGAGCGTTATCGACTGAGTCAGCCCCGTCGCGTGTTAAGGAGAGCCCTACTATTGCCATGCCCAAGTGATTTTATCACATGGACAAGACTTTATTAAGGGAGAAATGTCGGCAAACATCGCTTTCCATTTTAATAGTGACATTTTCGACAGACCTCCATATTGTGACATTTTTCTGCGTTCAGCACTTGCTGAGGAAAGCTTACTGCTAGCATAGAACATTCGATGGATCCGTTGGTCCCCTCAGGTATCAGGACTGGAGCTACGTGACTGGCGTGGAAAACAGAAAAACACCAGATGGGTGCTTGTTCGCACCTCGACCAACCCGACCAATGGGCATCGTCCACGCCGGGTCAGAAAGGTGACCTCCACGAGGGGGCCAGCGAAAAGCAGAAGAAAAACATTTTCAAAAATGTTCAGTCTCTACTCGTCCGGGATATGTGTGGTGGACAGCAAACGATCCTCTCCAGTGAGCGGAGCTCTGATGTGTGAACAATGAGTGTGCGACGAGAGCACTATGCAGCCCGTGCCTTCAGCCTGCTAGCGCCAACGGCCCAGAGATTTCTTCCCTAGAGACGGCGGACCTGATAAGGTAGGGGGAACATTTCTTGAAACTGGTGTCGTTTCTCCACCTGAATGTGCTTTTCTGTGAACTGTCGTCACGTCGTCCAGAGTGGGACCTTCTTAACTGTTAAGGACTATTAGAGTCACGAGCAAGTAGTTCGTTCATCGTGAACTTCATTTATTTTTATGGACTGTTCTCCACCATGTACAAAGTTTCCCTTGATTGAAAAGGGCCGCGCCAGAGGCACTGTTGAATTTGTCCCAAAAGTGGGAACTAGTTATGAGTAAAATGTCTAAAACTAAATTTTGTTAATAAATGTTGTGTTTTTGGTTAACTGTAAAATTATCTCAGTTCTCATTATTGCAAATGTCTGTTAATTTGGTTGGGGATCCGGGAATTTGCCTTTGTTTTGGCAGCAAGTAACACATCACGGCCTAAGTATTTGTACCGCCCTAAATATACACCAGGGGTGGTCATAACAAATTGGTTCCCGTCACCAGAATTTTTTTTCGAACCTGTGGGTTATTGCGAATAAAAATTTGAAAAAAATAATGATTATATTTGTGGAAAATTGTAACTATATCTTAACAAATAGCATGTTACTAAATGAAAGGTTATGTTTGTTAGGAAAGTGTATTTTTATTTGCGAGGATTGTATATCATGTTTTAGCTAGGATTTGCAGGGACATTTGTTGAAACAATACTTTTTGATATGATGATTTTGTGAAATTGTGCTTTACTTGCTAGTTTGTAAGATTAGATTAGACCCAGGAGTAGCATATATGTGGAGATTTAGAGAATCAAATAGGGACTGCTGCATTTTATTCTAGCTAGGAGTGATTATTTTTATGTTATGGCATTTCTGTGACACACCTCCCTGCACTTTTGGAGGATTCCATAAACACTGACACCAGAACAACACTCAGTACTCGGGGAATGGTGGGACAAGTGAGTAGAAACACTAACCGATGTAATTAGGATGCACCTTGTTGTTGTTTTTTCCTTTGATAAATACTGCAGATAAGCTAATTCATGTGTTATCGAATATTATTTGTATACCACATGTTTAGGATTTTCTTAGTGAGATAAGAGGAGTTGTGATGACACTGTGATCAATGATTAAGTGATTATGTTATAAGTAAGAATTAAGGTAATGATTAAACAGTTTCTTGAGAAAGTTGTGAAGAATACCGAATAGTTGTTTTATAAAGGTTTTGTGAAACACAGTGTAGTGCATAATAAGTACCTAGTTTTTTTAAGAGATTTAGAATACTGTATTATCATATTAGGTTGCTTACTGTTAGCATTGGCTGTGGAAAATTTTGACATGGCCCTGTACCTATTTACAACGTAGCAATCAACTCTGGCTCCTACCCCCACCATGAGGACCCCTGCAGCACACTGGATAGGAACACGGAACAGCGCACAGAGGATTATTTCACTACGGCAGTCCAGAGTTAACCTTTTTACCGCACTGCGCTCAGTCCTGGACACACCCAACCCGAGGACCGTCAGACCCACCTAAGAGGAGCACTAAGAAATGTTGGGAGTGTGGAGAATGCGGCCACTTGGCTGGCGACTGCCCCATCAAGAATGGGTTCGACATATTATGAGTATGACGACCCTGAGAGCCACATACGGCAGTACCTCCTTGACCCACAACGATACACAAAGAATTGTCAGGAATGTGGAGATTATGGACATTTGGCTCGTGACTGCCCCATCAAAGAAAATTGGTACAATGGCCCTGAGAGTCAAACGCAGCAGTACCCCCGAGCTCGCCTTTCCTCCCCAGTCCCAGGACATACCGAGCAAGACAACTCAGCAGAAGGCACCCCTGGTGAACCCCATTAGACAGACTCCCTTGTATCGGGCCTTAGAAACGGAACTAGGCCCCCGTACCATGTGCTGAGGAAAGGAATGAAGGTCGATGTCATGAGAATGGTGACTAAAGTGATTACCCCATTGGGCCTCGAAGCTGACGTGAAACTCAGTAAATCGGTAGAAGTCCTGTTCGACATTAACAGGCTTCAGGACGTAATTTTTGAAATATTAGCAGAGGAACAGTCGAGGAAATTGAAGGGCGGTATGCAAGAGGGACAGAAAGCGAATCAGGAGAATCGAATCCACATGGAGCAGCCAGCACAGGGGGAAATACAGTTTGCAGTACTCACACCAAACGTAGATGAAGCTGTCCCCCACAGAAATAGCCATAGCATTGAAACCCCTCCTACAAATGAAAATTCGAGCGCACACGGGAATCGAACCCCTGAGATCCCCACAGCTAGCGAGGAGGCCTCTGACTCACTGGAGAGGAATAGTAGACGGATAGCAGAACACCAGGCTAGGGAGAATTGGGAGATGGAGGAGTTTGTCCCATCTAACGAGATTAGTATGGATTTTGAAATGTCCGATGAAACTGAGGAGAGGTTGCCCTCAGCAGAAAATAGAGATTGGGAAGTACAACGTGTTAATGAGAGGTTGGAAACCCACTTAGAGATGGAGGAGTTTGTCCCATCTAATGAGATTAGTAAGAATTTTGAAAAGTCCGATGAGCAGGAGAATAGTTTACCCTCATCGAACTAGAGATTGGGAAGTACAACGTGTTAATGAGAGGTTGGAAACTCACGTGGAGATGGAGGAGTTTGACCCATCTAATGAGATTAATGAGAGTTTGGATATGACTGGAGAAGATAATTTTGTTTCATACAAGAGAGTCCGAAAAAGTTGCTATCTGCACAGAGGCATTAGGAGCTGTTGCACGCATGGGTATGGTGAAAGCAATGAGCCAGACAGAGATAGCGAAAAGTTCTCTATACACGGGGATAGTCAGAGACTCAAGGAAGAGAGCCCGCCAAAAAGATTTGAAAGACTCAAAGGAGACCCACTTAGAGATGGAGGAGTTTGTCCCATCTCATGAGATTAATAAGAATTGTGAAACGTTCGATGAGCAGGAAAAGAGTTTACCCTCATGGAGGAGTTTGTCCCATCTAATGAGATTAGTAAGAATTTTGAAAAGGCCGATGAAACTGAAGATTGGGAGCCTCAGGAGGAGAGGGCGATGAAGGCTGGGATTTCGACCCACAGGTCACCCCGAAACGCGCCGTAGAGCACCCTCCACCTTCCTGCTGCCAACACACGACAGCAAGTGATACATGCATACTCTGCACGCCAAGAGGGAGAGAGCCAAGCAAAGACAGCAACCACAGTGGGGAATCAATATGGCGTCCCCGGAAAGCTGTCAATCAACAGAAGGAGCAGCCACTGTTACCCCAGTGCCCTCTAAGAGTAAAGTGTGGAGGCAGGCCAGAGCACCTGCGTGGTCAGATGGTTGAACGCAAATCCTGCCACCTCTCCTTAGCATGCGCCTCGAGTCAGCCAGCCAAAGCCCGCCAAAACGGCCAATCAACAGCGAGATCAGCTGCCATTACCACAGGACCCTCTACGAGCAAAGCGCCTATGCAGGCTGGCAGCGATGCACCAAGGCAGCCAAGATGACAGGCAAGAAGCAGTGGATTATGTCATCTTTGCATTGTCAGAACCACCACTTGATTGACTCTCATGGTAGGCAGGCTACTTCCGCCTTGCTAGTCGTTAGCCCCCAACTGAGTCCGACAATGGAGCTCGCCAGCTTTCAGGAGAGCAATCACTGCCCGAGAGCCATTGAGCGGATGGGCATCCGTCTTCCCGCACATTTATCCCTTTCCCGGGGACACTACACACCACTTCAGGGGACTCAGAATTTGGGAAGGGCGTTGATTATCATGTAAAGTAGTGACGTCTGGTACAATGGAAATAGGAGTGTGTACCTTTTTGGATTTGATAAAGTGATTGAGATTCATTTATGTATTAATGCAATTAAGTGAACAAAGTATTTGGATTGTTATGACTGAAAAAAAAATTTTATGTTATATTATAATCGAGCTGATTAGAGTTTGCTGAATAGCTTCTAGGCCAAATATCTGTTGCATAAATGAAGGATTGTATAGTGGAGATTGTATAGTATTAAATGAAGCACACTAAATGTTTTGTAGGTCATTAATTGCCGTGGAATGAAGGAAAAAGAGAGATTATTTTCTTTGTGTGCACTATCACACACATAGTCATTTTAAGTGAAAGGATGAGTCATTAGACTATATAGAACTGACTGATGTAAATCAAATGTCTTGCTGGCTAGCGGCCTCATTGTGAAAAAGAGGCAGGCCGAAGTGTTAAATTGTACAGGCTTAATTCAGGCAGTACTGAAGTCTTCTGAATATATAGGTGGAAAATACTATAATCCACCCAGTGGTTTCTAGAGTGATCTTGAAGTCGTACACGTTTATCTATTTTGTTTTCACTTGTTTTCATCCGTATAAAACTAAATTTTAGTTATTATATTTTCAGTTGAGAGTTTGTTAATAAAATATTTTTAATGTACATTTGGTGATATTTTTCTTTACTCCATTTTCGACTGGACTACAATTCCACAGTGTCGACTCCAAAAGCAAAGAGCGAAATCGAGATATTCCTCAGAACGCATGACTCAAATTTGGAGTTTGTTATGCAACTTTTCTGAAGGTGATTTTGTTAATTTTTTTTTTGTAAAATTAATTTGCACTTTCATTTTAACTTTCCAGTAAATAAAATGAAATGATATTAAAATATATGTTTAATTTTATGTTATATGTTTAACTGTTTTCATTTTATGTTATATGTTTAAGTGTTTTCATTTTATGTTATATGTTTAACTGTTTTTATGTGCTGGGGCCATTTACTCGACTCTCACAATAAAATTATTGCAAAACCAGAGTATCCCCACATTTTTTCTTAGAAAAGACGCAACGTATAATACTAATTTCCAATGATATGTTATTTTAAAAGTATAGAACTATTTTTAATTTATAGATTAGGAAACATCTAGTACCGGATCAGGCATCCCGTTCAATGAATTGGAAACATAGAGTGCCGTAATGGCGTTCCTGTTCAGTGATTTGAATACATCGCGTACCGGAACGACGTTCAGGTTTCGTGATTCGGAAACATCGATTACCTGAACGACATTCCGATTTAAATGTAGCACTGCTTCTGGAAATTGCTTCCCCTACTCAAAATGTCACGCTTCGTCACTGATTTGGTGAGAGAAGCTAAGGCAGTCTTCTCTCAGAATATGGCGAGAGAAGCAAATCAAGTCTTCTTCAAATCGTCACTTCTAGGCACTCTTCGTTGTTTGTCGATGGAACACTAAGTCGTGGCCTATGGGCAGGAAAGTCGTTTTTTGTGTAAGTTTAAGAACAAGCTGGATATAATATCCTAACTTCTATCTGCTTTCATAACTGCTTTCATGCTGCTGTCCAGCAGTTTCTGCTTGCCTTTCCAAAGACAATGAAATAAATGATAAGAAGATGAATTTAAAAATGCTATTAAATTCTGATCGAATTTTAATTAGACAAAGACAGCGAAGGTGCGAGAGAAGTAACTGTCATAAACACGTTAAAATTTAATATTTTTGTAATAAATGGTACAAAAACGTAAGCACTTTTTAAACAAAACCTACACGAAAAACAAACGAGTTTTGAAACGAACGTTGGAGATGTGAAAACGATTGTTTTAGTTCAAGAAATGCGATTTGTTTTTCCATTCATCTTTACCGATTTTTTTTTTTTTGTGGAAAAAATAAATATTGTTCGGATTTTTTTTCTCATGAATCACTAAATTTTGTTTTTCTAAAGTCTCTTCTAGGCCACCTGAATTTCAGTGAACAAATATCAAATACGTGTAATGATAAAAAAAGAAAAAAAATTTTTTACGAATGCAAGGGACCCATAAATTGTATATTCTATAGAAACAAAATTTAGCTGCAGTGATAGAAAAATATTTGCCTGGAAAGAAACAATTATTGGAGACTAAAGAGTTCGATACAAATATTGGAGACAAAAGATCCTATTTAAAGTTTAATGCCCTTCCTATCATCGAAAATCTCTAAGTACATTGTACATAAAACGGTATTGTAACTAGAACACTTTGAAAATAAAAACATGCATGAAAGAAAGGGAAAATTGCCATTATTTTGGATTTAATATTTTGATATATAGTTTCTTCTATCTTATGAGTTAAAAGAAAGAAAGCATTTGCTTGCCTCGTTGTTTGAAACGTTCCTAGAAAAAAGATTTACCATAAGGTTGATTATTGCAAAGTAAACGATTTCAACTCCATAAAATTTCCCTCGGGAATAGCTCGTGTATTCTTAGTCCTCTTAAAGTTAAGTTAAACAGTTTAAGAAATCTGCATACTACATATATGCTGATTCTGCATGCTTTCCTAAATCCGATTATTTTGGACTTTCGACAACCTTTCCAGGACTTGCGTACGATTCCTGCGAAATATTTACAAAAGTCTGGTTATAGGTTTATTTAAACTCGATAAGAGTAGAAAGGGATCGAAAGAAAAAGATACAGAAGCGAAAAATAAAATATGCTGCGCATAGGAACCGATTTTAAGATCAAGGTCGGAAAGTAGTGGTGATGGAGGGGAGAGGAAAGAAGAATGATTCCCCTCGTTGAATTTGAAGTTCCATTTTCTAAATTCTCTTCCATATTTATAGATTAAACTTACCTTAAAAAACTGTTAATGATTATACTATGTATTTACAACTGATGTTGAATTGGAATTTCAAAATGTGTATGAAACTTGCCACATTAAATTAAGTAAGAAATTGAAGAGCTTCAAATATTTATGTAATCATTATAAATAATATTATAATGCTCTGTAACAATGCTTGGGCTTTTTCTGAGGGTTTTGTGAACTTATTGTCTTTCTTTTACGACATGTTTCCGTAACCCTCGACAGCTTGTCCCTTTTTCACTGTTAGTGAAAACTTAAAACGTCTTCAAACTGTTTATGCAGTAATTATCACGTTTTTAACAGAGTACCCCCCCCCCACCAATAATTCCTAAATACTTGATTGCGCAGTCGCATATTTCTCTTACGGAGCATAATGATTTATTCCTTCTCCACCTCTGGGTTGTGTTATAAAATCGAGTCACTATCGGTTCAAATGTAAAATAACCTTTATTTTGCACTTAACGAATCCATAAAATTTCAGCTTGAAAATTGTTAATCTCCAGTATTATTTGAAATGACTGATCTTGCTTACAGCGCTGTTGCTATTGTCGACACTTTTGTTGTTTGTTTGTTGTTGTTATCGTTTTGTTCTACTGGGGTACAGTGGGCACTCTCTCCAGACTTGCTCTCTTGAAGACACGGCGGAGAGCAAGCACTCCTGTTCTCTCCCGAAGTCGGCACTGCTAATGGAAGAAATATTTTTGGAGAACAGCTCCAACTGGAACTTAATATATTTGAAGAGAGTGAAAATTGACGATTTCACCAAATTCCGATTGTGGAAAGTTTTAAGTAGGTTGAATCGCGCCAGATTTTTAAGGAAAATCTCGACCAAAAAATTAACAGGATGGAAGAAATATTTTTTTGAAAAGAGCTCCAATTGGAGCTCAATAAAGTTAAAGAGGGTGAAAATTGTCGATTTTTGCAAATTCCGATTGTAAAAAGTTTTACGCCTGTCGAATCACTTCACATTTAGAAAAATCTCAACCAATAAATTGAAAGTGCAAATCAGAATTTCTGGTCTAACATAGCGCAATATACTCTATTAATTACCTTCAGAAACTCAATGTTCTTGCACAATGCGAAGTATTGTAATTGTAAATCACACTTTACAGAATGAAGGGTGTTCAAAAAGTTCTTGACATGCCTTTGCAAAATATAAATATTGCACTTACCTCAACAAAACTTTTACTATCCTTCAACGCATTCTCTTTCAGCATCTATGCAAAGTTGCAGACATTTACACCAATTCTGGAATGCTTAATGGTACTCCTGTTGGTGAATACTCTGTAACTGTCTATGAGTGCATTTTTCAAGGTATTGCCACCTTCAAAAATACTTCGCAGAAAGTTCTTTTTCAATTTTTTGGAAACAACCGAAAATCGCATGGTGCAAAATCGGGTGAATATGCAGAATGGGGTAGCTGTTTTGATTTTTTCCTGCTCCAGACAGGCCATAAATTACCATGATTTGTGAGGACTAGCATACAAATAGAAAAACTCTTTTCACCTCTGTTGTTGGACGCAGTTCCTTCATCTTAAATGTTTTGGCCAAAACAATGATGGTGTTGCCATTTACAGTAATTTAGTTCTGAGGGGCACTTTTTTGCGCACAATTTGCTAAATGGCCAGGTCACAAGTACACCGAGGGATCATAGAAGGTTGGGGGAAGAACAACTACTGGACTACTGTTAAAGAAATAGATGGCAACCTCCCGTCAAGGCCATCGAGCGTGTTCTCTAATGTGCACAGGATATGGCTCTTCTGTATAAGGGGGACACGGTTTACGTCCCATCTTATGGACGGCGGTCTTTCCAAGCCCATCGGTGTCCTCTACTGACCTAGAGGAAGCTGAGAGTTTAGTGGAGATAAATCTCAACACTGACACAGGTGGGATTCGTACATGTATTCCGTTAACAGCAGAAATATGTGTAAGGAGTAATCTATTCTGGTTGGAGCATGTTTTAGTTTTTACTTTGCTGTTGTTGTTGCTTGGTGAAACAATATCTCTTAGATAGCTGTGTGCATCAACTCAACACAAGACTAGGGTAAATAGTAACACAAAACGTTTGAATCTGAACACAATGGAAAAGTAAAAGAGTAATTAATTTATAAACGATATTTTGATCACTGATTTATCAGTGGATTTTAGCTGTCAAAGATCTTAGTTATTGATCGGATAAATGCCAGTCAAAACTATTAAGAATCGAATTTATGACAAAGTACTCATTCTTTAGAAGTGCATTTTCACGGTTCCATTCCCGACGTGATATGAACTAAATTCATTCTTCCTTTACCTACCTATTTAAGAAGTTGATTTACTTTTGAGACCAAGCTTCAATTCTATATTCTTAAGTAATAACTGTATCCGTGATAACTGTAATCCGTGATAACTGTAATAACTGTAATAACTGTATTAAGTATTCTTAAGTAATAACTGTATCCGTGATAATTTCAGATTAGTAATTGAAAATTACCTCAACTACTTAAGACACGAATTTCACTTATTTGGGATTAAATCAGTTTTAACCTTTAGATCAGGGATTCCCAAACTGAGGTGGTGGGGAGGGAAGATATGAAGTTTTTGGTTTTAATTTTGAATATAACGTTTTTTAAATTTAAATTAATTTTTTAAAAAAATTAATAAATTTTAAATTTTTAATTAAAAATTTAAATTTTTAATTTAATTAGAGATGGGGAGGCGTGAGTGTTTCTCAAAAATCAAAAGGGACTCGTGATGGCCCAAAAAATTGGGAATCCCTTATTTCTATCATATTCCATGATCTTCTTCAGAAACTGCAAGAATCACAAAACAGTTCTATTTCTAAAATTTGTAACTGCTTCCAGCAAGAAAATTTTATTAATCTTTTGTGTATTATATCATCGAATTCATGAAAATTGGAATTCCCAATTGAGAGAAAATAATCATTAATAAAGCATCAGAAAAACATCTTATAGAAAAAAGAACCATTTGAAATAATTAGGTGAAAAAAAATTGATTCCCAATCAGAGAAAAACCAATTTTTTCAACTAATTATATCTAGAGGGCAGATAAGTTTGCTATATTAAATTTAAAGTGTGTTTAAAAATTTATATAACATCTATTAGATTAACGTTAGCATTAAATAGTGCCGAAAATCCAAGATTTGATTCTGTCTAAAATGTAAATTATGATTGTTGATCATTATATTAACACAAATACAAAATCTACATTTTAATACCATCTCAGGAAAAGTTGATTGCTATGGTAACAAACTCAAATATGAAACATCAAAGATATCAAAATTCCATACGTCTTTCACAAAACGAAGACAAACAAAGTGATTGCGTTCACATGGCAAATATCGACGAACTATGAGGGATGAAAGCTAGAGAAGAGCAATGCTGTCATCTGTCAGCAAACATTGGTGTTATTATCTATGATTCAAGCAGCCCCGGTCTTCCCTATACACTGCAATCATAAAATTCAAATTTCAATTTACAATTTCGCATACTTCTTGGGTAACCTGTTTATGTATTCAATTTTTATAAGGGGGGAAAAATGTCTAGAATGCGTTTAATTTATTAGAGAATATTATTTTGACAAACAATGAAGCAATGGTAAATATGTATGTTTTTGGGCGTCCATCAGTAGCTGGTGAGAGGCACTTTTTTTTCCTGAAACCAAAATATTAATTACGCACGATGCCGTTATTTACCGTAGAGTGCAGAAAAACTCACCATTTTATCCGATTTAAAAAGTTGATTATTGCAAACAGATCTATTGCTCAATTGATTCTTGAAACAAATACAAATAAATTTTGCATACTTTTCTCCCACATTTCATAAAAACCTTCATGAATCAGGTATTTTTGCATTATATGTTGAACTTCTCTCTTTCTGAACTTTCTTCTTTTGAACCCCGTTAGTACTTACACTTAGCTTAATGAGGAATTTTTTTAATGCTACGAAAAACGACGTAGAACAATTTCTCTGTTTAAAGCAAAAATTTCCGTTAATTAGTAAAACGTAAGTTAAAAATTGAAAAAAAATATTTGTGTTTGCGAAAATTAGGAATATCATAGAAAACAGCAGCTTCCTAACGTTTAGGATAACACTAAAATAGATATAAGGGAAAGTTCGAATGCAGCAATTAAAATTTCCTAGATAGTACCAGAACTGTAAACAATGTCTATCTTATGTGAATAAATGCATAAGACTTATAAGCCAATTGGAGGCAAGATTATCCTAATAATAATCATCCTAATAATAATTATACTAATACAAGAAATGCTAAAAAATGTATTTAAATTTAGTTTCATAAAGCGTATGAAAATGGTTGGGTTGTTTAACATCTGAACAGCACTTCTCTTGCAAGCAATGGGCTAAAGAGTAGATCACAAAAACCCCAAGGACTCAGAAAAGATTGGGGAAGCTGTCTTTTCCGAGTCCATAGAAAGCTGTTAGGAAATAAATGTAAACCTTCCTTCAAAGTCATCCAATGTGTTCTTATACGTACACAGAACATGACTCTCCTGCACGCATCCGATGGACGGCGGCCTTTCCAGATAACCGTCGGTGTACCTTTTCTGACCGTAAAAAGAAATCGACGGTCTCGTTGATGGGTTTAGCGAAAATAAATCTCAACGCTGGTACAGGTGGGACTCGAATGTGGGGACAACAGATTACGATCATGGCAAGTTACGTACTGATAACTCAGCCCCATACGAAAATGGAAACTGTTTTACACACACATTTAATTCCATTCGTCTAAATTCTTTAACAATATTTTGGTTTTCAAGAATTGTTTAAGAACTGTACATATTTTTGAAATAATGTTAAATATCTGAGAATTTCAGTAAATTGAGATGGTGATGAAATACCCTAATATAGCGCATCTCTTGGATGTGAGAATTGAATTTGTGTTTATAAGAAATTCGCATTTTTCTACACTTTGCTGTGATATTGAAACGTACCATGTTTTGTCTTTTATACATGATAAGAAGAAGTTTGACGATTTTAACCCCAATTTGTTTCAAAGAGTCTTAGGTTAGGTAATTTGTTTATGTTAATAACGTTTAGGTAAGTCGATGGAGTTAATCGTCTGCAAGTTATCTCTTTTAGGTGAAGAAATTGACTTGTCTCGGCCATACTAGAAATACAGAACGACTGATCAGCGAATAAACATACTAACACGAATTCAAATAACACGATTTTAAAAGTAGGGCTTGTTTTGACTAACACGATTGATCGTACGATTTAAGACGATTTCACCACTACATCTCTGCGATCATCTATATTGCTGTATTTACTATACAAGGTATCCCTGAATGACCGCATAAACTCAGCATGATAATATTCCTCTTAATGAAAGGATCAAATTTGCCCAAAGAAATATGCCTGTATGAGGGATAGTTTCGGAATAAATGAGTCTAAAGATTGAGGTCGTCACTTCCGCTTACAACCAAAGGTACTTTATTTGCAATGGTGGCACAATGGAAGATCACGCAACAGGCATGGATTATAATGATATAGGGGGCAATCATCAGTGCGATGGCAAAACTGAATATATCTACAATTTGTAGATACTGAAAAAAACAGAGTATGCGGGCTACAAGTGATAGAGTGTGTACGGGATGTGTCGCACAAAAACACAGTATGGTGGAAATGTTCTAGCTTTATCAGAGTGGCAGGTGTTCGAAGTGATGTACACGCACACTTGTGTACATCAGGAAATGGATGACTGGACACGTTCCAATAGTGCAGCGTTGACGAATGTGAAGTGCACCACAAATCATCTTTTGCAGGATGTTTTCTTGGTGTACCACCTTACAAGAAGAAATGTAACAATGAGAGATCTGGTGATCTAGTTGACAATAGAACAGGATCTCCATGTCCAATTCACGACCAGGTTATGCAGTAACCCACCCTACTCCAACAATGACACTAAATTGAGTTGATGCTCCTCATCTTTGGATGTTGCATCCAAAGGTTACATAGCATTAGCAATGGTACATCTTCCAGAAAACGAGGGATTATGTCATATAGAAACAAAAAATAAGTTTAGTTATTCAACCTATCTGGCAGCAGTTATGAGTCAATAATCCGGTTCCCCAATATTTCCATTCACACGTTCACAGACCAACGGACCTGATGCTGCTCTGGGTGGTGCGTGACCTGGATTGCAAAATGACCATGCATGGCTGTTGTGGCAATTGAAGATGCCGTCAAGCGTGAAACACTCTCCTTCCGTACACAATGGGTGTCTGATTAAACACCCATTTGCTTCATGTTTGTGCAATAGCCATTCACAATATGCAGCACAGCATTGAAAGTCGCTTGGCTACACACCCTGCATTAGAGTATAATGGATTGTGTGAAAAACTTCTCATTGCAGAATTCTGTGGATGGTCTTCTGGTGTACTCCAATGTGCCTGCCCAGCTGATGTATACTATGCTCTGGCTGTGCAGCAATCATAATCAGTATGGCTCTCTGCAGTGCTGGTGTTTACACATCAGTTGTCCAAACTGTGTCACGAAGATTTGCAGCAGGGAAATCATTTCCATTATCTTTGAGGCAATCATTTGGTCATCAATAATATTGGCATCAGGTTGACATAGGTTAACGCCGGAATACTCCTTAGCAGTGCAAAACACATTCCCACGACGCTCTCAAAAGAGCAAGTACATGCCACGGTACTCGCGAATAGAATAATGGTGAGATTCGACGCACTGACGTTACTAGGTCAGTGCGCCACGACACCGCATTATGCTAGCCACGGGATGCATGTCAACAGGAATCTAATTTGCATATGGCAGCCATGCACTCTCACAGAAGATAAACTGCAGATAACATCGTGCGTTTCGCAAACTCATCAATCTCGGGTTCGCCGAAACGTTTGGTTGTAAGCAGATGTTACGTCATCAATCTTTAGACTCGTTTTACTCGGAAACTATCACTCACATAGGCATAGTTCTTTGGACATATTTGATCACATCACGAAGAGGAATATCACCATGCAGAGTTTATGCAGGCATTCAGGAAAACCACATGTAAGAAAACACCTTGAATGCTTTCCTTGTTTCATCAATCTAACGTATCATTGTTCATAATTTAAATACATACAAAAAGATTTTTCCCATTTGTCGATACAAATTAGGGTGTTCAAACAGTTATAACACGTAATATATCTGTTAACAATAAAGATTATTTTAATTCTAGCTAACCGATGACAATATGCGCGGGTATACAAATTCATCCTAATTGGTTAAAAATTATGACTCCTTACATGTAGAGTAGAAACGCTTGTAAACAGACTTTAGTTATCTTCAATACTCGGAATCAATTTTAAGAATGAATTTCTTATTTTCTATCTTTATTGCTGACAATTATTTATAGTAATTCTGTAGTAAAATAAACCTGCATTCAGTTATTTTTGCTTGCATTAACTTTATCATTGTTTCTAAAAATTAGTTACATGTGTTAAATATAAGTGAACAATTAAAAAACACAAAGTGTTGTTCAAAGTAAAATCATAATAGTAGAATATAATTAAAATATTTTTAATATTTCAATTCAATTCATTATTCAGTTTTGCATTTCACACAATTTACATTTCATGCAATTTGATTTTTTACATAAAAACATTTTTTTTTAAATTTAATACAGTAGTATAAATTTCAAAATACTATTTATATTTGTTGAATTATAAATTTCTTAAATAATAAAAATATAAGATGTGATATAAGATACACAATATAATTAAAACTTAAAATGTCAATCAGGTTAGGATTAAGGAACGAATTTCTTCCTATTTATATTTTTTTATGAGAAATTCGTATCCAACTAACACGATTTCACTGTACATGAATTATTTTTCTGAAGAACACATCTGTTGTTCTTGTCGGGGACTAGGTATATGTGAAATATTGTAGTTAAAGATTGGAGAAAATTAGAATATAGTGACATGAGAGAACAACATCAAATTAAAATTTAGTGTTATCTTTTTCCAACAATTGCAGCAGCTAGTACGTACTCAAAACAGAAAACATTTGAAGAATTAAATTACACGGCTTGTTTGAACCTTAGTATCCAATAGCAATACGTAACTGAAGATTTTGTACAATATAAAACTATTTTTAAACTAGTATTACCATCTCAAGTTGATGATTCTAAATTTCATTTCTCCTACATGTGATTAGCACGCTTGACTATTAATCGAAGGAAGCTGGACTCGAGCTCTGGGTATGGTATGATCGTTTCTTTTCTGCTTGTTTTCTGTTGATGTTTCGACTTTTTCACAGATCTTTTCGGCGTATTATACTCAGAGGTCTGACAGAATCCGCTGAGTTTGTTACAATGATACTGCTAATTTATTATATACTATTACATAAATTTAGATGTTTTTGCTCTTAAAACCTTTGCCTAATATAAAAATCCAAAGTGGTGTTAGTACAGTGGATGTCAGCTTACCACTTGCCATAAAGTTCACATTATCGTGTTTCTAATTTTGGAAGGCATTACAAAATTTAGATGAAATTCGTTTGACCGTTATTTTTTAAGGCACACGAAATTTTTTTACAGTTCAAACGAAATAAATTTATACCGCCTATCAATGACAAATTATTCTAATTGCACAGGTAAAAAATTTTTCAAAAAAAATGGTGGTGATATTAAATTTATAAAGAGGAGAAAGAAAATTTAGAATCATTAGCTTGTTACATGAGATGAGGATTTATTAAATTTAAAGTTTACTAATTGTAGAACAGGTTGGCAGAGAATTTTTATATTTAAATTTTTTGTCACTGTAATTTTGAAGTTTCTTTAATTAATATTCAGTGGATAGTTATTTTTATAAGTGTTAATTATATGTATATATTAACAGGTTTCCAAAAATAAAATTTTTGATATATATTTTTTGTTAAATTTTTCAATTTTTTTTATTATTATTAAAGTGCAATTTATTGTTGCGTTTGTTTTAAAATATATATTTTTTTTGAAAAAGGATAGGTCATAAACACATTTTTTTACATATTATTTATTAAAACACCATTTATATTTCATTATATGAGCAACGTAAAGGAACAATTTACATAATTATCTTGGAAGACGAAACTGATCCCCATTGCTCAACGACCGTGAATTTCGCCTCCGAGACGTTTTTTTTTTCCTTCAGTCCTAATTAATGAGGGTAAGTGAACACCCCTGTAATCACATGAAAAAACTAAGAAAATAATCTACTTCCCCAAAAAAACCTTCTATTAACAAAATATTGTTCGGATACGAATTTCTCATAAGAAATAATGTAAATAGAAGGAAATTCGTCTGCAATCCTAACCTGATTGACATATTAAGCTTTAATTATTAAGAGAAAAATCTTTTCATGTCAGCATTCTGTTTACTGATACTGAATGCATCTTTACTTCGCAAGATCTCTTAATTCAAAAATTGATGCCGATTTTTTTTTCTGTTTAACCCTTTAGATATCGAATTACATTTCTTCTCTCTCAGATCTTTGACGAAAAGCAGTGTGTATCTTATATCGCATCTTATACTTTTATTATTTAACAAATGTATAATTAAACAAATTAAAAATTGTATTTTAAAATTTATACTACTGCATTAAATTAAAAAAATTGTATAAACTCATATTGCATGAAATATAAATTGTATGAAATGCAAAACTGAATAATGAATTGAATTGAAATATTAAAAATATATTCATTAAATTCTTCTATTATGATTTTAGTTTGAATAATACTTTGCGTTTTTTAATCGTTCACTTATATTTAATACATGTAACTAATTTTTAGGAACAATGATAATGTTAATACAAGCAAAAATATCTGAATGTAGGTTTATTTTACTACAAAGTTACTATAGATGATTTTCGGCAGTAAAGATAGAAAATGAGAAATTTATTCTTAAAATTGATTTCGAGTAATGACGATGACTAACAGTATATTTCCAAAGAAGAATAACAAAAACAGTTTGAATCTGTCGTTTAGTGTATACCATAGCCAGGTTTGTGAGCCATACTTCAGATTCAATTACTGCAAGCTTCTTCCATCCGAATAAGTAAATGAAAATATAGTGGACCATAAATTGCTTACCTTAATTTATTTAAATTTATTTAAATTTCTCCAACATTCAAATGAAAATTAAATAATCATTATTATATTCAATGTAACAAGTGATTTAGCGAATATTAAAGAGAGAAATCTTCTCATGTCAGCATTCTGGTTACTGATACTGAATGCATCTTTACTTCGCAAGATCTCTTAATTCAAAATTTGATGCCGAATTTTTTTTTCTGTTTAACCCTTAGATATTGAATTACATTTCTCCTCTCTCAGATCTTTGAGGAAAAGCAGAGTTATTAAAGCTTTAACTGGATTATCTCCTTTTGTAATTTAAATCGGTATGACACAGGCACGATTTTGCTTTTCTTATGCGTTGGATATGTAAAGACTTCTTGCACAACACAGTGAAAAGAAGCAATAAAGGAAATTATAGCATTAACAACATCACAGAGTATTGCTTTAAGTTACTTGCAAATTATCCGCATAGATTTTGTTCCTACATGTAACCCCCTTTTAAAGCGGGAGGTACGTTCCGGAGAGACCAGCACTAAACGAATTTCCATGTAAACCATAAATATTTTTATTTGCTTGTTTTTTTGTATATTTTATTCATAATTGTTCTTTGTATTTTAGTGAATGTTTTATTTCCGTAAAAATAACAATAATTTCGAGGTTTTATTGAAAATTTATAAGTGCATGAATAATTACATAATTATGCACATAAATATTTTTCATTCACAAGTTTTATTGAAAAATTACATAAATAAGTATTTATATGATAGATTAGTTACTTTTTCAATTTATTTCTTACTTAGGAAAGAATCCAGCGTGGATTAATAGCGTAGAATTTGCGTTACTTTTTCTTTTCTGTACCAGAAAAGAAAAATTAATGACGCCAATAACTAGTGTTGCTAATCATGTAAGCAATTAATTAGATTATTTAGGTTTTATGGCCTTTTCGTTAATAAAAGATATTCGTGAAACGAATGACACGAAACGAGAAGCTGAAGTTTCTGACTCTTCGAATAGCTACTCAGAATTATAGCTGTAACTTCGATAACAATTGTAAATAAAATATTCATTTACAAGTGACAACTACTGGGAGGACCGACACATTAAATATTTTTCCATATTTATCTATATAAACAACGTTAAGAATTTTCAAAGAGGTTTTTTTTTAATAGGGAAAAAGAAACCACGTAATAGCGAATCCACGTTAAACGAGGGTTGCATGTTTTGTTTTCGCTCTGAATTAATTTTAACACGTGAAGTGGCTTTCTTGTGTCATATAAATATAAATATTACGACGTAAAAATCATTTAATTCGAGTTAATGCTTAGATTTCGTTAGGTACCAAGCAGGGTTACTAATTTCAATCTGCTGCGTAATAGTTAACTGCAATGCTATAGCTGATATTAATTCCAATGTATGCTCTCTCATTGTGTAAGTTCTGATATTAGAATATCTAGTGATTTTAACTGTCTTCTATTTTTACTTTTGCGTTATTACACCCCTTATTTTTTAATAACAAAAGCTTAAATTCTTATATACACGGATGGATGAAAGCTTTTAGTTTGAATAGCAGTTTTGTCAAAATAGAGATAAGAGGCCAGCTAAAAATGTAACAGAGGTAAATAATAATGTAACTTCTCGGTTTTAGGAATACATTAAAGGCAAAGAAAAATTAAATGAATTAATTGCTGTATTGTATGAAAAGATGAGAATTTAATGGCGAATATATTTTGTAAATTTTATTTCAATGATCACTTTTGAACTTCAAAATTTTAACTTTACGGATTTAAGTATTTAATCTTACTTCTTTATTTTTTATTTATTTCATCGAAAACGTTTATAGTGTTATTCAATGTCCTTAAAATATGTACTGAATATTCATGTATATAATACAAACTAACAGAAACGGTTTAAAATTTTCATATAAACTGTATCAACTATATTTTGAATGCACTTAGCTCTAGACCAGTGGTGCTCAACCTTTTATGCTTCACGTACCCCCTGGAAATCTGTATGTAACTGGCGTACCCCTTGTATAGATACATAAAACTATAGTTATAGTATAACAATGGGAATAAAATAAAACACTGACTTTGTTACTAGATTAAGCGACTTTTGAGCTCTCACGGCGTACCGTAAAAACTTTAACCGCGTACCCCACATTGAGAACCCCTACTCCACACAGTGCGGAGAGAGAGCAGTACAAAGAAGAGTTAGAAGCTTGTCTAGTATAAGCCTTGCTTACCTCATAACGTGAACACAGACATCCACTCGAACGGGCAAAAAGCCAATGCGTTTCGCTCTATGCGTTTACTAAAGCTCTAAATATAGGCTTAATTATAATATCCAATCTGTATAGTTAACGATCATTTCCTTAATTTTCATATCATCAACGACAATTGCTAGGATATAGTTCAACCTAAATGTCTCGGTACGTTCATATTTGTGAAGCAGCATGGATCTCCCCCCCACCCCCTAAAGCCAAATACTGTGAATCATCGATTCTGTGGACTCCGATTTTACAGACACTATCCATCTGCTTTTGTTCAGCGTTCAATTCACAGTTCGCTCTTAAAATTATGTTGGGCTTTCTACAAACGAACAAGAGGATATTTGACAATCTTTAAGTACTTCAATTGAGGAGATTCAGCTATTTAGAAAACCTTGAATGAACTCATTAAGGAAGAATTCCTGACTTTATCTCAGATTTAAAATGCTGATGAGACTGGATTGTTTCGGCTGTCACTACCGGAATACACGTAGGTCTATAAATATGGAAACTTTACACCGGGCAGTAAGATAGGTCAATAAAGGAACCTGTGCAGATGGTTGCATCGATTGACACCTGCTGTTGTTCGTAAATCACGTGGAGCTACCGGAGCATGATAGCTCTCCAGACCCCGAATAAATTTTTCTGTTTAGTGCATAATATTTTTATTTTAGTGTTTTTATTGCTATTATAGGTAACTAATAGCTATAAGAGCAATATAAAAATAAATTATTTTAATTTTGGTATTTATTTGTATGAAATACAAAAAAAAATATTTTATTTTATTAAATAAATAATAAAAATTATCCATTCAACAGGAAAATATAATTGCCTATCGTCACTACGTTTATTAGGTTAACTTGAAAAGGAATTTTTTCTGTTCTGATGCTACGTACAGGACAGGATGAAATATAAGAGTTTGTACTACCATCAGTGACATGTTCAGGGACATGCTACACAGTAATCAGATTTCCTCATTACCGTAGAAGGCTTGTATAATAACTAGATATTGCCGTCATTGCCGTAGAAGGCTTGTATAATAACTAGATATTGCCGTCATTGCCGTAGAAGGCTTGTATAATAACTAGATTCTGATATCAGAGAATAGTAAAACTTGTGGCAGAATAGTATCCTGTACAATTACAGTTATATTTCCCCAATAGCAAAAGTGCAGTCATAGAGGGATTAAATCAATATTCCAATGGGGCGGGAGTAGCTCAGTTGGTAGCTCGCCAAACTCGTAATCTGCAGTTCCCAGGTTCCAGTCCCATCTGGACCAGCATTGAGATTTATCTCTGCAAAACTTTCCGCCTTGCCCTAGATCAGTAGGGGACACAATGGGCTGGGAAAGGCCGCCGTCAGTTGGATGGAATGTAAAGCCGGTTTTGCCGTGTTCCTGAGAACCATACCCAGTATAGGATAAAGAACACACTGGATGATCTTGTCTGGAGGCTGCAAATTGTTTCCTAACAGCTGTCCAGTGGGTCTCCACCCTTCATTCAGCCCGTTGTGTGCAAAAAAAATATGTCGCTCAGAGGTAAAAATCCTAACCCAAAAACGTATGCTGACGAATTTAACTTCATTTGGTGACGAATTCAACTGATAATCCTAGTTTTAAAGGCAACTACTGCTATGTGCCCCAATTATGTCGGTATCAAAGGCAATGACAAGTCAAAATAAAAATTATCCAAATATAATTGCCTATCGTCACTACGTTTATTAGGTTAACTTGAAAAGGAACACAACGGGCTGAATGAAGGGTTGGGACCCACTGGACAGCTGTTAGGAAACAATTGGTAGCCTCCGGTCAAGATCATCCAGTGTGTTCTTTATGCTATATTCAGGAACACGGCGAAACCGGCTTTACATTTCATCCAACGAATGGCGGCCTTTCCTAGCCCATTGTGTCCCCTACTGATCTAGGGCAAGGCGGAAAGTTTTGCAAAGAGCCTAGTCGGCCTTGTCTCTGCCCAAATCTCCAATGCCAGTTCCGTGCATGGCCATCTGGTAGTGTTTTTCCACAGAGCTCCGGGCACTATGACAGCGATCTTGATCGGAACAGATTACGAACAAGCTCTTTAAGATCAAGCCTATATTATTGTTAAACCATGGCAGTTATCTTTTGGCAGGAATCACGAGGAGGATGTTATATTTGCTCGGGTCCGCTTAGGTCACTCACTTCTAACTCATTATTTTCTTTTACGGACGGATGACGAACCTAAATGTGAGTTTTGTGACACCATTTTAATTGTCAAACATATTTTAATTGAATGTCAATGTTTTGACCTTGAACATTGCATCTATTTTAACTTTCACGATTTTACGTCCGAGCCTCTTACACTCCGACAACTTTTATCTGATAATTCCTTTTTTGCCATCTTCCTATGACTTTTTACGTTTTACAGGGTATTTTAAAAGTCTATGATTTTATTTACCTTTGACACTTGTATTATACATTTGATTTTGCTTTTGACATGGGTCCTCTACACCCCTTATAGGTAACTAATTACTATTATATTTACTATTTTATATTAAAAATAAACCCATTGTTTATTTTTGTATTTTATATTGTAGTCTGTTTTCTATGTCTTAAATTTGGTTGTGGGTTTACGGGTTTTTTATTCTTTGGGTGTTTCCTGATTGTCCTTTTTTGGCGCAATATGGTCTAGTTGCCCTTTGTTTCAATTTAAAAAAGTAGCATCCATTATGCTACCCGCGGGTCGGATCCACCACTACTTCATAACATGTGGCCCAGTCCCTATGAGTTATACAGTTCTCGGGTTTAAAATTAGTTCACTACAAATTGTAACTAATCTGAGCAATCTAAACGTTTAGTTCGTTCAGTGTTATGAGTTGTCCTACATTTAGATAGAAAAAAGTTCGCCAGAGTAAATGAACGTTACGATTTATTCTTGGCATTTGACCTTGACTGTGCCTTCCTTCGTGCGCCGGCTGACACGTGTCATTGAACAATACTCTGTTTTTCCACCTTCGCTTCGTCATCAGAGGTTGTGGCAGAGAGCACGTGCAGGCCGACGAAGAGGATCATAAGGAAGCATGCGCAGAACCGTCACCATGACCTGCTCTTTCTCATGTGTTACCTGTGTCCAAGCTTTTTTGGTCGCGTGCCACATGAGAAAATGGAGACACCTGCTGTTGTTCTGCCAGAGGGGGACAAGGGGGTCCGATTCCCCCCCACGTAAAATCCCGTTGTCTTATACGAAATCTCAAACTTGTAGCTGCTTCGAAATCCAAAACAGTCCTCTATGTATAATTTTATTTTAGCTAGTTGAATAATAAACTCCATAGTGCATATCAGGCATAAAAATTGATTATAAAAACAAGTATAAAATTTTGCTCAATATATAATAGAATACCATTTTACCCATCCTGTCCTGCGTTCTATTTTAATAACTGGGAAATCAATGTACTACTCAATGTTTATTGTCAGACTCCACCTCCCTCCCCTCCCAACTAAATTCTGGAACCCTCATCGAAACTAATATATATATTGTAAACTTTATATATTAGGGTTACCAAAAAATGTCTGATATCAAATGTCTGTTAATAAAAAATGTCTGATATATCAATTTATGTAATATATGTAGTTACAGTATGTAATTCGCTATTTTTAATAGAAAGATGATCTAGGCAGATTTAATTATAATAAAAAAAAATAATAAATACCCCCTCAAGCAGTTGCTTGCCACAAAGGTCTGACAGGAGCCTGTTAGTTTATATGCCATAACAGAAGGTCTGTGAGGATGGCAGGACTTCAGCAGAAAAACAACACAAGCGTCCATGCCTTATCCGGTGCTCGAACCAGAGTCCCTTAAGATCAGTAGCCAAGCGCGCTAACCACTCGGCTACAGGACGGCTGGATTTAATTACTTTCCCTAATAACAGAAGTATGACATGAATATGAACAGAAGTAGACATGAATTGAAACCATCTCTGAAACGTATCATTTGATAAAATTTATTTTGTTTAGATCATCAGATAATAAATCTAAATTGAAAAAAATCCTTTCGATTTTTATACCATCGACACAATAAAAGCGCAAAACTAAGCAAAATTTTCAATAAGTTATATATGAACAACAAAAAAGCTTTGTAGCTCTTCCAGGTCGTAAAAATCAATTGATTTTACCAAAGAAAATATACAAAATAAAGATAACAGAGTATTTCACTATCTGCAAAGAATTATTCCTTTAGAAATATGCCGGAATAAGGGACGTACTCATAAAACCCGCGAAAATCCTGCCGTTTTATGCGAAATATTAAACTTTTCTACCTGTGTTGAAATCCGAAACATTTGCCTTTGTGTAAATTTATGCTACCTACATAATATATCTGAAAATAAAATTAGATTAAAAAAAACTATAAAATCTAATTCCAATATAGAAAATCATTTCAACACTTCCTGTTCAATGGAATATTTTAGTAATTCGGAAACTCTGCCCAAGTCTAACTCTCAACCTTCACGAAACTGAATTTCTATATACCCCAAAACTACGTTTTCGGAGCTCTGATCAATCCTAGTCATCACATTTGATGACTATGAGTATTTCAGATCTTAGATCTCAGAAACGTTGTGAAAATTTGTATTCTATGTGTCATTCGAGATCAAAAATTAAATGTCGATATACCAATGCCAAAGAGCTAAATTTTGGTTCGTAGAAGTATTTCGAATGGTAGATCTTAAAAATACTAAGTAATTTGAGATCCGGTGTCGCGTTCAAGGTCATTTAGGGGTCAGAATGATGGTGTAGAAAATCAAGAGGCTTCGATGGATTTCTAGTATTTACATATAAATAGTTTTAATGAAAAATATTATTCTCCCACAGGCAGAATTAAATCGATTCGAATCCAGGTCTCGCAGAAGCATGCCAAGTGTCTTAACCGCTAAAACACCGATACGAAGGAACTGACCATTTCTTCAACTAAGTAACATAATCCTTCCTGTTGATGCACCAGTGGCGCCATCTATTATCAGGGCAGCCAAGCCGCCACATATTTGATGATAGTATTATTTGTCACTCACGCTTATAGCGTTATATAAACTATTCAACGATAAATTATCACAGGAAAAGTCCTGTAGACAAGGAACATTCGTTATTTCAAGTATTCTTTCAGTATTTAAAGTATTATGGAGTTTGAACATTAAACAACAGCAAGCCTCTACAAAAAATTACTTTTGAAGGTAACTGAAACTTAAATAAGAAATATTATTTCAAACCATTTCATAAATAACTATTATATATATTGTATAATTTGAAAGTGTGGGTAAATAATTTTTTCAATATTCGTTTAATTGTTCGATAGATTTCTTACAACACATTGCTGCTCTGAAATATGTTAAACCTCCATAATTGATACTTGTTTAAATACTGAAAGTTTATTTTAGAAAATCCAGATTTTGATAAATTTAATAGAAATTTTTTAGTTGTATTCAGCCACATTTTCTTATAAAACACTTATTTATAAAAGTTATAGATCTTCGAAATTACAATTGACTAATCAAGGGGTGGAGTGGTTATAATTTAATAATCATTGAGTGTATATATATATTGTTCGTGCAACCTATCATTAATTATTGTTCAAATTAATTTTTATTTATTTTACCCCATTATGCAGTTCACTTGACAGTACTTCGCAAACATTTTTCTCTCTCAAAATATCTCAAAATTCTAGAAAAAAGACGAAAATGATTTATAACGGTCTAGAGCACAAAGGAAAACAGGGTTTGAACAACATAGGAACAAAAATACAAACTTATTTAGCTGATGTTCTTCCTAATTCATTTATAGGTTAGAGCAAAATAAAATGACTACATCAGTGTGTCAATTAAGTCTTGGTACATTAATATCTACGTGAGCATCATAAAACTCGGGCTCAAAGTAGCAATCAATCACCATTCTCTCCTGCATGGAGCAAATGGCAGTTGTTGATGATGCGTTGCTGCTGCAGAACAGCTATCCTTACGAAGGAGGCACCCCTATCATGCGACTAAGATGTAAATAACTCCGATGTTATGGCGTATCATTAACAGCACCTCATTACGACGAAACCTGGAGAACAAGGAATGAGTGATTGATGTGACAGTCGGCCTAATTGCAGTATTTGCTTGGTGGACTTTCAGTGTCTGCTTTCTTCGCCTTTCCTTCCATGTTTAACAGATTTTAACGGGCATAATTAAATAACTAACTGGAGATTATGTAAAGTATTCTAAATGTTAAATAAATACTGCAGACGTGTAGGATAAACACGTTTGAAATGCTTACTGCAGCAAGAGTTTTATGTTCAGTTTTAATGTTCTTGCCTGTGTCGTTAATTACAAAGAAATGTCAAGTAACTCCTAAATGCAATTTAATACTTGCAGTGCTAATCAATATATACACAATAGAACTATGTTCAGAATGCACAAATTTCCGTAACACGAACATTCCAAATGGATCGAGCAATGGAAGGAGTGTTTGTGTACGGACATAGAAATCAATATTAATTTTAAATTATTTTCAGTATTTACAATACTATTAACTCCTTAAGAAAGTTTTTTTTTAATGGAAGCAAGGATTGGTTTAATTAATAGCGCGACAACTTGTAATTTGCAGTTTCTAGGTTTGAGTGTGAACGTCGATATTTATCTAGGTTAAACCCCCATCATGCTCTCGGTTAAAAAGGAAACACCGATGTACATTGATAGACAACAGTTCATGACATGGTACGTTAAGCCGTAGACACTGTGCAGGAGAGCCGTGCACTGCGAACGTTACAGAACACGCTAGATGGCCTCGACATGAGGTTACCATTTGTCTCCTAAACAACTACGCAATGGTCCTTTTCTTCTATCAACTTTTAGTCCTCGGGGTCTGATCTCTCCATTTAGTGCATTGTGTGCAAAAAGTAACCCTCAGAAGTAAAACAGCTGAATCCAAAATTATTTTGATGTCATTACTTCCTTAACGTAATTATACTACTAGTTTTCAAATATTGCATTATAGGCTCGGATCTAGCAAAATATAAAGGATGGGGCCAAACGATCCGAGTGAAGGGGAAGGGGGGGGAAATCGACTCCAAATGAACAGGAAAGCTGTTTCAGTGTAAACCTTTCTTTTTTATTAGTCGTTAGATAATTTCTTGGAAAATACGAACAATATTTTTTCGCTTCTATTCCGGTTGCTAACATTCTGAAAGGGGGGGACATGCCCCCCTGCCATTAACAGCCTAGATCGGCCTTGCATTTTCACTAACCATGTTCAAAAATTAAGAAAAAAATCTTATTTCCTTTGATCTTCGAATTTTTGTGTTTATGTTACCGCTAAAGCTCGAAAGTGCACATTACCTAGCTAATCTGTTAGTGCACAAGTTAATGTGCACATTACCTAGCTAATCTGCAGATTAACTGATTTGCTCCGTTAACGTGCGGAATCAAGAGTTTTGCGCATTTTACCTAGGTGATGGGCACATTAACGGCTTCCGTATCGTTAAAGTTCAAAAGTTTGTTTCTCTCATAGTGGTGAATCTCTTGAATATGAATCTTCGTGTCACGTGATTCACTCGTCCGCATTATAAAAAACGTCCCGGATGAGCGGAGGCCAAGTGAGAACGAATCGGTAAAGTGATTCATTCTTGATAACGAATCACTAAAATGATTCCTTCTCACTTTACCTGCTCATTTTGGGGGCGTTTTTTGTAATTCGGACGACTGATTCATGTTGACAGAGGGATGACCCTGGTTTCAACTCTACTCTCGGACACTAGATAAATAACATTATGTTAATTTAAGCGTACAGAAACGTTCCTGTTGTTCCAGCAAAGATCTTATTTTCACTTTAACGAGTGCCTAGTAGATAATGTGCAGATTATCCAGGTAATTTGCAGATTATCTAGGTAATTTGAGAAATGAAACAATTTTCCGCACGTTAACGGATCACCCTAGTTAATCTGCACAATACCTAGATAATCTGTAGAATAACTGATTTCTGCACTTTAGCGGTAACATTTATATTATTTTTCGTTTTTCAGCTATGTTTGAAATTCAAAGCGCATTTACGTAAAATGTTTCGTTTTGTAGTGGATTAGTGGATATTAACGTTTTAGACTTAGCTCCCTCGTGACTTTGTGAGATTTCATACGGGAGTCACAAGCTTTGGAATACTTAAATCCTACACACTAGTATATAAAAAAAAATCACTAACATAGGAAAAAATGCAAATTCCCCTTTAAAATTTAAAAAGTTCTACTGTGGATATTAAAAAAGACCGAACTGTAATAAAAACAGATAAAGAATTTAAAGAGTGGAACACCAGAAGTTTAAAATAAGTTTCGTAGTTATTTCCACGCAAAAATTAGTGCTAAAAACATTACAAGAGACCGTTTTCGAATACTAGTGCAGATACATATGACTCATTCATTAGCCAGAAAAGTACGGGACTCGCTTAAGTGAAACCCATAGAAAAGCTCTACCATTATGTGAAGGCAGGGCCGGATCTCGTGGCGGGGGGGAGGGTCAAGGTTGTCATGCCTCCCAAACAAATTATTAGAGGACAAAAATTATTTACGCATTTTTTAATAAAAAATTTTAAAGACCTCTAAAATGAAGAGGAAATGTTACACTGATGTAAATTCTGTCGCCCTTCAGTCTCTTTTACCTTTATCCGTCTCAATTGTGCCGTCCCCCTTTTATTTTATTGTTTTCTAGATTACAGTCTGCGCAAAGGCAACAAGAATTTGTGCAGCTTCCTGCAGTTGAGGAAAACGCATCAATGCATTTAGATTAGTCAATATTCGAAACAGTTATTTCAATTTATCTCTTTTTGACCATGTAGACGCCAAATATTCGTATATCATGTCGAACTTGAACTCTTCATCTCCGAGATTCATCGAAGTGTCATATTTATATGTACATATATATATATGTTCAACATTTGCATAAAGAGAGTGAGAGCAATAGAATATTATCTACATCGGCACAGAAAATCAAAGTCAAAGTTATCCGTGGAAACATCAAATAATCTGACATTTATTGTAGCAATATTCTGAATTCTCCGCTATTTTACTGTTATATATAAGGAGATATTTCTTTCCATTGCACAGTCTCACTTCTTTCGGATACAGCCGCCATTGACAGTTTGATCGATTCTTCTGCAGTCACACATGACTCTATTCAGCGCCAACGAGGCTGGGACACAGAGTGGGTTTGACACGATCCTGCACCAGATGCTATTTTATGTTACAGAAATTGGCCCCAACAAAAGCATCTGGTCGAGTTTCAAATTTTCTCCTTACTGACATAATGACCCTATGAAATACGCGCTATCTCTTATCGCCCTTCTGAAACTGTGCCTCATTTTTTTCTCTCGCTCTCTCTTTTTATTGGGGAAAGAAGTGGGAGGTAGGGAAAAGAGAACGGACTTCTAAAAAGTTTCAGAAGTAAAGAATGATAGTTTCGTGTATTTTTTGAGCTTATGGAGCAGAAAATAAATACTAAAAGATATTCACTTCATGTATTGATATAAAGACATTTAATGCATTTCAATATATTATCTTTTATTTTATCTTTCATTTTATGTGTTGCTAATTTCATTCAGGTTACAACTAATTCTCCAGCGCCAATTTTTTAGACACTTTTCTGACGCATTTTTTCCTATTAGTCAGTCAAAAAATAAAAAAAAGTTTTTTTGACTGTTTGGATATTTTTAGTTTGAAAGGAAGAGAAACATTAAAAACATATTTTTTACTTAGAAACTATTATTTGTTATTAGAAATTACTGTTGCTTCCAGCTACGTTGAATTACGAAAAAAAAAAAACCCGCTGAAAGCCACCTAAACTGAATTCGAGTTGTGCCCTTTAGAAGAAAACTTATAAACCAGCAAGATGTAGCGACAAAACTAGGGTTGCTGCAAACAGAAAAATAGGCATTCCCCGAGTAAGCTCGGATGTGTCAGGGAAATAAATGGTTAATACATTAATAATCACAAGAATTGTGTTACAAATAAATAAATTTAGATAAATTTTATCCTCAGAATATCTATTAACATTATAAGTAATTTAGCCATTAACTTATTTTATATTATAATTGCAATAATAACACAATGAAATATTTATGAGCTTACATATTTGTGATACTTAATTTTTAAGCATTGCATTTTTTATTTTAAGATACTTCTTTATATAGCGTTTTATTATTAACACTCATATTTATAACCAATTTAAACATACCAATCTCTCTCCCTATATAGGTACATATTAATATTAAATCACATTTCGTTAATGTATTCTGATATTATATGCATTTTCAGTAGAATTCCGAGAAAAAAATATTGATTCTTCCACGATAGTGAAAACTCGCACAGAAGAAATTTTATAGTTATACACGTTTTCTTTAAAAACTAATATGCTTTCATTTCCCTATATTACTGTCAGGGGCGTACTCAAAGAGGAGGGTATCTGGGGAGCGAAGCAAGTCCCCCCCTAAAATCATTTCGTCATATACGAAACCTAACACCTGTGTACCAGTTTTGAAAACCAAAACAGTTGTCTTTATATAATTTTATTTTAGCTCCACAGTATGTGCCTGATACTAAAAATAACTTTAAAAAAGACTAAAATTTTATTCGATATAAAATATCATTTTAACGTATGCTGCCCCGAGTAATGTTTTAGTAATTGGAAAACCCTATTTTCGGTCTTATTCCTCAGACTTGTTCTGGCCCCACATACACACAAAAAAAACTATATTCTCGAAACCTTCCCGAAACTAAATATATTATATATTAGCACACTTTATGAATAAGTGTCTCCAAAAATATCGGAGCTATCAATTTTTACAATACATGTAGTTACAGTGCGTAATCCGAAATTTCTAATATAAAGATGATCTATTCAGGTTTAAATAATTTTTCTAATAAAAGAAATATGGCATGAATTGAAACCATCGCTAGAATTTAGCATTTGACATGACAAAATTTATTTTTTATAGATCATCAGATAATAAATTCGAACTAAAATATCCTGTTATTATTATACTGTTTCTTTCATCGCAATTCTCCCAGTTCATTGAAAAAAATTTGATTTATTGAATTCATGAGATCTCTTAACACAAATAACGCCAATTCGTAATTAAAGGCTTTGGTATACAATTCTACACAGTCTGCAGTTTTGAACTCAGATTGGGTTGAGTTGTTTTACCTATGAGCGGCACTTTTTTGCACACTATAGGCTAAATGGCCAGGTCACAAGGACTCCCGAAGTCTCAGAAAAGGTTGGGGGAGGGAACCCACTGGAACAACTGTTGGGAGACAGATGGTAGCATCCCGTCAAGGTCATCCAGCGTGTTCTTTAACATGCGCAGGGTATACTATAATTTCGTTTTCAAAGAAAACGAAATAATAGTTTCACTTTGTTGTCTGTCTGTCTGTAGACATCGAACGTTTTTGTTTACAGAGATCAATTAAAAATTCGTCTTCTTGTTGGTTAGGTATTGATGAAATATTACGACATGCACTTTACGAATCTCTCTAAAGCTATAATTGCCCCCTCTGCAGTGGAAAAAGTTCGAAATTCCAAAATTTCAAACGCATATTTCAAACGATGTATTTATGCTAGAAATTTGAAATTTTGCTGGGGGAATGTGGGTCACGAAGATTTCATTGCCAACAATGAGTTGACACCTTAGACCCAGAGGGGGTGGAAAAATACAGCGATTCAATTTTAGCAGAAAATTGTTTGTTTTTAGAGATAAATGAAGAATTATTTTCTGGGTTAAATAGGAATTGATTAAATATTACAATTCACGCTTTTTAATTCTGCCGAAAACTATAATTGCGCCCTCAAACGGTGGAAAAATTTCTAGCTTCCAAAATTTCAAACAAATATCACAAACAACGTATTTAAGCTAGAAATTTTAAATTTTGGTGGTGAAATGTCAACGCCATGATGTTTCTATTGGAAACAATGAATTGACCTCTCTGAAGGAGAAATTTCTGAATAAGAAGTCCTTAGTCTAAGTCCCCAGGGGGGTGGAAACATAATGTTTTTTATTTTAGCAGGTTATTATTTGCATTTAGAGATAAATGAAAAAGATCATTAGCAATTTTAGCAGAGTTCTTATTTTCTATTTTATCAGGAATAAGAAAATTCATTAGGGCATGTTTAGATTCCTTTTTATTTTCTATTAAATTATTCATAAATTCCATTGCTTTTTTCTGTCACCATTGATATTAATAAAGCATCAAGTGTATTTCTAACTATTTTTAATTATCTCCGTGTGTAATATTGTAAGGATATTTCTTATGTTTCTTGTATAATTTATCTTTTAATTTAATATCTTTTTTAATACCATCTGTTATCCATGGCATTTTGCTTCTAGCGTTAGATTTTTAATACAGGTGTACCCTGGCCATACGGCACGTTAGATTCCAGGCCACCGTCGTATAGCAAATCATTGCGTTTTTTCACTTGTAGATGCATGTGGTTTAATAACATTTTAAGCAGTCATATATGTGCGTAACTGAAGTAAATAAAGCATTTATAATTAAAATAAATACTCTACTTTACTTACCCTCAATCTATTCTTCTTTTGCTTATAAGGATGACGAATGTAAAGTTAAGAAACAGAAAATTATTGAAGGAAGGTTGAAAGGTACGGCACAACTTCTGGATCATTTGGGTCTTCATAAAATAAACGCTTTCGTGCTGGATATTTGGACATACTTCTTGTAGTAATTGATGATCGAGTAGGGCTTTGAGCGGATGTTGAAAGTTGAGATAGGATTTGAGACGATGGTGGTGTTTTATGCAGATATGTATCTAACGAAGTTTGAATAGTAGATCGTCTATATTTTTCTCTGTATATTTATGTTTAACAGACATATTGGTCTAAAATGCCAGATTTTACTTTGGAGCTTCTTTCAAATTTGGGATTCACCTTTTCAAAAATGGACATGGCAGTTTCTAAATGACTGAATGAAAACTTCTAAAAGTTCATTTCAAGTTATGCACAGGGATCAATATATCTTCAGGATGGGATTCATCTTCATTTTTACTATGCTTTTCAAATCCTTCCTATACTCTTCAAGTTCAAGATCTTCGTTAATTAGGGGCTGCGAATAAGATTCAAGCAGGTTCTAGCTGCCTTGCCATGTCTACAATATTCGCATTAACTTCCTCAACAGGATTTTCAAATCCATCAAAAATATCAGTAAATTGGGGACACAACTGTTTACAGACACCTTTAAGTGTAGACTCTTTTACTTCATTCCATGCATCTGATAGTCTTGATGTCATCCAAGATTGTGAAGCCTTTTCAAAATTTTTAATCCTATTTGTCTCACTTCCAGATTCATTGTGTATTGCTGCTATAGCTTTAGCAAATGTTCTCCTTAGGTAGTACGATTTAAATGCAGCAATGACACCTTGATCCATTGTTTAAAGCAATGGAGAAGACTATGAGAAAACTATTTGAATGTTAGGGTTAAGATCGCCTAATGATCTAAGGTATCCATGTGCGTTTTCCAAAAGAAGTAAATTTTGAAGGGAATTTTCTTTTCTGTGGAGTAACCCTTAACTGCAGGTACAAAGTAGTTTGAAAACCTCTCTTCAAATAGGAATGCAGTTACTCATGCTTTTGAATTTGTTTCCCAAAACTGGAAGACTAGATTTAGCATAATTCTTGACAACTCTTGAATTTTTGAATGATAAATTAGCATAGGCTTCAATTTAAAATCTCCAGAACCATTGAAACCAAACAAAAGAGTAACCTATCTTTTGATTTCCCCGCCCTGCCCACGGTCAGTAGGGGACACCGCTGGGCTTGGAAAGGCCGCCGTCCGTCGGATGGGACGTTAAGCCGTGGCCCCGTGTGCGGGAGAGCCATACCCTGTGCACGTTAAAGAACACGCTGGATGGCCTAGACGGGAGGCTACCATCTGTCTCCCAACAGCTGTTCCAGTGGGTCCCCTCCCCCAACCTTCTCTGAGCCTTCGGGGTCCATGTGACCTGGCCATTTAGCCCATGGTGTGCAAAAAAAGTGCCGCTCAGAGGTAAAACAACCCAACCCAACCTATCTTTTGATGCTTTAAATCCTGGCATGGACTCTTCTTTAGCAATGAATGTTCTTGATGACATTTTGTTCCAGAAGAGGCTGGTTTCATCGACATTAAAAACCTGCATTTTAGAATAGTCATCCTCTTTAATAATCTCGATTAACTCATTAAGAAAATTAGCTACAAATACAGTATCTTGAACTTTAATGCTATGCAGGTTGCTCCTATTTTTAAATAGACAAAACCAACTTCTGCCTGCTCGAAATTAATCGTCATTAGTTGACTCACCCTTCTCTGCTTTCATGTCAGCAAAGAGACTGAGGACCTTATTCTGAATTCTGAAAAGCTTAGCTTAAGAGAACACACCGTCTAGTTTAGTCGTCTATCCACACCATAAAAGTTTTTCCATTTGGCAATAAGATTGTCACGTTTACGTGACAATCTTATTAGTAAGTCACTTCAATAAGAAATTATGTATCTTATTGCCTATAGTATTGAATTGTATACCATTTTCACTTCACTAAGGAATTTATCTTTGTTTTTAACAAGTACAGCAATAGTAGTGCGAGATAAGTTTATCCTGCTGCCGATCTCAGTGTTCGATACACCATCGTCACTATATTTAATAATTTTAATCATAGTATCTAACGCGATAGGTTTAGTCTTCTTCTTTTCACTGGAGGCAACATTACCCTTATTTTGATATTTATCTGTCATTATTAACAACAATAAAATAAAATAATATTTATAAACAGTTTATAATTCACAGCGAAACACCAAAACAGTAAGATGCAGCGAACAAAGACGACGTAAGCAAATTGAGTCCACGAGAACTGCGCATTGGTTGATTCCATAGATAAGTATAACTACAAATAGATACGACACTCCCATAGGGCCCATGGTGGTCTTCGCCGAGTATTCAGCGGTAGCATGGCATCAGGTAGTAACTAACGTTGTCGCTGATGTGCATGAGCACCTTAGGCTGTTCAGCTTTCGACTCCATAGATGTAACGTAAAGCAATCAAATCGCAGTGGCTTTGCAATTTCTTTTTAAAGGATATATGTGTCCTATCTTCAAATTCTTCTGTAAAATAACTTTGTAAGTTATGCCACACGAATATTTCCATATATTTGCTCGTGAAAGGGAAAGAAAAACAAGTAAAATCAAAGTTGAGGGGAAGGAAATCGTTTTTCCATGCTGGGGGGGGGGGATCGAATCGGGAAAATGCAAATATTCTCATATTGTGTTTGATAATGAAATCAGATTAATTTTGCATGTAAACTGTAGAGGTTTATAAAGTAATTAATTGATAGCATTATTTTGTTTCTTGCTATTTCAGCGTTTCACAGCAACTAATACATGTCATCGTTAGGCTTATTGCCGCTATGAGGAAATTCGCTATATCAAATGAATTCGTTCGATGTAATTACATTATCGTGAGATTAGTAATACTATGAACTGTTCCATATTCTTTTAATCTCTTACAATGAACATGTTTTTAAGGCAGATGAACGTGCTGCAATGTGTTTGTGAGTGGCGTGTCATGAACGCTCGTGTGTACTTCTGCGTGAGAATTAATTAACCAACGAATTAGAACATAGAACCGATCTGAAATATAAGAAAGAAAGAAGTTGTGGAAGTTGTGATATCCAAAAGGAGGCATAATTAAGAGTCTGTGCACGATAGTTTAACGAATAAATGTTATTTTTATTTAGTGTGTGCGCCAGAGGTTGATTACTTTATTGGTATGGATAATATTGGTAAGCTGGTGTGTAAAAAGGAAAATATTGTCGTCTTGTGCATGGTGATCAACGTATGAAAAGAATTAATTCTGAAAAACCAGTACACGTAATCGCAGTTTTGTGTATAGTTATTTAGTTATTTAGGAATTTAATAGATTCTTTAATAGATTCTTTCGTGCTGGTTGACTTAGTTTGTTTATAAATGATTTTATCCATACTTTTGTAATATATTGCATTGTATTGTAATTTTTATTGACAAATTTTTACTTAAATTCACGCTCAGTGCTTATCCAATTAAAATTGCAACAATATTTTAAAACGTATCCTCGAAGATTATCTTTACCTAGGTAAACCTTAACAAGTTGCAACTGAACGAAAACTGAACGAGCACGTAAGCTACTACTGTTATCGACGGAGTCAGAACACGATTTGAGTAATTCACCCTGATACCGATTGGAGTAGCACTCTCGCTAGGTGTTTCTTTATTTATTTATTTATTTATTTATTCAACGTTACAGATATTTGAGAGGTTCTTATACAGGCTTTCTCATCATACCTTTTTATAATAATTAACTATAATACTTTTTTAGTTAATTTTCATTTTACTCTTTTTGTTTATGTTTTTTTACTTATTTATTTATTTATTTATTTTTTAGTTTCTGTTCCATAAATCTGTAGAGAATTCAAATAAAATTTTATAAATTTTAATTTTAGAATCAAAATCTTTCTGGTTCAAAATTAAATCAGTTCTAATCTCCAGAAACCCATGTTCCTCTAGTGATTTAAAGAATTTTTTCCTTTGAGTTGTGTGGTTTATACAGTTAAGTAAAAATGACGAATTGTTTTGGATACGTTACAGTTTTTGCAGTTTGGAGAGTTTGAAAGTTTTAAATAAAATTTTGTTTGATTTAGCATTCCTGTATTTGTTCTAAGTCTATAGAGGATACTAATTGTCTTCTTGTAAACGGTAGATTTTGGATATAATTAATATTTTTGAAAGAACGTATCTAAAGTTATTATTTTTTAATGATGCTTCAATTTGAAAGAATTGTTCGGCCAATTTAAATTCTATTTTTAATATCTTTTTTATAGTGTTATAAAAATTGAAGCAATTGCTAATTTTGTTACGTTTATGAGCATTTTTTGCTAATCCATCAACAAATTCATTTTCAATGATCCCTATATGATTAGGGATCCATTGAATTGTAATTTGAATATTTTTGAATTGTTTTGTTAAATGTATTAAGTGTTAATAGTTTGTAAATGTTTATATTATAGTCTGATTGGTATAATTATTGTTGTAATGTTTGTATGGCTCCTTTGGAGTCCACAAAAACTGCAATTTTACAATTATTTATGTTATTTAAAATCCAATTAAATGCTTCTATTATTGCTATTAATTCTGCATGTATTATTGAAGTATTTTGAGGTAATTTGAAAACTGTAGAAAATTTATCTTGAGGAACAAAAAAAATGCAGTTGTAGAGGATCCACTATCTGGTAGTACAGATCCATCTGTAAAAATGTTGAGGTGATTTTTATATTTTTCTGATTGAAAATTTTTAAGAATTTTTAATGCTGCTTCAGGTGGAATATTCTTTTTAGATGTTATTAGAGGAATTTCACTAAACATTTCGGGTTTTTCATAACACCAATCAGGTATTAGATATGGCAAGTCTACTTTTAATAATTTTTCTAAAGTTACATTAAAAAATTCTTGTATAATTATATCATTTTGTAGATTTTTAATTAAGGAATATTATTAAAGTTTTTGTACAAGGGATGGTTAGGAAGTTTATAATGTAATCTAAGAATATATTTTTGAAGAAGAATTATTTGTCGAATTTCAGAGGGTGGAATTGCCGTTTCGGCTGTAATAGAAATTGTTGGACTAAATTTTGGTATTCCAAGTGCAATTTTAATGCACTGGTTTTGAATTGAGTTTAATTTTTTAAATTTTGTGTTTAAAGCACCTTGAATAAATTCAAGTCCATATTCGATTTTAGAACGTATTAAATTTTTATAAAGTGTAATTAGATAGAATTGATTTGTTCCACCATTTTTAAAGGTAAAGAATTTTAAAAAATTAATTAATTTAAGACCAGAATAATAATTTTTTTTCCAAATGAGAGTTTCAGTTCATTCTGGAGTCAAGGTTGATTCCTAAAAATTTTTTCCCTGATAGAGTAAAAGAAGTTTTTCTTTATTAATTTGTAAAGTAAAAGTAGGAATAAATTTTCGCCTTTTAAAGAAGGGGATACAAAATGATTTTTTAACATTAATTTCCAAGTGCCATTTTTGGCAATATTCTTGTAGTAAATTGATTTGTGTTTCTAATACCTTTGTAAAAGTTTTTTATTTTTATTTGTTGACCAAAAAATAAGGTCGTCAACAAACCCTATAAATGTAATATCGTTTAAAAATGTTTTTAATATCATGAATGTAAAAATTAAAAAGAGTTGGTGACAATATGGATCCCTGGGATAAACCTTGCGTAATAGTATATGTTTTTGATAATCAATCTCCAATTTTGACTTCTAGTGTTCTATGTAGAAGAAAATTAGAGAGGAAAAGTATAAAGTTTGAGCTTAGATTGATATTTAATAATTTTAATAAAATCCATGGATCCAAATTGTATTAAAGGCTTGTGAAAAGTCTATTGAAAGAATATTAAGTAAAAGAGAAATATTTTCTTTTGCTGAACAGTTTTTGCGAAATCCAAAAAATGTTGATGGAAAATATTCTTCGGAAACCAATTAAGACGTTTAAATAGGATACTCTCAAATAATTTAAAGGGATTTGATAGCGATGAAATTGATCTGTAAGAATTTAGATTAACGGCATCTCTTCTAGGTTTTTGAATAAATATGATTAAAACATGATTCCATGAGAATGGGAGTTCATGAGTTTTCCAAATAAAATTGAAAATATCTAAAAGTTTATTTTTCCAGTTTTGGGGAAGGTTGTTTAAAAATTTGTTTAAAATTGAATCTGATCCTGGTGCATTTTTAAATTAATTTTTTAAAAGCAAGATTAAATTCATTTCTTGTAAACGGTTGATCCAATATTGTATAAGATTGTTTAAGATTTTTAATTTTATAATTATTATTTTTAATTAAGTTTTTTCTTTATTTGTGAATTTTACATTTTGTATAATTTTTAGGTTTTTTGGCAAAAAAAAATCAGTTGTTTGACCTAAAGTAATTTTATTTGTAATAGCAATCTGTGAAAGAGGTAATTTTTGAGTTTTAATTGAATTATTTTTTTTTTATTTTCCATAAATTATTTTTTGCGATGTAGCATTTAATTCATTTGTCAATATTATCCAATTTTCTCTATATATCTGTTTTAATTTTTTCTAACTAATCCTTTTATTTTCTTAAAGTTATTAATATCTGTAAAATCTCTAGATCTTTTTGCTTTATTTTCAGTCTTTTTACGTAGTGCTATAAGTTTACTCATAAACCAAAAGTTTTTATTGAGTTTAGGATTTTTGTTAATTGTGGTTTGAAAAGCAGGTTGAGTTAAGTTTGAAATTTGGGAGTTGAAACTATTATAATCTAACGAATGTTCATAAGGGGAATTTTGTTCCAAAATATTTTTAAAAAGGTGCCAGTTGTTGAGATAAATTAATTGTTTAAATTTGATATTAAAGTATGTTTAGATTGAAATTGGGTCTTGGTCACTGCCCCTAATATCTGGAAGCAGTGACCAATTTAAAGTATCTATTAATTCTGTAGAAATGAAAGTAAAATCAATAATAGATCTTTGGTTGTTTGGATTCTCATGAGTTCTTTCTTTAGTGTTTAAGTTTACCAAGTTAGAATTTGCAATATATTAACTCAAATGGATGCCTGGATAGTTAACAGTATATTGAGTACCATGATGCATGGTGACTATTAAAATCTCCCAGAAGAACTGGGATATGAGACATTACATTTGAAAAAAATGATTCATGTAAAACTATACCTGGATTATATAAATTGACAATGGAAATAGATAAATTATTAATTAAAACTTGCACTGCAAGTATTTCAACATTGAAATTATCGGTATTAATATTTAAAATTTTATGATTAATATTATTATTATTAATAAAACATATTCCACTATTACTATGTGGAGAAAAGAAAGGATAATATAAATCATTATGAAAGTTAAAAGCTCTTTTAGATTGAATCTCTTGCAAGGCAAAAATATCAATATGTTTGTATTTACATAGCACAATAATATCTTCCTTTTTAGACATCAACCCCCTGTAGTTGCGCTGCAGGAGGTTGAATTGCTTATTTCTTGAATTGTTGTAGGATATCCGAAATTAAAGTAAACTCCTCGACAGAGTGAAAAATAAATTTTAACAGATGAAGTATTAAGTCCACTATTAAGTTTGCAGTGAAATGTTCTGGGTCAATTTCTTTTGCAATGTCCTCTGGTGAGAGTGAAGGTACACTTTTAGGAGAATTTTTCTTTTTTTTGACTTGTTTCATTTTCGTGATTTCTGCATAACTTTTTTTTGTCTTTATCCGATTGTAGGATATGTTCATCTTTTTTCTGTGGATGACTTTGGCGTTTAGAATAGTCACAATATGAAATTGAAGGTTGTGAAAGTTTTGTTTCATACAAAGTTCTTTTTTCCTGAGTTTTTTTCATATTATTAGATTTTGTAGTATCATCAATATAGTTGTCAAATTAGTGTAAGAATGGTTTTTTATGCTGTTTAATATTATGCATAGTTGGAATTCTTTCATCATCATCAGATAGTTCAGTGTCATAGTCCTGTTTATCATGTTGAGAAGTTTTGCTGGCAGGCGGATTGTAATCCTGGTTTACACGGATCTGGGAGAGGGTTGCATTCATCTTTGCCTGACGAATTGCAGCTGACCACCTACATTGCATTTTTTGCTGTATTTTCAAGGCGCTGCTGGGAATTTTTTTAATTTTTACAACCAAAGTAAGTGGCCGAAGGGCCCCTTCACAGTTTGGACAATTTAAGTTTTTAGAATTACATGTTTTATATGAATGAAGCCCGCTGCATCGTTTGCAGCGTACTCGACTTCTACAATTGCAGGCAACATGGCCCCAGCGAAAACAGTTTCCACATAGAACTGGGGATCCAAAATATTCGGTAATATTAAAATATGAGAAGACTATGTAAGCACAATTAGGTAATTTTTTAAGCGTTGAATATATAACAACATTTTGAGTGGGAATTCTTAAATATCCATCATTTGTGCTATTAGGAGTATACCTGCACATGCGTCGTACTTTGTAAACTTCATATTTCTGAAGGCATTGAAGGAGATAGTCATCTGTATGTTTTTCATTAACATTTACCAGCATTCCCATTGTGAAACTTCTATTTGGGATTCTAGAATCTACTTTTACATCAAGTATTTTATCAATTTGTTGCATTTTAATCAAATCAGCTTCAGTGCCCGGAAATACAATAATTTCACCTTTTTTTGTGTAGCGACCTTTAACACTTTTCTTAAAAAGGTTAAAAAAAAAGTCAGCTACTTTGGTGTCATCAAGATCTGAATGTTTTTGGTTTTCATTGAAGAAGATAAGTGAAAGTTCTTCATGATTAGTCTTGTTAATAGTAGAGTGTTTTTGTGTATTTTGCGATGGCACTGAATAATCTTGTATCCTGTTTTCGCGCGGTGACACCGAGCAAGTTGGATCCAATTCTTCTTCAGAATGAGATTCCTGTGGTCTGTCTGAATGTTCCGGTGCGTCCATGATGGAACAATTCTTCTATCACTGATAATGGTGTTGTCCTGAGGAGGTCTTGAATGATTTCCGGAATCAAAAATTTCACTCGAGTCCATCAAGTTTGAAAGATCATTAGTGGATAAAGTTTTGTTGTCCTTAATCAGTTGTAATTTTGAGACATATTTCCCTAATTTTTTAAGCTGAGCCTGTTCTTAACATTTGACAGAAATACCAGAGGTCTTTTTACTGTTTATTATTTATATTACTAATTTTCGTTTTTCCACCCATTCTACCCAGTGACCAAACATGAAAATAAATTCAGTGAAAATCACAAAATAGAATGATTTGTTAAAAAGCATTAAGAGCCCAATTTGGCCTGCTTATAGCTCCGAATCTCAAGTCGGAATCTGTTTGAAAAACTTTTAAATTGAGTTAACTCTTCTAAGAACATACAAGTTGAATTGTCGAATTTCAAATCAATATATTATTTGCGAATTGTTTTCCAATCTTCTCAATAGATGGAGGCACCCTGCAATCACGCTCCACCACTCATTTAATGGCGGCACTTTTCAATCAATCTTTACCTCTTACTTGAAGAAGACATCAGATCAACATAACGAAATATTACAAGAACAACGTACCTCAAATCACGAACAAAACAGTTCGACTCACTCTAGAGAACACGGAGGTATGAATGAGAGGAGACATCCCAACGCGCTTTCTCTGTTCAAGGAAAATGATGCTGATGCAGCAGGGCGGTAGCCATATTGTTGCATTCAAAACAAACCGTCTGCCGCTGCAATCAAGCCTACTTTTCACGTGCTATACTCAGTTTTACTGTGCGTTATATACGGGAAGATTATTTTTTACGACTAAGAGAAAGCCCATTTAAGCTATTTGGAATTTATATTGCTTTTTTTAATGCAATGAATATACAGAATTACTGTAGCAGAACTATTTATGTATTTCGTTGAATACGACAATAACAAACAATTACCAGATTTTGAGAGTTTATTTATACTGCACTGATAATAGTAGAAAACATTTTATGGATAAAACACTAAACATTATATGCAATAGCAGCATTTAAACTGCAAAAAAATCACATTTGTAAGATTCAGAAAAGTCTGCAGAAGGAATTCTCAAATAAGTGTAACGTAAAATCAATCAATCAATCAATCAATATAAGAAGTACATCTTCACATTTATCACTGAGTACAATCCGAAGAAAATAAAAAAAAATCTGGTGAAGAATCGAGGTTTGTAAGTCGAAATAAAAGCGATTTCATAGCGGCGTAGTTTCAACACTAAGTTGCTTGTATTATTATATAATTATTTAAACTTTTATAAAAATGACAAACTTACCAATGAAAGGTAATTCCTGGTATTTTTTGAAGGGCGATTCGTTCAGCCGTAAGCTGAACAGGCTGCCATAATACAAATGTCGAAAAAAATTAAATTTTTATAGCGCAACACTACGTTACTCACTTATACTACTGATCAATGTTTTGAATAGAACAACATGGCTGCCGCGCAGTCGCCGAAGCATCATTTTCAAGTGCTTAGGGCTCCTCCTGTTATCTTCCTACCTCCATGCTAGAGAAGAAACCAGAACTAATTGGCAGTATTTACTATATTAATTCACCAAAGAAACTGCACACAAACAAATGAGTCGTATTGACAGTTTGGCATACTGTTGCCAGATCCCGCTAGTCGTTAGTGTCATATCTTTACGTAGTTATGTTTATCTGTGGATTAATTCCAAAGTTGAATAAACGGAAAACGTTGTCCAATGAGAAGAGTCAAGTGCAAAGCCACCGCTCGCAATGCTATGCAAAACAGACCACAGCTTTGTGCATGTGTTGGCAGCATGGCAAAGTATTGCTCGAAGAAATGTAGCTCGTGGCGCTTCTGTCGGTCACTAACGCGGCGACATTTTTATTATGCAGTAGTCCCGCTTTACCCTTTACCCAGCTTTTACGGCAACGTCATGTCGCTAAAACTGTCCTATGAGCGAATGCGGCATGGTATAAATGGGCATTGGTCATAATTGAAAAGCGTCGTATGAGCGGATCGTGGCAAAATGAAACGACATAAAGCGGGGTATTACTGTAGCATATTGTTTAGCATCTTCCACCAATTAAGAGTATTTATGAATAAACTTTTTGTAGCTCAAATTGATACCCTTAGTTTCTTTAAGTTCTTCCTCCATACAGTTTATTAGTTTTTATCTTAATGCTACGAAATTTCTCTTATGCACTACACTCGGAAATATTGATGATCTTCGTTCCACTTTCGTTCACGTATATCAGTTCTTATTCCTACAGGGTAACGATCAGCAATATTATTATGCATAACAACGTTCGCACTCCAATATTTTATGTATGTCTTACAAACACAGGTCTAAAAATGAGACACTAGTTTGGATCCTTCTTGTAATTGCATCTAAATATGGTTGGAATCCAATGAAGAAAGCATATCCAAATAACTGTTTACGTAAACATTATCAAGAAAAGATAAATATTAAAATCACCAGTAAAAAATAACTGCTGTAGTAAAAAATAACTGCGGTATTTTTAATTAAGTTTAATTCGACATTAAATTTATCTATAAACTGTTTTGTTGTGTATAAATCATAACTATATAATACGTGTAGAAAAATATCATAATCAACTCAAGATAAGCAAAGATATTCAACAGTCATCAAGTCATTATTTTCGTTTCAAATAAAGTTGTATCGAACAAAAACCAGTATACCACCTGATTTATTTCAATGCCTACATTTATAATATTTATTATAACTGTTTAACGTATATAAGCAAACCTCCTCTTCCTTTATTCATATCTCAGTCTATAAGAATATGAACTCTATAATTTAAGTTATCAATAAGTGCTTCAATAGATTCAAACTTAGATCTTATTCTTCGTACATTGATAATAAGTATACATAATGATTCACTGTTCGAATCGAGATAAAGAGCCCTTAAATCATCGAAATTTATGCTTTGCAACATACAGTATATTCAGTAGAAACATATTTGTTTAATATTCTATCCACATTGAACATTACTATTTATATCATCCTCATTTCTAATTCTTCAGATTTTCACTGTTTCGTTACGTCTTCGTTATATATATTTTATCGTCTAATCCATCCAAATACATCCAACTCATAAATATTTTACCATCTTTAATCCTGGTATATTTAAACCCAGATTTTCTATTCTCCAATTTAACTTTATAGAGCAGTTGTTTCATTATAGTGTTCAAATATTCATTTAGGTACACTGCAGACGTTTTAAATTTTACAACGCTATCTGAACAATCAATACTAAATTTAGAAGATTTATTTGAATTTACCCATTTATCACGTATTACTTTGCTTTTAATTTTCATAATTATTGGTTTTATTTTATTCTTATTAACACTTGGAACTCGTCGTAGAACTAATATATCATCGTAGAACTAATATATCATTATGTTCAACTTCGATATTTTTCAGCACTTTTTGTCAAAATTTTGGATATTCTCATTAGACTTTTCCGGAATGCCAACGATCCGAAGTTCTGACCTCTTGAATGCTGTGTAGATTATTCAATTCATCTCGCAATTTATGCAGTTCTTTCCTTAGTTTTAAATCATTTTTTTTCAATGAAATATTTTTTTAATTCACTTATATCTTCAGTGAATGCTAATAGTATCCTTCATCTACTTCTGCCGAAGCAGATTCTACAAAAAACTTAATTTTGTTAATTATTACAATGTCTTTTTTTATCTCTGATATCTGTTGCAAGAGCCAGTTCATTTTATCCGTTTCTACACTCCCTTCCTTGTTACTCAAATCAGAAACTTTTTTTTTTGGGTTAGGTGCTGGTTTTGGAGGTTTACAAGGATTACATTGTCATCGAGTCTTTTTCATTTTAGTTAAGGCTTTGTAGTCATTCTCCGAAATTCTGACAAATGCGTAATGAAAATCCCCTGCACATTCTCCTGAGTACTTAATAATCTCAGCTGCATCCAATATTCCGTCTTTGCAGAAAGAACAGTTGACAATAGCCATTCAACCTATTCAACAGGCTACACGCAACACCAATGACAAATCCAAAAGGGGGAAAGGCGCGTAATTAATGATCTAGATTATTAATTTAGATATTGTTTAGGAAATTAATTATAGTCTACTGCATGATAATTTTAAGAATGGCAATTGGGGGGAAGATCATAACGCTGTTATTTTATGTTACAAAATGTTTATAAAAATTTTCAATCTTAATTGAAGAATCCGAACAACATTTGATAAAAATGTGTAGTAATATATCTAAAAAAAATTGTTGAAGAAATAAAGCAGCGCATTAAATTAAAAAGAAAAATTGTATAATTTTTTTAAGAAATATCCTTTCAATGTTATTCATGAGGACAATAGTAAAATGATTAGGAAGAACTTCAAAATACAAAATCTGCAAAAAACTCTAAAATACAATATCTGCAAAAAACTCTAAAATACAATATCTGCAAAAAACTGTAAATTGTTTTTACAAAACAATTTATTAATTACAGTGGAGGTTTATTAATAACTTGACTGATTTCAGCAGTTCTTAACTGATAACGAAAAAAAGCTATTTCATTTCTACCTAACAAGTCTACTGGATCTAATTAAACTTTAGAGACCATTTTCACTGACACTACTAATGGTTTAAATGCCTATATTTTTAATTTAGCAAATGAAATTACTGGTAGTCAAATTACACAAGAATATAAAGAAACACATGATATGGTCCCATGGAACTGAATTTCAATGTTTCTTTCCCCAATGACTGATATGGAGATTTGCGATACTGTTCGTAGCCTTATGAAAATAAAAGTAGTATATTAGATGGTATTAATATCAAAGTAATAAAAAAGTGTTAATTATATTACATATCCATTTATTTGTTTTTAATTGATCATTTGGAACCGTATTTTCTCAGATGATTTTAAGAAGGCGGTTATAACTCCTATTTATAAATATTAATAATATAAGTTAATATTTCCTCAAGTAGCTGCTTGCCACAGAGGTCTGGCAAGAGCCTATGAGTTTATACGCCATAGTAGAAAGCCTGTGAGGATAGCGATACCATAGCAGAAGGACAACACAAACATTCATGCCTTAACCTGGGGCTCGAAACCAGGTCCCTTTGATCAGTAGCCAAGCGTGCTAACCACTCGGCCACGGGACGGTTCCTACTTATAAGAGATTCCTATTTACAACAGGAATTGTTTACCTAACTGTAGACCAAATATCTGTTATTTCCATTTTTGGTAACATTTGCGAAAAAAAATGTTAAAAAGCGATTGAATAACTATCTTCTGCAAATTTCTTATATTCTGACAATCTATTTTTGTTTCGAGAAGTATAAAATACAGAGGATACAATAATAATCTAGAGAGGAAAATTATTCAACTCGAAATCTCTAGTCAAATATTAAAAAAGGTGTTTGACACTGTTTCTCCTAATATTTTGTTGGAATTTTCTTGATATATTGTTTCTCCTGATATTTTTATAACTGGAACATTTGGAATCAGTATCATAGTGTTATACTGGTTAAGAGATATCTATCCAACCGAAAATAGATTGTAAGAGTTAATAGTTTCCTAAGCAATGGGTTGAGTTATAAGCAAGGTGTTCCACAATGAACAGTTTTAGGACCACTTCTTTTCCTTATATTTTTGAATGATTTTATTTCTTTATAAATAGGGGGACAGATAAATTTATTTGCTGATGATACAGACATAACACTTCGAAGAAAAATTATGAAAACTTATTATCCTTTTAAACTGTCATTTTCCATTCGAGAGTTTCTTTTCCCAAATCTTCAATTTTCAGGGCTTTTTTCTGCGCTACGTTTTTGGCGCAACAAATGATTCAATTAAGGCTAAGAAATAGTTTAAAACAATCTATTTCTAAATATTGATAAAATGAAATATTTTAGTATAATTTAAAAAACTTCTAATGTAATAAATTATATAGTAATAAAAATGTATAAACTCAGTGTAATATTGTGTTTCTATTGAAATAGTTTCTGAAATTATGTATTTAGGGATAACAATAGATCAAAAATTGAATTGGAAATAATCTGACAAAAAATCTATCAATGTTATGTAAAATATTATTTTAAAAAAGTTTAATTAGGACTTTTTAACTGTTATATATCACTCATGGATACAGTCTGCTATACAGTATGGGCTACTTTGTTATGGAACCTTAAGGAAAGCACAAGATCGTTTGCTCAAGGAGCAAACATCTTGACGTTAGGATGCCAATGAAAAGCTTGAGTTGATAGATACATTTTTTTAACCTCTTACGAACTTCACTTTGTCCCTAAGAGAGCTATAGAAAGGTATTTATTTACAAACGGAATCAGCTGGAAACTTTATTAACATTCTTTTATGTATGCGATTGCTTGTGTCTTAGGCATCTTTGAAGTTCAAATATAGTGATGGACTTTTGATCTGGAGGTAAATGGAGTTTCCCTTTTTCATTGGTAAATCGAAAGTCTGCACACAATTATTTTCTGACAAATTGCAATTTTCTGCTAAAAATAGACATCTAATTATCCAATAAATACATGGCAGTGTTGCATATGGTAGTGGTGGTTTTTACGTGATGTGGAATTATATTAAATGGGCACGTAGATCTCTGTTCTTGCAAACGAATATTTGACCACTACTGCAAATAAAGATATTATCCTGGATATTTTTTGAGCTCTAGGTAGAAAATATTTGCGGGTACATTTTTTTGGGACAAAAAGCGTTTTTATAATGAACCTTATTCGTTTCCTAATATCAGGAGGCACTATAGGACAAGCGAAAGAGCTATTCATTAAATTAATCAGAGCTATTCATTTAATTAATACAGTTAACGCTTGTTACGTTTTAGAGATGCATTTATATTTCTTTAAATTCATTCCAGAATATATCAACAGTTTCGTAGGACGTTTCTGATAATTGTACATCACCACTTTACGAAGTTATTGATAATCTAACTAAAATATTCAATAATATGCGAGATCCGTTTAACTGTCATTTTCCATTCGACAATTTCTTTTTCCAAACCTTCAATTTTCAGAGCTTTTTCTGCGCTACGCATTTTTTCCGCAAATATTTTATTTCCTAAACTACAATCTCGGTGCAAACTCCTTTACATCAAATTTAAAATTAATACTAACTTCAAAGGTTCCGAGACATTTCATGCTTTTCGTTTTAGTTTTCAATTTCGGATAACTCGGTGAATATTTGGAATTCTTTTGCAGCTTATCCTTTTGGAAATATGGCATTATTTTCCATTTCGATATTTTGCAAATTGTTGGCAGTTATATATATATACCTTTTCTAGAAATGTCTCTGCCATATTTAAAAAGGTGTCCGTTCAAAAAGGTTACAATGTAGCGTAATAAAAAAGCGAAGCATTTTACTTCATTTTGCCCTACCTTACCAAGTCTATCGGTGATTCCTTTCTCAACAAATGGGGGTTAGCAGAAAAAATCTCAGGTCGGGCATGTTCGGACTCGAACCTGTGGATATCAGATAATGACTCTACTCCGTTATCGAATGAGTTACACGAAGGTTGCCAGATCACTATTTTCTAAAAAAATCGTTGCCATATATTTTTTCTGAATTCTGTAATCAACCACAGTGTTCGTAAATTTTTTGAGAGACTGTACAGGACTCGGAGAGGTTAGGGGAAGGGGACACGCTGAGCAGCTGTTAGGAGACAAATGGTAGCCTCTCGTCATGACCATCCAGCATGCTCTTTGGCGTGCACAGGGTATGGCTTTCCCGCACACAAAACCAAGACTTTACGTCCCATCTGACGGACAACGGACTTTCCAAGCCATCAGACCGGGAATTTTGCAGAGATCCAGCTGGGACTCGAACCTGAGAACAGCAGATTACCAGCCTGGCGCGCTACCGACTGAGCTAAACGCGAGCATAGTATTTTGATACTCCGATTACCCGGTTTATGGAAATCTGAAGATAGGAATCATTAGATGTACAAAGAGTCTATAAAATTTTTAAATGAATATGAAATATTTCTATGTGAATCTATAAAACTTCATACCAAAGTACACTTGTTGTTATCCATTCAATTACTGCATTGTATACATTTAAGTTACCCCTTGCTAGTTTTGATCCCCAAGTTTGACTTGTGATTACACGTTTTACAATAAATAAAATTAAAGGTGTGTGTTCTCTAAAATAGATGTGACGTGAATAGAGTGATGCGCAGATGTGGATGCGGATATACGCATTTAGAAGCTCACGACGAATAGCGAATAAAATCGCGAATTTGATAATATCAGGAACATGAGTGTGTGAGCGTGATAGGCGCATGGATCAGACATCACACCTTGGGTAGAAGCATACAAATTTGAACAATGTACAGTAAACTGACGTTTTAATTTTATATTCAACTGCTGCATTGGGACTCTACATTCGGGACATCAGGAGTCAAATTTTCACTAAAGCTCTACACCCGAAGGTGCCAGCGATTAAAGGATTGAGTTGCATGCTGCACGAAATTTTAAAACCAAGAATTTGATTCAGCCTTGTTCACTGCTCTTTTATTTGCAGTAGCACTATCCAGCAGATTTTCCACCGGTTTGGTCTAACCAATAGTAAAAATATTATTATTCACCTAACTGGTTGTTAAAAATTAGAAAATAGTTAATCGTTTGAAAAAATGCAATATAAACGTCAATTATTTATAATGAGACTATTATTAACGCACAAAGCGAACCGTTAGATTAATATTTATTTTAATGATTCGTGAAAAAAGTGCTTATTTTTAAAAATGCATAGTTGTGGTCCAGTGTTGAGTAGAGCCAAGTGCACGTTAAAGAACAAGCTTGATGATTTTATGAAACTTTCTTGACTCATAAATGTCCACCTAATATGTCCAGTGAATTAAAAGAATACAGTGACTCTCCTTCTGCTACCAGGTTTTGAGTCCCAAAGACTCAAAAGGTCTCTGGACTCAAAAGGACCCCAAAGGTCCTTTTAATCTTTAAAAAGATACCGTCAGAAACAATATAACTCAACCGATCCTAAATGCGTTTCGTATCATTTTATGTGAAAAATAATAAATATTACACACCTCAAACAGAAATTCTAGTTTATCCGTATTTTTGAAAAGAGAAAATATTGAGAAACAAACATTACACATAATGAGAAAAGAAAATGAAATATCTAAAAACGTTTTAATCTTAAATTGCCTTGAGTAGGAGAAGAAAAATGCAATTTTTGCCTTCCGATTAATATCAGTCACCATGTGAAGTTCCTTATCAGTCCCCCTTAATTTCTGATTGTCGTCCTTAGATATTTCCGTATATGCCAGTGTAGTTTTTGACTCAAACTCTACTCCTAGTAATATGTTATTCGTTTTTTTTTTAAATATTGTTATTTTTCTGTTTTTCATACAGAAGTCTATGCATTCATTATCGCCTACGTCGCATCGCGTTGGCTCGCACAGACATTGTAGTTGCAGAGGTCTGACTTGGAATCCCATCTGGGTTGTGTGTTCATGTATGCAGGGCCGGATCTAGAGGGATGAGGGCATTCCATCTACCCTTTTGATAAATCTGGTCAGAGTAATAGAGGCAAAAAATTAAAATTGTTAAACTTATGAATTTTTTATGTATGCTTCAAGAAATTTTTCAAAGATCTCTAAAACGGAGGGGTAAATGCTATAGTACAGTGCGTTCAGAAAGTGCTTCCGCAGTGAACGTGTTAGGTTATATTTAATGGAAAACGCCGATATTCAGTGTGGGAATCAGCCGGTTCATACCGGTTCGTGCGAACTTGTACTAGAGTTTCCCAAATTCGCGAACCGGTCCTTAATTCTTTCGGATAGGCTGCTATTCACATTTAGGGATCGCAAATTATTCCTCGTGGTATTACGCGGATGATTATTGCCCAAATCTCAATTTCAATAAATATTTTTGGTTTCTATTTTTCACTATGAAAGGGCCGTAAGATGATATGCTAAAATTTCTGAATCCCACCAATGCTCACATTTTCATTTAATATTTTCATATTTTATTTTTCATTTAGAAGAGTTGCATTATGCCTTCAAAATGGGGGAAATCACTTTCAACACTTGATGTAAAGTCAAAGGTAAGAACAAACATGCTACAAATATAATGGGGACAAAATATAAAGTGTTATTAAAATGAAAATATTGATATTTTTCATTAAATATAACGTAGCACGTTCACTGCGGAGAGACTTTCTGGACGCACTGTATAACGGGACACAGTCTCTTGACTTTTCTTTTGCATTTTTCCGGCTCGAATGATCTTCTTGCCGTTTCCACCCTATATATTTTTTCTAGATACGGGCTTACATTGACGTGTTTGCATATTGCAATACAAATCATAACAGGCCTGATAGAGCTTCTAGGCTATCTCCGTCGTTTTCGAAAATAAAATAGAAAGTCATAAATCCAAAGCAAGTCAAAGTCATATTGGGTTGAAGCGGAAATTGATTTGCTTTAGAGGACGAAAGAAAAGGGGATTTTCCTTGCATGAAGTTATTATAGTTTTAAATTTATTTCCATTTTAAGGGAAGCAGGTACTCCCCTGAATAAAAGACGGAGATAACCTATAATACAAACTATAATTAATCTTGTTCTGTTTTCTCATACCATACCACATTATAACACATACAGAGTAACACACCAGCTGGTTTAGTAGTCAGGTACGCTAACCAATATACTACGTAGACTTATTAATTTAAAAATTGCAATTATAATTTCTCAAATTTATTATTATTTTATTAAATATATAGATTGATTTTTATTTATCATTAACTATGTATTTAATTATTATGGTCTGAAATAATCTGAACAAAGTGAAATGTCACCAGTGCAAAAGCTCTTACATATTTCATTGTGTTATCATTTAATGTCATTAAATTACTTGAGAACTTTTCGTGCAATGTCAAATAAATACACCCAATTCTGTATTTACACGGTAGATAGGTTCCCGAGAAAACCGTGCAAAAGAAACCGTGTAAAAAAAATACAGTGCATATGAAAAAAATTGAAGATTGTTTCCAGACGTGAAAATCCAATACAAATAATAAGATGTTTTCAAACAAATAATATCCAAATTTTTAATTAAATCTTTATTTGATTTTTATTCATTTAAACACATTTTTTTTCATTTTATAAACTTATAAATATAATTATATGCACATTTATAAAATAAATTATCCTTCAGAAAGAACATAATATGTCACTAATCCAAGAATACAAAAGTGCAAAAAAATATGATTTCCATATGCTTATTAACTAAATTTTATTCGTTGTCACTTTTTGGCAATAGACGCAAACAAATCTTCAAAAAACAAAACAAAACTTTTTTTCGATTTCTTCTATTAAACATCTAAACACTTCTGACCTTAAACACAAAATGAGAGACCAAGACTAACGTATGTATTGAAGATAAAATTGAGGAGAATTCCCGGAACTCAATGTTGCCACTTTATTCCGAATGAAGTAGGTTTCGTGCGATTTTTCCATAAAACAGAGCAGTGGTTATCAAACTTTTATGCTTCACGTGCCCCCTGGAAATACGTATGTAACTGGCGTACCCCTTGTATAGATAGATAAAATATAGTTATAGTATAACAATGGTAATAATATGAAACTATGGAAATGAAATTAATAAAATTTAACATAACAAGTAAACATATATAACATATATCTCATCATCATCATCCTCAAGCAGCCATGGGCTACGGAGGTCCAACCAGACCGTGCAATTTAGTTCTCCAAGCAAGTCTATCCTGAGCTACATCTACTGCATCTGGCCACTGCACACCAATTCTAACAAGGTCCTGTTTGACATTGTCTGCCCATCGCATCCTAGGTCTCCCTCTCTTTCTCAGGCCTTTAGGCACACTGTTCATAACCCTATTCGCCAATCTATAATTATTCATACGGGCAACATGGCCAAACCAACGGAGTCTCTCTCTGCACAATATGCTGCTTAAAGGAGGTTGAAAACTCTTTGCCTAACCTCATCATTAGTTACAAAGTTGAACCACCTAATGCCCAAGATACTGCGTAAGCATCTGGAATCAAAAGCATCTAGTTTCCTGTTATCCTATTTACAAAGTGTCCATGTTTCACTACCATAACTAACCCTAGAAAGAACCAAACTATTATACAGTCTAATTTTAGTCTTTAGGTGTATACGCCTATTTCTCCACACTCTCCATAGATTCTTAAAAGTCCCGGCAGCAATCCCTACTCGTCTGTTAATCTCATGCCGCACATCACCATTATCTGTTACAAAGCTCCCAAGATAATTAAACTGTGACACCTGCTGAAGACTGCAACCATTCAGATTAACTGAATCACAACCTGCCTGACCAATTTTCATCACTTTAGTTTTCTCTCTGTTTATAACCAAACCTACTCTGCTACCAGTCTCATGAACAGCTCGAATGAAAGAGTTGATTTCATCAACATCATTTGCCAAAGGGCTAAATCATCAGCATAATCTAAATCAGAAATTTTAGTATCTCCAGCCCATTTAAGGCCAAAATCTTTCCCTTGAAGTGAATTTTGCATAACATAATCAATAACCAAGCTAAAGAGAAAATGAGACAAAATGCACCCTTGTCGAACACCAGAAGTAATGCTAAACCAATTGCTACAAGCCTTACCAATCTCATGAACAGCTCGAATGAAAGAGTTGATCTCATCAACATCATTTGCCAAAGGGCTAAATCATCAGCATAATCTAAATCAGAAATTTTAGTATCTCCAGCCCATTTAAGGCCAAAATCTTTCCCTTGAAGTGAATTTTGCATAACATAATCAATAACCAAGCTAAAGAGAAAAGGAGACAAAATGCACCCTTGTCGAACACCAGAAGTAATGCTAAACCAATTGCTACAAGCTTTACCAACTCTCACACATGACTCAGTGTTATTACAGAGAGCTTTCATATTGTTAACTAATTTGCCTGGTATACCATATGATCTCACAATCAACCACAAATTATGTCGATCAACAGAGTCGAAAGCCTTTTTGAAATCAACAAAGCTAGCAACCAAAGGTTTCTGAAACTCTAAACATTTCTCAAGAATCTGCCTAAGTGAAAATATCTGATCCACACATCCTCTACCACTTCTGAATCCACATTGCTCATCACGCAATTGACTGTCAACCAGATTCTTAATTCTATTAAGCACAATCATGGAAAGAACTTTACCTGGAACAGAGAGTAGGCTGATACCCCTATAGTTATCACAAGAACTGCGATCACCTTTTTTCAAAATAGGGATAACAATAGCTCTGGTAAAATCTTTAGGAACCATGCCTTTATCATAAAAGGTATTCAGAATTTCAGTCATCCAAGTGGTAACCGAAACATTCCCAGCTCTAAGCATTTCTGTAGTAATTTCATCTACCCCTGGGGATTTATGTAGTTTAAGTTTAGAATAACTTCAGATTGTGTTATAGGGCCAACATTAAAGCCACCAATGCATCTATCATCATTGCAAACAATGGGAGTAGAACTAACTACATTGTTTAGAACATCACTGAAATGCTCAGCCCACCTAGCCATCACAGAATCCTCCCCTTCTATAACCTTACCTTGTTTATCCTTCAATCCTTGTATACCTGTCCGTTTTCTACCACACAAAACATTAACTATCTGGTACAGCTCTCTGCTGTTGTGCTGTCTAACTGCTTCCTCGGTTTGTCACCCAAACCATCAAGCCAAAGATTCTTATCAGCAGCTAACTGATCCTTTACAAGTTTATTAAGGTCTCTGTAATGCTTTCTATTAGGACTAGTAGGGTATTGATTAAGGGCATTCCTGCAGTTCTTTCTTTCCGAAATAAGCTCAAGTGCCTTATCACTCAGATAATTTTGCCTCTTCTGTTCCTTTTTCCTAAAAGAGTACTGTTAGTGTCCAAAAAAGCCTGTTTAAAATGATCCCACTCTTCCTCAACTTCAGTAGTAAGCATACCATGACTGTCATAATGACTAAGTAACCTATCATGGTAAGCTTTGGCTATAACTGGATCTTTCAGAGCTTCAATATTAAAAGTAAAATTTTTAACCCTAGCACAACACTTTTTAAGTTTAAGTTGCAACACACTTTTAACAAGGTAATGGTCAGATTGAATTTCAGCTCCCCTATATGCCCTGGTATTCCTAACAGAACTAGCCCATTTGCTGTTAATTAATATGTAATCAATCATATTCTTATGCAGCCCGTCAGGTGAAACCCATGTGTACTTATGTATGTCGCGGTGTTTGTAATAAGTGTTAGTTATTCTGAATCCATTGAGTTTACTTACCTGTAGGAGACGTTGCCCATTGCCATTGCAGCTACCAATACCAAAAGGGCCTATTACTCCTCCCCAAAGGTCAGAGTCAGTACCAACTTTGGCATTGAAGTCACCAAGAACAAGGGTAATATCTCCTTTCTTGACAGAATTCAAAATATCCTGGAGTTGTTCATAAAACCTATCCTTCTCATCCTCATCGGCATCCTCAGTGGGGGCATAACAGCAGATAACATTCAAATCTTTAACGCTTGTCTGAAATTTTGCTGTAAGAAACCTTTCATTAATGCACTCATATCCTAGAAGAGCATCACTAGCGTGTCTGCTGAAAAGCAGACCCACGCCTTGGTGATGCTTATTGTCGCCCCTCCCTGAAAAGAGAAATTTAAGATTATTTTTAAGAATCTGACCTTTATCAGTCCATCTGGTCTCATGCAAGCCGAGAATATCTAAATTATAATGGTGGAATTCTTGTGTGAGGACATCAAGAGAAAAAGCTCTGTGCAGAGTCCTCACATTCCAACTACCTATGGAGAGAAAATGGTTACTGGGATGTTTAAAGAAACTATGTTTATTGAGAGAGGGAATGCCGACAATATCAAACAGCCCCCTAATCGCAGACATGGGGCAAAGACCCGTTCCCCCACTACTAAAGGCTGAAGCCATCTACACTGGAAGACTTCCTCCAATGTAGAATTTGACGATGCCAATAGAAGCAAAGAGTTCAGGTGCCTGCGATGACTTCTGCTCAGGATTATCCACCAGCTGATAAACATATTCTGTGAATCTATTCACTTGGGGCTGTCAACCCGCAAACAAACAGAAAACACAGCGGAAGATTTTCCCTCCACAGAAGCCCACCAGTGCAGTAAAATCAGGATCGATAATCAAGCTCAGAGCCATATATCTGTCCAGTCCAGTAGGTTTATATGGTCAGCACCAAGACCCTGTGTGGTTGACCACTCCTCAGCAGGGTAAAAAAAAAGAAAAGTAGCCATAGTTGTCCAGATCAGTAGGCCACACTAATCTGGCAGCCCTCCCCTTCCGTTCACTTCCACAAGAGAGTATCTCTTTTGAAAGGTACTAACGGTCCGCACCACGAGAAGGCGGGGTCGGACATTAGGTGCTAGGCCTGGCCGGTTCTATGCATCATCAGAGGGGATTGGTGCATAGCTATCTAGCGACCTTAAAATTTTAACGCATACCCCACGTTGAGAACCCCTAAAATAGAAGATAAAATAGAGAAAACTTGTTGTGTAGTTATTTTAGTGTAGTTTTTATTTTGGGGATTTTAGTGCACAAAATGTGTATCTAGGAGTACATTTTGAAAGTTAAAACTACTTCGAAAAATGTGACCATAAAAGTGGCATCTTTTGTTATAAATGTAAATTCTAGGAATTTTTTCTTGAACAGGAATATTTTTTCAGAATTAAATTGAAATGGAGATTTTTAAAAAGGTGCCATTTGAACCGTATTATATCAAAATATATCGTGTAAAAACAGAATTTGAATTTTTTCTAAACCGCGTTAAATCAAAATCGTGTAAAAAAAAAAACCGCGTAAAAACAGATTTGGGTTTACTTTTACCGTAAATATAATTGTACTGCTGCTCTATGGTACAATCGCTCAAAAAATATCCGAACACTATGGTTGATTTTAGAATTCAGGAAAAAAATCTGGCAACGACTTTATTTTAGAAATTAGTGATCTGGCAACGACTTTATTTTAGAAATTAGTGATCTGGCAACGACTTTATTTTAGAAATTAGTGATCTGGCAACCTTCGTGTACAGTACACGAAGGTTGCCAGATCACAACGCCCTCCCCCCACATATGCAGTCTCTTGGAGAAAAAAATATATTTACTATCAAGGTAATATTTACAAAATGGGCACAACCTACTCCCCCTACTCTCACGCTCTCTTGGAGAATATTAACAACAGAAAAATAACTAATATTTTTAAACAACTCTGTTTTACTTTTTTTCTAGAATATCCTATAATATAGGAATATAATATAGAATATCTCTAATATAGGAAAAAATACATGTTACCTACTATTCGAAGAAACTACTTTTTTAAAGAAAGGAGGAGAGGAATGATCTTCTGTTCCGATTTGGTTCAATCCAGATGCTTACTTTCTAATCTTTTTTTAATGGATTTGAACATTTCATTGTTAAACATTAAGTTTAATAATGATAACTAATGTTATAATTCTTAAAAATCTCGAAGTCTACAGAATAATCAACTTGAATCAGTTCTGCTTTAGGGTTATGGAAACAGTTCGTGACTAATTTTCTTCGCGTGGAAAATGTATATCTGCCTAAAATTAATGCAGTGTTTTTGTCCCTGGAAACGTGGTCGAAAAATCGTAAGTATAAATGCGATATAACTTGATTATTCAAGTAACTATGCTACAACAGGTCTTCCCAGACATTACATACCACTTTAATCGTCTTTGAAACAGTCTTATACGTGAATACATAAAGGTAGTCGGTTGTTAAAGTGAGTGGCATATTATGCAACTACGGTCAGATGAATGAGGTCAAACAGCCTGAAGTGTAATGTTTATCCTTAAATTAATTGCTTACCAATTAGTTTAATTAATGATCTTGAAGTAGGTAAGTGCCAAGCAATTCCAGCTGCCTAAGTATCAAGTTGCATTACCTTTGAATTGCTGGACTTGCCACTAATGTTACGATGCTCACACGCTAGAGATTTGAGAAAGGTAAACTTTGCTCTTTGAAGCTTGATTTACTCGCAATTAAATCTTGTCAGTTCGAACACACATAGAGTGACTCTTCTCGTTTATCACATGTACGTATTTGGGGAAAATGTTACTAATTAAAAAATTATGGCTTACATTCTGCATACCATCATTAGAGATCTTCAAATGGTATTCCTCAGCGAATATATGTAAACAGAAAATAGATTAGGGAACATATTACATTACATACATACATTTACATGTTACAAAAGTAATATGAAAAGCAAACGAAAGGATGAAACTTTTACCCCTTTTTGCACGAAATGCATAAATAACTATTTTGCAGATATTCTTCACTGCTGGAACAATTCCTTTTTACGTCATCGTCATCTATCATTCTGTTTCCTGAATACATGATGCTGATCAGAAGACTTGGACATAGCTATTTCTTTTTTTTTTCGACGATACTCCAAAAACTAAGAGGGGTTCACTTAGTGGATAGACAAGTAATCTGCAGTTTCTAAGTTCCATTTCTGGCTACTCCAACGTTAAGATTTATCTCACTAACCCCCACTATTTTCCTCTATAAGAAAGGGAACTTCGATGGTCTTGAAAAGACCGCTATCGGTAGAACAGGAGGTAAGGCTGAGATCTCATGTTCAGTAAAACCATGCTCTGTGCACGTTAAAGGTGATGCTGGATGGGCTCGATAGGAAGCTACGATTTATCTCCTATAACAGCTATCCATCAGATCTCCTTCTCTGTGCTGTTGTCTTCCTTGTGACCTGGACGTTTAGCCCGTTGTGTACAAAGAGTGCCACTCAGTGGTAAAGCAACTCAATTGAAATATGTGACAAAAAACAGAACCGGGATTATATTCGGTAAATTATGTCATTGAATTACGTGAATACATACGGTCACCGAAAAACATCCATTTTTTTCCTCTTTTCATTCCTCGTAAAGTGTAAGTTGTATTAATTAATAAAATTAATTAACAAGATATATGTTTAAACTTTCTTTCATATTAAACATCAATTTAATCTACAGGAGAATCAATGTAATTTCCAACATGCATTTTAAACAGCTTGATGCAGCAGTAATTTATCCTTTGATTTCGAATAATATTTTATTCGAAATAGGACCTCGTCGGGTTCTCCACAGCCTTCAGTATCTAATGATGATTCATATGTCTTCCATGGTGCGTTATCTGCGTCACACATTCTCACCAAAGAAATGAACGATCTTTTTCATGATCTGGAGTTCTCGAAGGCCAAAGCAGAGTTAGTTGGATCCAGACTTAAACAATGGAATCTTCTCAACGAAAATGTCCGAGTGACTTCGTTTCGAACTCGTCATGAGCAGTTTGCACCTTACTTCAGAAAGGAAGATGGCCTTGTATTCTGCTCCAATATAGATGGCCTGATAAATGCCCTTAGAATCAAACATGACCCTCAAGAATGGCAACTATTCATAGTTCCTCGAAATTGAGTCTCAAGGCAGTATTGCTGCATAATGGAAATCGACTTCCATCCAATCCTATCGGACACGCTGTCTACATGAAAGAAACCTACGACAACCTAAAACAGCTAATGTCTCTTCAATATAGCAAATATGGCTGGCATCTCTGTTGCTGGCATCTCAGTTAGTGGCTCTGTTGATGAGTGTGCTGCTGGAATATATGAAGTACTGCTGTTTCTTATGTGAATGGGCAAGCAAAGACTTTGCACTATGTCAAGAGAGTGTGGCCACAGAGGTAATCTCTGAAGGTCGGAGAGAAGAATGTGGAACACCCAGCACTGGCAGAAATGCACAAAATCCTGCTACCCTCACTGCACATCAAACTCGGTGTGAGGAAAAACTTCATAAAAGCCATGGACCGGGATCCATCAGCTTTGAAGTACTTGGCTGACAAATTCCCTCGACTCAGCGAAGCGAAAATTAAAGAGGGAATTTTTGTGGATCCTGAGATCCACAAGCTGTTCAGAGACCAGATGTTAGAAAACTTGCTTCAGGGTGACGAGGAAAAGGCTTGGGACGCGTTTCAGCTGGTGTCAACTAAATTCTTGGGGAATGTCAGGGCTGACAACTACAAGAAACTGGTTAAGGATATGTTGTCTATGTATCACAAACTTGACTGCAATATGTCCTTAAAGATCCATTTTCTCCATATCCGGCATCTACGGTATGGTTAGTGATCAGCATGGTGAACGTTTACACCAGGAAATTAAGACGATGAAGAAACGATACCAAGGAAACGGGTCCACTTTCAATGTTGGTTGACTACTGTTGGACGCTCGCCAGAGATGATCCTGAGCTACGAGAGATCTGAGCAGCTGTACAAGCGACGGGCAAAGTGACGTCAGAAGTAGAAGCGGAGTTTTACCGATACATGTCATATGTATGTATAACTCTATTATATAAGAAACTATTACGGATTTCTCAGACATCGTAGCCAATTTTGCATTTTCATTGTGTATATTCGTGTTCAGCGTCTTGAAATCTTTAAGAAATGACTACTTTTATCTCAGAGGCATGACTTTTATGAAATTTTGTTGCCCAGTGTACTGCTAACATTTATTGGAGATCAAGAATGATTATAATAGTAAAATTATCAAAGCGGAATATTGTGCTATTAGCATGTAATCTATATATCTGTTCCATAAATCAACCTTTGATATTTAAATTTTACAATTATCACCTTGCTATCACAAACGCAGCATATTTGCCCGACTTCTTTGCTTTGTAGAGTAACTTTCTTTCTGATTTTTCTTTCTGATTTTTTCTTCTGATTTTTTCTGACTTTTCTTACTGATTTTTTCTGACTTTTCTTTCTGATTTTTATTATTGTGAAAGATGTGCCGCATTATCTCTACTGTGTTTTGCTAAACAATCTTTGTAATGGACGTTTGGAATGTTTCTTTTCACGATGGTACTTTCAGCTGAAACGTATTCTTGTCATCAATACAATCTTCCAATGCTTCAACTTGAGTTTAAACGCACCAGTTTTATCTTTCAAAATAACCTGTTTAATTTCTAATTTCAATACAGTGAAATTACAAAAAAAGTATATTACAGCACGAAAGAGAGGAATGCTCCTGATTATTAGAGTAAGCTTTAAACAATTATTTGTTTACTGCAAAGTCTTCCGTAGGGAAGTATATCGTTCTTAAAAGTGTATAATCCTTAAAAGTGTTCTTTAAATATATATCGCCATAATAAGGTTATACAATTTGGTACAACATTGGGAAGTAAAACACAATGCAAACAAATATTGCCAGATATCAGCAAAAAACAAAAATTTCTTTCTTTGTTATTAAAGCAGTCTTGAAAAGGTAAATTTTTGAAGAGCGATTGTTCAGTATCCACCTCGGTTTAATTCTAATTTTTACAAACGTTTCATCTATTTCATCGAACACAGAGAAATGAAGAGAAAATATTTCTGCCTTCAAATATTCAATATTATGATGTATACGGCAAAACGCACTGCTGTGCTTGAAAAATTGATAGCTTTCTTATTATCTTCCCATAAATTATTGTTCCCAACTATTCTATCTTCTCAATTCCCTGTTTTTGACAATCTGGCCAACCCTTCAAATGACGATTTCAACAGAAATATTTAAATATGGAAATGAAATTTAACTCATTTTTAGTTCGCAAAAGACATGACTTTGTTCGCTATTCAGAGAGAAAAGTTTAGAGTGTTTGGAATTATTTATGTTCCATTTACTGTTTCAGCTAAGATGCAAGTGACGTTAATTAGTCAACAACACTTTTATTTGATAAAGACTTTACCATAGAAGAAGAATTTATTTCAACAGCAACCTTCCTTAACGAAAAGAATGCGATGCTCTTGAAGTCTACTTAGCGATTTGGCGTGAAGCCAGTAACTCCTAATGATGATCCTTTTTGCGGCAAAATTCTTACTTTAGGAAAGAAAGAGAAAATAATAAAACAAACTCCAAAACAAGAATCTTGGTCTAAGCATCGTATGTAGTTTGTTACTTGTTTCCTCTACTACAGAAGAAATATGGGAACGTGCAAATCTTTCATTTCAAAAATGAAATCGGAAATAAAGAAAATAAAAGAAATCTGCAAAGTGTTTATGTATTTTGAAGTAGGTATCTTTAAAAAATTTAAATATTTGATAAAACACATCTCAAAAATATGAAGGCAGCATACATGGATCATATTGTTACAGATTTCCAGCAATATACAGAGTTTTCAAAATAATGGGAACACCGACGGCGACTGAAGTGCATACAATGTACCGTATGCATATCACAGGGATGACGTCATCCTCGATGTGAGGTATATAAAGAGAAGTACGATGTCGGTTATCACGTAGCAGCGCCACAGACGCAGGTGAAACAGCTGTTGTGGTGTAATTGTCGGCAATGTCAGATATCAGTGACCTCCAAAAAGGCATGATCATTGGTGCGTGTCTTGCAGGCGCTTCAGTAACCAGAACGGCGAAAATAGTAGGTGTAACATTATGGACTGTATCAAAGATTATAACTACATATCAAAAAAGAAAGGGCGTTTCCTCCAAACGTTCAAATTGTGGACGCCATACGAAGCTCTCAGATAAGGATAGGCGAACGTTGGCACGGATTGTACAATGGAAGTACAGTCGCTCAAAAAAGTATCCGAACACTATGGTTGATTACAGAATTCAGAAAAAAATATCTGGCAACCGTCGTGTCACGTGACACGAAGGTTGCCAGATATTTTTGCCAGATATTTTTTTCTGAATTCTGTAATCAACCATAGTGTTCGGATACTGGCAAAAATATCTGGCAACCTTCGTGTCACGTGACACGAAGGTTGCCAGATATTTTTGCCAGATATTTTTTCTGAATTCTGTAATCAACCATAGTGTTCGGATACTTTTTTGAGCGACTGTACTTCCGTTGTACAATCCGTGCCAACGTTCGCCTATCCTTATCTGAGAACTTCCTATGGCGTCCACAACTTCGTATTCGTCTGTACAAGCCAATGGCACCTTAATAGCAGCAGAGTTGAACATCAGTCGGAATGAGCCCATTTTCATCATAACAGTTCGTCGGGAACTTCATCGTGCTAGTATTTATGACCGTGTTGCAATCCACAAACCTGTGATTACCAACATCAATTCAACAAAACGTGTAAGGTGGTGCAAAGCACATAAAAACTGGGATGTTAAAGATTGGCAACGTATCATCTGATCTGATGAATCGTGCTATACATTGTTTCCCGTCACTGGAAGTGTACGTGTGGCGAAAACCTGCAGAAGCATACCACCCAGACTATTTGGTTTCGATTATGAAGCATGGAGGTGGATCCCTGATGCTGTGGGGTGCCATATCATGGCATTCCTTAGGACCATTAGTTATTCAACAAGGTCGTGTCACATCCACAATGTACGAATCCGTTTTCGGGAACCACCCGCATCCAGGGTTGCAGGCATTGTTCCATACTGACCGTCCCTGGTTTCAAGTGGATAATGCACCTATGTATTGTGCGGAAAGGGTCCATTTGTGGTTTGCAGAGCATGATGATGAGGTACAGCAACTACCCTGGCCACTTCAGTCTCTAGACCTCAATATTATTGAACATTTGTGGAAATATCTGGAGCGCAAGGTCAGATCACACTTTCCACATCCAGCACCACTGGCACTTTTGGACTGTATTTTACTGGAAGAATGGTCCCACATTCCATTACCATATGTGCATGAATTGTATGCATCAACATCTTGTAACATCTTGTATATATCTCTATTCCATGTCGAATTGCGTCTGGTCTGAACTCCCGAGGTGGACCTACAGCTTATTAATAAAATGTTTTCCACAAACAGTACGTATTTCCATTAATTTTGATGAACCCCTGTATATTTGATAGTACCATGCAGGGATGTATCTAGGGGAGAGGGCGGCGACCGGTGATCCGGACAAACTGAAAAAAAAATAGTTTCTTCATGAGTGGAATACAAACTCTCGGTATCCTGACAACATGCCAAATACTCTAAAATATTCAGCTAAATAATTCATGTTCTCCATGTTTAGGGAACATTTTTTCTTCTCTCCTGTTGAAACTTGCATTGCTAACGCTGACAGCGCGTTGACTGTATAATTATTTTAATATCACGTGACAGCTTGTTTTGTCCGTTTTCAAGTACAGATGGCTCCATGGGAAACTGCATTGGGAAAATTTATAGTCACCGTTAGCTTAAAAATGAGATAGTCGCGGTAGGTCAGCAGCCAGAGTGCCTGGCATGTTATGAAGATGTCCTAGCTTCGTATCCCGCTCCGGGAGAAACTGTTCATTATCATCATCATCATCCTCAAGCAGTCATGGGCTACGGACGTCCAACCAGACCATGCAATTTAGTTCTCCAAGCAAGTCTGTCTTGATCTGCATCTGCTGCATCTGGCCACTGCACACCAATTCTAACAAGGTCCTGTTTGACATTGTCTGCCCACCACATCCTACGTCGCCCCCTCTTTCTGAGGAATTGGCACACTGTTCATAACCCTATTCGCCAATCTATAATTATTCATACGGGCAACATGGTTAAACCAACGGAGTCTCTCTCTGCACAATATGCTGCTTAAAGGAGGTTGAAAACTATTTTGCCTAACCTCATCATTAGTTACAAAGTTGAACCACCTAATGCCCAAGATACTGCGTAAGCATCTGGAATCAAAAGCATCTAGTTTCCTGTTATCTAGTTTACAAAGTGTCCACGTTTCACTACCATAACTAACCCTAGAAAGAACCAAACTGTTATAGAGTCTAATTTTAGTCTTTAGGTGTATACCGCTATTTCTCCACACTCTCCACAGATTCTTAAAAGTCCCCGCAGCAATCCCTATTCATCTGTTAATCTCATGCCGCACATCATCGTTATCAGTTACATAGCTCCCAAGATAATTAAACTGTGACACCTGCTCAAGAGCGCAACCATTCAGATTAACTGAATCACAGCCTGCTTGACCAATTTTCATCACTTTAGTTTTCTCTCTTTTTATAACCAAACCTACTCTAGTAACAGTTTCATCAACAGCTCGAATGAAAGAGTTCATGTGATCAACATCATTTGCCAAAAGGGCTAAATCATCAGCATAATCTATATCAGAAATTTTCGTATCTCCAGTCCATTTAAGGCCAAAAATCTTTCCTTTGAAGTGAATTTCGCATAACATAATCAATAAGCAAGCTAAAGAGAAAAGGAGACAAAATGCACCCTTGTCGAACATCAGAAGTAATGCTAAATCAATTTTCTACAAGCCTTACAAACTCTCACACACGACTCAATGTTATTATAGAGAGCTTTCATTATGTTAACTAACTTGTCAGGTATACCATATGATCTCAAAATCAACCACAAATTATGACGATCAACAGAGTCGAAAGCCTTTTTGAAATCAACAAAACTAGCAACCAAAGGTTTCTAAACATTTCTCAAGAATCTGCCTGAGTGAAATATCTGATGTACACATCCTCTGCCACTTCTGAATCCACATTGCTCATCACGCAATTGACTGTCAACCAGATTCTTAATTATATTAAGCACAATCATGGAAAGAACTTTACCTGGAACAGAGAGTAGGCTGATACCCCTATAGATATCACAAGAACTGCGATCACCTTTTTTGAAATTAGGGATAACAATAGCTCTGGTAAAATCCTTAGAAACCATGCCTTTATCATAAAAGATATTCAGAATTTCAGTCATCCAAGTGGTAACCGAAACATTCCCAGCTCTAAGCATTTCTGTAGTAATTTCATCTACCCCTGGGGATTTATGAAGTTTAAGTTTAGAAACGGCCAAAATAACTTCAGATTGTGTTATAGGGCCACCATTAAAGCCATCAATGCATCTATCATCTTTGCAAACAATGGGAGTAGAACTAACCACATTGTTTAGAACATCACTGAAATGCTCAGTCCACCTAGCCATGACAGAATCTTCACCTTCTATAACCTTACCTTGTTTATCCTTCAATCCCTGTATACCTGTTCGTTTTCTACCACATAAACATTAACTATCTGGTACAGCTCTCTGGTGTTGTGCTTCTTCGGCTTTGTCATTCAATCCATCAAGCCAAAGATTCTTATCAGCAGCTAACTGATCTTTTACACGTTTATTACGTTATCTGTAATGCTTTCTATTAGGACTAGTAGGGTACTGATTAAGGACATTCCTGCAGTTTCTTCTTCCTGAAATAAGCTCAAGTGTCTTATCACTTAAATAATTCTGTCTACTCTGCTCCTTTTTTCCTAAAACAGTACTGTTAGTGTCCAAAACTGCCTGTTTAAAATGATCCCATTCTTCATCAACTTCAGTAGTAAGCATACCATGACTGTCATAATGACTAAGTAACCTATCACGGTAAGCTTTAGCTATAACTGAGACTTTCAGAGCGTTAATATTAAAGGTAAAATTTTTAACCCTACCACAACACTTTTTAAGTTGAAGTTGCAAGACACTTTTAACAATGTAATGGTCAGATCCAATTGTAGCTCCCCTATATGGCATGGTATTCCTAACAGAATTAGCCCATTTGCTGTTAATTAATATATAATCAGTCATATTCTTATGCAGCCCATCAGCTGAAACCCATATGTACTTATGTATGTCGCAGTGTTTGTAATATGTGTTAGTTATTCTGAAACCATTGAGCTTCCTTACCTGTAGGAGACGTTGCCCATTGCCATTACAACTACCAATACCAAAAGGGCCTATTACTCCTCCCCACAGGTTAGAGTCAGTACCAACTTTGGCATTGAAGTCCCCTAGAACAAGGGTAATATCTCCTTTCTTGACAAAATTCAAAATATCCTGAAGTTGTTCATAAAACCTATCCTTCTCATCCTCATCGGCATCCTCAGTGGGGGGCATAACAGCAGATAACATTCGAGTCTTTAACGCTTATCTGAAATTTTGCTGTAAGAAACCTTTCATTAATGCACTCATATCCTAGAAGAGCATCGCTAGCGTGTCTGCTGAGAAGCAGACCCACGCCTTGGTGATGCTTATTGTCGTCCCTCCCTGAAAAGAGAAATTTAAGATTATTTTTAAGATTCTGACCTTTATCTGTCCATCTGGTCTCTTGCAAGCCGAGAATATTTAAATTATAATTATAATTCTAGATTGTAGGTGTTTCAGGCACTTACAAATGTATATACTCAATGTTGTTACTGTTAATTTTGCAGTGTGGGGGTGAGCTTTGTTATGCAAAAAAAGAAACATTTTACTCGAAAGTCCTACGAGCTTTGACATTATTGTCAGCCTTCAAATGAGCATAGCTTCGTATCTTTGCGGGTTAGCGTGTCATAGACCCGTTAAACCGCAAAAATATTGCTAAGATTTTCTTTGTATGACGCGCAAATTATTTTCTGGATTACGGACCCGCAAAGATTTTCTGTATCACGGTATTTCTGGTTTCCGGGTTAACGGGCCTTAACCCGCAAACCTGAAATACCGTAATGTAGAAACTCAAAACAACAGCGACATTGAATGTGAAATTAAAACGTCAGCATTCTACATCTTGTTCAAATTTGTATTGCTTTCTGTCTCATAATTGAATCTATCATGTTCAATCCGATGCCTGCAACTGATTCTGGTGTTAATACGTTTCTTCTATGTATAGCTGTTTTCTTGTTTCAATGGACAAATGTCCCTCAGTACATTACTCACATTGATAATGTACACTTTTTTATTTGAACGACACTTATGTATTCCAGTTTGAAGAATATATTTTGCATTTACCCATTTGACGATAAGTAATAAGTTACATACCCTATTTTCCATAAATTAAGGAAGAACCCTATGTTAATGGGAAGCTAACATTTAAGCTCTATAACTTCTTAATTTTTTTGAAAAATATGCTATCAGATAAAGATCTGAATCAAATATATCAATATCTCGATATTCAGCGATATTCGTTCAGTATTTATTGGAAGTTTGCATATTTAACATCAGCAATGCCAGTGTTAAGAAACTTACACATAACTGGTGAATAGTGAAATAATTCTTTATACAAACTTCTAAAAATGCACACTTATTTTATTAAATACTTTGATACAATATTTGCTACTCAGTTTTAATTGACTTCTGAAATCAATTTTTGTGACTGGCATTACTATTGTTAAATATTCCAACTTTTATTATTCATTAAATACTGAACGAATAATGTGGAAAATCGAGATATTGATATATTTGATTCAGATCTTTACCTGGTAACACAGTTTTCAAAAACAAAAAAATATATATTTTAGAAGTTAAAGAGCTGTACGTTAACTTCCTATTTACATAACATAGGGTTGTTGTTAATTTTTTGAAAAGCAGTATGTATGTGTCGTTTCTTACACAATACGGTTGATGAGTTGAACATGCATGACGCCGTCTTATTAACCTGTGCCCGAACCTTACAAATCTGGGGACATCCTTGTTCATGATCATGGGCAGACAAAAAGTTGTCATGTGTGATACTCTATTTTTCCTCCTTTGGAAACTCCCAAAACATGAAAAATACACTACTATTTCTTTCCCCTTATAGCGGAAAGAACTATCCCGCAATCACTGGAAATTTTACCTCCCTCCACCAAGCACACACTTATACACTGACTGTTCTATAAGCCCTTATCATCTCCTGTCCATTAACATTTGTTCACTAGGTCAACATTACTGTTCTGAATCTTGAAATTTTTTGTGACTTGTTTAAATGTTTATTTTTCTATACTGAAAAGACGTTGCTCAGAGGCAAAACACCTCAATCCACTACGAAGGTGACAGTTTACTTTGTAATTTTTTTTGTCGTTTTTCTGATAGTGGTAAATGGCTATCAACTTTTTACACCGAAAGTAAACTACTGACACAAAATACGGTTTATGACACTATAAACACGACAGGACAAATAACTGCGGGAACGAAAATGACACTTGAATAGTTGCTAGGCAACACAGATCACAAGTGCGTTTAAACTCCCCACGTTAGGTTTGAGAAGAACTGCCTCATAAGTTTTCTACAGTGACACAATCACTGACAGTTAAAGGTATAACACATTTATTTTTCTAGTTTATGATTGGCTTAACTTTCACGATAAATTTACTGCCTGCACCGAACAAAGCTCATCGGTTGGCTCTGAAGCCAATGATAGCAAGACAAGAATTTAGAATGAATCGTTTTTAGACCGATGTTTTCCAACAGTAAAAAAATTACGAGTAGTTTTGATACAGTATTATGTTTCGAATGATACATTTATAGCAGCTGTTTCACCAACGGATTTTACAACTGAATTTCATAGCTGTCTACATAGAGATTCATGCCTTTCAACCACTGGGTTTGAAGCTGACTTTTCATTTTCGAAAACGATATCTATCATCAGAAATAGCACTTTAGTTTATATACATGTGTATATATTTCACATTACCAGCCATTTAGGAAACCACATTGATAAAACAACACCACACTTCAGACGGGACATTGATGCATGAAAGCCTCGAGATTATACAGAATACGATATCTATCATCAGAAATTAGAGAAAAATAACGAGGTAATGTGAAATATATATATATACACATGTATATAAACTAAAGTGCTCTTTCTGATGTTTGATATCGTATGATATGTGCAATATCTCGTGCGTTTCGTAGAATACATAATGTTAGTAAAGACTAAATAACTATTTTTTGAATACATGTATGAATTATGACCTCTATCCCACTTCTGGAAGAAAATAAAAAATACTATCTACTTTTTCTACCAACATACTGTTACAGATTTTCGAGGTGCATTTTTTTTTTATTTTTGACAACCGCGCGTGAATTTATAATAAACCGACAGAAAGTAAATCAAATGATTTAATAACTAAGGCAATAAACTTATATCAATAACATTAAAATTCCAATCATTTACTTGAAATACCATTTGATAATCAAATGCAACATTACGAAATAGAATTACATCAAGACATAGGTAGAAATCATACCAGTCATTTTCAGTAGTTAAACATCACTTGTGAAAGATACACCTTTCTACAAAAAAGAGTAGCTACATTGTTGTCTAAAGATACCATTCCTACCACTCCAAATATCGACAGTTTATCACCACTCACAACTGGAAACGAAAATGTCCTTTTTACACATGTCTCTCTCTTTACTGAATCCTCGTTACTTTACTCTCCTGTTGAATCTTAATTACTGACTCCTTTTCAAATCGTGTTCCAATCTGTTTATATAGTAATTACACTATGTGCGATATATCGTGTGTTTCGCAGTAAGTGATTAACCCTTTCATTTTTGCACGTTCTAGTCCGCTTCAACATATAAGACCCCTTTAACGTCACATATGTAAAGATTATAAATTGCATTTTTACTCTTTTTGTAGGTTGCGTGTAGACACAGGAATCCAGCTAACGTCAAGGCCATCTGGTCATTTCCGGCTTTAGCCATGTGGCGTGGACTTTGATTCTGTCTCTATCCAGCTAATAATAAGATTATCCAGTGGTACATGGTTAAAATCGGTTTTTGGGTTGGGTTGTGCTGTTTAATCTCTGAGTGGCACTTTTTCGCACACAATGCGCTAAATGGCCAGGTTACAAGAACCCCAAAGAAGAGAAGGTTGGGGGAAGAGGACTCATTGAACAGCTGTTAGGAGAGAGATGGTAGACAGAGCCATGGTTTAAGGTCACATCAGACGAACGGCGGTTTTTCCAAACCATCAATTAAAGTCGGTAGTAGCCATTCTCCTTTTCTATGAATTCGTCGTTTGCAGACAATATACAGACACCAAAAAAAAAATGCCAGAGGGAGTGAATCAGTAAAATGTGAAATCCTAGAAGATTATAATTTCGAACTGATATGTCATCTGGAGTTGGTCTGTTCGGATCTCACTCTGCTAATGACAATTTTTCCTCTATACTCGTTTAACGATTATAATTTCATTCCATTCTCGATGATATTCGCGAAATCGAGAATACTTAAAAGCTCTCAACTCCAAGATAAATAAAGATGTCAAATGTATCAGTCTCATTGTGTAAAAATATTTATATTCTTTGTTGATTTAGTGAAACGATGTAAATTCATTTAAGAATGTTTTTTGTTCGACATTATTATTTTTTATCTAGTATGGCTAATGAGAAGAATATCTTGATGATGTCCAAAACAAGGAAGGATTTAGGGAAATTTTAAAGGAGCACTCTTTGAGAATGCCAGTAAGGGTTATGGAAGCCGAAAACTATTCAGTTGTGCATATTTCAAGGATTTTTTTTAAAAAACCTGTAAAACGAGGAAAAAGATGTTACACTGCAATGGAAATTCAGTCTTGCCTCCCCCTCTACTTTTGCCTCTTTTTCGGCTCGGTTGAATCGCCTTACTTCCTAACCCTCCAGCACCTTTATTTTTTTCTAGATTCGGGCCTGGTCCAGTGTTTGCTGCATGTTTTATTACGAAAGTTTATACTTGTTTTAGAAAATGTCGACAATACCCGGATAATTTCGACATTTGCCAGTTTCGGGCTTTACACGTGATATATATATATATACCTAAGCAATATTACTGAGGCAATTATATGTGGTGCTTATTTCTTATGCAAATATGCTTCGCTGACGTGCAACCCACGATGAATAAATTGTGGCGACGGTATATGTGGCTCAATAGTTATATTCGTATAGTTTTGTGAGCACGAATCGTGTAATATGCCACCGAGGATCAACAGGTTTTGGGAACGGTACATCATTGTCCTTTACGAAACCCAATATTAGGAGTTACAAAATTATAAAGTTGTGCAAAGTTAGAAGATTTAACATTTCTCGAAGGGTACTGCATGATGAAGTAGTGCATAGGAGACGTACCCCCAGAAGCAGTCGCAGGTACGTCAAACAAAACGTAGAGTACCCAGCTGAGTACTATATGTTATCAAGGAAACGTCTACACATTGGTGAATGGACAAAACTCTGAAATCAGAGAACCTTCGGCAAATCCTTGAAGGTGACCCAGTCAACTATCCATAATACCATCAGAGACAATACTCGTTTGCAGCGCATTTATAAGTTCCGAAGTTGCTGCTTCACCACATGACGCAACTGCGTACCAATTGTCTCAAACTGTATGAGGGTTACCTGGTGGCGACAATTGGAAAAATTCGACAGCGTTGGACGAGGGATACGCCTTATTCGAAAACTTCAACAAATCACGGTCAGTATCTTACAAACCAATCCACTATGCAGCCTATCGTAAGTAGTACAGAGAAAGTGTAGAAAGTTTTCCCAAAGGTTTCATGGTCATTGCAGGATTCAGATATAACAAGAAATTACATGTGAGTGGAAAAGAACACAAACTCCCTCTACTATCAGACAAACGTCTTGGAGACAATACAAAGGGATGAGTTATCTGCCTTGTATGATACGGAAGTTAGTATATCAAGATAGAGTTTCTAGTCATATCTCAGATCTACGTGCACATATTGAAAACAAATGGCAGAAGATAAAGGAATATGTACTATACCACTCGACAACATGTTATAAAGTCACCAGATGCTTCTCCCATTGACTTTTGCGCATTTGGATTCTTGAACGGGCTCTGTGCAAACGTTGACCGTGGACTCTTGTTATGGGCAACTTGTTCAGATGAATGGGATCCATTAAATAAGACCAGAGCTGGATCTAGGAAGGGGGAGGACAAAGGGATTATGCCTCCCCTTTTCGGAATGCGAGCAAGGGTAAAAGAGGGGAAAAATTAAACTTATTTATGTTTTATGCATTTTTCTATAATGTTTTTAAAAACTCATAAAGCGGAGGATGAAATGTTATACTGCAGTGGAAATCAAGTCTCTTGATTTCCACTGCACTATAACATTTCATCCTCCGCTGCCCCCCCCCTCTTGTGCATTTTTTCGGCTCGATTGTATTTCGTGCCCGTCCCAATGATTTTTTTTTAGATCCGGGTCTGGATATTGGTCTGGATCCGGGACAGTGCTTCGTAGAAACCTACTACAGTAGAAGGTAAGCTATAGGGAAATTGTTGCACAACAAGGACACCAGATCAAGCATGATCGATGGCGGCGCCAAGATATGTGATATTCTACGAGACTTTGAACAGCCTCATATAAACGCAATCAACTTCAGTATTATTGAGCAAAGTGGAATACGAGTCTTTAAAGAAATCAATGCAGATCAAACGAAAGCTTGGATTATATACAAAAATCGAGTTTTGAAAAAAAGTTTTCAAACTTACAAACGAAAAAAAATCCTACACCAGATTTTGTTGAGTAGCATAACTGGAGTCATCAAATTTTGAATATTTTTTTATTCCGTTAGTTTTAAAGTCGATTTTCTTAAAATTCCATTTTTAGCTTGTCTTTCAGGAAAAAAACGAGCTAATTATTTCACTTTCTGTCTCCTATTTGTCTATAGGCATTCAACTTCCTTGTTTTTAGAGATAAATTAAAAATTCTTTATGGATTGGGGGGGGGGGGAGCAGAATTTTTTTGCTCCAAGAAAAAATTGCATGTTTTTAGAGAAAAATTAAAATTCATTTTTGGGTTGGATTGATATTGATGAAATATTATGATTCACACTCTTTGACTCTTCCAAAAGTATAAATTGCGCCTTTTGAAAGCGGCAAAATAAAAAAAAATTCAAATTTTAAACGAAAATTTTAAACAATCTATCTCAGTTAGAAATTTGATATTTTACTAATGGAGTGAGACAATCAATCGGTTTATATTGGCAGTAGGGGCGGGGTGGCTCAGTCGTTAGCGCGCCATGATCGTAATTTGCAATTCCCAGGTTCGGGTCCCGGCTGGGCCAGCGTTGAGATTTATTTCCGCCAAACTTCCCGCCCTGCCCATGGTCAGTATTGTACACCGATTGTGTTGGAAAGGCAGGCGTTCATCGGATGGGACGTTAATGAACATTAACGTCCCATCCGATGAACGCCTGTGCACGTTGATGAACATGCTGGATGGCCTTGACGGGAGGCTACGATCTATCACTCAACAGCTGTCCAGTATGACAGCTGGCCATTTAGCCCATTGTGTGTAAAAAAAAGTGCCGCTCAGAGGACCCAAACATCAACATTGTTAGCAACAATTTGTCCCTTTACCTACAGGGGGGGGGGGGTAAGCAACTTTTTGGTTTACGAGATTAATGACAAATGTTTATTTTTATTTATTTATTTTTTTTTGAAGAGGTACAAACGAAATATGATGATGATTCATAGATTTCAATCCTCCAAAAAGGTTTAATCTGAATCGTTAGATGGCACTAAATGTAGAAAATGTAAAATTTTTACAAATATTGAAACGATATATATGTATGCTAGACTGAAAACTGGCCGAACGGTCTGAGCCAGCCTAGTAGGCATGAGCCCTTCTCAAAGTCTGGGCCTTACTAAGAGTCTCCACCCCGGGTGCCGAGCGAACTTGGATCTACATATCCTTGTTCATGGCTAACTGGGGAACAGATTAAATGTCAGGTTTCTTCCGGTGGTTAGCTTTCCTTTTATAGGACTGTTGCCATGTGAGGTCGATGTAGAGGTGCGTCTATATGCCGCATTCTTGCCCCCGGCTCTAGATAGTCATGGCTTTTCATAACTTGGTACTGTCTTATCGACGAAAACGGGAATTGCCGTGGTTGCATAACATCGCAACAAATAGTACAATTGGCGCCTTGTTGGTCAAGAGCAGATACCTAAATGACTTACTAACAGACAAGTACAGTTGAGAATCATGTATGTTTTATTTTAATTATTCTTCAAATAAAATTATTCTTCATTTAAAAATTATAGTTATTTTTAAAATGTTAGTACTTAATTTTTAATGAAATTTAATATAGTAATAATAAAAAATATATCATTTTATTTTATACATAAAATAAACTCCCGGCTGTCAGGCATTTATGGGGAAAGGAGGTTGCCGGATAGATGAGGCATTTATAGGGAAAGGAGGTTGACGGATAGATGTGCATTTATGGAGAAAGGAGGTTGCCGGATAGAGAAGCATTTATGGGGAAAGGAGGTTGACGGATAGATGTGCATTTATGGAGAAAGGAGGTTGCCGGATAGAGAAGCATTTATGGGGAAAGGAGGTTGACGGATAGATGTGCATTTATGGAGAAAGGAGGTTGCCGGATAGAGAAGCATTTAAGGGGAAAGGAGGTTGACGGATAGATGTGCATTTATGGAGAAAGGAGGTTGCCGGATAGAGAAGCATTTATGGGGAAAGGAGGTTGACGGATAGATGTGCATTTATGGAGAAAGGAGGTTGCCGGATAGATGAAGCTGTCGGTTCGACAGCTTCATCTATCCGGCAACCTCCTTTCCCCATAAATGCACGAGAAATAATAGGGCACGAGAAATATTTTTGTATAGATAAATAGAAGCCAAACACAGTAAGTGCAATATTTTTAGAAGCCAAATACAGTAGGTGCAATATTTTATTCAAGCGTTGGTTGAAGTAAAAATGCAAGTTAAAAATAAAATATAATGTCTTTAATAGAAGTATTTTATATAGTAAATTTTAATATAGTAAAATTTTATATAGTAAATATTAATAGTAGCCAAATACAGTAGGTGCAATATTTTATTCAAACGTTGGTTGAAGTAAAAATGCAAGTTAAAAATAAAATATAATGTCTTTAATACAAATATAAACATTTAAAATATAATTATTTTTATGTGTATTTTTCACACTTAATAAATGTCTAAATCCGTTAATTTAATAAAAATTCGGGAAATGCTTCACTGAAAGTCACCATGGAAAGAGTTTTAATTTTAGTCATCGGATGGCGTTGATTACGGATAGTACAGTATTTTTTCTAATACCGAAATGTGGACGACAATTTCTGGAAGGTAAAGTTGATAGAAAATCACAAACAAGACAAAAAATCCATCCGAAACACGAGAATAAGGGAACTAAGCTAAATTATAAATTCAGAAAAAAGGGGAAAAAAAAGCAATTGCCTATTCATATGTATGTGCAGTGCAGTTTACAGTATAGCAGTGCAGGGTAAGTTATAGAAACTAGAATGCAATTTCTCAGGGTCATCCATTTGAAATGTTAGCTGATTCATATGTATTACCTAACATTATTTTCATTCCATTTAATTGATTATCGAGGGTTGAGAAGACATAAATTAGATTTTGTGGCATCCTGGATAACTACCACATGCATTGAAATCTGCTGTGCAAATTTCATTTGTTCAAACTGAAATTTATGCCTGTTGCATGCGAATTCCGGATGCTTGAGTACCGGATAACAGGGAGTTTACTGCACTAAGTGATTTTCTCCTTAACTCTAAGGGATGAGAAAACGCAACTTTTCCATTTTAAAGAATAAGTGATCAAATGTTATTGCGTTGTATAAGATTAATAGTACACTGGTAGTCACTGGAAAGAGAGCTATGCACCAATCCCCTGTGATGATGCATAGAACCGGCCAGGCCTATCACCTAATGTTCGACCCCGCCATCTCGTGGTGCAGACCGTTAGTACCTTTCAAAAGAGATACTCTCTTGTGGAAGTGAACGGTAGGGGATGGCTGCCAGATTAGTGTGGCCTACTGATCTGAACAACTATGGCTACTTTTCTTTTTTTTTCTACCCCACTGAGGAGTGGTCAACCACACAGGGTCCTGGTGCTGACCATATAAACCCAGTAGACTGGACAGATATATGGCTCTGAGCTTGATTATGGATCCTGATTTTGCTGCACTGGTGGGCTTCTGTGGAGGGAAAATCTCCCGCTGTGTTTTCTGTTTGTTTGTGGGTTGACAGCCCCAAGTGAATAGATTCACAGGATATGTTTATCAACTGGTAGATAATCCTGAGCAGAGGTCATTGCAGGCACCTGAACTCTTTGCTTCTATTCGCATCGTCAGATTCTACATTGGAGGAAGTCTTCCAATGTAGATGGCTTCAGCCTTTAGTAGTGGGGGAACGGGTCTTTGCCCCATGTCTGCGATTAGGGGGCTGTTTGATATTGTCGTCATTCCCTCTCTCAATAAACATAGTTTCTTTAAACATCCCACTAACCATTTTCTCTCCATAGGTAGTTGGAATGTGAGGACTCTGCACAGAGCTTTTTCTCTTGATGTCCTCACACAAGAATTCCACCATTATAATTTAGATATTCTCGGCTTGCAAGAGACCAGATGGACAGATAAAGGTCAGATTCTTAAAAATAATCTTAAATTTCTCTTTTCAGGGAGGGACGACAATAATTATCACCAAAGCGTGGGTCTGCTTCTCAGCAGACACGCTAGTGATGCGCGTCTGGGATATGAGTGCATTAATGAAAGGTTTCTTACAACAAAATTTCAGACAAGCGTTAAAGACTTGAATGTTATCTGTTGTTATGCCCCCACTAAGGATGCAGATGAGGATGAGAAGGATAGGTTTTATGAACAACTTCAGGATATATTGAATTCTGTCAAGAAAGGAGATATTACCCTTGTTCTTGGTGACTTCAATGCCAAAGTTGGTACTAACTCTGACCTGTGGGGAGGAGTAATAGGCCCTTTTGGTATTGGTAGCTGCAATGGCAATGAGCAACGTCTCCTACAGTAAGTAAACTCAATGGATTCAGAATAACTAACACATATTACAAACACCGCGACATACATAAGTACACATGGGTTTCACCTGATGGGCTGCATAAGAATATGATTGATTATATATTAATTAACAGCAAATGGGCTAGTTCTGTTAGGAATACCAGGTCATATAGGGGAGCTGAAAAGGATCTGACCATTACCTTGTTAAAAGTGTCTTGCAACTTAAATTTAAAAAATTTACTTTTAATACTGAAGCTCTGAAAGATCCAGTTATAGCCAAAGCTTACCATGATAGGTTACTTAGTCATTAAGACAGTCATGGTATGCTTACTACTGAAGTTGAGGAAGAGTGGGATCATTTTAAACAGGCTTTTTTGGACATTAACAGTACTCTTTTAGGAAAAAAGGAGAATAAGAGACAGAATTATCTGAGTGATAAGGCACTTGAGCTTATTTTGGAAAGAAAGAACTGCAGGAATGTCCTTAATCAATAGCCTACTAGTCCTAATAGAAAGGATTACAGAGAGCTTAATAAACGTGTAAAGGATCAGATAGCTACTGATAAGAATCTTTGACTTGATGGTTTGACTGACAAAGCCGAGGAAGCAGTTAGACAGCACAACAGCAGAGAGCTGTACCAGATAGTTAATGTTTTATGTGGTAGAAAACGAACAGGTATACAGGGATTGAAGGATAAACAAGATAAGCTTATAGAAGGTGAGTATTCTGTCATGGCTAGGTGGGCTGAGCATTTCAGTGATATTCTAAACAATGTAGTTAGTTCTACTCCCATTGTTTGCAATGATGATAGATGCATTGGTGGCTTTAATGTTGGCCCTATAACACAATCTGAAGTTATTCTAAACTTAAACTACATAAATCCCCAGGGGTAGCTGATATTACTACGGAAATGCTTAGAGCTGGGAATGTTTCGGTTACCACTTGGATGACTGAAATTCTGAATATCTTTTATGATAAAGGCATGGTTCCTAAAGATTTTACCAGAGCTATTATTATCCCTATTTTCAAAAAACGTGATCGCAGTTCTTGTGATAACTATAGGGGTATCAGCCTACTCCCTGTTCCAGGTAAAGTTCTTTCCATGATTGTGCGTAATAGAATTAAGAATCTGGTTGACAGGCAATTGCGTGATGAGCAATGTGGATTCAGAAGTGATAGGGGATGTGTGGATCAGATATTTTCACTTAGGCAGATTCTTGAGAAATGTTTATAGTTTCAGAAAACTTTCGTTGCTAGGTTTGTTGATTTCAAAAAGGCTTTCGACTCTGTTGATCGTGAGATCATATGGCATACCAGACAAGTCAGTTAACATAATGAAAGCTCTCTATAATAACAATGAGTCATGTGTGAGGGTTCGTAAGGCTTGTAGCAATTGGTTTAGCATTACTTCTGGTGTTCGACAAGGATGCATTTTGTCTCCTTTTCTCTTTAGCTTGGTTATTGATTATGTTATGGGAAATTCACTTCAAGGGAAAGATTTTGGCCTTAAATGGACTGGAGATACGAAAATTTCTGATTTAGATTATGCTGATGATTTAGCCCTTTTGGCAAATGATGTTGATGAGATGAACTCTTTCATTCGAGCTGTTGATGAAACTGGTAGTAGAGTAGGTTTGGTTATAAACAGAGAGAAAACTAAAGTGATGAAAATTGGTCAGGCAGGCTGTGATTCAGTTAATCTGAATGGTTGCAGTCTTGAGCAGGTGTCACAGTTTAATTATCTTGGGAGCTATGTAACAGATAATTGTGATGTGCGGCATGAGATTAACAGACGAATAGGGATTGCTGCCGGGACTTTTAAGAATCTGTGGAGAGTGTGGAGAAATAGGCGCATACACCTAAAGACTAAAATTAGACTGTATAATTGTTTGGTTCTTTCTAGTGTTAGTTATGGTAGTGAAACTTGGACACTTTGTAAACAAGATAACAGGAAACTAGATGCTTTTGATTCCAGATGCTTACGCAGTATCTTGGGCATTAGGTGGTTCAACTTTGTAACTAATAATGAAGTTAGGCAAAGGAGTTTGCAACCTCCTTTAAGCAGCATATTGTGCAGAGAGAGACTCCGTTGGTTTGGCAATGTTGCCCGTATGAATAATTATAGATTGGCGAATAGGGTTATGAACAGTGTGCCTAAAGGCCTCAGAAAGAAGGGGAGACCTATGATGCGGTGGGCAGACAATGTCAAACAGGACCTTGTTATAATTGGTGTGCAGTGGCCAGATGCAGTAGATGTAGCTCAGGATAGACTTGCTTGGAGAACTAAATTGCACGGTCTGGTTGGATCTCTGTAGCCCATGGCTGCTTGATGATGATGATGATGATGATGATGATGATGATGATGATGATGATGATGATGATGATGATGATGATGATGATGATGATGATGATGATGATATTACCAGGGGAGAAGGGATCCATACCCCCGAAAAATCCGGGCATCCTATAAATAAACTCAAACTTTCTTACCTGCTTTGAAATGCAAAACAATTGACTTTGGATAATTTAATCCAGCCCCATAGTGTATGCCCGACATTTAAAGTAGATTTAAGGAACAAGTATGAAAATTTAGTCGTTGTTCGGTGGAATAGTTTAGTAATTGGGAAACATTACTCAAGTCTTATTCTTAAACCCCCCCAACCCCCGAAACTATATTCTCGAAACCTCCCTGAAACTAAAATCATGGAACCCCTCCTTCCCGTCGAAAGTAAATTCTGAGTACATCCCTGTAATAGTATACTCTATATATTTTACTCTATATATTACTCTATATATTTTGAAATGGAAAGTTTCGATTTCTTCGAAAATAAAGGGGGAAGTAGGGGGACAGGAGTGGGCAGAACCACACCACAAAATCCGACATTAAAAAACTAAAACTAGATTGAAAAAAGGTAAAATATTATTCCCTACATAATATCATTTTAATGTTTCCTGTCCGGTTGAATATTTCAGTGACTTATGGTTATGGGAAACTAAATCATGGGTACGTACCTGCCAGATACAATATATATTCTTATAATTCTACTACTGCTATTTATCAAACAAGCGATTCAAATATATGTATATATATATAGATTTATTATAATGTAAGCGAAAAACAGTTTAAGATTCATAAATCAAATGGAACTTTATTAATTATTTCGTTATAGGAAAAGAAAAATATAATAAATCAGGAAAAGAAATATTTTATGTCATGAGCGAAATATTTTCCATTTTGTGTTTGATCCCTCCCCCACATAGAAGTTACTTTCTTTAGAAATGCTCAGATTCTGTGCTTTACATTTCACATGTATAATTGCAATTCCTCACACCTATGTGGAAAATCAAATACAAATATCTCTTGCAACGACCCATTGATTTTGGGTAGCATATTTCGTGACATCGCCATTAAAGATTGCAAATTGCTTCCCTTTCTTTCTTTGAACGAATATATTCCACAATATGATTGCTAAAAACTTTTAATTTGTTTTTCCAAAGAAAGCATATCACCATATATGATTACCTGAATGCGATTTGAATAATTAGCTTTTAAAAGTCATAAGACTAAATTCTGTGCTGTTGAAACAAATTGTTTCCTCCTCACAAAGCCAGGAAATTATTTAAATTTTTCTCGTCAGCCTCTATAGGTGCACTGGTGTATATTTTTATGTAGATTCTTATGCAGAAACTCATCTCATTATACACAGGTTGCTATGAGGAAGAAAAAAGAGAACATTTGTTGTTTATGCAATTAAAACTTAATGAACCAGAGTAGTTTTATGCAGTTAATTAGTCAGTGGTGTACCGTATCTAATTTTAAGATGTAAATTAAACGTAAAGTGCTAAAGCAAGTTCCATTGCAGCTGAATACAAGAAAGAATGTTGAAATTCTGTACACTTAACAAATACACATCGTCAGTAAAACATCAGTGTCGGCGGCAATATGCATAAATTCCACATTAGTCCTCTATTACAAACAAATAGAGGCAAACCTTTGTAGGCTGGGGTAGGGGCTGTAAAACACCAGACTCCTTAATCTGCAGTTCCCAGGTTCGAATTCAACTTGCGTCCGAGTTGAGATTTATCTCCGCTAAATACCGATGGAACGGCCATCGTCCGTCTGATGGTACGTAAAGCCGTGGTCCCATCTCTAAGAGAGCCCTATCAGTGCACATTAAAGAACACCCAGGATGGCCTTAATGGGAGGCTTCCATCTGTCTCCTACCAGCTTTCCAGTGAGTACCCTTCTGTCGCGTCTCTCTAATTTGCTTCATTTTCATTTTCATTTTTATTTTTCTTGTAGATTTCTCTGCAATATGTGTATTTTCAGCAGTGTTTTAAATAGGAATGTTACTCATTAGTCGTCATTCGTGACCTAGCTGTGCCTTCAAATTTCCCCAAATGCTTTCTGAAGTGAGGGCCGACAAATGGTTTTATTTCACTTACGTCAATTGGCCCGCAATTGTAGCCGGAAGGGTTAGGGTGTGAGTCACCGAGTGGAGAGACGGGAAGATGTCGCAGCCTATATTTATGCCTTATTTATGCCGAACCAAGGCAGAAAAAGGGTAGTCTAGGAATGTAGTCATGTTCGTTTACCTCATCAGAGTGACGTAGCTCTTCCTCAAAAACCCTAAAGGAGCAGAATTCGGATCTGTGTGAACCAGACTATGTAGGTAAGGATATCCTCTCGAGAAAGTTTGAGGTCCGTAAAGCGATTTCGTATGGGAAAGTATAGATTTCTACCATATTAAGTGAATGTCTGCAGGATCAAAGTAGCATTCAAGCTGTGTTAAGTTGATTGGAGAAAGTCTCCAAGGAATATCAAATTAAGCCATTTCATCCAACAGAGTGTTTGAATACAGCTAAAGCCAACAGAATAAAGCGTATTCCCATATTTTATGTAAATATGTGTGAATGTGCATAGTCAAATATTTTATCATCCAGTAGTGCATTGGACATTTATTTCTTTCATCCAAAGCACATCTTTTAACAGCCATTTCAGAAAGAGAAAATCACATTTTACGCAATCCTTGAATATGTGTTTTCACCCAGAATCAAGAGTGAATATTAATTAATTAAAGAAAAAATTATAAAAAAAGTACGATCACCAATCGATATAGGTCATGATACATTCCCTCAACCTTCTTGGAGGAATTGAGGTCCTAATAACCTTATTATTTATTTCATTGTGTGCAAAAATATTGCCGCACATAGGTAAAAACAACACAACACAACGTGTAGACATGTGAAAAATCCTGAGTACAGAGGAAAACATTTTGTCGTGACTGGCTAAATATTATGCTCTATCAAGTGGCTGGTCCACTGCGCATAACTAAGAGTGATTCATCTACCATATTCTTCAATTACAGTTAACATATCTTCTAATGAATTAACCCTGGTAGAGAACTGATAGTCATCTCAATAGGGAACTTAATTAACGGTTGATAGCTCTGCGCTGAATCAACATATGTGTTATCAGAAGGTCGTGGTTCATATCCACCAACTTGAGACAATTTTTTTCCACCCTCAAGATTCCTCTACAACACAGCTGTAGCATGAGATCATGTAGCTTTCAAGAACATTACCTTCATCCTATTGTATTAGACTAAATCACTGTTTTTCAACCCTATGGTCGTAACCCTATTTGGGATGAATTCACATTTCTGATAGGATGAGATTGTTAAAAGCGCCTATATTTGAAAAAAAACAAACAAACAGATATAATATCGCTGATCGGTGAAGGTACAGTCGCTCAAAAAAAAATATCCGAACGCTATGGCTTACAGAATTCAGAAAAAATATCTGGCAACGAGTTTTTTAGAAATTAATGAGCTGGCAACCTCCGTGTACGTACACAAAAGTTGCCAGATCACTAATTTCTAAAAAAAAATCGTTTCCAGATATTTTTTCTGAATTCTGAAATCAACCATAGCGTTCGGATATTTTTTTGAGCGACTGTACAATTTGTATGATATTTACAACGCAGAGCATTGGAATAGTTTATTTATGCCTTATTTATGCCGAAATCTTGGCATAAACAGAGCAGAAAAGCAATTTAAGTTATATCGATGCCGTCTCATAGTTTCATAGCGTCTGAATCTAAGTTGATTAATAACTGTGCATGCTGTAGAAGGTGGTGCTGGCTGCGGGGGTGGAGTGGGGAGGGGCTTGTTAACTACGGTTCTTAATAATGAAAGGTAAAAAGGTGGAAACTATCATGACGGAATGAACTGATCGAACTTTGCTAAATGAAAGACAATTGGGGATCGCGATGATAAAAGACAGTGGTCTTCAAACTCTTAACCGGTAATTCTTTCAACTAAATATAGTTTATCGCAGAATTCATAAATCATAAAAGAACATTTTTCAGCTTCAGAAATAAATGAAACGTTTCGAAACATAGCCTTTTATTTATTAATGTACAATATTTACACAAATTTATGCCTGATTTTATCGATTATTATCGCAAATTATTTGGCTGATTTATGGGCTTATACCTAACCCTTCAAAATGCCTCTGAAACCAGATTTCTAAGAACAGAATTTGAATACTACTGGTATAAGGAATAGATATTAAGATCGTGATGGTTATCATACATAGATAGTTGTATCGGAATTAGAAAAAAAAATGAAAACCACTGGACTAAATGATACCACTCTTATACGTTTACAATAGATTGTCACTTTAGAAATAATGCACTTTGACAATAATAATAATAATAATAATAATAATAATAATTAAAATGGCTAATGAAAAATAGATTTATGAATATAACGATACTGAAAAACGTCTTTGAAAATTGTTAATAATCATTATTTTGGTAAATATGCGTTTTGTGTTTTTGAATTTCTATCTCTCATTATTTTAAAAATAAATGAAAAATTATATCACATCTAAATTTTGTACTGAATTTGTTGTCTTTTTTTTTCAAAATGTTTTGCCAAATTGTACAAACCCACATTCGAGTTGCTTGAACTCTTGTGGTTACTTTCAATGTTCCTAAAATTGAATACATAATTTTAGAAAATACATTATGCAAAAGTCTTTATCTGAAATGTAAAACTTGTCTATTCAATGGGAATAAGTAAATAAATAAAGAAAGAACATGTAGAACAAGAGAAATAAATTAAATTATCATTGGATGTTCACATAACACTGGTCTGCATGAAAATCCTCCCTCGTAAAGGCATGGTTGTGTGTGTTGTTTTTCTGCTGAGGTCCTTCCCTCCACACAGATCTTCTACTGTGGCACATAAACTGACAGGCTCCTGTCAGACCTCTGTGGCAAGCAACTGTTTGAAGGGTACTTTAAAAAAAATCGGTGTATCTTATAGATTTGAGAGTGCTGAATCCGAATCTGGCATCCAAATGTTTATATCAGGCACTATTTTCGTGGGAGGGCCTTTCTTCTTTAGATAATGATGTTTTTCTGGATATATCAAATTTAATTCGCTTTCAAACTACTGGAAGCCTCAGTTTTATTATGTGAGATCTGGGATGAGCATGGAGAAAAGTTCAAAGATATATCCGAAATGGAAAAACGATATAGCGGCAAATGGAACGAGAGTATGTTGGTGGACTACTATTGGGCCCTGCAGCGAGAGGCTTCAGAGATAAAATATAAACGACAGAAGAGAACAAAATATTTTTGTGTAAATATTTACATGTATCAGGATTTATTAGTGTTAGCTTTAACTTTTATAACGTAAATAAATATTTGGTAAAATATATTTTTCTTCGGTTAGTAAAATAGAGTTTTTTAAAATTAAATTCATTTCTCTAGAAAGCTGTACGTGACGAGAACAAATCGGCTGTCAGATTCGGAATCATCACCCTCAAAAACATAAAAATCGCATAAAGTTTGGAAGGGAGGGTAAAACGGTTTTTTTTGTAGACAGGTGTAATTTGCGGTTAATAAGCGATATCTTCTCAGTAAGTGTGAGCTGGTTCAATTCTAAGTTTCTAGGGAGTCTTTTTTAGAAATTGGTTTCAAATGCTTCTACAATGTCCCTTAGATGTTTAAGGTAATTTGAACGTCAAAAGAGATACTCTCTTGTGGAAGTGAACGGAAGAGGACGGCTGCCAGATCAGTGTGGCCCACTAATCTGGACAACTATGGTTACTTTTCTTTTTTTCTACCCTGCTGAGGAGTGGTCAAAAACACAGGGTCCTGGTGCTGACCATATATACCAACCTGAACGGAATTATGGCTCTGAGCTTGATTATGGATCCTGATTTTGCTGCACTGGTGGGCTTCTTTGGAGGGAAAATCTTCCTCTGGGTTTTCTGTTTGTTTGTTTCAGCCCCAAGTGAATAGATTCACAGGATATGTTTATCAGCTGGTGGATAATCCTGAGCAGAGGTCATCGCAGGCACCTGAACTCTTTGCTTCTACTGACATCGTCAATTCTACATTGGAGGAAGTCTTCAAGTGTAGATGGCTTCAGCCTTTAGTGGTGGGGGAACGGATTTTTGCTCCATGTCTGCGATTAGGGGGCTGTTTGATATTGTCGCCATTTCCTCTCTCAATAAACATAATTTCTTTAAACATCCCACTAACCATTTTCTCTCCATAGGTAGTTGAATGTGAGGACTCTGCATAGAGCTTTTTCTCTTGATGTCCTCACACAAGAATTCCACCATTATAATTTAAATATTCTCAGCTTGCAAGAGACAAATGGACAGATAAAGGACAGATTCTTAAAAATAATCTTAAAATTCTCTTTTCAGGGAGGGAGGAAAATAAACATCACCAAGGCGTGGTTCTGCTTCTCAGCAGACACGCTAGTGATGCTCTTCTAGGACATGAGAACATTAATGAAGGGTTTCTTACAGCAAAATTTCAGACAATCATCAAAGACTTGAATGTTATCTGCTGTAATGCACCCACTGAGGATGTCGATGAGGATGAGAAGGATAGGTTTTACGGACAACTTCAGGATATTTTGAATTCTGTCAAGAAAGGAGATATTACCCTTGTTCTAGGTGTCTTCAATGTCAAAGTTGGTACTGACTCTGACCTTTTGGGAGGAGTGATAGGCCCTTTTGGTATTGGTAGCTGCAATGGCAATGGACAACGTCTCCTACAGGTAAGTAAACGCAATGTTTTCAGAATAACTAACCCTTATTGCAAACACCATTACATACATAAGTACACAAGGGTTTCACCTAATGGGCTGAATAAGAATATGATTGATTATAAATTAATTAACAGCAAATGGGCTAGTTCTGTTAGGAATACCAGGTCATATAGTGGAGCTCAAATTGGACAGACCATTACCTTGTTAAAAGTGTCTTGCAATTTAAACTTAAAAAGTGTTGTGCTAGGGTTAAAAATTTTACCTTTAATATAGAAGCTCTGAAAGACCCAGTTGTAGTTATAGCTTACCATGATAGGTTACTTAGTCATTATGACAGTCATGGTTTGCTTACTACTGAAATTGAGGAAGAATGGAACGATTTTAAATAGGCTTTTTTGGAAACTAACAGTACTCTTTTAGGGTTTTTCCTAAAAGAGTACTGTTCGCAGAAGAGGAGCAGAAGAGACAAAATTATTTGAGCGATAAGGCACTTGAGCTTATATAAAAAAGAAATAATTGCAGGAATGTCCCTAATCAATAACCTACTACTCCTAATAGAAAGCATTATAGAGAGCTTAATAAACGTGTAAAGAATTAGTTAATGGTTGATAAGAATCTTTGGCTTGATGGCTTGGCTGAAAAAGCCAAGGAAGCAGATAGACAGCACAACAGCAGAGAGCTGTACCAGATAGTAAATGTTTTGTGCGGTTGAAAACGGACAGATATACAGGAATTGAAGGATAAACAGGGTAAAGTTATAGAAAATGAGGATTCGGTCATGACTAGGTGGGCTGAGCAATTCAGTGATGTTCTAAACAATGTGGTTAGTTCTACTCCTATTGTTTGTTATGATAATAGATGCATTACTGGCTTTAATGTTGGTCCTATAACACAATCTGAAGTTATTTTGGCTATTTCTAAACTTAAACTTCATAAATCCCCAGGGGAAGATGAAATTACTACGGAAATGTTTAGAGCTGGGAATCTTTCGGCTACCACATCGATGATTGAAATTTTGAATATCTTTTATGATAAAGGCATAGTTCCTAAGGACTTTACCAGAGCTATTATTATCCCTATTTTCAAAAAAGGTGATTGCATTTCGTGTGATAACTGTTGATGATATCAACCTATCTCTATTCCAGGTAAAGTCCTTTGCATGATTGTGCTTAACAGAATTAAGAATCTGGTTGGAAGTCAATTGCGTGATGAGCAATGTGGATTCAGAAGTGGTAGGAGGTGTGTGGATCAGATATTTTAACTTAGGCAGATTCTAGAGAAACGAATAGAGTTTCAAAAATCTTTGGTTGCTAGCTTTGTTGATTTCAAAAACGCTTTCGACTCTGTTGATCGTCATAATTTGTGTGAGATCATATGGTATACCAGACATGTTAGTTAACATAATAAAAGCTCTCTATAATAATATAATAACACTGAGTCGTGTGTGATACTTCGTAAATCTTGTAGCAATTGGTTTAGCATTACTTCTGGCGTTCGACAAGGGTGTATTTTGTCTCCTTTTCTCTTTAGCTCGGTTATTGATTATGTTATGCGAAATTCACTTCAAGGGAAAGATTTTGGCCTTAAATGGACTGGAGATACGAAAATTTCTGATTTAGATTATGCTGATGATTTAGCCCTTTTGGCAAATGATGGTGATGAGATGAACTCTTTCATTCGAGCTGTTGATGAAACTGATAGTAGAGTAGGTTTGGTTATAAACAGAGAGAAAACTAAAGTGATGAAAATTGGTCAGGCAGGTTGTGATTGAGTTCATCTGAATGGTTGCAGTCTTGAGCAGGTGTCACAGTTTAATTACCTTGGGAGCTATGCAACAGATACTGGTGATGTGCGGTATGAGATTAACAGACGGATAGGGATTGCTGCCGGGACTTTTAAGAATTTATGGAGAAATAGGCGTATACACCTAAAGACAAAATTAGACTGTATAATAGTTTGTTCTTTCTAGAGTTAGTTATGGTAGTGAAATTTGGACGCTGTGTAAACAAGATAACAGGAAACTAGATGCTTTTGATTCTAGATGCTTACGTAGTATCTTGGGTATTAGGTGGTTCAACGTTTTAACTAATGATGAGGTTAAGCAAAAGAGTCGGCAACCTTCTTTAAGCAGTATATTATGCAGATAGAGACTCCGTTGGTTTGGTCATGTTGCCCGTATGGATAATTATAGATTGGCGAATAGGGTTATAAACAGTGTGCCTAAAGGCCTCAGAAAGAAGGGGAGACCTAGGGTGCGGTGGGCAGACAATGTCAAACAGGACCTTATTAGAATTGGTGTGCAGTGGCCAGGTGCAGCAGATGTAGCTCAGGACAGGCTTGCTTGGAGAACTAAATTGCACGGTCTGGTTGGACCTCTGTAGCCCATTGCTGCTTTAGGATGATGGTGATGAATAATCTTCCTGTGTTCGAGGTGTCTTGTACTTCATTCATCATCATCATCATCATCATCATCATCATCATCAGCAGCAGCAGCAGCAGCAGCAGCAGCAGCAGCAGCAGCAAGCAGCCATGGGCTATGGAGGTCCAACCAGATCATGCAATTTAGTTCTCGAAGCATATATGTCCTGAGCTCATCTGCTGCATCTGTTCTGCGTGAATTTTCATATTCACTTAGAACTGCTTCGAGTTCCTGTCTTCAGCTTCTTTGTTGACATTCTGGAGCTATGAGAAGGGTTATCTCAGTTGACAATTCTGTTTGATGCACCGCATAGCAGGGCGAAGCCATTTACCTACCCTCCTGCCAGTTATAATCAGGAGAGCATTCACAAATGGAAGCACATTCTCATCCGCGGAAAGCCTCTGTCAGAGTGGTGTCTGGCGCCATTTCTGAGACTTAACATTGCAACGACGGATGCCTGGGAGGATTCTCCCTGAACCATTGCTCAACAGTTCTCACCAACGGACAGCCACGTGGTTTCGAGACAAGAGCTTCGAGAACTGTCTGTTTTCGACCCTTACCATTTCTTCCCCCACAACGGGAGAATTGTGAGGACCAGTCAGTCTCTTTGGATGATTTCTTTTTTTGTGTGTTCGAGAGAGCAAAGGACTCTACTCTTCTCTCGACACACTTCAGTCTACACGCTTGAGTCGTTAGTCTTGAGACTTCGGAGAGAGAAGTCTATTAGCTCAGTCAGCAATGTTAGCACGTTAGTAAGTTAGTGAGAGGCTTAGTTGTAAAATAGTCAGGAGAGCGATAACATCTTCAAGCATTATGTAAGTTGTTGTAAGAATGTAAGGTGAACTGTGATAATAGCATTGTAAATAACTGTATTTGTATTTGTTAAGAAAAAAACATTTCTTGCCTTTGGTCACTCCTTTAGGTGCGGGAGGATGCTTCTGTTACCTAGTAGGATACTGGTCTATTAATTATTTAAAGATGGAACAACGTAAGGCATAAAGATACGATCACAGCTAAAATAAATACGGAGCGGAATGATTATATATAGCAATGTGAATATTTATATATTTTCTCCTCCCGCTGAAAAACATTGGTGCTCTAGTGATCAGGATATTTGTGTTTTTGTTAAAACGAACCTGGAATTGAATATATGTCTAAAAGAATTTGCATTCGTGATGTGAGTAATGTCATGGCATTTGGCTGGTTTTGGCCTAGTGGTAATGATGTCATGTTGGTGTGTTGCAAATGTGTGTGAATTCATAGGTTTGTATAAAAAAGAAAATGGTAATTTGCTTTAATATGATAATTAATTTTTAATTAATGGTGAAAAGAGTTGGTTTGGCTTCGAGGTTGTGAGCCGTAGAATTAGTATTTGAATATGTACAGTAATTTGTTAAACAGGTGCAGGGTTGGAATCCCATCTGGACATATCAGCTTTCTCAATTCACTACACTATTAAAGCGTCATAATTTTGTTAAAAAAAGAAAGAAGTGTATCACAGATAATTGGTAGTGTTAGAGTTCAATGATTTTTATGTGTATGATTAAAGTTGAGAGTTTTGAGTTAAACTAGGTATCCATTTAGTAGGTTTTTCTGTAAAGTTAATGAGGTATTAAGAGTGTATTTTGAAATATTAAGAGGTTTACGTGACGATTACTGAGAAGGTTTTGTGAAATATTGGTTGAAAAGTTGAGTTAGTGAAAAAAATATTTTTAGAGTGATAGTATATAAGAGTGTATTGAACGTTTTAGTGATTTTATATCTGTCGGTATTATATACGGTGCCCTACACGTAATTAGAGTATTCGCGAATATTGGAATTTTCTATTGGTGTGTAGATAGTTTTGCTGGTAGAAATTAGTTTGCACTGTGATCACCTTAGTTAGTCATGGAGACCCCAACCGTCGAGACTGATAACATATGGGCGTGACAGCTCCTGTCTTATCCGGATTTTTACAATTAGTTAACGTTTACACAGGGGATAAATCAGGAAGCGCTGCCGATCTTTTCTCTCCTTGGAGGAAGTAGGCCAATTAGCCCGGTGGCTGGAATCCCACAAACCTTTGATCGCCAAGACCAAATTCAAAGGGGCAGCAGAGGACTTTTTAAACGATTCCCAAGAGCTGAAGTTTGAGAGCGACTACGGGATTTTTAAAGAAAGGGTTATCAGCAGGTTTGATAGTGAGGAGCCGCTAGCAGTCAGGCTGTAGAGATTTGCCAATTGCAAACAGGAGAGCGGTGAGAGCGTTAAGGAATATACCACCAGAGTTTGGTCATTAGCTTATAGATATTTAAAGGGGTTATCGGGAGACACTAGTGAGTTTACAGCAGTACAAGGTCAGGTTAGATTGTCGCAATTTGTCGCTGAACTGTTGCCTAACTTGAAGAGGTTTGTGCTTTCGCACGATCCAAAAACGTTTAGTGCAGCAGGCGACAGAGCCAATTTGGAAGAAAGCAATGAGCGCTTGGTCGAAAATTCCGCGCCCATTCGGTTTATTCAACCCAACTCTATGTCAGTTGTACCAGCTCCTCCGAATTCTCCGGTTCGTAACCCTATGGAAGAAGGGCTAGAATAATTTAAGCAATAAGCTCACAATCATGAGATTAGGATGGAAAAATGTCTGCAGAGTTCCGTCAATTAACTGATCAGGACAGGAAGTTCAACTGTCAGCCAATGCGCGTCTGCACAAGCACATTTCAGGGCCCTGGCCCATTTCATACAAAGTACTGGCAAAATCCTTTAACCTTCCAACTTCCTGCAGACTCTCCATCTCAATATGTGAAATACGACTCTCCTCCCTGCAGACACCTCCTACTCGAAAGATCCATTGGACATCAAAAGATCCAGATGCCAAAAAGATCCAAAGGGACAAAAAAGATCCAGTACCCCTGTACAAAAAAGAAGCATTTTGGACACATTATTGCACCACCTTATTTCCCTAGTGCAATTGTATTGATGTTTTCAAATATATATATATATAATTATACTCTGTAACAATAGACTAGAACTCCCAAAGTACCCTTTTTCAAAAATAATTACTAGTGGTGGCAAACCATCTGCCTGACCAATTTTCATCACTTTAGTTTTCTCTCTGTTTATAACCAAACCTACTATACTACCAGTTTCATCAACAGCTCGAATAAAAGAGTTCATCTCATGAACATCATTTGCCAAAAGAGCTAAATCATCAGCATATTGTAAATCAGAAATTTTAAGATCTGCAGACCATTTTAGGCCAGCCTTAATTGCAAGAGATTCGGGGCATTTTTGAATATTTTCCTTGTACCCTTCTTATCAACTCCCGGCCAACATGGGCCACACAGTGATCATACACGCTACAATTTTCACTCCCAGAAGAATTTTACTCCAAATCTCTCCCCTCTCTACCCCCTTGCCACAAAACTACGACGCTGCACTTCCTTGGCACCAAACTAACAAACAAACAAAAAACTAAAACAAAAGCCTATCGCCAACATGTAGGGTCGCTAGCACTTCATTGTACTGGTCCCTACTTTTTGACGCATACAAAAAAAAAACTTTTTCTCGTGGACCAGATGATAAAGGGGCCAAGGTCCCTTTTACAAAATGGTCCAGTTTTTAAAGAAGGATGTTAGACTCTTCGCTCGTTTGCAGCAGCTGTCTTTGCTTGCGGGCGAGTGGGTCACTATGCTCGCGACTATCAGGCCACTTACCGAAGGCAGCGCGCTAATCAGCAGGTAGTGCCACCCAATCAGGTTAGGTTTCCGCTTCAGGAGGCAGTCTGAGGGAATGGCAGAGGAAACGGAAGAGATCAGCCCTTAACTCAGGGACCACCGAGATATAACCAGGGTACTTTAAACTTTTAAGGCGAAGTCCAGGGAAGCGCAGGATGCATCCCACCACAATTCAGAAAGACGCTAAGATAGCCTCCTACACTGTATTGATGATGATGTGTGCACCCCTGTGATCAGTGGGAAAATTTGGGATAAAAGGTGCGTCATTTTATTGGACACAGGAGCAACCGTTTCTCTCGTCGCACTGCGAGCGTTTAATAAAATAAACCTGAAATTGCGCGACAAAATGGAACCAGTAAATGTTTGATTTGTTGAAAGGGATCAGTGGAGTAAATCTACCCATCTTTGGAAAGTTTGAACTAGGGAATCGAAGTAATAAAAGCAAAATTTGCACACCCTCTCGTAATAGTAGACATGGAATTCAGTGAAAAATATGAAGCCATATTGTGTTATGATTTGTTGAGAGTTCAAGGTTTTGTGTGGGATTTGAAGAACCAAGTATTGGAGAGAGGGGGCCAGTCATGCCCGCTTCGCTATGCCTCTGAGCCCAAGGGAGATGTACCCTGTCTTAATTTCGAAAATGAACCTCGTGGAATTAATAGTAAAGCCATTTCGGCCACGATGGGAAGAGCAGTAAATAAGATAATGATAGACCCTCGTACTGAAAGGATTGTTTTGGTTAGGAGCACTCAGGGAGACCTCGCTTCCAAAACAGTCTTAGCACAGCAATAGGAAGGAATGAGAAACGAAACAATAAGAGTAGCAAGATCCTTAAATGTTGTGGATAACAATGGACACTAAACATTAGAGTCGCGAACGTCTCGCAGTAGCCAGTGTGGATTAACAAGGGTATGAAACTGGCAACTTTAGAAACCGTGCACGCGACGCAGGTGAAATATGTAAATGCAACTGAGAAAACTAAACCTAATCCCCTATCCATTGGTGACTTTGATTTGTCACATGTCTCACACAAGATGCGCACCCCTGTGATCCTTGCGATCCCTCTTAATAAGAAATAGAGATGTTTTTGCTCGAGATCTAAGTGAGCTTGGTAGCACAGATGTTATCTATCATGATATACATTTAGAGCCTGATAGGCCTGTTAGACGATTTGCATATCGAGTGCCCTATGCACTGCAGCCAGTATTGGATGAACAAATAAAGGAACTCCTCGACAATGGCATAATTCGTGAAAGTCTCACCATATGCTGCAACAATCCTGTTAGTAAAGAAACATGATGAAAGCTATAGGTTTTGCGTTGATTATAAAGCCCTCAACGCCAAAACCATCCCGGACTCTTACCTTCCATCCCTTACTTTTGATCAATGAGACTATTGATTTATTAGCAGATGTGAGCTATTTCAGCTCATTAGACATGACATATGGCTAACATCAAATACCTGTACATCCAAGGAATGTGGAAAAAACAGCTTTCATCAGTAAAAATGGTCTGTACAAATTCACACGACTTCCGTTTGGCTTGAAATGTGCACCCAGTAGCTATCAGCGCTTGGTCGATACGGTGTTCTTTGGACTGAAAAGTGATCAGATTATGATATACCTTGATGACATCATCGTGGCATCAAAAACATTCGAACAACATTTGTCTAAATTACAGACCGTCTTTGATAGGGTGAGGAAATTTAAGCTAAAGCTCAAACCTAAAAAATGTCAGTTCTTAAGAGAATCTGTATCATACCTGGGACACTTGATTACCTCCCAGGGAGCAAACCTGATGCACGAAATCTGGACGCAATCAAAAACTTCCCCATTCCCAAGTCAGTGAAGAAGGTGAAAGCCTTTCTGGGGTTAATGGGCTACTACCGCAGTTATATATTGACAAATATGCTGAGGTCGCCCTACCTTTGATAAGCTTTATAAAGTAAAATAGACCCTTTATTTCGACTGCTGACGCAGAAAGGGTTTTTCAAGAGCTGAAATTAAAACTGATGACGGAATATGTGTTGATGTATCCCAACTTCGAAGGGGCGGGGGTGGCTCAGTCGGTAGCGCGCCAGGCTAATAATCTATAGTTCCCAGGTTCGAGTCCCAGCTGGGTCAGCGTTGAGATTTATCTCAGCAAAATTCCCCGCCCTGCCCACGGTCACAGTAGGGGACACCGATGGGCTTGGAAAGGCCGCCGTCCGTCGGATGGGACGTTAAGCCGTGGCTCCGTGTACGGGAGAGCCATAACCTGTGCACGTTAAAGAATACGCTGGATGGTCTTGACGGGAGGCTACCATCTGTCTCCCAACAGCTGTTCCAGTGGGTCCCCTCCCCCAACCTTCTCTGAGCCTTCGGGGTCCATGTGACCTGGCCATTTAGCCCATGGTGTGCAAAAAAGTGCCGCTCAGAGGTAAAACAACCCAACCCAACCCAACTTCGAAAATAAATTCTTTCTATCCACTGATGCCAGCGGAGAAGCTGTGACCGCAGTAATTGAGCAAGAGGGAAAAACCGGAGTTAGACAACTAGTTGCCTATGCTAGCCGGAAATTAAAGGCAGCAGAAACCCGATATTCCACCATTGAAAAGGAGGCTCTGGCAATTAAATTCGACATAAATTATTTTAAACCTCATTTATATGGGAAGAAGTTTACAGTCATCGGTGATCACGCCACACTCTCATCCTCTTGAAACTAAAGGACACGTCAAGCAGGCTCGCAAAGACGAATTTAATCCTTCAGGGCTATGATTTCGATATTATTTATAGGCCTGGGAATCCTGATGTATTATCTCGTAATATAAATGCCATTGAGGAGAATGTAATTTTGTTTAACAAGTTCGAGACAAGCAACAGCTTCGGGATCTACAGAGGGAAGACCCCAGCTAAGGGATATAATAGAATTTTTAGAGGGAGCTAGTAGCAAGTATCAACAAATGCATTTGTTAAGAAAAAAACCATTACCTGCCTTTGGTCACTCCTTTTGGTGCGGGAGGATGCCTCTGTTACCTATTAGGATACAGGTCTATTAATTTTTTAAAGAAGGAACAACTTAAGTCATAAAGATACGATCACAGCTAAAATCAATACTAACCTGAAGGATTATGTATAGCAATGTGAATATTTATATATACTTTTTCCGCCTCCTGTAAAACATCTGGCCACTGCACAACATTTCTAACAAGGTCCTGTTTGACAATGTCTGCCCAGTGCATCCTTGGTCTCCCCTTCTTTCTGAGGCCTTTAGGCACACTGTTCATAACCCTATTCGCCAATCTACAATTATCCATACGGGCAACATGACCAAACCAACGGAGTCTCTCTCTGCACAATGTACTGCTTAAAGAAGGTTGCTGACTCCTTTGCCTAACCTCGTCATTAGTTAAAAAGTTGAACCACCTAATACCCAAGATACTACGTAAGCATCTAGAATCAAAAGCATCTAGTTTCCTGTTATCTTGTTTACACAGCGTCCAAATTTCACTACCATAACTAACCCTAGAAAGAACCAAACTATTATACAGTCTAATTTTGTCTTTAGGTGTATACGCCTATTTCTCCATAAATTCTTAAAAGTCCCGGCAGCAATCCCTATCCGTCTGTTAATCTCATGCCGCACATCACCAGTATCTGTTGTATAGCTCCCAAGATAATTAAACTGTGACACCTGCTCAAGACTGCAACCATTCAGATTAACTGAATCACAGCCTGCCTGAAAAATTTTCATCACTTTAGTTTTCTCTCTGTTTATAACCAAACTTACTCTACTACCAGTCTCATCAACAGCTCGAATGAAAGAGCTCATCTCATCAACATCATTTGCCAAAAGGGCCAAATCATCTGCATAATGTAAATCATAAATTTTCGTATCTCCAGACCATTTAAGGCCAAAATCTTTCCCTTACAGTGAATTTCGAATAACGTAATAAATAACCAAGCTAAAGAGAAAAGGAGCCAAAATACACCCTTGTCGAACACCAGAAGTAATGCTAAACCAATTGCTACAAGCCTTACGAACTATCACACACGACTCAGTGTTATTATAGAGAGCTTTCATTATGTTAACTAACTTGTCTGGTATACCATATGATCTCACAATCAACCACAAATTATGATGATCAACAGAGTCGAAAGCCTTTTTGAAATCAACAAAGCTAGCAACCAAAGGTTTCTGAAACTCTAAACGTTTCTCAAGAATCTGCCTAAGTGAAAATATTTGATCCACACATCCCTACCACTTCTGAATCCCCATTACTCATCACGCAATTGACTTCCAACCAGATTCTTAATAATGTTAAGCACAATTATGCAAAGAATTTTACCTGGATAGAAAGTAGGTTGATATCCCTACAGTTATCACACGAAATGCGATCACCTTTTTTGAAAATAGGGATAATAATAACTCTGGTAAAATCCTTAGGAACTATGCTTTTATCATAAAATATATTCAAAATTTCAATCATCGAAGTGGTAGCCGAAACATTCCCAGCTCTAAACATTTCCGTAGTAATTTCATCTACCACTTGGGATTTATGAAGTTTAAGTTTAGAAATAGCAAAAATAACTTCATATTATGTTATAGGGCCAACATTAAATCCACCAATGCATCTATCATCTTTGCAAACAATGGGAGTAGAACTATAACCATATTGTTTAGAAAATCACTGAATTGCTCAGCCCTCCTAGCCATGACAGAATGTTCACCTTCTATAACTTTACCCTGTTTATCCTTCAGTCCCCGTATACCTGTCCGTTTTCTACCACGCAAAACATTAACTATCTGCACTGTTAGTTTCCAAAAACGCCTATATAAAATCGTTCCATTCTTCCTCAATTTCAGTAGTAAGCAAACCATGACTGTCATAATGACTAAGTAACCCATCATGCTAAGCTTTAGCTATAACTGGGTCTTTCAGAGATTCAGTATTAAAGGTTAAATTTTTAACCCTAACACAACACTTTTTAAGTTTAAGTTGCAAGACACCTATAACTAGGTAATGGTCAGATCCAATTTTAGCTCCCCTATATGGCCTGGTATTCCTAACAGAATTACGCATTTGCTGTTAATTAATATATAATCATTCATATTCTTATGCAGCCCATCAGCTGAAACCCATATGTACTTATGTATGTCGCAGTGTTTATAATAAGTGTTAGTTATTCTGAAACCATTGAGTTTACTTACATATAGGAGACGTTGCCCATTGCCATTGCAACTACCAATACCAAAAGGGCCTATCACTCCTCCCCAAAGATCAGACTCAGTACCAACTTTGGCACTGAAATCACCAAGAACAAGGGTAATATCTTCTTTCTTGAAAGAATTCAAAATATCATGAAGTTGTCCGTAAAACCTATCCTTCTCTTCCTCATCGACATCCTCAGTAGGGGCATAACAGCAGATAACATGCAAGTCCTTAACGCTTGTCTGAAATTTTGCTGTAAGAAACCTTTCATTAATGCACTCGTATCCTAGAAGAGCATCACTAGCGTGTCTGCTGAGAAGCAGACCCACGCCTTGGTGATGCATATTTTGGTCCCTCCCTGAAAAGAGAAACTTAAGATTATTTTTAAGATTCTGACCTTTATCTGTCCATCTGGTTTCTTGCAAGCCGAGAATATCTAATTATAATGGTGGAATTCTTGTGTGAGGACATCAAGAGAATGTGCCCTGTGCAGATTCCTCACATTCCAACTACCTATGGAGAGAAAATTATTAGTGGGCTGTTTAAAGAAACTATGTTTATTGAGAGAGGAAATAGCGACAATTTCAAACAACCCCCTAATCGCAGACATGGGGCAAAAACCCGTTCCCCCACTTCTAAAGGCTGAAGCCATCTACACTGGAAGACTTCCTCCAATGTAGAATTTGACGATGCCAATAGAAGCAAAGAGTTCAGGTGCCTGCGATGACTTCTGCTCAGGATTATCCACCAACTGATAAACATATCCTGTGAATCTATTCACTTGGGGCTGTCAACCCACAAACAAACAGAAAACCCAGAGAAAGATTTTCCCTCCACAGAAGCAAACCAGTGCAGCAAAATCAGGATCCATAATCAAGCTCAGAGCCATATATCTGTCCAGTCCAGTGGGTTTATATGGTCAGCACCAGGACTCTGTGTGGTTGACCACTCCTCAGCAGGGTAGAAAAAAAAAAGAAAAGTAGCCATAGTTGTCCAGATCAGTAGGCCACACTAATCTGGCAGCCCTCTCCTTCCGTTCACTTCCACAAGAGAGTTTCTATTTTGAAAGGTATTAAGGGCCTGTCATTACAGTCGAGTTTCAACGAGTAGGCGTGGTCGGACATTAGGTGCTAGGCTTTGACGGTTCTATGCATCATCACAGGGGATTGGTGCATAATTATCCTCCCAGTGACTACCTAGCTTACTCCTTCTGTAATGCAGTACAATGCAACGTTTAAAATTTACAAGAAGTACCTCATTTTGTATCATTTAAAGAAATGTCGTGTAAAAGACAAGGAAATAAATCCTTGTCTCCTGTACGGCGTAGCTTAAACTTTTAAAAGACGATAAAATAAAAATAAATAAATACCCCCTCAAGCAGCTGCTTGCCACAGAGGTCTGACATATTCTTTTTAAATTAGCGAATTAGGAAACAGCCTAGCCACAAATTTTAAACTGAAGTTGTTTTGAATAGCTATGATAAAGCAGCACGTATTCCCAACTTGGCAGAACGTATCTAGTGATTCCACCGTCACTGGACTCAAGAAGAGCTGCATCATAAATGCATTGGATGACAGTGAAGATGACATCCTACGTGAGGATGAAGACAAAGTGAAAATGATGGGGAGGGAACTGAGGAACATAAAAGTAAAGATAGTGACAGTGAATGATCGTAGTGCAGTGGGAGTTAATATTACAGTTAGGAACGAAATGTTGATACCGAAGAGGTTCTGAAGATCGTCTTGGGCCATAATCTGTTTTGTCCTGAGTGCCAAAAAAAAAAAGCTCTTTTCCAGCATTGGGGTGGAGTGGCTGGTTAAAAAGTCATATTTCAAATGCTTAACAATCTGCGCTGTAACTAATGATATTTATGGTTCCTAAAATATTACGTTTTTTCGAGATGAGTGGTTCTCAGGTTCCTAGGCTTAACGAATCGGCCATATCCTAGTTCGCTTTTGGTCACAAGTAATATACAGAGTGATTACAAATGAATGTAACGAATCTAAAAATTCCTCATATAAACTCTATACAAGCAAATTGAACAGATCATGATTGTTTCGAAAATTGAGCTGTGAAAAGATACAGAATGAATTGTTGTACGCTACTAAGATGACAGGTGAAGGAAAACAGTAGTTATTTTCACCTATCTTGACTTCCAGGAATGGCTTCAGAACGATGGAAATGCTGCTGAAAATGTGGTCTTCTCTGATGAAACAACTTTTCATGCCAGATCTTCATAGTGTTAGAATTTGGTGTTCTGAGAATCCTAGGAAAATTCCGAATATAGGAGAAACAGCCCTAAAGTGAATCAATGTGTATGGAATTAACAGGAATATAGGGTGGATGTATTTAAAACGATTCATATAACCCAAACTGAGCATTTCTAACTTTTTATAGCAAATACAACAATTTTATAAGTGTTAACTGAAAACATGCAGGATTTGCTAATGTTGCATTTATAGTTTTCGCATAATAACTCTTAAAAATCATTGCATTCATTTGCTATCAACCGGTATTGCATCATTCGATTGCAGATGTATCATGGAAAAAAAAGGGCATTGCCTAAATAACTCTATATATTTTCGATATAATTTTATTATTTTGTGTTAATTGGTAAAGTGTACACATAAAAAGTTCTATTCTCAACAAATGAGCTGATGAGATATATTACATAGACAGTTATAAATTATTATGTATGTGTAACAAGTATTCAGCTTTCATTTATCTGTTCTTTAATTTTGTCCCTCTTAACTACTTCCACGGAAAAATCTCAAGGCTATCTTTCTCAGCACGCTAATTATATCATGTGAATATTACAAATATACAGTAGTTTGCCCAAAGTATTTAAAGATAAGATATTTTGAATAACTGATTTTTTTCACATAATCAGTATTCATTATGAAGAGGACGTTCTACAGAATAATTCACAATGCAAGAAGATTAAACTGTACCTTTTGTTATTAGAATTAAAGGTATATTCCTCCTCGGGTAAAAATGTTTTCCATATGTTCATTGCAAATTGAGGAACTAATTATATCTTAAAAATGAAATCTTCCTGAGGGGTTAAATCACATCTGTCCATGGAAATAACAGTACTGTGTTTATTCGTTTAAATTAGCTTTGCCTTATTATACACTATCTGAACGGCACTCGGCGCTGTCCGGGTGTCCCTTTTAATCTGTATATTCTTATTTTCACTGCACTAAAAGTAAATTTTGTAAGTACTACTCCTCCCCCACTCGACACTATGGCGCAGATTCATCACTAAGAAAATTTTACGCTGTTTGCTTGGATGGTTGCTGACGTCAGCGAGCTCTCATTCGTGACTTTGTTTTTACCTAAACTACTGAGATTCTTATTTCCGTTACAACAGATTTCGCTCTCCTATGCCTCTCGTGATATTCGACCGCATGGTCCAAATTTCCTGCACGTGTTCCCCCGTGTGCTCCGATGGATGGTTAAAAAAATAGGTTCCCACTTGTCCCGTGGCTTCGTCTGTACACAAACTGCCACAGCTTGGGTCTCACTTTTAATCTGCATATTCTGTTGTTTACTGCACTTAAAAGTTAGTTTTGTGAGTATCTCCCCCCGACATTTTAGCACAGTTTTAACATGAAGAATTTCCCGGTGTTTCAAAGGTCACTGCTGACAGCGCGCACTCTCATAGCCATGGCTTTCGTCGCAAACTAATCGAGATTTTTATTTCGACAGATTTTAGCATTCTATAATTCCCGACGTACTTGGACGAAAGGTCTCAAATGTCGTAGGCGGGTTCCCCCTGTCTGACTCCATGTTGGGTTAGAAAATCAGGTCCCTAGCTGCAATGGAACGCCTTAATAGTACCTTTGAAAATGTGGGGAATCTGTCAACGGCAGCAGATTTAAATGCTATTTCATCTCTTACGTTTACAATTGGAAAGCAGTAAATAGCAACAATAAATTTGACGGAGATTATCGTTTCCTGTAAGAATAGCAGGGTGAACATTTTTGATTCTACCAAGCCCCCCTTTTGGACTTTCGACTTCAAATTTCGCATTGCAACCTGGATCACAACCAGGAACATTCGCTGAAAATTTGAAGCGTCTACGTTGATTGCCCGATGAGGTATGGTTGCCAAAGACACACTGACACACACACACACACACATTTTTTATCATATAGATATCTATATATGTAATACTCTTCATTTCTGATCAAAAATGATCTTCAATTACAAATCAATGAATTAATAAACTGGGGATGACAACTCATATTCCTTAAACCTCAAACCAGTCTTCAGAGAACTCTCTTTTCATACCAATCTATGAATCATTTAGCCCTTGTAGCTTAACCATTTAGCCCATTGTTTGCATTCAAGTACCTTTAACACATTAAAAAATACTGCCCATGAACCTGATATTATCATAAATTTCAAGAGGAAGATTCCAATACACACGATTGAAAGCAAGTTAGGACAATCATAGATCAGTGGAATTAAGTAACAAAATTTTGACTCTTTTATCTTTATGTTAACTACTAAATATGCATTATTTACTGTAGTATGCAATGCAAATTGGTCGTTTTTAAAGAAATTTCAATACTACACAACGAATAAGCACGTTCTTTTAAACTATGGTAATATGTGAAGTGAACAAAACTTAAGCCTTTTTTTTTCGCAAATATCCATATCAACCATACTAAGTCTGTTTGTGCTATCATAATATCCATTTAATGTAATCCATTCATTCCGTAATGATCAATGAACAAAATCTGCAATTTTTCAGAATCGTTAAACTAATAATTGATGTTTACAATATTTTGTTTTGAAGTTTTCAATTAAACTTTAAAAGGGTGACAGTGACACATCTTTCTACTTTATTTTGCGAAGAACAAATATTCTAGATTTCGTATAATAATTTACATTTTGAAAAATATTAAATGAATAAGCATTCGGTAATTAAAAAAAAGGCAAGCGACCAACGAATATTTGGAATTTTTTTTATTTTAAATGAAAAAAAACAAACAAATATGTTCTTAAATTTTATTTTGGTGGAAAAAATAATATTATCCTAACTTTTTGGCAGTTGAAACTTTTTTGGGACTTTAAAGGTATGGATCGCTAATCAAGGAACCAAGAATTTATTTCATTTTGATAAAGAAAACGCTCCCAAATATAGTATCACAGAGGGTTGATACACAATAGATTACATAAAATATTAAATATTGGAATACATAAAAGAATAATAGGTAGGCAAAAAATCAAACTTCAATTTAAAAATAGGATTTACGTTTTAATGAGTCACAAGATCATTTTTACAAGAGTAAAAAGTCGCTCGAGGAATTCAAATCACACAATTTGTTAACTTCAAGTAATATTATTGACAACGGCAGAAACATTACAAGTCCACTCAATATTAAATAAGAGTTTATATAATGAGTATTGCTGTAGTCTGCACCTCCTGATGGCATGCAGGTTCTCTGACCACTAAGCTACTAGCCACTGATCAATCCCTTCTCTACCTTTGATGTTATGGCTATACACCATCTGGGCAATCATGAAGTTTTAGTATTACTGAATGCTTAAAAATTAGTCACGATTCTGTTTTTCTAATTTTTTTAGTTATTATTCGTTGGTCGCTTGTCTTTAATTAGTCACGATTCCAAATATTCGTTGGTCGCTTGTCTTTAAATTAGTCACGATTCTGTTTTTCTAATTTTTTTGTTTCCTTTTTTATGTTAGGTTGTGAAAGATAATTTGAAATGTATAAATTGTATGTGTCCACTATTTTCGTATTGATACGACAGATGAACGTACTACAGTGAATCCATGATAGATGTGTCATTATCGCTCGCGTATGCTTCAGCGTGACAATTATGTCATAAACTGATTGGTACGAAGAGATACTTTGAATAATAAGTGAGGAAGAGAATGGAAGTTCTAGTTCTGTAGTAAAAAGAAGGATCTATTGTGTTGCTGTTGTGTTATGTGATTCTGAGTAAAAATGTTGTTTATATTTGGTTCAAGATGAAGCCTAGTTCCATTAGTAAATAAAAGTCAATAGGAAAAGTTTAGTTTTAAGTCCTCTTTTAGGAGAGATCATCGTCAGATGCGTCGCATTAATAAAATGTAAAGAATTATTAAGATAATCATGCATCACAAATGAATTTCAACACAAATTTGCGTTGTTTGTTAAATGTCATGAAATAATAAGTTCTATTTTGCATTAGGAATAGATATTGAAAACACTGTAGTGTAAACATTAAAAATTAGTTAAGCAAAATACATCATTCCTTTTATGGTTTAACTTTATACCGATAAAGACAAAACTTGTGTTTAGATAAGATTGTTTTATTTCTATGGTTTCATAACTTTGTAATAAATTACTTCATTCATATTTATGTTTCGTAAGCATACTCTGAACTCATGCTCAGTTTTCATCCATTAAATTAATAACAGTGTCTTGGTCTGTTGAGGGCGCTGTCAATTTAAATAAATAAATATGATTTCAATAAGTTATACCTAACTTTGACATTCGAATCAAATAAAAGTCAATAAGCATGTGCATCTCCTAAGGAAAACAGTCTGAAGCATCACATTTAAACAATTAATCAATTTTATTGTATTGCCATACCTTAAAGCATTGTTATAAAAGTTCCGCAAACAACAGTCAACTTTAAATAATTTATTGAAACACTGTATATGCTACTTGCACGATAAATATAATGAATGTCGCTTCATATATTATGAGTAGTTTCCTTTCTTTAGATGCATATAGAGCGAAGTAAATAAACACGAAAAAAGCGTATAAATATACAAATAGAAGTATAAATATCGCATTAGAAGAATACGTGCACAAGAAAATAAGAAGAATAAGTATATAACAGGAAAAGAAAACTTTATCAGACAAAAGAAAAAAAAAAGAAACTCTAGAGTGAAATCTCTGGAGACGTTGACAAGACTTTTTCTTTCTCTTCTGTTGCAAGTCGCCCAAAATCCTACTACATTTCCCAACACTGTCATGTTTTGTTTACCGAAAGAAATATTTCAGCATTTGGGGCCTGCGGAAGAGTAAGCAAGTCTCACAAACACTGATCACCTCCTACGAGGTGTGAGGACGACAGGACGCCGTTGCCTCATGCTCTATGATGAACAGAACAAAATTCATCACAGGCGCAGTGTTTTGACAAATCCAGTCTTGGCAGTAGCCGCCTATAGCGGAGAAGAAGAGAAGCATTGTACGGTGTGCACGTTCCGTGACCGCGAAGGGAAGTCTTATCTGTCACAAGTCAGGCCAGACGCAGCACATAACCATTGACAGACCGGATGAATGCACAGGAAAAGCCGGAGATGGATCAAGGAAACGGGAACACGGAAAATATTGAAGTATGTGTCTAGGGATGAATGTGAGTGCATGGCTGATTACATCACAGACAGTGATACAAGTGAAAGAATTAAAATGTGTGCGAACTGCACTGGTGTTGTCTCATTGTTTGATAGTTTTTAATGTTGTATCAGCGGAAAGCTATATTTTAAGTGAAGGATTTTTTAAAAATTTAAATGCAAAATTTTGAAACGGTTTTCTGATTACGCAAAGTTTTGGAGTGGAGTGTAAAAGTTTTTGAAACCCAGCAAGTTTATCGAATATTTACGATAAATATTTGATTTTTAACATACACATATTTTTCGTTATCACTGAATGTCATGGATATTTTATGTGAATTAAAAAAAAAACACTTGAAGTGAGCTGTGATGTATAAAATAATGACGATAATTTGCTTATAATCTAAAAAAACTTCAAAATAAAAATAATCATAGCATTTAAAGCCAATTTCTTTCATGTAGGAAGTCAGAATTTCATTTTAATTTTTTTCAAGGGAAATATTTTAAAACTTTCTTACATTGCACAAGAAGAGCCATATCCAGTGCACATTAAAGTATAAAGTAGTATGTTACATTAAAGCATAAAGTAGTAAGTTAAAGTAGTATGCTGGATGACCTTGACAGGTGGCAACCATCTGTCTCCTAACAGCAGTGAATCTCTTGCCCTAACCATCTCTGAGCCCTCGGGGTTCTCCCGATTTGATCATTTAGCCCATTGCGTGAAAAAAGTGCCTCTCAGGAGTAAAACAGCCCAACCAATTGTATGACAAACTAACCCGACAAATGGTACACTAAACCGTATTCTCAATAAATGGAAAAGGTACACCGAAAGACTTGGAAAGGCCGCCACCCTTTATGTAGAACTAGCTGAACGAAACCGGCGCTGCTCGGGTGTCGCTTTTAATCTGTATATTCTTATTTTCACTGCACTAAAGGTAAATTTTGTAAGAACCCCCCCCCCCCGACACTTTAGCACAGATTTTCAACAGAAAGAAATTTGCCCTGTGTTTGCTTCGATCGTTGTTCATGTCAGCGAGCCCTCTTAGAGCATGTGGCTTAGTTTCTGCGTAAGCTATCGAGATTTTTATTTCCGTTACCACAGATTTTGCTGCCCTATGGCTCCCGTGATATTCGTCCACACGGTTCAATTTTCCTGCACAGCGTCCCCGTGTGCTCCGGTGATTGGTTTAAAAATCAGGTTCCCACTTAGCCCGTGGCTTTGTTTCTACACAAATTGTGATAGCTCGTGTCTCACTTTTGATCTGCATATTTTGTTGTTTCCTGCACTAATGGTTAGTGTAGGACATTTTATCACAGTTTGAACACTAAGAATTTCTCGGTGTTGCAAAGGTCATTACTGATTCGGCGCGCGCTCTCAGAGCCGTGACAAAAGATCGAGATATTTATTTCGTCAAATTTTGGCATTCTGTAATTACCGGCGTTTTTCACCGAAAGGTCCCAAATTTCGTAGGCGGGTTTCCCTTGCCCGACCCCATGTTTGGTTAGGAAATCAGGTTCCTAGCTGCAATGGAACGCCTCAATAATGCCTGTGGAAATGTGGGGAATCTGGCAGTAGATTTAAGTCAGCATATTTAAATGCTATTTAACTTTTTGCTTAATTGCCTCGCCAATGAAAACTATGAAGGAATGATGGACCGAGCTATACCCCCCACTATTGAACAAAGACGTCAGTAAGATCAACGCCGAGATCATCAAGCAGCTGCCTGTCTCTGATTCGTTTTACCTTATTAGTCTTAATGATTTTGACTTAGTATTACAATCTTTGGAAATAACATAACCAAATAGAAAATTGTTTATGCACAGCAAGTTTATCACTCAGCCCACCTTTACCGATTAAAGCTCGATCTTCCAGGTACTTGCATGTTACAGATTGAGATGGATGGCATTTAATGGAAGCTTCGATCTGTCTCCTAGAAGCTATTCACTGTCATCTTTCCCAACTTTACCTGAATCCTTGGAGCTTGTAACCTGGACTTTTGGCATGTTGTGTGACAAAAAAAAATGCCACTCAGAAATCAAACTACTTACTATCTCAACTCATCAGCGTTTAAATTTTGAGATATCTTTTTACCAAGTCTCTCCAAATTCTTCTTATGCTCCTGTTGTCATCTCAGGTCGCATAACTGCACTTTTTCCTGTCCTCTAACTTTAATTTTTTTCGTTTTATCACTGCTAAAATTTGCCTTGGATCATAAGAAGAATTCTTCCAATACATTCACGCTGAAAGAAAGGCTAGCGCTCATAATCTCGGATCTCGAACTTCACACAATCGTTTTACCAGCTAAAAAACTTACTCTAAAGTCTTCAATTATCGTATAACTTAGTAACAACTCATGATTTACTATCGCATGTAGTAAAGATCGCTGTGCTGGAATTTGGGATAGGTTGTTTTACCTCTGAGCGGCACTTTTTTGAACACTATGGGTTAAATAGCCAGTTCACATGGACCCCGAAGGCTCAGAGAAGGTTGGGAAGGGGACCTACTGGGACAGCTGTTGGGAGACAGATGGTAGCCTCCCGTCAAGGCCATTCAGTGTGTTCTTTAACGTGCACAATTTATGGCTCTCCATCACACAGACCACGGCTTAACGTCCCATCCGACGGACGGCGGCCTTTCCAAGCCCATCGGTGTCCCCTACTGACCGTGGGCAGGGCGGGGAATTTTGCAGAGATCTATCTCAACGCTGACCCAGCTGGGACTCGAACCTGGAAACTACAGATTACGAGCCTGGCGCGCTACCGACTGAGCCACCTCCGCCCTACTGTGCTGGGAAGTAAGAGGAGTTGAGGAAGGAGGGAATAAAGCAATCATGGCCGGAGTAGAGCAAGGAAAATTGCTTCCAGGGGAGACTGGAATAAGCTCAACTATTGGTGTCTTTCAAAATCCTATTTTTTTATTTGATTCTGCTTAGGTTATATTTTGTGCGTGAATTTTCTTCGTGCTTCTTCTTGTTCAATGAAATTCTATCAGAATGCAGGATGAAGCAAGCATGACCTGGAAAAGGTGATCATGAACAAAAATATTGTAACACCTTGCGAATATGAATGAGTTGAAGATATCATTTTTTTTAAATGCCTCATGTACAAAGTAAATCAAGAGTTCTTGAAAATAGTATGTCTACCAGAATAAGATTAAAATTTCTTAGATTCTACGAAGAAGTTGCCGTGTAAAAATTTAATAATTGTTTTTGAATATTTTAATTCTGTTCTGCTTATCTGGATTGGCCAATAGATTTTGGAGAGTCATCTCTGAGATTTGTGAATTATTTAGATGTGAGAACAGCATGCAATTTAATAAAACATGGGCTATATTCTCTCTGCTGTTTCATTGACTGCAGTTAGGAGAATTTATTCTTTTGAATTTATATAATGTATTTTTAAGGAGGCAATGTCCAATTCTAAGTCTTGTAATTATAATTTGCTGTTTTCTGTTAAGATAGTTGGGCTTAATATTTGTTATTTTATTCTCAAGATTTATTCTGTAGTTGTATTCATTGTTTGAAGTGGAAATGCTCTGTGGAGCAGTGACATATTGCATGTTGATTTTATAGATGATCTTTGATTTTGTTGGTAATCATTATATGATGAGTTGGAATGTTAATACTTTTGCTGGGGTTAATGATATCTTTGGCCATTTGGTTAGCAATTTCATTTCCAAGGATGCCTGAATATCAGGGTATTCATTGTAAAAAGTATTGATTTTTATTTGTGATGATCAGCAGGTGGATATCTATATAAATTAAATTTATTACCTGTGGATATATGGTATACTCAGCATGAGTGTGTGCTGTCAGAAAGGATGATGAATTTTTTTCGTTTTTCATACTTTGTCCATTTGATTGCTTCATGGATGGCTACTAATTCAGCTATGATGATTTTAGAGACATTCTTCAGTATGAAATTTTTCTTGTAGTTTTTTTCTGGAATATAATATACTTCACTAGCTTGTTTTGTCTGTGGATTCTATGAACCATATGTATATATCTATTTATGTTGAGGATATTTTTCTTTGATTTCCATATGTGTTCGGCTTTGAATCTCTTCTAGGGAGGGATCATTTATTTTATTGATGCCTTCTATGCAGAGTTTCATTTTGTGACTATGATACTTCCGGGGGAGGGGGGGTGATTGGCTTATAGAGGATACTGTGGTTGGCATTTTTTTATTTCATTCTATTCATGGGTGGTTTTTTATTATCTCTGTTGGAATAATGCTATTTATTTCGCTATTTATTTTCTTTTTGATGTGGTGAGAATTATGCTTCATTGTTATTCTGGCATAATATTTAATTAATTGTATTTGTTGTCTGATGGTGAATTTAGCAGCATCAGTTTCAGCCAGGATAGAAAATACAGGACTAATTGTGAGCATGCCTGTGCATGTTCTCAAGTAGTTGTTTTGAAGAATGTCCATTTTTTTTAATGTTACTCTTGAAATATTGGACAATACTAATACGCCGTAGTCCATTTTTGGTTTGATAATGGTATCATACAAGTTGAGAAGATTTGCTGGATGACTCCCCCATGTGATGCTGCCCAGACATTTAATAAGCCGTAGTTGATTTTTTCCTTTTACAATAATGTGGTTGACATGTGGGGTCCAGATAAATTTGGAGTCAATAGTCAACCCAAGGATTTTTTTCATTGATCTGTTGGTTTGGTTGTTTGGGGTTTAATGGCTTGATCTGTTGTATAACTTGGTTGTTTATTTGATATGTTGGTATTTTCTTAGTGCTGTAAAAAGGTCTGTAAAAGGAAGAATAGCTGATTTTTCAGGTGCAATTTTTATTTTCTCATTGGTAACAATATATTTCTATGTGTCTCAAGATCTTTTGAATTTTAAATTCATTGCTGCAATATAATATGTTACTGTTCCACAGGGCAATATCATCAGCAAATATTGAAAATGAGGCGTCAAGTATATTGAGACTGTCAATATGTGCTGGGAGATCATAAATGTATAAATTAAATAATGACGGATTCAAAATACTTCCCTGAATAATGTCTTGTTGTAAATTAGCAGGATTAGATAAGGCTTTTCCTAGTTTAGTGTGAATTGTTTTATGTTTAGTGATGAAATGAATGAATTTTATATTTCCCGCTAGACCTAGCTTATAGAGCTTGTAAAGAAGTCCATCGTGACAAACCTCATAGAAAGCCCCCTGCAGATCAAGGAAGAGAGCTGCAAGGGGTCTCTTGGTGGTCAGACATTTTTGAGCCTCAAGAATCAAAGCCATGAGGTTATCCTCTGTGCTTCTGTTATTGCGAATCCAGATGACCTCTCTTCAAGAATATGATTGCTTTCAATAAACCAGTTCACTCGGTGTTTCACCATTTTCCCTACTACTTTGAGTATACAAGACGAGAGGGAAATAGGTCTGTAAGAACTCAGATTATTGTGTTTTTGTTGGCTTTTTTAATGATGACCGTGTGTACTAATTTCCAGTCATCAGGATTTTGTGAGATATCCGAATATTGTTGATTATTTTTAGGATATTTTTTTCATTTTTCATTTTTTATCATTTGGTTAGTGATCTTGCCTGGTCCTGGTGCTGTTTTAGTTTTTAATGTTTTGATAGCATTAATTAATTCAAAATGAGAGAACTCTTCATATGTGCTAACAGGATTTTTGATTATTTGGTTATAGTGTTGTTTTACTAGGGAATTGATTTTTTTTGTCTTCTTCAATATACTGCTGGGTTTTTGAAGTGAATATGTGCTCAAGAAATTTGTTTGCTAGTATATGTGGTTCCTCATTTAGTTGTAGGGAAATCTTTTGCCATTCTTGGATAGGGTTTTTTTTATTTTTCTAGACTATTAAATAACTTCCAGGTTTTTGTTGTTGGGGTGAATGCATTCAATGTGGCTCTGAAGTTCCTCCATTTTTGTTGCTGCTGTTTCTTTTTAATTTTTTTGTAAATTGGCTATTATCCTGTATGTTTCCATTATATGATTTATTCTGCGGAATCTTCCTGCCATCCTCTGAAATTTCCTTCTAATGGTGATCAGTCTATTATTTTCAATAGTGTCCTTTCTGTTTATGCTTTTATTTATGTAAGAAGCAGTGTTATTTATTTATTTATTTTATTTATTTTTTTAATTTTTTTTATTTTTTGCAGAATTTAGCTATATTACTGAATTCTTGGTAGATAATTTCCTCTTTTTTTGTGTGCTGATAAACATTTCTTGGTTGAATTCTTTTCAATTAGTTGTGTTGTAGGAATTATGCTTTTTTATTTCTTTATGGGCCCAAAGAAGGGTTATTAAAATGGGGAAGTGATTACTTCCCATTGCGTCCGGGAAAGTAATCAATGGATGTCAATTGAAATATTATCCGAAACCATGGAGATGTTTATTGCTGATTCTTGTTTTCTTGACTGGTAAAAAGCAGGGGAGCCATCATTTAGTAGGTGTAAATTGGATTAAGGATCAGTTCTTCAATTATGCTTCCTCTCTGGTTGTTCATGTACGACCTCTGCATCCTACTGTGAGCATTGAAATCCCCACAGAGCAGGTATGGGGCTGGACACTGTTGTAAAATGTTGAAAAAATAATTCCAGGCTACTGAGCGTGAATAGTTGTCAGGGTTGTAGCGTGCCAGACTCCCTATTTGACCTTGAATGAGACAGCGGATGTGCAGTTTCCAGGTCCGAGTCCCGCTTGGGCCAGCATTGATATTTATTTCCCCAAAACTCCCCGGTCTGTTCTCGGTTACTAGAGTATACCGACAGGATTAGAAAGGCAGTCATCCGTCGGATGGAAAGGTAAGCCATAGGCTCCATGTGTCGGAGAGCTATACCATGTGCACGAAAAGAACACACTTGATGGGCTTGAAGGGAGGCTACCATCTGTCTCCCACAGCTGTCCAGTGGGCTCCCCTCTCCCAAACTTTCTCTGAGCCCTTAGGGTCTTTGTGACCTGGCCATTTAGCCCATTGTGTGCAAAAATAGTGTCTCTCAGAGTTAAAACACCCCAACTGTCGGGAATGTGCATGTAAGGGGTTGGGTTGTTTTACCTCTGAGCGGCACTTTTTTGCACACCATGGGCTAAATGGCCAGGTCACATGGACCCCGAAGGCTCAGAGAAGGTTGGGGACCCACTGGAAAGCTGTTGGGAGACATATGGTAACCTCCCGTCAAGGCCATCCAACGTATTCTTTCACGTGCACAGGGTATGGCTCTCCCGCACACGGGTCACGGCTTAACGTCCCATCTGACAGACGGCGTCCTCTTCAAGCCCATCGGTGTCACCTACTGAACGTGGGTAGGAATTTTGCGGAGATAAATTTCAACACTGACCCAGCTGGGACTCGAACCTGGGAACTACAGATTACGAGCCTGGCGCGCTATCGATTGAGCCACCCCCGCCCATGTAAGGGGTACTCGTACTACAAAATATTATACGACTTACAAACGGAAAAATAACATGCAGCAGGTTAAATAAATTAAACTACAGGAAATCATAAAAAGAAATTTAATTAACTTGCACTTACTGAAAAATAAACAAAACGATTATAAATGAAAATAAATATCTGTTCATTTTTGCATTTAGCAAAAACCACGTTATATTTGGTTTTAAACTAAGTAAAAACATAAGATGTATACTTAAACGGTACGTTATACTGATTTTGATATATTTTATTCAATAAAATGATTGAGAAAATTGAGTTTTGATTATCTTAAAACTTCTATCCTCATGCGTTTATGCGATAATCCGCCATTGTCATTAACATTAGAGCAAATTGATATTGCGATAAACTGACTTCTCGATAAGTTGAGATACAATAAACTGCTGTACAATAAATTGACGAGACACTTAAGTACAGTAGGCTCTGTTTATTGTGATCACTTTTGGGAAATCATTTTAATTCTATCAAGAAACGATTCAAATAGGCCAAATCGTAAGAATAACATCTACTGGGCGGTAAAATTAGACTTTATAAAATATGCTTATAAATAGTAAAAAAAAATTGCCATTTCACCTCACTGGAACTCCAACATGATGCACTGTATAATGGATATGGCTAAAGAATATGCAGCCGTCCCCTGGCCGAGTGGTTAGCGCGCTTGGCTACTGATCTACGGGACCTGGGTTCGAGCCCGGGTAAGGCATGGATGTTCGTGTTGTTTTCTGCTGAGGTCCTGCCATCCTCTCAGATCTTCTACTGTGGCATATAAACTGACAGGCTCCTGTCAGACCTCTGTGGCAAGCAGCTGCTTGAGGGGGTATTTATTTTATTATTTATTTTTTAAAGAATATTCTTTGGTTATTATTATCCATGTGTCGTTAGCTTTACATCACTAAGAAGGGATTTTTCTGATAGAGTTAAGGAGAGGTCTGCGAACAAAACGCGTGTAAAAGTTTTAATGAACCTTTATTACGCAACTCGCTGAATGCAACCGTTAATCGCTGCCACGGAACCTCTTGATTTCTTTACCTTCACTCCAACTCCTATTCAACCTTGAAAGCGACACCGGATTTAAAATTTCTTTCATTTCTGAATTCTCTGCTTGAAATAACCTTATTTATCAATTTTTAGTTCTCCAGCATATCTAATTTTGACCTTTGAACTCGAAGGACCCATTGCATCCAAAATTTCGGATCATTTCTGAGATCTACTACCCAAAACAATCCCCAGGAACCAATTTTTTTAGCTCTCTAGCACCAGAAGATTTAAATATGACCTTTGACCAAGGAAAACCCTACGGACCCAAAAATTCGTAATATTCTCGAGATCTACGGTCTGAAACACCACCAGACACCAATTTTCACGTTTAAAGCACTTGTGGTTTGGCTTTTACGGGACCTCCTTCTGACCTTGAAGGACAAGTCAGAAATCTAATTCCAATTTGTCTCGACATCTACCACCCGGATTATCCCCAGATACAATTTTTCAGAATTCTACCATTTCTGAATCATAGTTAGAATTAGCGTGATACCCTGTCAGCCGTCAATTGATCTTTTGTATATTAGATGATAGTTTAACAAATACCAATCTAGTTTGAAAATGTTAATTGGTGCAATTTAATTCTAATAAGCGAAAATGTGATTCCAATAACGACGAAAATACGTGGGCCGTTAAAAGAGGTTTTACTTCAACTAACCTTTTACTGTCCTTCAAAGTACTCCCTTCCAGCATCTATGCAAGTTGTAGAAATGTACGCCAATTCTGGAACGTTTTGTGGTACTCCTATTGGGGTATACTATGCAATTCTAAACAAAAGCATTTTCTAAGGTCTTGCACCCTTGAAAAAGACTTCCCAGCAAGTTTCTTTTCAATTTTTGAAAACAACCAAAAAATCGCATGGTGCAAGATTGGGTGAATATGCAGGATAGGGTAACTCTATCGATTGTTTCCTGCTCCATATAGACCATAACTTACCAGGTTTTGTGAACACTGGCATTGTCATGAAAAAGGAGAACCCTTGACACGACTGTCTTCATCTCCTTAACCATTTTGGGGAAATAATGTGGGTGTAGTATTGGCCATTTGTAGTCATTTTCTCAGGTAAGATGTCCACGGCTACTACTTCTTGGGAATTGAAAAAAAATTGTGAACATCGTCTTCCTTGAGCGAAAGTCTTGTCTGAGGATTTGACCACGCGGTTCATCTTTCGCAACCCAAATATAGTTGTCAATCATTCTGGGAGTTGTACAGTAATAAAACCATGTCTCATCACCTGTGAAAACGTCTGTTAACTGTATGTGACCACTGGGTTCAAACATTGGCAGCATCACCTTGCACGAGTCGACTCTAGTCCTTTTTCCTGTTCGGTCAGTTTTGAGGGTACCTATTTGTCACAGATTTTCGGTACTTGAAATGTTTACGAATAATTATTCCCACACTGAAAATCGATACAGTGACATATAAACCTATTATCTGAACGGTGATATTTGAGTTTTCCTTAATGAGTTCACGAACAGAAGCGCTGGTTCTCTCGTTCACGGCCTCCTTTGGTCTTCCTGCACGAGGCAGGAAGACCAAAGGAGTTCTTCCATCCTTCTCTGAATTCGGGAATCCATCGCGTAACAGTGTCATATGAACAGGCATGATCCCCATATATTTGTAATAAATCAGCATGTTTTTTTTCGCGTTGTCCCCAAACTGCATCCTTGTGAAAATGTGAAATCTTTCCCAGCCTTTAAAAGGTTCTACAGTAACAACGCCCAAATTTCGCAGACCGAACTTTACGCGCCGTCTGCGAAGAGAGAAATGATGATATAAATTTTGATTTAACACATAATGAAAATTTTAGACAAGCTTTCAAACAAGTCTTAGCTTGTTAACTTCGGAGGAACGAGTGATAATCTATAGACACGTGTCAAGAACTTTTTGAACACCCTCAGAATAATGTATTTTGACTATTTGAATCCGTTCTCTGAAATTTGATTCTACATAAGTGGCTGATTCTCACAACCAGGGATCACAATAGTGGTGCCTTCTTTATACTTAAAGTGTAAAAAAAATTCTTAAAAAGAAGGCACTGTAAATTTGAGCAGGAATTGGTTCATTTGGTAGCTCGCCACTCTTCTGTTCTGAAATTCTCTGGTTCGAGTCACAGCTGTGATTACGTTGATATATTCACCACTATTCTCTACTCTAGGTGAAGAGAGATGTCAGTGGATTTGGAAGTACGCCGTCCATCGGATGGGAGGTTAAGCCGTTTTTTTCTTGTGTAGGAGAAGTAAACTCTGTTCGCGTTAAAAAATAGCTTTCGGATAATCTTGAAGAGAAACTTCTTTCTCTTTGCTACTTCCTGGTAGATCCACTTCCTCAGTCTTCTTTGAACTCTTGGGGTTCTTAATGGCCTCATTTCTCACATTGTTGGCAAAAAATAAAAACTTATACCTAATAGGTAAAACAGCTGAAATCAACTGTAATATTCAAAATCCTAATTGCATTTATTCAACTCGAAAAAATAGTTCTATTTCATACCCACACGTGGGAACAAGTTCTAAATGACACGGATTTCGCCCTATTAAAATTACAATCCATTCCCATACGATGATGCGGGGCGGGGGTGGCTCAATCGGTAGCGCGCCAGGCTCGTAATCTGTAGTTCCCAGGTTCGAGTCCCAGCTGGGTCAGCGTTGAGATTTATCTCCGCAAATTTCCCCACCCTGCCAATGGTCAGTAAGGGACACCAATGGGCTTGGGAATGTCACCGTCCGTCGGATAGGACGTTAAGCCGTGGTCCCGTGTTCGGAAGAGCCATACCCCGTGCACGTTAAACAACTCACTGGATGGCCTTGACGGTAGGCTACCATCTGTCTCTTAACAGCTGTTCCAGTTGGTCCCCTCCCCCAACTTTCTCTGAGCCTTAAGGGTCCTTGTGACCTGGCCGTTCAGCCCATTGTGTGCAAAAAAGTGCCGCTCAAAGGTAAAACAACCCAAATACCATATGATGATGTCCAAACACAGGTACGAAGGTAGAATAACAACTTACAAAGTGGAAAGTACAGATATATTTCATTTATGAGAAATTATAAATAACGCAGTCACGACTATTTGACGGTAAGCGAAGATCCAATCTCACAAGTACCAAAATACACTAAATTAGAAGAATAAAAAAAATTCTGGTACATCACAGACTGTGGCATGGGTTATCGTAGTCGGTAATACGACAGACTAGCTCTTGACGTTCCGAGGTTCGAGACTAAACCATGCTAGCTTTGAGATTTATCTCCACTACTCCCTTTCTGCCCTCAGTGAGAAAGGGTGCATCGTTGGGCTTGGAAAGGCCACTGTCCATCGGATGGGATGTTAAGCAGTGCCTCGGGTGTATGAGAGTCACACCCTGCGTACGTTAAAGAACATGCTGGATGACCTTGACTGGTTACCATATGTATCCTAAGAGCTGTCCAGTTGGTCCCTTTTCCTCAACCGTATCTCAGCCCTTGGGGTCCTTGTGATCTGGCTATTCAACCCATTCGGTGGGAAATTTTTTTTAGCTCAGAGCTAACACAGCAGACCCATGCTTCATTTGGAATTTAAAATATGTTGACACGTAGTTAAAGTCCAATTTACAAATACTTTTAGCATTAAATATATTATTGATTTTCTGTCAGCTGCAGGAATCCTAATTTTTTTAAATATACTGCCAATACGTTTGCACTCTAAGAATTAGTTTTTCTTTCTAGAGAGAGATTTCAACGAAATAGGCGAAAGCAAATTTAAGCCATTCAGTTGGAACTTCCAAAAGCGTCGCACCAATGCGAAATTTTTCATTACATGACTACCCTCTGACAATTCTAGAGAAAGAAGAAATAAACTCGAAACCCAACCCCTAATAGCTCGGCCGTCGAATGTAACTGTTGGCTGAATACTTGATAAATCACGTCGCCAGCACTCTTTTCTTCCGAGGTAGCACATGGTCTTCGTTCAGTAGAACTCTAACTTATTCTCATCTGTCAGCACGTTCAAATCTAGCGTCATGACATCCGGTTTTCTTGTTATCAGGAAGCTTTTAGTTTCTTCATATTATTTCCTAATGGCGTTCCTATTTCACCCTTCGAAACCAACTGCATTCCTTTAAATAACGACCCTTTTACAATTTTTCGCCTTCAAACTTTTCACTTAGTTTATTTTTTTCTCTTTTACCTCATGCAGAATCTTATTCATATGATTAATTTTTTTTTACTTCCGACATAAGCCTTATTTCTAAAAGTCGTAATGATGTTCGTATGCAAGACGACGTAGTAGAAAACGTGCTCGGAGATTTTGGGTGTTGAATTTTGCGCTTGCTTACTATGATGGCTGCATTCCAACATTATTTCAGGGTTACTTTCAACAACAGAGCTATGTGATTTGTATGTTAATAATATTTACTTGCCAAAATTTCCTTTTCTGGTAATTTTTGGGATTTTTTTAGTTTTAATGTCAATATTTGAATGTTTGAACTTTTGAACTTTTTTTCACTTTGTTGCGAATATTTCGTTTGAAATTTAATGTCAGTATTTAAAAAAAGTCTTTGCAACGTTAAACGGAATTTGCCAACGAAGAAGCATAATAATTGTTTTCTTTACAGTTTAAAGTCATTAATCAACAAAGAAGCTTTGTTTTAGCTTTTTGTTTTCATGGTTTAAAGCCATTAATCTAAGTAAAGTACGTTTTTTTTCTGAAAGGCTTAAGTTTAAATTAAATTACTTTATAGTCATTAATTTATAAAGAACCAGTCACAGCTTGACCTTTTGATAGTGTGAACCTTTATATAATTATCCTTTATTATTCTTTCGGTTGCATGAAACTTGAAACATCCATGTCTATGTATGTGAAAAAAGCGTGAAGGCAGTATTGTCATTGTCATCTTAATATGCTTCTAGCTTTAATTTAGTCAATTGTTTAATTGGTTGTTTTACTCATTAGTGATATTTTGGCTCCGTATAGGACAGACAACAGGCATTCATAAGAAAAGTAGAAGTATACGTGAACTCTTTGGCTACATATGTTATAATTTCTAGCATTGAAATTATTATAGATGGAGTTGGCAACATCGTTTGCCCCGAGCTATGTTGTGTATTATATTGCTCTTGTAAGTTTGTTTTGATTTTTTGACATCTTATCATTTTTTCGTTACTTTTTCTTTTAGTCTTCAACGCTTAATCATTTTCATATTGAAATCAGGAATTACAGAGTTGCAGTATTTAGTAAATTTCTTTGAACTAAAAATTACTATGACATTGAATGTGTTGTAGATTTATAACTGACATTCGAATCTGAAACTTGAGCATCAATTCTATATTATTATTACGTATTCTGAAGTGATACCACGTGAATGCTGTTTGCTGTTTATTGAAATATTAGAGATAATTGATTGAAATTATTGCAGTTTATCTGTTTTTTTAATTCCCAGTTTCAAAAGCATTAATTTGCTTCCAATATGAAGTTCTATAGATGTTCAGAATCAATTGTAGAAGATAAAGATTTTCTTACTTGCTGCTTATGTGATAATAAATTCCAATATTATTGTACTGGCATATCAAAAAAGAGTTATAAGAGATTTACTCGAGAAAAGAAAAGTATTTGGAGATGTTATAAGTGCAGTGCATTATCTAGTTCTCAAACCAATCTGTCCAATAAACATATGACATCTAATGTTGAAATAAATAAAGATGCTGGAGAATCAGAAGAAAATTTTCCTAATGTGACTGAATCTTCTCTTCCGTGTATGATAAAGAAATGTATGCAAGAAGAATTAAAAGTTTTTAATAAAGAAATGTTTAATGATTTGTCCCAGATAAAAGAGTCTCTTAATTTCAACTCAGATTATTTACAACAGTTAATGAGTACTATTGACATAATGAAACAAGAAATTGAACATCTTAGGAAAGAAAATCAATACAAAAGCATAATAATAGCAATCTGTTACAAGAAATAGAACTTCTTAAGACTCAAATGAATAATATCGAACAATATTCAAGAAACTGGAACCTTGAATTTGCTGGCATTCCAGAAGATAAAGAAGAGGATTTAACAGATATAGTTAATAATATAAGCAAGCGATTAAATATTACAGAAAAAATCGAACTATCTGCTATTCACAGAGTGCCTACAACGATTGGAAATAAAATTTAACCTATTATAACACAATTTAGATACCGGGACCAAAGAAATAAATTTTTGAAGGCTGCTAAAATAAATAAATTGTGTGCTTCTAATATAAATAAAAAGTTCCAGCCAACTAAAACCTTTGTCAATGAACATCTCACACAACAGACAAAAACCTTTTTTATTTAAGCTAAACAATTCAAACTAAGGAATGGATACAAATATTTATGGACTAAAGAAGGAAAGATTTTTCTCAGGAAAGAAGACTCATCAAGGGTATTAAAATTAGAAATCTGAAACATTTAGATAAAACATAGAAAAAATGTCTTCTTTCATGGATTCTATTTTTGATTCTGATGACAATTTTATTTTTGACTGTAACCATTCCATTTATATTAATAATTCTGATGAGTTCAACTTTTTTAATGATAGTTCAGCTATTATTATGATACATTTGAATATACGTAGTTTAGGTTGTCATTATGAAGAATTTTTAATTATGATAGAACATATAAAACATAATCTTGATATCATTATTTTAAGTGAAATTTGGATACAAAAATGAATTAAGTTTATATAATATAGATGGCTACGACATGATGTATAACTGTAGAAGTAAAAATAGATCAGATGGTATTATAATGTATTATCAACTTAATACAATGAATTTTTGACAGACACTGTAATAATGGAAACGGCAGAATGTGTGCCTATGATAACAAAAATGACTTATGTATATTAGCAATTTATAAAGCTCATGAATATTCCATAAAAGAGTTTGTGACTGAATTAAAATTAATAATATTTAAACTTAAATATAATCGGGTTATTTTAGTAGGCGATATAAACATTGCTATTAACTTAATTAATAATGATGTAAATGCTTATTTAAATTTGCTTGCTTCATTTGGATTTCTTTCATACATAAATTCATATACAAGAGTGACAAATGCTTCTTACAGATGTTTGGATCACATATTTATTAGATCAACTAATAATAGTTTCATTTTCAATTCGGCTGTTTATCAGATTGATATTATTGATCATTATCCCATTTTATTAAAAATTCTTAAGAATACAGTTAATTCAGAACAAAAAATCAGCAAAGAAATTTGCTATTCTTACGTGAATTACAAGAAATTAGAAGATTTAATTAAAAATTTGTTTTTTTTTATATGATGAGAATATTCAAATAGATACAATGTATGACATTTATATAGATCAAATTAAGTCATGTATTCTACAAAGTACTACTAAGAAAAAATATTATATAAAGGATTACAGTTCGTAGAGACATAAGTCATAGATGACTTTGGAAATTTTGTCATTAATTAAGGAAACAGAAAAAGCATATAAATTACATAGAAAATATCCATTCATATTAAATTATAAAAAGGAATATCACCGAATTAGAAATTTGACCCTTGCAACTATAAAAAGAACAAAAAATACATTTATATGAATAAATTTAATAAATGTAATGGGAATAGTAGACAACAGTGGCAAATTGTTGATAGTATTTCAAATAACAAAATGAATAAACTTATATTGCCCAATGATAGTAATTTTGGAAAACTGGTGGGAAAATTTAACGAACATTTGATAAATGTAAACAGTTCAAATTTATGTTCTAATAACTCAGATTATGAATATCCTAATGATTTAATTCAACAAAAATCTATGTTTATGATAGCGACAACAGAAGAAGAAATTAGTCGTGTTATTTGTAGTCTTAAAACTAATAAAGCAACAGGATAAGATGGTATACATTTAAAAATAATTAAAATAATAGTAAAATATCATTCTAAATTTTTAGTTTAATTAATAAATAATAATCTGATCGCTATCAAATAGTTTCTATTGATAATATTAAAAGTACTAAAATACTGATTAATAAAGAAGTTCCACAAGGATCTATATCAGGACCTATTTTTTTTTTAATTTATATAAACGATTTTTTATCAAATTTTAAAAGGAAAATTAATTTCATATGCTGATGATACAGTTCTTATTTACGGAAAAGGAAATCAACATGAATTATTTCTTGATATTTCTAATGACTTACATATTATGGCAACTTGGTTTAACAAAAATGGATTAAAAGTTAACTCTAATAAAACATGCTTTTTGTAGTTTTCGCTCACCCCGACAACTTTTTTTAATAAATTACAATTTCATAGTATGCATTGTGTGAACAAAATTTCTTGTGAATGCCCTGATATTAAACATATTACGACTACAAAATATTTGGGAGTTCTAATAGATAGCAATTTGAAATGGAAATCACACGTTAATATGCTTGCAAATAAAATACGATTTTACTTAGTCAGGTTGTATCATTTAAGAAAAATTATCTCTGGAAGATTTTTAATTACTCTTTATTTTGCATGGATACAGTATCTTATGAAATATGCTTTAACTAGCTGGGGAGGTACTTATATGAATATTATTGAATGTGATAGTAAAGTACAATATAAATTCTTAAAAGTTATGACATTTCATAATAAAATCTATATGACTAAAGTTATTAGTGATTATAAAATTCTTAGTTGAGATCACTATATATATATATACACAGCTGTTTTTATTTTTAAAAATCCAACAATTCTACAAGTTAAATATAAAGATTATGCTACTCGTCAATCTGCTCTTTTATTTGTAATCCCTAAAGTAAAGAAAGAAAAAGTTCATAAACACTTTTTGTTTTTAGCTCCTAGAATATTTAATTCCTTACCAAAAGAAATTAGAAATGAACGTTTATATAGTGCTTTTAAATTGAAAGTGAAAAATGTTATTTTCACTTCTTCAAATATTGATTATTACTTTAAAGTTATAGAATAATATTTTGTTTTTAACATAATGACACATATTTTTTGTCACTAAATACATTTCTCTGAATGTAATAATTCATTTTGGCACCCTAAATGAGCAAATTGTTGAAACGTCTGCTAATATGTAACTTTTATTTTATTTATTTTGCTTATATTTATTCTTTTTTGATTTGCGGTAATATTGTTTTCTGTATATATATATATGCAAGTCTTTGTATTGTATTGTTATTTTGTTCTTATTAAATTACTATTATTATTTTTCAGCAAAAAAAAAGATATTGAGATAAAACGATAACTTCTACTGAAGAGTGCCATTTAGCATTTTCTTTAGTCCTCGTGGACGAATGGTCAGCGTGCGATCAAAGAGACCTGGTTTCGAGTGTCAGATAAAAAAATATTTTTTTTATTATTTTTTTTCGTTTTAACAGGGGCGACTCTTTTGCTAACTAAGAAGCAGCAGGCGTAGAAGAGAGGTGAAAATCTTATAGCAGTCACAGTTGAGGTTAAAACTGCAATACACTCAATCCCCGACTAACGCGAATTCTACTGAGAGAGGGGATGAGTACAGCGCATCAGAATCGTAATGTGGAGTACCTAAGTTCGAGTCCCAGCTGGGTCAGCATTGAGATTTATCTCAGCAAAACTCCCCGCTCTGCCCGCGGTCAGTAGGGGATGCGGATGGGACGTTAAGCCGTGGCCGAGAGATCCATATCATCTGCACATTAAAGAACACGATGGATGACCTTGACGGAAGGCTATCATCCGTCTTCCAACAGCTGTTCCAGTGGTCCCTTCCCCCAACCTTCTCTGAGCTTTGGGGTCCTTGTGACCTGGCCGTTTAGCCCATGGTGTGCAAAAAATTGCCGAACAGAAGTAAAACAACCCAACCCACGAATTCTACTAAACACGATTTCACCAGTTTAGCATGATTTTTAAAATATGACTAGTTTCTGATTAGCACGGCTGGTCTGTCGTTTTAACATATTTTCTCAACTACTACTTATTGTATTTACAATATACGAAGACATCTATTTTTGTTTAAAATTTCTGCACTTCCGAGAAAAGTTTTCACATTTGCTTATACAAATTAGTGTGCTTAAGCAGCTATAACATCTAATATATTTGCAAGCAATAAAAATATTTCAACTTTCATTGACAGATAAAAATTATGCATATACAAATTCTGATTAGTCAATCATGGTCAATCATTCGTCAATAATGATGAACTGATTAGTAAAAGATTATAAATTGTCAAGGGTATGGAGTAGAAATCTTGTAAACATACAGGCAATTTCCATCACTCACAATCAATTTTTCCTTTTCACTTTCCATTGCCAGAAAATCATCTTCACGCATCATATATTAGAATAAAAAGACAGTTAGCAGTTTTGCTTTTGTTTCTTCTTTTGTCATTGTTTCCTTTCTGTTAAAATGAGTTTTATCCATGAATAAACACACAAAGCTTTTAATCACAGTCAGAGTAAAGGAATAAAATTATAAACATGTCAGTCAGGTTAGGATTCTGGAACGCAGCCTTTCCTATTTAGATTTCTTCTTACGAAAATTTCGTGTCTAATACAATTTCCCCTTACACGAATTTTGTGAAGAACACATCTATCGTGTTAATCGGAGACTGGGTGCATAGTATTCTAAAGAAAACTAAAAAAATAAGGAAACGTAACTTAATAGACTACTATATACATACGTATTTACAAATAAAGCAAATTTTTCAAATCCCTAAGCAATTCGTTTAATTAGACCTGTTATTTTCATTCCACTTTGACACGACAACGTTATTTTCGTTTCACTTTGACATGACAACGTGTTCCTTAATTAAATTTGTTTAGAAAGTTACTTTTATAAATTTAATTAGGCTCAGTGACGCAACTATCATTCAAGCATCACCAGCAGAGCTTAAAATTCCATGCAATTTCGAATTTTTTTTTTTCAAAATCATAAACACGAAGATATTGATAAAACTGATTGAGCAGTTAAGCTCCAAGTTCTTATTAATAATAAGAAAAGAGAAAATCATTTCATATGCTTCTGTTGTGCATAACGTTGATTTGGTTATCTAGGATATCAGCGTTAAATGAACTTGGGCACTAACGCAATAAAATAAGTATTCACCCTGTGCTGCTCCCTGCTGGTGAAAACTCGTTTTATCATCTTTATATAATTAATGTCATTTAGTGTCATTCCTTTTCATTTGGCTCACAAAACTTATTTGCCCTAACTGTTTAGCGCAAAATTAATGATCTTGGGAGAAAGAGATTCATGTCAAGTTATACGAATACCGTCACTATTCTGTTTACTGAAAATTAATTTCAGTAAAATTAGGTGTGCAACAGAGATCAGTTCTGGCTCAAACTTTGGAGCCTGAGCCCGAATTACCGTGAAAATTATTGAGACGAGCCCGAAATGCAGTGAAGATTATTGAGACCAAGCCCTAATTACTATGATAATTAGTGAGACCACGTTCTAATTTCCATGATAATTAGTGAGACTGAGTCCTAATTACCATGATAATTAGTGAGAGCGAGCCCGAATTACCATGATAAATATTGAGACCGAGACCGAATTGCCGTGATAATTATTGAGACCAAACCCGAATTACCATGATAATTATTGTGACCGAGACCGAATTACAACGATAACTGTTCGAATTAGCCTGAGCCTGAGCTCAAATTACGATGAAAATTATTGAGACCGAGCCCGGATTACCAAGATATTTATTGAGACCTAACCAGAATTATCACGATAATTATTGAGACCGAGTCCTAATTATCATGATAATGTTGAGACCGAGGCCGAATTATCGTGATAATTATTGAGAGCAAACCCGAATTACCATGATAATTATTGAAACCGAGACGGAATTATCACGATAACGATTGAGCCCGAATTAGATTGAGCCGAGAGTTCGAATTATCATGAAAATTATTGAGATCGAGTCCAAACTACCATGAAAATTATTGAGCCTGAGCCGGAATTACCATGATAATTATTGAGACCTAACCTGGATTATCATCATAATTATTGACCTCGAGCACGCTTCTATTCGGTTAAAGAAAATGAAAATTCTGACGGAATCACAAAAATATATACGGAAGTTCATGCCGCTATATATTTTTTCACCTCTTTTAAATTATTATATACTGCAAAAAAATATAATTATTTATAATTTTCAACAACTTTAAATACTATTTCAAAACTGGCAATTATTTGAAGACTAAATTAAACAGTTTTATCTTCACAAATTAAAAATCACAAAATTAACAAATAAAAAAATCATAAAATAAAACTACCTGAGCCAGATTTACCGTGAAAATTATGGAGAAAACAAATCAAAATAACATTGTAATTAAAAATCACAATTATATTTTGTTTTTAAAACAAATTCCGGGACACTAAAGATTGTTGGGTGAAATAACTGTAAGCGCCAATGGCAATTCGAGAATCATATAGAGAAATTACTTAAAAAGTAATCAAAGCTGAAGGACGCTTATTAATATAAGTACTAAACGCTGATCAAAAGGTTTGAATTATAATGAAAACAAATTTTTGTCTATTTGCTTTTTTTTTTAAATTCACAAAAATTAAAAATCACAAAATTAACAAATAAAAAAATCATAAAATAAAACTACCTGAGCCAGATTTACCGTGAAAATTATGGAGAAAACAAATCAAAATAACATTGTAATTAAAAATCACAATTATATTTTGTTTTTAAAACAAATTCCGGGACACTAAAGATTGTTGGGTGAAATAACTGTAAGCGCCAATGGCAATTCGAGAATCATATAGAGAAATTACTTAAAAAGTAATCAAAGCTGAAGGACGCTTATTAATATAAGTACTAAACGCTGATCAAAAGGTTTGAATTATAATGAAAACAAATTTTTGTCTATTTGCTTTTTTTTTTTAATTCACAAAAATTAAAAATCACAAAATTAACAAATAAAAAAATCATAAAATAAAACTACCTGAGCCAGATTTACCGTGAAAATTATGGAGAAAACAAATCAAAATAACATTGTAATTAAAAATCACAATTATATTTTGTTTTTAAAACAAATTCCGGGACACTAAAGATTGTTGGGTGAAATAACTGTAAGCGCCAATGGCAATTCGAGAATCATATAGAGAAATTACTTAAAAAGTAATCAAAGCTGAAAGACGCTTATTAATATAAGTACTAAACGCTGATCAAAAGGTTTGAATTATAATGAAAACAAATTTTTGTCTATTTGCTTTTTTTTTAAATCATAAGAAAAATTGGTTATTTAAATTATAGGTGGCACGAGATCGCCCTACCCGAAGTACCGCTGTATTATTTAAAGATCGAAACCTATATGGCTACTGAGTTAAGACTGAATTTCCCAAATCAGTCTTATATCAATGTAGTAAACTTTTATGTCATTGTAATTTACTTTGACTTGCTAAAGGAATTAAATCAAATGATTAAAAATATAAATTTCTTAAAGATAAGAATAGAGATTTTTTTACCTACTTTAGAGTCATTTGCTTACACACTTTTAAAGAAACATGAGAAAGAGAAAAGAGAGCATGGGAAAGCGGTATATAGTTTTTGCAGGGATGCGAGATGACTAACCTTGGGAAACACTGATTTAAAGAACCGAGATTTAAATTATTACTCATCATCAGCAACATCTTTTCAAAACGTTATTTTCAAATATAATGAATCCCGAATTCGTTTTTTAATTGATATACTGTCATTGATATTATTGGATTCTAAGATTCAGAAGGTTTAAAATGCTTTTTACCTATTATTTTTAGAAAGATACCCTACGATAAATGATACATTTTTGAAATTTATTGACTATCCAAAGCTATAGGGTATTCCCTCAGTTCACTATTGTCTTGTGTGCTTATTGTCTATTGGTCTTGTGAGGTGAAGGAATCGAACAGATCCAGTGTTTACTATTCAAACTGCATATTCAAAACAGTACTACACAAATTAATCGAAATTATTACTACAAATTGATTCAAAACAGTACTACAGAAACTGATTCAGAATAGTTCTTTGCTCTAACGTTATAGCTACAGGAATCAAAAGGCCTATGGACTCAAATAGATTCAAATTTTCTGCACTATTCAAACAATAGATCCAAAACAGTACTACACGAAGTGATTTCACTATGGTCATAAAAACTCCTTTAACTGAACTTCACTAGGCTTATAATAATGTTTTGAAACTAGAACAACTCAAGAAATATATGTTTGCTGGAAAATGAGTTTCTCCTTGAGTGGGGCTCTTTTTTAATTATTTATTTATTGAAACAGTCAGAAATAAATTATTTCCGTTTAACGATGTACCGCAAAGCTTATCTGCAGAAGAGAATAATACATTGACATAATATATTGCACCTTCTTTCTGGATTAATATGCTAATCTTACTCATTTATATCGTGTTGCATTTATTACATGCTATTTTACTATTTCAGTTGAAAACTTCTTCAATATTAAATAAAACTGGTTTACAAGGTGTTTGTAACATGAACAATTGTAGCTGCCTTTAACTATTTTTCAGGTGCTGATTTAAGATCTGGTAAAGATTTAAGATCTGGTTTCAGGTAAGATTTCAGTTCTGGCTTTAAAAAATGGCTAGCACGTCACTTTTTTATGTTATTGGTCATTTTGACTCCTATTAAGATCTTCCTATACCAACACCTCTAGGCAACTGGGAGGATATCAGATATTACACTTTTTGTGGCAGGCAACACTGATTGTCAAATGGGAGAAAACATGTAACAGTAATCTAACCTAAGACCGCCATTCTTGTTTTCATTGTAGGAGAAACACGTGCTGTACATACCTTGAACAGTGAATTTTGGCGTTTAAATAGCACAAAGGCAGCGTCGCGAATGTGTTAATGTGCCAGATAAGTTTTGTTATGTGTGTGGAAATTATATTTTAAAATCCCAGGGTCGTTCTTTGACAAATATTGTGAAGAAAGCCTATTGCTTGTATTTTGAATGTCACGTTGGAGATCAAGACAAAACATGGGCTCCACTTGTATGCTGCATTTCGTGCTTTGTTGGCCTGAATGAAAGGTTGAAGGATAAGATGAAATCCGTGCACTTTGCAGTTCTAATGGTTTGGCGTGAGCCAGCTAGTCACTTGCATATTTGCTATTTTTGTTTAACTAAAATGTCGGGCTTTTCAAAAAAGAACAAAAGCAAATTAAAATATCCAAATGTGCCTTCAGCCATAAGGCCAGTTCCTCATGGAGAAGAACTTCCTATACCAACACCTCCAACCAACTGGGAGGATATGGATTCACATTCTTCAGAGGAAAACTTTGAGGCACATAAAGGTCCTGCTCCTCCATACAACCCTAAAAAGTTAGACGAGCCTCATCTCTTTCAGCAAAATGAGCTAAATGATCTTGTTCGAGATCTAAGACTTTCCAAATAACAAGCTGAGGTTTTAGGTTCAAGACTTCAAGAGTGGAATCTTCTGGCCAATGGGTACCACAGTTTTTTTTATTCAGAAAGAGAAATTTTGCTTTAGCTGCTCATTACGAGATGCAAGATGGTTTATGTTTCTGAACACATATATCAGAGCTGATGGAAAAAATTGGAACAACTCACGACCCTACGAAATAGCGTCAATTTATAGACTCATCAAAATTTAGCTTAAAAGCTGTCCTTTTGTATAAAGGAAACCAAAACCTTCCATTTCAGTGACACACGCTGTAGAAATGAAGAAAACTTATGAAAGCATGAAAAAAATACTCACTGCTATAAAATACGACTTGTTTAAGTGGACAATATGTTATGACATAAAAGTCATACGTCTCTTCCTTGGGCTTCAAGGAGGCTTCACAAAAGTTTGCTGTTTTCTGTGTTTGTGGGGCAATAGGGCCAGAAAGAACACTACAAAAGAAAAGACTGGCCACAAAGAGATCTTTTTATTCCTAGAAAGAGTGATGTATAAGCCTCTAGTTGACCCCTCTGACGTTCTGCTCCTACCACTACACATCAAACTGGGGCTTATGAAAAACTTTGTAAAGGCTATGGACAAAACTGTCAAGGATTTTTGCCCTTTAAGGAAAAGTTTCCAAAACTAAGTGATGCGAAATTCAAAGAAGGGATCTTTGTTGGTCCTCAGATCAGGAATGTTACTGAATGATACTGTCTTCGAGGAAAAACTGAATATGAAGGAGCGCGCTGCATGGAAATCCTTCACTTCTGTGGTCCAGGGTTTTCTGGGAAATCATAAAGAGGGAAACTACCATTAACTCAACTCATTAAAGATCTTCTCAAAAATTGTGAAAATCTTGGCTGCCGAATGTCTTTGAAGATCTATTTCTTACACTCGCATCTCGACTTCTTTCCCAGGAACTTAGGAACTGTCAGTGATGAGCACGGGGAAAGATTTCATCAGGCTATTCGAACCATGGAATGAAATACCAAGGCAGGTGGGACCCAGCAATGATGGGTAACTACTGCTGGTTCTTGCAGAAGGAAGATACCTCAGCACATAAAAGACAAAAATGAATTTCTTGTAAGTATAAAAGATCCTTACCCATGTTTTCTTATTTTGCATTTCAATATTATTTCATTCGTTACTTTATATTTAGTGGTCTATAACTATGATGCTTCTAATTTTTTTTCTCTGTAATCATGTAATTAATTAATGAGTTTTAAGTTGCAATTTAATGAAATAGTCACATTTATTTTCATTTCCCAGATACGCGTATTGATTGAAATTTAAAATACCTCAATCTGTAATTAAAAAAAAAACTGCACCTGCTGCAGATTTTTCTCAGCCATGTTTGAATTCAACACCCCAAAATTGATTAAAAATATCCTATTTGCCAATGTTATAAAAAGAAGTTTCAATTTGTTGTCTAGTGTAATTTGTTCTCTTGACTTAAATTTTTACACACTTTTTATATTTCGAATATGCATAATAACGTTAGGATTTTTAAATTCATCTTTAACACTATATAATTTGTTAGTCAGTGTTCATTTTAATTTTTAATTTATTTTTAAAAATCTATTTAATTCGTGTTTTAATTTTCTTAAAGAACTGACGGCTAGCAGTTCCCGTGATAAGAGATCGAAAATGTATGGGATTTTTATAGACACTTGTGCACTTTCCATAGTTATTTGTAAAATTCTGTAATTGAAAATAATTTTTTTCTTATTTTTTAAAGCCCAACGTGATACAAACACGTTACAAAGTGTTTTTATCACATTGGACTTTAAATTTTATGTGTGTTGCTAAATTATTATGTGTAACTATGTTATATTTATATAGGCTCGGATAAAATAAAATATCCAAGTAAATAAATCTGTCTTGGGGATGTAGTTAGAGGTATATCTTTAATTGGTATAATATTTTAGATATTGAAGAAAGAATGCGTTGCATTTTTCTAATGTTTGTTAAGTTGGTTGTGCCATGTATCGTTATGGCATAATTTATGACTGACTCACAGATTGCTTTATTAAACATAATACATGATTTACTATCTATCCACTCTCAAACCGTTTTATGTAACAGGATGATGTGTAACATAATAAACTACGATATATTATGGATACCAACAGATGAATAATGTTAGACAAATGACTTCCTAGCTCATCATTGACTTACTGAGCATCTATCCACTTCAAGCTGTTTTATATAACAGGATGATGATATGTGTAGAGGAAAAATTGTCTTCCTCTATACACATCTTCATCCTGTTACATAAAACAGCTTGATAGTGGATAGATACTCAGTAAATTAATGATGAGCTGTGAATTCAGTTGTCTAACATAATTCATCTGTTGGTATCCATAATATATCGTAGTTTATTTAACTTCAAAGCACAAAGCCTTAATGTGCCGCAGATTATCTCAGTATGAATGTTCCATCGGAAGGTACTGTCGGGATGTAAGTCTAGATATTCTGTCGGATGTACTCTGTCAATTTTGATGCAGATGCAGTTTTCTAGTTCAGAAATGCTTTCCTTTCTTGTGCAGTTTCATTTTTGTGTTTTTATCATTAAGCTATTTATAGCAAAAATATTTTTTTTCATGAATTCTATATTGACAGATAATATTTGTATTTACTACTAATTGATGAGAACAACTCATCCCAAAATTCAGGTCTTACCCTACTAGGTTTTAAACTGAGAAAAGAACAAATTACACATCAGTCATTCGGAAGTTATATCCTAATCCCAATCGTTAAAAAAGGTAGAAGAATTGCTCAAATATCTGGTTTTTGAACAAACAAATCAAAAATATAGATACCGTATCTCATCTTTGGGAGACTTTGATTCAATGATAAAAAATTATCGACCACAGAATTCGGTATCTGAAGGATTTGGCAAAATATCTAGCATTTGATCTGTTGTTCCATTTTACCCTCTATGAACAATAGCATACGAAATTACTAAATAATTTGAAGTTAATCTTATAGTTTTAAGAGTCTTATAAAAACCTTTTTCAGCAAATTTATTTGTGAAAATAGGCGTGATAAAATTTGGGATTTTAATTTTACTATAAATCATTCAGTCACTTATTCACTTTATAAATATACTTCCCTCTTACAAAAATCACAAAATGATAATATAATATAAAATTCCAGTTTTACGTTTTTTATTGAAAAATAAAATCCAAAGTGAATTAGTTATTCCAATACGTAGTTATTCTACTGCTGAGAAGTTCTTTCCCATCTTCATTCGGAAATGGATATTTTATCTAAGCATTCAAAGAAAGAAAATAAAAGCAAAACAAAAATGAGGATTATAGCCTTTTTTTATCCTAAATATAGAGAAGTAGCCCTTTTGTATGTTAAAAAAAAAAGCAGTCTCAAAAAAAAAAAACAGAAACACTCTTCGAAATTAATTCAGATATATTCTTATTTTCTCTAACATAACTCTAGACAGAACTCGACTCGAACACCTACTTGGAAGTAAATTCTATATTACATTCCGGAGGGGAAAAAAGTTATTTACATTCCAAACGGGTCTCCCTTCCACAGGCTCAACCATTATCATATAACCACCAGTGGCACGTTCAGGAGATGCACATTAACTTCACCGGCATTCTCCTCCTAAGAGCCGAGAGGACATCACGTGGCCGCAGCTGCTCCTACCCAGGAACAGCGAGAACACTAAGAAAGGAAACAAAAAGCACCTGGAAACAACAGCAGAAAAATATAAACAAAAAACGAGAACGGTAAATAATCTTAGTTCTTTGGAAGAAAGGAGTTTTGCAGTAATCAACAGACGTTGATTCAAACAATTCTAGTTATTTCTCTTTCTCTCTTTTTTTCCTTTACATATTCTTCCCCATTTTCCATACCGATGTCTAGAATGCGCAAAAATTAAGCGGCAAAAAAAGGTAAAGAAATTCCATATTTATTTTAATGATACGAGGCACGAATTTGTATGTTGCTGTATTCTGTTCCATTAGAGTATCATACTAACTCTGCCTGAGTTAAGCTTAATTTTAGTTAATCCTCATTCTACCCTCCGTGAAGGAGACTCTGACTTGGAAAGTCCACCGTGCGTCGGATAGGATGTTAAGCCGTACTGCCATGTGTAGGAAAGCCATAACCTGTGCTGGTTGATGAACACCCTAGATCGCCATCATTCAAGGTTCCAATCTGTCATCTAACAACTCTCCAGTCTTTCCCCTTACCTTACACAACTCTGAGCGGTGGGGGTCCTTGTGACCTGACCATTTAGTACATTGTGTGCCCAAAAGTTATGTTCGTAAACAAACTATTTAACTGTAAAGTAACTTTTAATTCTGTCGAAACCGTGCTTTTAGGTAAATAAATTTTCAGCGATAATTAATCTTAGATGAGTATAGAGGAAAAATTGTCATTAGCGGGGTGGGATCGGAACCCACGACCTCCTGATAATATCTCAGGTGCTCTTCAATTAAAGTCATATATATTCGAAAGACAGATTCAATGGTATCATACTTAAATCCACCATTGACGGAAATATTGCTCAGCTGCCAGAGCACCTGCATGTTATTAAGAGGGAATTTGGATCTCACGCTACTAATGACAATTTTTGCCATTTATTTATTTAATATATATCACCTACAGGGTGCCTAATTGTGATTGTCTATTATTAAACGTAAATTATCTTTCTTTAAACTTGAACACAGAAAAAAAAATGAGAATATTCAATTTAAACAATTGCTTGGAATATCCATAAGTTTCATTTCGAAACCTAGACGATTATTAGAAAACCAATATACCGTGCATAATCGAGATATGTGAAAATTATTTCGCATCGCCAAATGCTGTAATGTTTAAGCTAGCTACTTAATGATGTATTAAAGTATAAAAGATTTTAGATATAGACTACCACATTTTGTACTTTAATAAATGTTTAAAAAAATTGTTCATTCAACTTCATCATTAGAAATGAAGCAAACCATTGTCTTAATTACTAAAACCCTCATATTTCTCTGTGGGTTGTGTCAACCACTTAATTTATTTTACAATTAGGTTTTAAGAACTAAGCAGGCTAATTCTGTGAAACGACATATTACAAATTTAATAATATTAAATCTTTACCTTTGCATTCAATCATATTTTGTCATTATGCAAAAACAGTTCATGCATATTTAATAAAAAATCTGTATAAGAAATTTAATATTTCATGAAAACATATTAATATTTATAATTGGATCATTGATTTTCTCTTTTTGATAGCACCCACTCCATTTCATTGCTATGAACTAAATGTGAATTTCTTGTACTGACAATTGAATGAGCGTTTACATTAGACGACACTAAGAGACCCAACTATACAACACCAAATAAAAAATGCAACATTTGCAAGAAATTATACAAATGTGGTGAAATTTAGGGAGGCTATAGTATATGGATGCATAGAAATTATTAGATTTGCAGGACGATCGAAACGATTAGAGAGACGCGAGCAAATGTCACAGGTGCGGAGAAGTTAAACGCAGATAAAGGTAAGCAAACCTCTCTGATTGAAAAAGCGTTGTGGACGCAGACGCCGACAGCCGTTCCAAAAGTTAACAGACTTTGATCGGGGAAGTTGGGTTGGGTTGTTTTACCTCTGAGCGACACGTTTTTTGCACACCATGGGCTAAATGGCCAGGTCACATGGACCCCGAAGGCTCAGAGAAGGTTGGGGGAGGGGACCCACTGGAACAGCTGTTGGGAGACAGATGGTAGCCTCCCGTCAAGGCCATCCAGCGTGTTCTTTAACGGGCTGGTTTTTAGGGTATGTCTCTTCCGCACACGGGGCCACGGCTTAACGTCCCATCCGACGGACGGCGGCCTTTCTAAGCCCATCGATGTCCCCTACTGACCGTGGGCAGTGCGGGGAATTTTGCGGAGATAAATCTCAACGCTGACCTACCTGGGACTCGAACCTGGGAACTACAGATTACGAGCCTGGCGCGCTACCGGCTGAGCCACCCCTGCCCCGATCGTGGAAGAATCATCTGCCTTAGAGAAGCTGGTTTGTCGTACAAAGATGTGGCCAAAAAAGTTGGCTAGAATCCAAGCACCATCGTACACATATGGCGACAGTGGGTTCAAGAAGGATCCAGCACACGACGACAGGATCAGGAAGATGACGTATGATCACTGAGTGACAGGACCGTCATTTACAAGGCATGACATTGTGTGACAGATTCGCCACTACAACCCAACTGCAAAGGGACTGGCAACAGATAACACATCGAATACCTACCAGGCGGACGGTAAAAAACAGGCTTTTGCAGTTTTCATTGCGAGCCTATCATCTTGCACTGCGTTTGCCCCTCATATCTGCCCACATGCAAGCATGTCTTCAGTGGTGTCACCTCAGACAGAACTGGAACGAACAAGAGTGGAGTATCGTGTTCTTTAGTGATGAATCTCGTTTTTGTCTTGGTCAGCACGACGGTACACAACGTGTTCGCCGTCATCCAGGGGAAAGCAATGCCACCCATGCGTGCGACATCTTCACACAGCTCCAGCACCTGATATCTTGGTGTGGGGTGCCTTAGTCTGACATCTCGGTCAGAACTGGTCATCATAAGAGTATCTCTAACTGCGCAATGATATGTCACCAACATTTTGCAGTCAGTGGCTGTCCCATTTGTTCAGCAGCACGGAACCTTTACCATAACGCCCGTCCCCCACACAGTCTCACCAGCATTAATCTGCAGTATCTACACGATCAAAACGTTCGGGTACTACCATGGCCAGCAGGCTCGCCGGACCATTCAACTATTGAATACATCTGGTGCATGATGGTCAAACAGCTCCAACAACACCCAAGATATGCGCCAACCTCTGTAGCTGAAATGTAACAGCGACTTCGCTCTATTTGACGTTTTGTCCCTCAGGAAGATATTATAGAGCTGTACGATAACCTTCCCCGCCATGTTCATGAATGCATTGCTTCCCGGGGCGGTTAAACATCATACTAATTATACCATTTTACCGGGTAGGTAAAGTGGTAATTTTCCATATTTTTTTTTGATAATGTAATCAATCTCACATCTCAGTGTATGCTAACATACTCTCAAAATATGCTGCCTTTCAATAAAATGGTATTAATCCTTCCAGGTGTTGCTATTTTTTTTTCTGTAGCGTATTATAAGTCCATTTCTTTCTTGTGTCAATATTTGGAAAAGAAGAGTGGTAATTAAGTTGGATTGGATTATGTTGTTTTTCATTAAGTGTGCGCACACAATGCTCAAAACACCACGGTCACAAATATTCCAAGGGCTGAAATCCGAGTGGGGAAAATGGACCCAATGGACCATGGTAATTAGGTTGGGTTGAGAGGGACCCAATGGACCATGGTAATTACGTGGGTTGAGAGGGGACCCAATGGACCATGGTAATTAAGTTGGGTTGAGAGGGGACCCAATGGATTTTAGACCAAATTCCAGTATCAATTTTCTTTCCACCGTTTTAGTGGTTTTATATATATATATATATTTAAGTATATGCTTAATATTCTTCACCTCCATTCTGATTACTAGCATTCTCAAAGGAGGAAGCTGTCTTGCCTCCCCCATACTTAGATTCAGTCCTGCTTAAAGCCACCAATTTTGCTCGACTTTGTCCGAGTACCTGACATGAGATTAGAAAATTGTGGGTTGGTATCGCAGCTGGATCAAGACGGTTTTTCCTCTATACCTAATAATTGCTCGTTTTCTGTAGGTTGAACAATTGAGTTTACAATCATTTGTTCATGAGCAAGATAATGGCTTTATTCCGAAAAGGGTGTTTTGACACAAGACAGAAACATCGTTGGATATAATCTAAGGCAAATACTCAGAACTTCTCAAAGATATTCAATGAATCCTACGAAGCGAGTAGTTGTCTCAAATAAGAAAAAATAAAGAAGGATACAGCTATTCAAAAATGGAAATCCTTTAAAATCAAATTATGATGTAAAAGACTGGTGGTTTTTTTTTATCTTTTTAATTCAACTCTTCTACGAAATTCATACAAAGATTTCTTGTAAATCCTATAATTACAATTTTCAGTTCTTTTTCTCTTTTTTAAAAAGGACGTCACTAAAATAGACAGCTTCAGAATTGGAGTGTGATTTGAAGGAGAATCTTTTTTAAAATTAAAAAAACAGATAGTAACTGATATTACAAGTACAAAGAAAGCATAATCCGTATTTTAGTGACGTTTGATAAAGAAAGAGAGAAATTTCTCAAACTTTTTCTATAAAGCATCGGAATACAAAAATTCACATAAATTCAGTTATGGGAATTGAAAAGAAAAATAAAAGCTAAAATATAAACTATAGATTAATTTTAATTTTTAAGGAATGTGATATGTATGTATAATGTAATTTGATGTTTCTCGTTATGACATTATTTTATTTTTAATTTTCTTGATGAATTACAGGGATCCCGATTTTCCCAAGTGGAATATTGTAATTGTTAGACTGGTAGATATAGAATATTTCTCTGCTGCTTAATATGCTTATATAAATTGAAAATATTCTTTATAAAAACCTCTTAAATCGAACAATAGCAAAATCAATTTTATCAAACAATACACATTCTGGAAAAGAAATATTCCAGTCGGGCACACCTCTCTGTTCCTTGGCCAATGAACTTTCTTTTTAATAGAATGTCATTTCAAGGATTATACTCAAATATTAATGCAAAAAAAAAAAAGAAAAAGAAAACTAAAGAAAGAAAGCGAAGAAGAATAAAAAAGAAAAAAAAAACTTTCAAATAAATGCAACCCCCAAATATCGATTAAGTAATTATGACGATGATGTGGTGTGTTTTAAATACCTGGTTGTCACCACAGATCAGATCTGGGTCTTCAGCACAGATTCTACCTGAAATCTTCACTGCCAAGCGAGCGAAAAGGGGAGTACAAACACAGTAAGAAAAAAAGAGACAAAATTTAAAAACAGAATGATATACTTAACGAAGGTAAGCATGTGCATACCGTGAAATCGATTTAATTATAACGTTTTGTTGAAGCTTCATTCATCACTGTCAAGAAAAATCTCGAATCTGAAATCCATGAGATAAATATACATGAAGAGTGTTGGAAAAGTTTACATTTTATAACGACACCTAATGTTAACGCAATGTGCTCCAGGATTAAGAGGAAACGGATGAATATGGAAAGTCTCAGTATCATAAACAAGGACCTCGAAATCTTTAGCGAAACTTGCTTGCCTGTGATGTATGTAACTAGCAAAGGCGTACGAAAAGTCACTGGGTGACTTCAGCGATGTGCATAATTATTTTAAAGAAATATTTTGGTTAATGAAGCATATCTTTTGGGACGTATCGCCGAAAAATCTGTCTGAAGACATACGTCTTCAGATAGATTTTCAGCGATGCATTTTGTTGACTTATTTTTTTTTCGAAAATTATCAAAACTTGGTAATTAATTAAGAAATTTCTTAGACTGGCATCTTGCGTTATTCAAATAAGCTGTTTTGATTGATATCGTCGTTCATTTAAAGGGTCTTGAATGCTTAAGAAAAATACTCGCAGTTGTACTTCTTAAGAGTTAGGGTAAATTAAAAGGAGAGCTAATGGTCTGTCGATTGCTTTGATTTAACTTCATCTAAATCTGAAATCACGAAGGGAATAACTTGACCTTTGATCAATGGAAAAATGAATTCTCTACACAAACTTTATGCTTAGAGAAAAACTTCTGTATGTCAACACATAAATATTTGTAACAGATGCTGTATATAACGAACAAAGAAGGGTTCTCAAAATATTTCGGCCGAAAGCGTCATTTTAGCAAGTATTATTTTCAAACTTCATGGAAACAAATATTTGTGCATACAAATGTCAAATTAAAAAGTATTTTGATCATTAATATCAAAGTTATTTCTGTGGAAGTAACGCATGTATAATTATGTTAAACTAAGAAGTATTTGGTATTTTATTTACTCTCTTTCAACATAAAATCGCAAGAAAATGCCCACAAATTTCTAAAACGCTCCCCTTGGGAACCACGGAATAAAGCTTCGAAAGATTTCGTGTCTCAGATAGTTGATACATTTCATAATAATTAGCTTTTACTCAAATGCTTTTTTAAAATATGTTGGAGCGAAACATCCTTTGTTTATAACAGACGACTAATTGTTAGTATTGTTAGACGCAGGTCTAAACGAACACCATTTTGCATTTTTAAAGTTTTGCATTACATTTACGCGCTCGCAACACGTTTCATTAAAGTTAAAACTACTGCAACAAGCTGTGGAGATCAGTTCTGTGAATGATTCACTAAAAGAAACGTGATAGGCTCGGAGAGAAAAATTTCTTTGACAGAGAAAAAAAGAACTTAACAGAGAGAAAAAGAACTTCTCGACATCAGCCACCATTTATCATCTGAACTATCTGCTGTATCAATGAAGTGACGTTGTGTTTCACTTCCTAAAGAATAGGACGCATTTGTTATATCTCGCAAGCACTACCACGATTATCAGATTCTTTCCCAAACCCAGTAAAGCTCAGAGTGATCTACAGCAGATCTGACCAACACACAACTAGGTATTTATTACCACTGAGAAGAAGATTTAGTTTTTTCTCTTATAGTATAGCCGTACTATGACAGCCAGAGTGTAACATACACAACAGATACGAGTTTATTCTTCTTTTGCCGTATATGTTTCTCTCGCTGCCATTGTTTTGGATTGTTTTACCTCTGAGCGGCACTTTTTTGCACACCATGGGCTAAATGGCCAGGCCACAAGGACCCCGAAGGCACAGAGAAGGTTGGGGCCCCACTGGAACAGCTGTTGGGAGACAGATGGTAGCCTCCCGTCAAGGCCATCCAGCGTGTTCTTTAACGTGCACAGGGTATGGCTCTCCCGCACACGGGGCCACGGCTTAACGTCCCATCCGACGGACGGCGGCCTTTCCAAGCCCATCGGTGTCCCCTACTGACCGTGGGCAGGGCGGGGAAATTTTGCGGAGATAAATCTCAACGCTGACCCAGCTGGGACTCGAACCTGGGAACTACAGATTACGAGCCTGGCGCGCTACCGACTGAGCCACCCCCGCCCCTCTCGCTGCCAACTCTACTTCAGTGGCATGCGGAAATGTTCAGAAATTTCCTTTACTTACTTAATTTTTTTTTAATTTGATGTCCTAATATTTTTTATTGATTTCTTTACTGGTTTATTGGCAGTATTTGGTAAAATTGATGCCCGAAAAAGCTATCTGCAATGTACGAGAAAATTACAACTTGTAAACGCAAATCTAGTTGAAACAAGGATTTTTTGATTAGTTGATAAGTCGAAGCTTAATAATATATCCTAATAACAGATGGGATAATAACAAAGAAATAAGTACACTGGTAGTTATTAACAAATTTCAAGCCTTTAAAATTATTTTGAAACTATTTCTAATATTGTGTTCAAACACAAGTTACAGTTCTTGGTTATTCAATGGGAAGCAAAATTCGAAGCTCTGCAACTATTAAAATAAAACTTTTAGAGTTAAAAAAAAGACATTAAAACTCGAACAATCTATGAAAACATTAATATCCAGTGAAGATGTTATAAAGCTATTTCTGGTAGTACGTACATGGTGTGCAAAAGATAGGACGTTGATGTTAAGTTTACCCTTCATATTATGTCAATAAAAGGTGAATTCAAATCTCTCTTGCTTCTAAAATAAGCTTTTTACAGAAATTGTGACTCAAGATACATTAACGATCTCAATCTAATCTATCTAATTTTTTTAACGATATTGATAGGTCGCGGACCTATTGGCATCTGTAATTTCATTTTTTTACTTTTGGGATCTGACAACAAGACCCGTCCCACGTGTGTAATAACTGCGGACGTTGTGTTTGCCGGGGATGGCATCTGATTGGCCACTAGTGTCGAAGAATTCCCGGGGTTGCCTGAGTTATTGCCTCACTTCAGCCGGCGAAGGGATTCTGTGCGGGGTGATGGTGCTAATAGGACCCGTGTTCGGTCTCCTGTCTTCGAAATAATTGTTTATTATTCCTGAGTGCACAACTGTAGTCCAGCGGAACTCCGTTTTCGTTATGGAAAAATCTTCAATCAGGGTATAATCATTTTAATTCGTATTAATCTGATTGTTGTTACTTTTCTTTAATATTTTGACTGTCACTTTATAATATTGAATTTTTTCGAGTAGATTGGAAATATGATAACGTATTGTAATGTGAATTTATCCACCTTTATCAGCTGGTGGAGTAATTATGTCGATTTTGGAAATTTAAATCTTTTTTTTTGTTATTGTTTAAACCAAATTTACATTTGTCTATTATTAAATCCTCTACTCATCACAGCTACAGTTAGTGAGTACATGACTGTATTAATAGCTTGTGGGTTGTTCCTAACTCGAACTCGAATCTTCTGAGCCACTCTTTCATAAGTATCTGTTAGAAAGTAAATTTTTGTTTGAAGTCAGATCGACAAGTAATGATATGTAGTTCTAGATGTGTTATAACTATGTATGGATAATTATTATTACCCGGAGTTTGAACCTAAGTCCCTTTTATCAGCAGATAAGCACGCTATCACTCTGCCAACTGGTTTGAAATTTACTATTAAAAAAAGTTTATGCTCTTCAGTGCTGTTCAGCAGAACGTCTCGCGATCTTTTTATTGGCAACAATGAACTTAGTTTGTCTTTCAATTTCCGATCATTTCTCTGTGAAAAGAGGGGAGGCTTGGGTTGGGCTGATTTTACCTCTGAGCGGCACTTTTTTTGCACACAATGGGCTAAATGGCCAGGTCACAAGAATCCCGAAGGTTGGGGGAGGGTATCCACTGGAACAGCTATTAGGAGACAGATGGTAACCTCTCGTCAAGGCCATCTAGTGTGTTCTTTAACGTGCACAGGGTATGGCTCTCCCACACACGGGGCCACAGTTTAACGTCCCATCCGACGGACGGCGGCCTTTCCAAGCCCGTCGGTGTCTCCTACTGACCGTGGGAATTTTGCGAAGATAAATCTCAAAGCTGACCCAACTGGGACTCGAACCTGGGAATTACAGATTACGAGCCTGGCGCGCTACCGACTGAGCCACCCTCGCCCCTAAAGAGGGGAGGCAATTGACTCAGTCTGTAGCAGGCTGGGATTTAAAAAAAATAAAGAGGGGAAGAGCAAGAAACTCAGTCGAGCCAGAAAAAAAGTAAAACTCTTCCTCCACCCAACAATTTACAGGTCTTTAAAAATTTCTTGAAAATTTGCTGAAATATTCATAAGTTTAATAATTTTTACTTGTATTGCCCTTGCTAACATTCTCAAAGGGGGTGGGGGTGGATCCTTTATGCCTCCTCCTAGATCCGGCCCTAGTCAGTAGCATGTCAGACACCCGGTTGCAGTTTACAGGTTCCATTCCCAACTGCACCAGAATTTAAATTTATCTATGCTAACTCCTGTTCTTGATGACAAAAGAGATACCGATAGGAATGGAAAGTCTGATGTCCATCGAATGGTAAGTTAAGTGGTCAACGGGATGATTCCTATGCAGGAGAGTCCTTGCACATTAAAGTACACGTTGAATGGCTTTGGGGGTAAGGTTCTATTTGTCTCTTAACAGATGTCCAGTGAATCCACTTTTCCAACCTTTTTTGACCCTTTGGTGTCCTTGTGACCTGGACATTTAGACGATTTTTTGCAAAAACGTACCTCTGAGAGATAAAGAAACCCAACTCTGTAAATAACCTTTGTACCAAGCATCAAAATGATCAAAAGGGTAATTCGGAAGTTATCGGAGAAAAAAATAACCATAAAAGCGAATGAGTAATGACAAAAACTACAGTTGAATGAAATATTTTTCCCTTTAAGAGTGTCAGTTTGCAGATTGATTAACACTTCATTTCCCACGTTTTCTTACAGCACAATTTCTTCACTTCTCCATTGACCAATTGAAAAAAACAAATAGTCAACGGAACTTCTCAAAAACTTGTGCTTTCTCTATACAGAGTTAATGTCTCTATGGCCTAACTATCATAAGTGTTGGCAGCCAGTGATTTCCAAGAGCCATTACAATTATGGGTGCAATGTTCATTCAGTGGCAGTTTCATCGTGTAAATCTACAGGTTATGTCAGGAATGACTCTGATATAGAACTCAGTAACTAAAATGTTTTTTAAGAAAAAAATATGAGCGAAGATAAATTGAAAGATATCAATCAAATCTATTTAAATTTTGATTTTTCACAATATATTTTCAGCATTTAAAAAGTTCTGAAAGCTGAACATTTAGCAAGCTAACTTATTCTTCAAAAAATCCTTTAAAATTGGCAAAAATTAACTTAATTTTTAAGCGAGTTATTAAATATATTATTTTGCGTGTTAGTAAACATTAGATAACAGATAGTGCTATATTTTTAATTTGTTTTTGTTAACTTTCAGAACACTTATTTTTCACTGGCTAATAATACTGTGAAATATTCAGATTTCCATAGCTGTTAATAACTAAAGGATATTGTTGAAAATCGAAAATTAAAACAACTTCAGTCCCATTTTTTCACAAAAAGCTTGTTTAAGACGTTACTGAGTTCTTTCCTGCGTTACTATTGACATAATATGGAACTGTACCCATTGAAGTATCCACTGAATATATATAGGTATATCCCCATCCCTCGATCAATTGTAAATAATAAATAATAAATAATCAATTGTAAATAATTGTAATAATAAAATAATAAATTGTAAAATATTTTAGTTGTTTTGAATTAGTTAACCGAGCGTGAATTCAATATACATAAGCGAACTATGAATTAATTAACTTAATAATTAAGGCAATGAAAGTGAGGCTTTAAAATCAACAATTTTAAAGAAATGCCATCAGTGATACAGATATTTTTGCTGATATGCCTCAAAATTTACGTTTGCTGATATGCCTCAAAAGCTCTCGTTTGCTGATATGCCTCAGTTTGCTGATATGCCTCAAAATCAATACGTTTTGCTGATATGCCTCAAAATTTGATTAACATTACCACTTCTATACTTAGCGCTTATTACTCCGTTAACATTAACTAAATTATCCCTAATATTTCTTCGTGATCTAACTATAACTCATTAAACTTTTAACAACTCCCGCGCACACTTCAATAGAGATTTTTCTTCTTTAGACTAACTGCACCGACAAAAAGTAATTAATTTCCCACAGATTATTCAGAATTACTGCTGATCCATTGTTTTATTTTTAAAGTTCTTCATCGTTCGAACTGACTAATGATGTAACTCTCACTCCGAGACACATCTCGAGCGTTACACGGCACCACAGGCCCGTCTTCATTGTTGTACGTGTTCCTTTCGTTAGAATGTCAAAGAGATTAAGACCTGTTGGGGAAGAACGATAGTCACAGGTGTATTATAATTTATTTCATGCCACAGGGTTACAGTCAAGCCAATACAGAAGATATTTTAGATATTAATTTAGGTGTTCAAGTGTCTTCATGTCCCAGTATATATGGAAGATTAAAAAGGAATATTAAGGCGCAATGTAAATAAATTAAAATGAAAAAAAATACTTATCTCGCCATATAAATAAAAATAAATAAATACCCCCTCAAGCAGCTGCTTGCCACAGAGGTCTGACAAGAGCCTGTCAGTTTATATATGCCATAGTAGAAGGTCTGAGAGGATGGCAGGACCTCAGCAGAAAAACAACACGAACATCCATGCCTTACCGGGGCTCGAACCCCCATCCCGTAGCCAAGCGCGCTAACCACTCGGCCACGGGATGGTAAAGAGTGGGAAGTCACGACTTCCTACAAAATAACCCAGCTGCTCTGAATACTGAGCTATCCCAACTTCTCGCAATATGAACGCTACAATTCGACCATAGAAAGTAGGAAGTAAACCTAAAGTATATCGATGGTGCAATCAGTCACTGAATTCGTATTCACCCTCAATGGATCACCTACAATCTTGTTGAGTAGGTAATTCAGCGCCCTGTCTTCTTCTGAAGTGAATACGAACTCAGTGGCTGATTGTACCATCGATATGTTTCGGGTTTATTTTCTACGCTTTATGAAACATATAGGAAGATAGGTAGTTTTTAAAGTTTTTAATTTAGTTGTATTTTTTCTTTGTCATTAAAAATACCTACTTTCAGAATTCATTTGATATATGACTCCTAAACACCGACTACATTTTGCCTCACTCTTGGAGTCGTGTTTGAGGTAGCTTATGATATTGTAGACCTCAAGAGCTTTAATTTGAGATTAAAACTTGATAATGTCGACTCCCAAGAAATTTCCTTTCTCTTTTGGGGGAAGAAGAGAATGACAGTATTTCGATGTAGTCTACGCCAGCCCTCGTATGAGTTTTCGTTTGACACCTAACTTGTAACTGCGCTCCCTGGCGTCCGGAAGACATAGTAGATGAACGACTTACAAATTTCAATTTTTAAGGGGAAAGCGCAAGGGGGTTAACTGTGTTAACCCATAATACTCCCTACGTCACAAGCATTCTTTTTACATACAACTTTTCGCTTTCGGCGTTCACGTTCGAAAGATGAGTAGAACAATGCTCCACAAGTAGTTAAAAGATTCACCAGCACCCACCCCACGCACAGTGCTTTGCCCTATGACGTAACACCTCCGGTTAAGTCACTTCCTGCCACGCCCCTTATTGATATTCATAACACTGAGCAACAAATTTTCATAAAAGTCATGACTGTGAGACAAAAGTAGCCTATTCTTAAAGCTTTCAAGGTGCTGACACGAACATGACAATAAAAATGCAAAATTGGCTAGGATTTCTGAGAAATCGCAATAGTTTCTTACATAATAGAGTAATACGTACATATGACATGTATCGGTAAAACTCCGCTTCTACTTCCGACGTTGCTTTGCCCTTCGCTTTGTACAGCTGCTCTGGATCATCTCTGGTTAGGGTCCAACAGTAGTCAGCCAACATTGAAGTGGACCAGTTTCCCTGGTATCGTTTCTCCATCGTTGCATTGTCCTGGTGAAAACGTTCACCGTGCTCATCACTAACCATATCACAGTTGTTGGGGAAGAAATCTAAGTGGGAATGGAGAAAGTGGATCTTTAAAAATATATTGCAGCCAAGTTTGTGATGCAGAGACATGTCCTTAACCAGGTTCTTGTAATTGTCTGCCCTGACATTCCAGAGGAATTTAGTTGACACCAGACGAAACGCGACCCAAGCTTTTTCTCGTCATCCTGAAGCAGGTTGTCGAACATCTGGTCTCTGAACAGCTCGTGGATCTGAGGACCCACAAAAAGTCCCTCTTTAATTTTCGCGTCGCTGAGTCGAGAGAATTTGTCAGCCAAGTACTTGAAAGCTGATGCAGTCTGGTACATAGCTTTAACGAAGTTTTTCATTACACCAAATTTAAGGTGTAGGGATGGTAGCAGGATTTTGTGCATTTCTGCCAGTTCCACATTCTTCTCTCGGCCCTTCAGATATTTCCTCTGAGGCCAGTTTCTCTTCACGTAGTACAAAGTATTTGCTCGGCTGTCCCATTCCCATAAGAAACAGCAGGACTTCGTATATCCCAGCTGCGCACCCATCAACAGAGCCACTACCTTCAATTTACAACAGAGATGCCAGTCGTGCTTGCTGTATTAAAGACAGTTCAACAGCTGTTTAAGGTTGTCGTAGGTTTCTTTCATGTAGACAGCGTGTCCGACAGGAATGGATGGAATTCGATTTCCATTATGCAGCAACACCGTCTTGAGACTCAGTTTCGAGGAGTCTATGAATAGTCGCCATTCTTGAGGGTCATGTTTGATTCCGAGGGCAGTCATCAAGCCATCTATATCGGAGCAGAACACAAGGTCATCTTCCATTCTGAAGTAAAGCGCAAACTGCTCATGACAAGTTCGAAAACGAACTCACTCGGCATGTTCCTTGAGAAGATTACAATGTTTAAGTCTTGATACAAGTAACTCTGCTTTGACCTTGGACAGCTCCAGATCGCAACCAAGATCGTTCATTTCTTCCTTGGTGAGAATGTGTGGCATTTTGAAAATTCTCGGGCTATCGCTAGTTTCTACAGTTATTTCTTGCGCTGAACAAAGCTCCGTTATGGGTTGTTTTTTCATACATTCTTAAACCTAACCGCTCTCACAAAAACACACACCTCTTATGACATACGCCTTAAACAAACGTTTTGTTCGTTACGAGACATCTGACAGAAAATAAAAAAAATAAATACTCCCTCAAGCAGCTGCTTGCCACAGAGGTCTGACAGGAGCCTGTCAGTTTATATGCCACAGTAGAAGATCTGAGAGGATGGCAGGACCTCAGCAGAAAACAACACGAATATCCATGCCTTACCCGGGGCTCGAACCCAGGTCCCGTAGATCAGTAGCCAAACGCGCTAACCACTCGGCCACGGGACGGCCTGACAGAAAACGTAACATAAAATGTAACGCAAGACAGTCGTGCTCAAAAAGATTCAAACTCGTTGAAGAAAATTCTGTACAGAAAAATCTTTACACCTACCGAAATATAAATACACCCAATTATGTTTTTACATGGAAGTTTTTTTACAAGATTTTGATTTAGCACGGTTTAGAAAAAAATTCCTATTCTCTTTTTACACGATTTATTTTGATCTAACACGGTGCAAAAGGCTCCTTTTTAGAAATCTTCGTTTGAATTTAATTCTGAAAAATTATTCCTATTCATGAAAAAATTCCTAGAATTTACATTTATAACAAAGATGCCGCTCTTATGGTCACATTTTTCCCAGTAGTTTTAACTTTGAAAATGTACTATAGATACACCATTGAAGTATGAACACGAGAGCATTTCACCATTGGAGTATGAACACGAGAGCATTTCACCATTGGAGTATGAACACGACCGCCAAAATGTTTCAAGCGAAGAAAGTGATTTAATTCCAGTCTTACGTAAACGAATTCGTCTATTGTCATAAAGTGACAACGAATAAAATCTAGTTTATAAGCATATGTAAGTCATATTTTTTTGCACTTTTGTATTCTTGAATTAGTGACGTTATTTTCTTTATGAAGGAATGAAAAAAAAAAGTTTTAATTAAAGATTTTGATATGATTTATTTGAAAACAACTTATTATTTGTACTGGGTTTTCACGTGTGGAACAAAACTTTTATTTTTTCACATGCACTGTATTTTTTACACGGTTTTTTCGGGATCCTATCTACCGTGTAAAAACAGAATTGGGTGTATTCAAGTTCAGATCAGTGGTGAAATATTTTGCAATAAAAAATTTTTGAACAAAACAATTGCTTCTGCTTCTTCGAAAGTCATGGAAAAAATCTAATTTTATACATGCAAGTTCGAACACTCCGAATAACATAAGTAAGTCTCACATTTGCAACCGCTTGCATGAATATTATTCAAATTGGCTCATGCAGTGTATGGATTTCACCCCTGTTCAGAAAAGTGAATAGTTGATTCACATAAAACTGAAATGGCACTTGTAAAATTCACATGCTTACACAAAAAGTGAAAGTTTGCAGGAAAAATAACATTGCTGATTTGCATCTCATTCGAAATGAACGTTGTTGCAAGAAACAAAATTGTGACATTCATGCCCTAATTCTTAAAAATGAATACTAACGGTTAAATTATCGTTATTACTGTAGTTCACACGTGCACGCACTTGTAATAAACTGAGAAAAAAAGTTTCGAACGAAAAGAAACATGCATTCTCATGCGTGAAAAATAACTAAACCGTTCTTAGTTGAACAAGAAATATGCATGATTGATTTACACGCATAATGAAACACATACATATTACTGTCAAAATACCTGTCCTTACAGGAAAAATAACCATTTTCGCACTTATAAAATACAGAAATATATATATAGGAAAATACTCGTGCGGGAAAAATTAACTAAACCCACTCAGACTTAAACATGAAATTTGTATGTTATATTTGCTCGCGTAGTGAAACACATGTATGAATACATATCATTAACGGAAATTGTGTCCTTGCAGGAAAAACAACGACTTTCACACTTATACAAACATAGTGTACTTAAACACATGTTCTACGGATTCCGCACTGGTATAGAAATATGCATTCTCATGCAAGAAAAATAACTAAACCGATTCTTACTTAGACATGAAATGCGCATGTTAGATTTACTCACGTAGTGAAACACGTATGGTAATACATATCATTGTCGAAAACGTGTACTTACAGAGAAAAATAACCACCGCCGTTATACAAGCATAGTTTACTTATTCACTTGTTCAAACGTAGTAGGGAAAATAACTGTAGAAATACTTATGGAATCCTGAAAAGAGTATGAGAATGGGAACACTTGTCCGAAAATATAGAATCCTTTGTGCAAACTACCGTTTTAACACACATTTATACTTTACATGTTCATGCATAAAAATATTCCATACATTCCTAATTTCATCCATGTCATGGGTTGGGTTGTTTTACCCCGAGCGGCACTTTTTTGCACACCATGGGCTAAATGGCCAGGTCACATGGACCCCGAAGGTTGGGGGAGGGTATCCACTGGAACAGCTATTAGGAGACAGATGGTAACCTCTCGTCAAGGCCATCTAGTGTGTTCTTTAACGTGCACAGGGTATGGCTCTCCCGCACACGGGACCACGGCTTAACGTCCCATCCGACGGACGGCGGCCTTTCCAAGCCCATCGGTGTCTCCTACTGACCGTGGGAATTTTGCGAAGATAAATCTCAACGCTGACCCAGCTGGGACTCGAACCTGGGAACTACAGATTACGAGCCTGGCGCGCTACCGACTGAGCCACTCCCGCCCCCCATCCATGTCATGACTTTTTAGTTCAAATCTTAATTGCATCCTGTCTATGAGAAATGCATCGTTCATTGACCAGGTTTGTTTTTTAGCAAAGTGCATGGTCATATCGCTACTGTGCGAAAGATCATCCCGTGCACCATTTTAGCATCGAAGTAACCACCTGAAAGGAACTGTACCGCAGAAACTCTGTCTTATTGGAGTTGTAATGTTATTGGTTGGAAAAAATAAAATATGAAACTTAAGTGATGGAAATGATACACCACTGAATGTCATTTGAAAATCTGTGAATGTTGGTGCATATTAACACTATCACTACCTAACAAATGAGGTGGAAATTAGCATTTATGCTGCTGTAGATTTCTTTTCGCATTACTTCTACTTCATATCACATCGGGATTACAATACACATTATATCATTCTGTGACACTCGTATTAAACGATACTTTCTTTGCTTGTTTTTCCATTTTTACACTGAATGTTTTTGTTACATCGGCACCGTTTTGTAAAACACGCAGCATACACACATTTCTTATGATATTAAATTAACAATTTCTCTAAGATGACAATCGGTGAAAATTTCGAGAAGGGTTGGCCATTCAAGATGGCCGCTCGGATGGTGAAGGGGTGGAACTTTTGATAAGACTTTTAATTAATTAGTTGTTTTTAATAAAAGGGTTTTGGGGGGATTTTTTTATGAATAACGTGTTTATAGGTTGGGCATCGAAGATGGCTGCCAAAGGGTTGAGGGGGGTGGAACTTTTGATAAGCGGTTTAATTAATAAGGAAAAAAATACAAAAATAAAAACATAATTTATTCATAGGTTAATTTGTAAAATATAATAATTAGTTATTCTTACTCCATCTACCTTAAACGTTACAATCGTATAACGTGACGAAAAGGATAAACGCACTGATTAAATGCGAGGGTAGTGTGTTCGAGATAACCTGTGTAAAATAGTTTTGTTTTTAGAAATACAGTACGTGTGTTAAACACTGGAAGGTGCTGTAGTTAGCCGGACTTGAAATGTTTCGGGAGTTTTTGGTTGGTGAGAAGACGTCAGAATCCAAGATGGCAGACTTGGAATTATTTGGAACTTGTTTACTTCATGAGGGGTTTGGGTAGGTATACCAGGAGGTCTTAGAGGGGAATGACACAACCAGGGGTTTTTTTAAAGGGGGCGTGTGACGTCAAAATTCAAAATGGCGGACGAATGACAAAATCAGAGACTTTGAAAAAAGGGGGTGGCGCTTTTGATTTTAATAGAGGGTTTTTAATGAGGGTGTGGCACTTTTTATTTTAACAAGTTTTTTAATTAATAAAGGAATTATGAATATTAACTAGTGTGTTTTGAATATTAATGAGGGGTGTGAATAGTTATGAATATTAATAAGGAGCGTGACCGGAAGTGACTTAACCGGAATTATGACACCATGGGGGAAGCACTCTGCGTGGGGGCTGGGGAGTCTTGTAATTACTTCCAAATATTTTCCCCATTTTTGGATAAAGCATGGGAGAGAATTTTTACAACCTGAGACTTTTTACATGGCACAAGCATTCATTTGACGCATAGCCCGTTACTTCCGGTTCTCACATTCCAAAAATATAGCAGAACAATCGTTTTCATATTTCCCGTGTTTCTAAGGGAAAATAAATCAATGGGGAGGGGTAAAGGTTTCATAGCCGATGAAACTCCCTGCCTCACAAGCTTTCATTTGACACATAAATCATTAGATTTGTCCATCGCGTTCTAAAGATATGGTGCAGCAACTGGTTTGACAAATCCACAACCTGACAAACAGATAAACAGAAACCAACAAATGACGAGCGAATAAGTAGCAGAAAGATAGGTAATAAAAATGAAAACACATGCAGAAAAGTCCGGATTTAGAATAAAATCGAAGGGTGTGTGTGTTGGGGGGTGGGGGCAAGAAATGCAATCGAGCCAAAAAAATTTTAAATGGTGGGAAGAGACTGGATTTCCAATTCAGTATAACATTTTCCACTCCGTTTTAGAAATAGTTTAAAAACTTCTTGAAAAATGCATGAAAAGTAAATAAGTTTAATAATTTTGGCCTCTATTTTTATATCTATTTTTAGAATTCTGAAAGGAGTGGGGGGCATGGTTCCCTCCTCAGATCCGGCCCTGTGCAGAGAAATTGCATAACTATTTGATAAATAAAATGCGAGTAGGCTGCATAGACGAAGACAAACATATAATGTTAAAGTGAATATGATAGTGAAAGTAAACTAAAAGGGTGTATATAAAATATATATACTTCAGAGAAAAAAGAGAAAATTTAGCTTCAGATGACAGAACAGCGGAAAAAGAATTGGAAATAATCCAGAAAATCAGCAAAGGAAAGATACGAAAGGGGTAGAGGGGAAGGAGAGAGGGTTGGTCAAACTTTTCAGTATTCTAATACGTGTGGAATGATATATATTTTTTTTAATTTTGTTTTAGAATTTAAAAGAAGTGGTATCTCTCGGTAGAGCGTTGCGAGTTGAGGTTGCATGAAAAGCAAAAGAAATTTCATTATAGTTAGCTCTGAAAAACTTGGGAATAGACAACATTTCATTATTAGAACGAAACACGTGGCGATGTAGTAATCGTTATATAGGGTGAAAGAACCGAGTGAAGGAGTGCGACCTATTATAAATAGTGTCATGAATTAGGGTAATAAATCGCAGTTTCCTTTTATATTCAACGAGTGGGAATTTGATAGCGGGAACGAATATCAGAAAGGATTAGAGATTCTCGCTTATTAAAATAGATTTTTCTGATGATGTGCATGAGTAGCGAGACTCCACGAGAACACGGGGAAAATACACAGTCGTATCAGAATAACATGACCACCTACCTAATAATGGCAATGGGGGTGGTCACACTATTCTGATACCACTGTGTATATGCAAAGTTTAATGAGAACGCAGAGAAATGTGCATATGAGTTAACAGATTAATAAGGATGCTGAGAAAGTGTCTGCAGGAAAAGAGGTTATTAAGAAGGGAACGAAACGGAAAAAGTTAATGAGAACGCAGGTCAAAGTGCAATGCAAGAAAGGAGGCTAACTACCCTATCCTACCAAAATATTAGAGAATTTCCATGATATGTCAATGGGAATCTAATTTCGAATCTCTATAACTTCTAAGATATGCATTTGATCGAATTATGGCGACTGAAGATAAATTAAAGATCACCAACAATTCTATTTAAAACTCGAATTTTAACCTCGATTTTCAACAATATTCCGTCAGTATTCAAAGAGTTATAGAAACTGCAATATTTCATAACTGTAATGTGTGTAAAAATTACCTGACAAGTTAATTAAAACTAATATTAAGTTTCGTTTGAAACACATTTTGTTCGAACAATTACTGAACGAATATTGTTGAAAATCGAGATTTTAATAGATCGTTTATTTTTATTTATATATATATTGTTATATCTATAATAGCATGTATATCTTTAATCATATTTTGCATTAAATACGTATTTCGCAAGTTATAAAGCTTCGACGTTATATTGCCAACGACACATCATGGGAATTCCCTAATATTTTGCATTATTAAACACTGGAATTGTAGTTATATTAAATACGCTAGGTATACTACCCTTTAATCACACGTATTATTGTTTTATCTGGGATACACTGACGCAAATTACCACAGGTTTAAAGTAGATTTAATCCTCAGAAAGTTCTAGTATTTAATGAGCTTTATTTACGAGTCCTACATTTGAAACAGAGTAGTCTAGCTAGCCTTATTTGAAACGTTATTCCTTTTTAATCACAGCGTGCTATTGAAACTGACTCCGTGTTCAAACTAGTAAATAACTACGAGACTGTTCCGAAAAATGCCCCCAAGAAAACCTACTTGACGCAATTTATGAACTCGAAAAAAAAGAAATTTTGTTTAAGTAAATGTGAAAGAAATTGAATGAAAATAATAACGCAAAGAAGAGAAAACACCCTTTTGACTTCATTAAAAAGAATGGAATGTTTCGATATCGACAAAAAAAATCTGTTTTTCTTTTTCTGTTTCCATTCTCGCTTCTGAAAGAGAGAAAAATCAAAAACACAACCCAATCGATCGAAATACCGCGCATTGTTAGGTTTAATTTAAAACTTCGCAGTCTCTTGTTACGCCATTTCCAGATCGGTTCATGCAACACAAAAGGGTAAAGGCTGATAATTTCTTCGCAAACGAAGCTCGAATTGTTACTATCGAGTACTCTTAAACACGTGTTTCGTTCTGCAGAACACCGCAACTGAAAAAAATTGCGAAGAAAAGGAAAGAAAAAAAAACAGAAAAATGCGAGGGCACAAACCATTGATATTCACAGTGTACAAAAGAGAATCGCTTGACTGACGCTAAACGACAGGCATTTAATTCTGAAGTCTCTATACGCGGAAAGAGAGGAAGTCCAAGCAGTCATTAGGCTAGAGAACTTTCTCCAGCGAAGCGTGTTCGTTCTTTCAAGCACGTGCAAGTTTTCCTCCCTTCTTGATGCGATTCTCCCAAGGCAACACCTTCTGATGATTGCGTGCTTGAACCAGAGATTCTTCCTCCTCCTGATTGACAACGGAATTGCGCGCGAAATGGTATGCCTGGAAGTCTGATCGTGAAGTTGGCTAATCGATTAACTCTAATTAGAAGACATTCGCAGTAGTCTGAAAACAGAATGTGGAAGCTTTAACAATAACAATTGGTTTATTTCGTCTCCGTTATATTGTGTTTATATTTTAAGGTTTTACGTAATTATTCAGATTCGATAAATTTTTATTCCACTTCGCTGAAAGTTTTTAACTTGGCTATAAATCATCTAGCAACGAAGGTTAAAAATGAAAAATGATTTTAATGTTCTCTGCAAAGATTTTTTTATTTAGCCAGTTATGCATAACGTAAATGTAAGAAAAATTGTGTTGTTATTTTTTGTAAAGCAATAAATTATGTAAGCTATTTGAAACTTTGATATTTTTGAAATTTTTTGATATTTTGAAAAAAAAAAACACTCGTATTCTGAGATATTTTCGACATATCTGATATATGCAAGTTTTAAAATTACAAACGTCGATTGACATTGTACAAATATCGCAGCATGAAAAGAGTTCGAGACCGAGTTGGCTCGAGCCAAAATAGCACAGAAAATTTTGGGCTTGGGCTCAGAATAATTTATATTTCTAATTTTCCTTGTAATTGTGAAAATGAATAGGAAATGGTTGAAATATTTTGGATTATCATCTCGACCTTTTAACCAATCTTTAGTAATTAAAAATTAGCACCAAAATGGCCTTTGATTATTTTTCGCGTATTATCTATTTTTAATAAACGAATGACTCTTAGTAATAGAGTACCACAGGAAAACGTCCTGTAGACAAAGAAACACGAAATAATTAGTTGAAAAAAATTGTTGCTCTGAGTGTAATTTAAACCCACCCCTCGCAGAAGCAATTAATTTTCTTTCAAGTAATTATTTCTAGTGTGTTTTGTCTACAGGACATTTTCCTGTGATACTTTATTACTGAATTATTTATGTAACGCTGTGAACGTGAGTGACAAATATTTCTACCATCATATGTGGCGGCTTGGCTGCGCGATTCCTGATAATGGATGTCGCCACTGGCGATTCGACAAAAAATTGTGGGAATGTTTATACAGTATGTCACATTATTGAAGAAATGGCTAGCTTCTGATGGTATAGTGGTTAGAGCGCCTAGGAGTTGTTTATTTTGAATGACTCTTGATTTTTATAATCAAGTTACCGAAGAACTTTCAATTTCTATTAGTATTTCTCACATTCTTCTTTTATTCAAATGGCATTAAGATTTTAATTTTTTAGTAAAATGATTATAATTATTTAAAGTTAGTAACCATCTAGAGTACGAAGAATTAAAAGAAATATATTCGAGATATGCATTTCTGTATATACGTTTTATGAAGCGTCAGATAATCCCCCCCCCCGCAAAAGATCGGGTTCGGTTGAACTTGGGTTCAATATTTATTCAAATAATTCGGTCTCTAAAAACTGAGCCTAACTCCTCTCTAATGGTAGTAATTTATATCTTGATCGAATTATAATGGAGATTGTAGTATGGGCTATCGATATTTTGTCTTACCTTTATATTATCGAATGTGTTATATAAATTATTTTAAGAACATTGCAGCATTAATTAACCACTCGGACACGGGACGGCTTAGACTTTAATACAAAACTATGAAAACCTAAATTTACCAAATTACATGTTTTAACAGTTATTTAAAAAAACAGAATTATGGTAAGCTTTTCTCAGATTGACAATAGATCAGAGTTGTCAATACGACCCTTAAGATCACTTTATTCAATCGATGATATTTATTTATAATCCGCAGATTTGTTAACCAAGTGCAGTCGCTCAAAAAAGTATCCGAACACTATGGTTGATTACAGAATTCAGAAAAAATATCTGGCAACGATTTTTTAAATTAGTGATCTGGCAACCTTCATGTCACGTGACACGAAGGTTGCCAGATCACTAATTTCTAAAAAAATCGTTGCCAGATATTTTTTCTGAATTCTGCAATCAATTATAGCGTTCGGATACTTTTTGAGCGACTGTACACTAGGCCATCGATTTAACCGGGGTTAGGTTCCTGGATATGCCGGCGTATATCGAATTGGTGTAAATGAAACCCGAATTTCAATGAGATATGTTCCAGGTGTATGCCAAACGGAGATTCTCTTTCATACAATAACCTTAATATTTTAAAACATAATCTTTATATATGGAGGATCGGGAGGTATTCACCTTCTTCTATGAGTCGCGTGAAGTGTTCAGAGTAAGAACTTACTTCTTCATCAGTACTGGCAGTCTCACCTATTATTTTTATAGTGTAAATTTGAGTTCACTCCTTGTAACTAGCTAACCAGCCTTTGCTTCCTATGAAAGTTTAGTCACTGACTTCCTTTTCTTTTAGGGGTGGCTCAGTCTGTAGCGTGCCAGTCTCGTAATCTGCAGTTCCCAGGTTCGAGTCCCAGCTGGGTCAGCGTTGAGATTTATCTCCGCAAAACTCGTCGCCCTGCCTACGGTCAGTAGGAGACACCGATGGGCTTGGAAAGACGACTTTCTTGTGATTTTCTGATGGACTGTCTGTGAATTTGCTTGTCTGCGCCTCAACATGTGAAAGATATACAGCATCGACTACAAAACATCCATTGTTCTGTTAGGCATAATAACAATCTAGCAGAGGAAATACAGAGACCAGATAGGTCACTAAAGCAAGTGTAGTCGATTGAAAGATGTGGACTTTAGTTGTACAACAATCAGAGAACTTCACCAAAGCTGCAAAACAAATATTGTAGTTTCAGGATCAAAGACGTGGTTAGTAACGACTTAGTCGTCGACGTATGCTTAAAACATATGCGCCTTTAGTGGGAAAATTTAAGAGCTTACGTATCACTAATCTGTTCAGGACAAACAGGACCCAAGGAGGGGGAGAGTACTCCTATTAGACCAATCATCTCGGAATTAACAAAAACGTTGTCTCCTTTGTGGTTGTGGTAGTTCCAGCCACAAATCTAGAGGTGGTCGAGGGGTGTATCTAAGGGTGGAAGAGGCAAGTGAGGAGGGGGGGGGGGTGAGCTTTCCTTTGGGAATGTTACTAACTAGAACGAAAGATAAAAAAAATATTGAATATATATATATGTATATTATGCCTACTTAATTAGAAAAGTTTTAAAGACCACTGAAAATGGATGGAAATATTAAACGGAGTTCGTCGTTCCGGCAAGATTCAATCATCCCTCACGCCTTAATTTGTTTCTAGATTTGGACCTGGTTTCAGTCACGGGGCAATGAATAATATTCATGAATAGCGCAAGATTGAGAGTTTTTCGTGACAAAAAATTGCAAATAGCTTTTAAATGAAATTAGAAATAAAAGGTGAACTGTTTAATGACTGTGTGTCAGTTGAATAATTATTTTATTTCTGCAGTTGCGTGGTGAATAAATTATCGTGTAAAATTTTGTGATTTAATCTAAATGGTATTTCGGTGTAGGTTATCTTACAGAATGCACGCAGAATATTCAGATTTTATCTATTGAAATTTTAGTGATATAAAAACCGTAATATGATTGTAACTTTTCTGTTATATTTTAAAATTAATAATTAGCTATTTGTTATACATTATTTTCTCTGATGTAATATAAAATCTTGCCACTATCAGAATTTTTATACATTTATGTACATATCATTTGGACATGTTTCTTGTGTAATTTTTGACGGTATTAAAATACTTATTGGTATGTAATTAATTAAAAAAAATAAAAGAGGTCAACTACTGAAATATCATCAGCACTTTGGGTCCTAAGGATCCACCGGCAGATGATTAACAAAGGTTCTCAGGTTTTCACATTAGTTTCTCTCACACTGGAATATATTTGAAAAAGCAAAATATTTCTTCTCTACTTATATTTCAAAGTCATTTAGGATAAAGTTTTCAAATGTGTTTATTTTCATTTCGTCTTCAGTACATTGAGTCTATAATATTACATTGAATATATCAAGTTAAAAAATTCAATTTAATCGGTTTAGCTCAAGATTCATTTCTAAGAATTTAAACAGAGCAATGCGGGAGAACTCTGCCTATGCTTAATTTCTTTTTAACGTTAATTAAATTCAGTAGAAATATTGTCATTTTGAAACGCTTTGTTGATTAAGAGCAGCATTTGTGGTTTAAATTTTACAGGACCAAAGAAATGAAAGCATTAGGGAAACAGCAGTTGTGTTTTTCGTAGATACAGAATTGTATTAAACACATTCTTCATTTCTTCCTACACGATAGCAAATACGACACATTCCCTGAGTTCCCAAACACGAAATTTAGAACTTATTGCGATAGCAAATCGTTTTCGGGAATTACAACTGAAAATACGGCTTCACCAAAATTTCAATGAGTTATGCATGCCTCACCCAATGCTATGAGTATTTCTTTTAAATAATAACGTTGATGCTTTGATGTCGTGTCCACTGATCATAATACGCTTTGATAATGATTGTACGATGGTCGTGGTTGTTCGTGACCCATGCGATTATGCCAACAAATAAGCATAATCAGAACACAAAAGATTATCTCCTTTCCCATTTAATACACACCGCTATTTTTACATTATGTATTTTACCTGGAAATCTTTGAGTTCTTTATTTAATACTGCAGGCAGAGAACGAACATCCAATATTAAATCTAAAGACGCGAAAAATTGTAAGTAAGCGTACAACTTTCTGTTCACGTTTACATTTTATAGCGATATGCAGCACCAAACAGAGTACAAAAATTAAGAATAAACAGTGTTTTATTTACCTTAACGTTTTTATATGCTCAGGTTTATGCAGTGGAGAAAGAGAAAAATTCAATGCAAAGTTGTAGTAGCTGAGCAAACCGATCAATTTTGAACTAAATATCTACTAATTGGGTCGTAGATGAATAGGAGTCTCGCTGGTTTATTTATGCAAATATGAGTAGATTTATCCAGCGTGGCGTTTCTCGGGTCCTTAGTTGTCTAAAATAACAGTCAACAACCTATCTTTCAAGGGCCGAATGTCGGCCTCAAGATGATATTATATAACCCTTAACACTTTTACAAAAATAAAAAGATTTTGGCAGTTCTTCAAAAATGGTTTTTAAAGGTTATCTTTCTCGGGTTTTGTTATTAAAAGCTAACTAAAAAGAGAGTTGTGTGTGTGTGTGGGGGGGGGTAGGTATGATTAGAAAAAGAGATGCATTGAGAACGAAGATTGGTTCCACCTTTGAGCCTTTCGGTTCCACAGTTCACATTAAATAAATAACTAATATTTCGCTGGCAATATTTTTGACGTATGTAGGATTTTTCCCATAAATCATTTGCGACGTAGGGGAAGATTGGGGATGTATGATGGACGAATATTGGCGACCTTCTGTATGAGCATTTATTTACTCAAACATTTCAAATGAATCATTTAGGTTTACAAATGTGCCGCAAATTTAACTACTTATCTGCAGGAGCGAAAACTACATTGACATAATAGTATTTTACACCTTCGTTATGTCCTCATCCATAATCTTACTGCAGTTCATCTTTTTCCATTTGTTATAGTATTTCAGTTGAAATTTTCAACATTAAATACACTAAAGAAAAAAAATTGCAACACCTGAAGGGATTAATGCCATTTTATTGAAACGCAGGCAACTGTTAGCATACACTGAGATGTGTGATTGATTACATTCATCATCATCATCATCATCATCATCCTCAAGCAGCCATGGGCTACGGAGGTCCAACCAGACCGCGCAGTTTAATTCTCCAAGCATATCTGTCCTGAGCTACATCTGCTGCATCCGGCCACTGTACACCAATTCTAACAAGGTCCTGTTTGACATTGTCTGCCCACCGCATCCTAGGTCTCCCCCTCCTTCTGAGGCCTCTAGGCACACTGTTCATAACCCTATTCGCCAATCTATAATTATCCATACGGGCAACATGGCCAAACCAGCGGAGTCTCTCTCTGCACAATATGCTGCTTAAAGGAGGTTGCAGACTCCTTGCCTAACCTCATCATTAGTTACAAAGTTAAACCACCTAATACCCAAGATACTGCGTAAGCATCTAGAATCAAAAGCATCTAGTTTCCTGTTATCTTGCTTACACAGCGTCCAAGTTTCACTACCATAACTAACCCTAGAAAGAATCAAACTATTATACAGTCTAATTTTAGTCTTTAGGTGTATACGCCTATTTCTCCACAATCTCCATAGATTCTTAAAAGTCCCGGCAGCAATACCTATTCGTCTGTTAATCTCATGCCGCACATCACCAGTATAAGTTACGCAGCTCCCAAGGTAATTAAACTGTGACACCTGCTCAAGACTGCAACCATTCAGATTAACTGAATCACAACCTACCTGACCAATTTTCATCACTTTAGTTTTCTTTCTGTTTATAACCAAACCTACTGTACTACCAGTCTCATCAACAGTTCGAATGAAAGAGTTCATCTCATCAACATCATTTGCCAAAAGGGCTAAATCATCAGCATAATCTAAATCAGAAATTTTCGTATCTCCAGCCCATTTAAGGCCAAAAGCTTTCCCTTGAAGTGAATTTCGCATAACATAATCAACAACCAAACTAAAGAGAAAAGGAGACAAAATGCACCCTTGTCGAACACCAGAAGTAATGCTAAACCAATTGCTACAAGACTTACCAACCCTCACCCATGACTCAGTGTTATTATAGAGAGCTTTCATTATGTTAACTACTTGTCTGGTATACCATATGATCTCACAATCAACCACAAATTATGACGATCAACAGAGTCGAAAGCCTTTTTGAAATCAACAAAGCTAACAACCAAAGGTTTCTGAAACTCTAAACATTTCTCAAGAATCTGCCTAAGTGAAAATATCTGATCTACACATCCCCTACCACTTCTGAATCCACATTGCTCATCACGCAATTGCCTGTCAACCAGATTCTTAATTCTATTAAGCACAATCATGGAAAGAACTTTACCTGGAACGGAGAGTAGGCTGATACCCCTATAGTTATCACAAGAACTGCGATCACCTTTTTTGAAAATAGGGATAATAATAGCTCTGGTAAAATCTTTAGGAACCATGCGTTTATCATAAAAGTTATTCAAAATTTCAGTCATCCAAATGGTAACTGAAACATTCCCAGCTCTAAGCATTTCTGTAGTAATTTCATCCACCCCTGGGGATTTATGAAGTTTAAGTTTAGAAATAGCCAAACTAACTTCAGATTGTGTTATAGGGCCAACATTAAAGCCAACAATGCATCTATCATCATTGCAAACAATGGGAGTAGAACTAACCACATTGTTTAGAACATCACTGAAATGCTCAGCCCACCTAGCCATGACAGAATCCTCACCTTCTATAACCTTGCCTTGTTTATCCTTCAATCCCTGTATACCTGTTCGTTTTCTACCACACAAAACATTAACTATCTGGTACAGCTCTCTGCTGTTGTGCTGTCTAACTGTTTCCTCAGCTTTGTCAGCAAGGCCATCAAGCCAAAGATTCTTATCAGTAGCTAACTGACCATTTACACGTTTATTAAGTTCTTTGTAATGCTTTCTATTAGGACTAGTAGGGTACTGATTAAGGACATTCCTGCAGTTCCTTCTTTCTGAAATAAGCTCAAGTGCCTTATCACTTAAATAATTCTGCCTCCTCTGCTCCTTTTTCCCTAAAAGAGTACTGTTAGTTTCCAAAAAAGCCTGTTTAAAATGGCCCCATTCTTCCTCAACTTCAGTATTAAGCAAACCATGACTGTCATAATGACTAAGTAACCTATCATGGTAAGCTTTAGCTATAACTGGGTCTTTCAGAGCTTCAGTATTAAAGGTAAATTTTTTAACCCTAGCACAACACTTTTTAAGTTTAAGTTGCAAGACACTTTTAACAAGGTAATGGTCAGATCCAATTTCAGCTTCCCTATATGCCCTGGTATTTCTAACAGAACTAGCCCATTTGCTGTTAATTAATATATAATCAATCATATTCTTATGCAGCCCATCAGGTGAAACCCATGTGTGTTTATGTATGTCGCGGTGTTTGTAATGCGGTATTATCAAAAAAAAAGTATGGAAAATTACCACTTTACCTACCCGGTAAAGTTATATAATTAGTATGATGTTGAACTGCCACGCGCAGCAATGTATTCACGAACATGGCGGGGAAGGTTATCGTACAGCTCTATAATGTCCTCCTGAGGGACAGAACGCCAAATAGCGCGAAGTTTCTATTTCATTTCTGCGACAGTGGTTGGCGTACCTGTCGGGTGTTGTTGGAGCTGTCAGTCCATCATATCCCAGACGTATTCAATAGGTGAAAGGTCCGGCGAGCGTACTGGCCATGGTAGTACCTGAACGTTTTGCTCGTCTAGCTACTGCAAACTAATGCGGGCTGTGTGGGGACGGGCATTATCTTGCTGGTAAAAGGTTCCGTGCTGATGAACAAAGGGGACAGCCACTGACTGCAAAATGTTGGTAACTTATCATTGGGCAGTTATAGATTCCCTTATGATGGCCAGTTCTGACCGAGATGTCCGATTAATGACACTCCACGCGAAGACACCAGGAGCTGGAGCTGTGTGAAGATGTTGCACGTACTGGGTGGCGCTGCTTCCCCCTGGATGACGGCGAACACGTTGTGTACCGTTTTGCTGACCAAGACAAAAACGAGATTCATCACTAAAGAACACGATACTCCACTCTTGTTCGTTCCAGTTCTGTCTGAGGTGACACCACTGAAGACATGCTTGCATGTGGGCAGATATGAGAGGCAAACGCAGTGCAAGATGATAGGCTCGCAATGAAAACTGTAAAAGTCTGTTGTTTACCGTCCGCCTGGTAGGATTCGATGTGTTATCCGTTGCCAGTCCCTTTGCAGTTGAGTTGTAGTGGCGAATCTGTCACACAATGTCATGCCTCGCAAACGGCGGTCCTGTCACTCCGTGGTCATTCGTCGTCTTCCTGATCCTTGTCGTCGTGTGCTGGATCCATCTTGAACCCATTGTCGCCATATGTGTACGATGTAGGTCAGAATTTACAACTGGTGCTGGGATTGTGGCCAACCTTATTGGCCACATCTCTGTACTACAAACCAGCTTCTCTAAGGCAGATGATTCTTCCACATTCAAAGTCTGTTAATTGTTGGAACGGCTGTCGACGTCTGCGTAAGGGCATCTTCAGCGGTTTAGAACAGTTTCCACAACGTTTTTTCAACCAGAGAGCTTTGGTTGCCTCAGCACCTGTGACGTCATCTCGCGCCTGTCCATTCGTTTCGATCGTCCTGCAAACCTAATCATTTCCATTTATTTCTATATACTAGAGCCTCCCTAAATTTCGTTACATTTGCATGACTTCAAGTGTTGCATTTTTTTATTTCCTGTAGTGTAATTTGCTCTCTTTACTAAAACTTTTACTTTGTTTTTCTATTTCGAATGTTTCAAATAATATTGGGGTTTTTATATTCACATTCAGCACTACAAAACGATTGCTTATTAAAAATGAGCATTCAGTCCTCTATTTAATGTGATTGCTTCCCAATGGTAAATCGTTCACAGAAGAAAGGGAAGCAATGTTTTCTTTAAAATTTTAATAAACGTAAAAAATATAAATTAAATATAAAAATATTTTGAGATATAAAGTAAAATTATTTTCATACATTTAATAAGTCTATTCGAACACAAATTGTATACTTAAATAATATATTTCGAATTTTCTTTTTATATTATATAAATAATAAATACCCCCTCAAGCAGCTGCTTTCCACAGAGGTCTGACAGGAGCCTGTCAGTTTATATGCCATAGTTGAAGGTCTGAGAGGATGGTAGGACCTCAGCAGAAAAACGATACATACATCCATGCCTTACCCGGGGCTCGAACCCAGGTCCCTTACATCAGAGCCAAGCGCGCTAACCACTAGTGTCGCTTAAGATGCAACTGTATAAGAAATAGAAGCACCAAATTTGCCAAGCTAGTCGAGCTAGGAATGCTTGAAAAAATTCGCTTCGTTGCTACTGCAGTGGTTATCTTATCTCCGAGCGGAAGTCCCATTGCCCATATTCAACCAGCAGATATTTCTCTTACAGACGTTTAATAGCATTGCGCATATTTTCATACCTTTCTCAGTAGAGGCAGACTGTTCATTCGTTCTATGATTGGTTGCCACCATTTATCGATAGTGTCGCTTAAGATGCAACTGGCATCAAAGGTTCATTAAAGGTAGATGTAATCATTTGAGCTATTTCTTGGAAAGCGAGTCGAAATTACCCTTTTTCCTTTACTTTCATATGTCCGGCTTTCCCATTCCAAATTATTTAGGTGATATGGATCTGCCAGCGAACGTAACCATTCCCATTCGCGTTCAGGTACAGTCGCTCAAAAAAGTATCCGAACACTATGGTTGATTGCAAAATTCAGAAAAAATATCTGGCATTGATGTTTTTAGAAATTAGTCATCTGGCACCCTTCATGTCACGTGGTATTGTGGTAACGTTTTCAACTCATTTCCACAGAGGTCTGATATAACAGAAATATATCTCACGTGGTAACGTTTTCAACTCATTTCCTGAAATGAGTTGAAAATTCAGAAAAAATATCTGGCATTGATTTTTTTAGAAATTAGTCATCTGGCAACCTTCGTGTCACGTGACACGAAGGTTGCCAGATGACTAATTTCTAAAAAAATCAATGCCAGATATTTTTTCTGAATTTTGCAATCAACCATAGTGTTCGGATACTTTTTTGAGCGACTGTACCTCTAAGCCTAATTGATCCGGTGAACATTTCCTGAAATGAGTTGTAAATTCTGACCTACATTTTACTATTTTAATCATTAGCGTTATAAATAGCGATAATTTTATTTCTGTTATAGGCATAATGGATAATATACAAAACAATATTTTGTGGACAAAGTATAGTTACCTATTAATACAACAATTCATCAAGATTATGTTCTGTCAATGTACTGCGAAAAATATATCTTGTGATACTCGTACATATCATTATATCAAGATTATAAGAAATGTATCTTTCGATAAGTTTAATATTGTTTCGCATAACTTCGGGTTTTAAATAATAAATTAACGATATTAAACCGATACCAACCGTATTGCCCTTACATTCAAATACATGAAATCAGATGCATCGAAAAGTTCTGAAACTTTAAGGGAAGCGTACGAAATTCAGGAAATTTGAAACTCGAAAGTTATGTAAATAAGAGTTAAAACATCTGTACAGGTGTAATTTTTTTAACGTAGAAACACACAAAATGCATCTAGGGAAACTTTTCCGTGTATAATAATCAGCTTTCAACTGTGTCGATATAAATAATAAATAAATCCCCCCCCCCCTCAAGCAGCTGTTTGCCATAGAGGCTGATAGTAGCCTGTCAGTTTATACGCCATAGCAGAAAGTCTTTGAGGATGGCAGGACCTCAGCAGAAAAAAAAACAAAATATCTATGCCTTACCCAGAGTCCCCTTAGATCAGAGCTTAGATAAATCACTCTAACCACTCGGCCACATGACGGCATTTTACGTCGATAGAGTTCCTGCAAATGAAATGTCACGCGCTGCCTAATACCGGAAGTGATGCCAGATATTAAGTTTGTGTAGAAATTTTTGCTTCTATTGTAACAAATTTATAACGCAGAATTGTGTATCGTTCCACTTTCTTCAGTTTTCACCAATTGCTATTGAGTGAACATATTGTAGGGCGCGAGAGTGATTAATAGCAATTGTTTCTAAACATACAAACATAGGAGGACTGTAATATCCCACGTCTCCGATTCAAAACAAAGACTGCTGATACTGATATTTTCAAAGAACACATTACTTAGCATACACAACATCGTATTGTCTTAAAAATCCAGTTATTTACCTATATTAGAACATCGGTTCGAACTTGAAAATTGTTTAAACTATGATGCTAATTCGAAATTCGAATCGAGAAATAAAGCATCGAAATATCGACCACATTAAAAAACGTTAAATTACATCATTTTAGTAATGTTTTTCGTTTAATTTTCGAAAGCTATTCAACTACTACGATTTAAATTTAAAAATTTATTAATGACCAAAAAACCTTATTATAGAAACCTTTATTATTATATAAGCTTTATTATTATATACGAAAAATAATAATTGTTAAATATTATATGCGAATATAATAAAGGAAATAACCTTTATTATTAGATGCAAAAAAACTTTATTATTGTTCACTCTCAGCTGGCGAAAATTGGGAACAAGAAAGCATATTATATTAATCTTCAGTGGACCCAGATCTAGAAAAAGATAAGGGGGAGAGGGGATATACGAGATCACGATAATGCATTACTATATTAATTTTGTCCCGATCTAGAAAAAATTTAAAGTCGGGAGGGACAAACTACGAGAACATGAGATTGCACATTATATTAATCTTGAACAGGCCCGGATCTAGAAAACTAATGAAAAATAAGGGAGGGAGCAAACTACGAGAGCACGCGAGAATGCATATTATATTAATCTTGAACGGTCCCGGATCTAGAAATAAAAATAAGTGAGGAGGAGGAGCAAACTACGAGGGCACGCGAGAATGCATATTATACTAATCTTGAACAGGCCCTAATCTAGAAAAAATAAGGTAGGGGGAGGGGAACAAACTACGTGAACACGCGAGAATGCATATTATACTAATCATGAACAGGCCCGGATCTAGAAAACAAAGATAGGGTGGGGGAGGGAAGTTACTGGATTTCTATTAGAGTGTAGCATTTTTTTCCTTCGTTTTAGAGGTTTTAAAAGCTTCTTGAAAAATGCGCGAAATATGCACGCATTTAATTATTTTTGGCCTCCATTACCTTTACTGGCATTCTCTAGAGAGGGGGGGGGCATGTCCCCCGATACCCCCCCTCTTCCTCCTAGATCCGGCCCTGATATAAGCATTAGTTTATATCAAAGCTACTAATGTAAGCTGTCTGTGGCGTAAGAAATACATTCTGTGGATCTTGAAAAATTTTGAATTATACAAATTCACAAGTGTGTTTTCCAAACCGAACTATGAAATACAAATGAGCGAAAAATGTAAAGCATAAAATGCCTATAAATTTATTATTAACTCTGAAATTTTGCATTCAAGTCACAATACTTTTGACTTTTTTACTATATACCGATAATGCAAATTTAGTCAACATTAACGACATAATGATGCTTTTGCACAGCAGTTCAATTGTTATATTTAGACTTTTTATATTTTTTTATATTAGACTTAGTTCAATTGTTAATTTAGGCTAATTTCATATCCCTGTACTCAACCTCGAGCCCATAAAGGTGGGGGTGGCTCAGTCGGTAGCGCGTCAGGCTTGTAATCTGCAGTTCACAGGTTCGAGTCCCAGCTGGGACAGCGTCGAGATTTATTTCCGCAAAATTTCCCGCCCTGCGCACGGTAGGGCGGGAGTAGAGTGGTAGTAGGGGAACCGATGGGCTTGAAACGCTGTCGTCCGTCGGATGGGTCGTTAAGGCTTGTTTCCGTGTGCGGGAGAGTCATACCATCTGCACGTTAACGAACACGCTGAATGACTTTGACTATTGTTGGGAGATTACCATCTATCTCCCTACAGTTGTTTCAGTGGGTCCTCTCTCCCAACCTACTCTGAGCCTTCGGGGTCCTTGTGACCTGGACATTTAGCCCATTGTGTGCAAACAAAATGTCGCTCAGAAGTAAAACAACCTTCTTTGAGCCTTCATGGTCCTTGTGACCTGGCCTTTTAGCCCATTGTGGGCAAAAAAAGTGTCGCTCAGTTTTATACAAACCCAAGCCCTTAAAGTTAAAGGTTCTTGTGACCTGAATTTTTAGCCCATTGTGTGCACAACAGTGCCGCTCGGAGAAGTAACGTAACCAGACTTTTTTTGGGGGGGAGCAGAATTTAGATTCGGGAATGGTTCGAGAATTTAGTGTCGAGGAGGGGGATGTCTGCAAATAGAACTTCATTAGGGTTTCCCAATTGCTAAATTACACCAATATTTATATATATATTAATGTATTTTTAGTGTCGGACATACAGTCTAAAATAAAATTATGGAAAACAAGTGTTTTGGATTTCAAAACAGGTATACACGTTTTTAGATATCCTATAAGACGTCCGGATTTTCCTGGGGTAATTAGACATCCTGGTCCCTCCCTCCTCGTATGTCCCTGAAATCAGAGGTAAGACTATCCAAATCTGGCATAACAATTACGGCGGAAAGATTTCGCATATTTCATACATATCTGTTATAGAATTCAGCATTGGAAGGTGAAATTGCATTGTAATTTTTTTAAATAATAAGTGCACACAGAATGAAAATTAGGTAGAAAATAAGAAGAATGGAATTTAGGAATTATGCATAATTCTTTTATGTATTTGGTTGTATTTGGTTTTAAAAAATATTTCTTTGCAATCGGTAGATTCAAATAATACTTTACATCTTGGCAATGCTACTGAACAATATAAATAACAATCAGTAGCATTGCAAAGAATAGCCGAAATATATAGAATTATGGGAGTTTTAAAAAAATTGTTAGTAGTTTTATTAATACCATTTAATAAGTAATTAAATAAAAAATTACCCCTTAAGCAGCTGCTTTTCACAGAAATCTGACAGTAGGCTGTCAGTATAATACGACACAGAGTTGGTCTGTGAGGAAGGCGAGACCTCAGCAGAAAGACAACACAAGAAAGAAAATACCTGTATCTTTTATTCGGACTTTGAACCCAAGTCCCTAAGATTAGTAAACGAACAGACTAATCACTCGTCCACAGAACGCCGAAGAATAAACAGTCTCTAAAAAATAAATTTCCTTAAATAGCGGATATTACACTCTCAATCTGCCACCCACTCCACCACACACACCTTCGTTACTAGACGACAAAACACAATAGACAATATACACTGCTGAAAAAAATTAGGAGATATTTCAAAATGAATATGAAGCGATGAAATATCCCCTAATTTCTGTGAGCAGTATATATCATCATCATCATCATCATCACCCTCAAGCAGCCATGGGCTATGGAGGTTCAACCAGACCGCGCAATTTAGTTCTCCAAGCAAGTCCATCCTGAGCTACATCTACTGCATCTGGCCACTGCAACCAATTCTAACAAGGTCCTGTTTGACATTGTCTGCCCACCGCATCCTAGGTCTCCCCTTCTTTCTGAGGCCTTTAGGCACACTGTTCATAACCCTATTCGCCAATCTATAATTATTCATACGGGCAACATTGCCAAACCAACGGAGTCTCTCTCTGCAAAATATGCTGCTTAAAGGAGGTTGCAAACTCCTTTGCCTAACCTCATCATTAGTTACAAACTTGAACCACCTAATGCCCAAGAAACTGCGTAAGCATCTAGAATCAAAAGCATCTAGTTTCCTGTTATCTTGTTTACACAGCATCCAAGTTTCAGTAACATAACTAACCCTAGAAATAACCAAACTATTATACAGTCTAAGTTTAGTCTTTAGGTGTATACGCCTATTTCTCCACACTCTACATAGATTCTTAAAAGTCCCGGCAGCAATCCCTATTCTTCTGTTAATCTCATGCCGCACATCACCATTATCTGTTATATAGCTCCCAAGATAATTAAACTGTGACACTTGCTCAAGACTGCAACCATTCAGATTAACTGAATCACAGCCTGCCTGACCAATTTTCATCACTTTAGTTTTCTCTCTGTTTATAACCAAACCTACTCTACTACCAGTCTCATCAACAGCTCGAATGAAAGAGTTCATCTCATCAACATCATTTGCCACAAGGGCTAAATCATGAGCATAATCTAAATCAGAAATTTTCGTATCTCCAGTCCATTTAAGGCCAAAATCTTTCCCTTGAAGTGAATTTCGCATAACATAATCAATAACCAAACTAAAGAGAAAAGGAGACAAAATGCACCCTTGTCGAACACCAGAAGTAATGCTAAACCAATTGCTACAAGCCTTACCAACTCTCACACACGACTCAGTGTTATTATAGAGAGCTTTCATTATGTTAACTAACTTGTCTGGTATACCATATGATTTCAAAATCAATCACAAATTATGACGATCAACAGGGTCGAAAGCCTTTTTGAAATAAAACAAAGCTAGCAAACAAAGGTTTCTTAAACTCTAAACATTTCTCAAGAATCTGCCTAAGTGAAAATATCTGATCCACACATCCCCTACCACTTCTGAATCCACATTGCTCATCACGCAATTGACTGTCGACCAGATTCTTAATTCTATTAAGCACAATCATGGAAAGAACTTTACCTGGAACAGAGAGTAGGCTAATACCCCTATAGTTATCACAAGAACTGCGTTTTGTTATCACTTTTCAAAAAAGGTGACCTTTTTTGAAAATAGGGATAACAATATCTCTGGTAAAATCCTTAGGAACCATGCCTTTATCATAAAAGGTATTCTGAATTTCAGTCATCCAAGGGGTAACCGAAACATTTCCAGCTCTAAGCATTTCTGTAGTAATTTCATCTACCCCTGGGGATTTATGAACTTTAAGTTTAGAAACAGCCAGAATAACTTCAGATTGTGTTATAGGGCCAACATTAAAGCCATCAATGCATCTATCATCATTGCAAACAATGGGAATAGAACTAACCGCATTGTTTAGAATATCACTGAAATGCTCAGCCCACCTAGCCATGACAGAATCCTCACCTTCTACAACCTTACCTTGTTTATCCTTCAATCCCTGTATACATGTCCGTTTTCTACCACACAAAACATTAACGCAATTGCCTGTCAACCAGATTCTTAATTCTATTAAGCACAATCATGGAAAGAACTTTACCAGGAACGGAGAGTAGGCTGATACCCCTATAGTTATCACAAGAACTGCGATCACCTTTTTTGAAAATAGGGATAATAATAGCTCTGGTAAAATCTTTAGGAACCATGCCTTTATCATAAAAGTTATTCAAAATTTCAGTCATCCAAATGGTAACAGAAACATTCCCAGCTCTAAGCATTTCCGTAGTAATTTCATCCACCCCTGGGGATTTATGAAGTTTAAGTTTAGAAACAGCCAGAATAACTTCAGATTGTGTTATAGGGCCAACATTAAAGCCATCAATGCATCTATCATCATTGCAAACAATGGGAATAGAACTAACCGCATTGTTTAGAATATCACTGAAATGCTCAGCCCACCTAGCCATGACAGAATCCTCACCTTCTACAACCTTACCTTGTTTATCCTTCAATCCCTGTATACCTGTCCGTTTTCTACCACACAAAACATTAACTATCTGGTACAGCTCTCTGCTGTTGTGCTGTCTAACTGCTTCCTCGGCTTTGTCAGCCAAACCATCAAGCCAAAGATTCTTATCAGCAGCTAACTGATGTTTTACACGTTTATTAAGTTCTCTGTAATGCTTTCTATTAGGACTAGTAGGGTATTGATTAAGGACATTCCTGCAGTTCTTTCTTTCCGAAATAAGCCCAAGTGCCTTATCACTCATATAATTCTGTCTCTTCTGCTCCTTTTTTCCTAAAAGAGTACTGTTAGTGCCCAAAAAAGCCTGTTTAAAATGATCCCATTCTTCCTCAACTTCAGTAGTAAGCATACCATGACTGTCATAATGACTAAGTAACCTATCATGGTAAGCTTTGGCTATAACTGGGTCTTTCAGAGCTTCAGTATTAAAAACAAATTTTTTAACCCTAGCACAACACTTTTTAAGTTTAAGTTGCAAGACACTTTTAACAAGGTAATGGTCAGATCCAATTTCAACTCCCCTATATGCCCTGGTATTTCTAACAGAACTAGCCCATTTGCTGTTAATTAATATATAATCAATCATATTCCTATGCAGCCCATCAGGTGAAACCCATGTGTACTTATGTATGTCGCGGTGTTTGTAATATGTGTTAGTTATTCTGAAACTATTGAGTTTACTTACCTGTAGGAGACGTTGCCCATTGCCATTGCAGCTACCAATACCAAAAGGGCCTATTACTCCTACCCAAAGGTCAGAGTCAGTACCAACTTTGGCATTGAAGTCACCAAGAACAAGGGTAATATCTCCTTTCTTGACAGAATTCAAAATATCCTGAAGTTGTTCATAAAACCTATCCTTCTCATCCTCATCAGCATCCTCAGTGGGGGCATAACAGCAGATAACATTCAGGTCTTTAACGCTTGTCTGAAATTTTGCTGTAAGAAACCTTTCATTAATGCACTCGTATCCTAGAAGAGCATCACTAGCGTGTCTGCTGAGAAGCAGACCCACGCCTTGGTGATGCTTATTGTCGTCCCTCCCTGAAAAGAGAAATTTAAGATTATTTTTAAGAATCTGACCTTTATCTGCCCATCTGGTCTCTTGCAAGCCGAGAATATCTTAATTATAATGGTGGAATTCTTGTGTGAGGACATGAAGAGAAAAAGCTCTGTGCAGAGTCCTCACATTCCAACTACCTATGGAGAGAAAATGGTTAGTGGGATGTTTAAAGAAACCACGTTTATTGAGAGAGGGAATGCCGACAATATCAAACAGCCCCCTAATCGCAGACATGGGGCAAAGACCCTTTCCCCCACCACTAAAGGCTGAAGCCATCTACACTGGAAGACTTCCTCCAATGTAGAATTTGACGATGCCAATAGGAGTAAAGAGTTCAGGTGCCTGCGATGACCTCTGCTCTGGATTATCCACCAGCTGATAAACATATCCTGCGAATCTTTTCACTTGGGGCTGTCAACCCACAAACAAACAGAAATCACAGCTAAAGATTTTCCCTCCACAGAAGCCCACCAGTGCAGCAAAATCAGGATCCATAATCAAGCTCAGAGCCATATATCTGTCCAGTCCAGTGGGTTTATATGGTCAGCACCAGGACCCTGTGTGGTTGACCACTCCTCAGCAGGGTAGAAAAAAAAAGAATAATAACTATAGTTGTCCAGATCAGTAATCCACACTAATCTGGCAGCCCTCCTCTTCCGTTCACTTCCACAAGAGTATCTCTTTTGAAAGGTACTAACGGTCTGCACCACGAGAAGGCGGGGTTGGACATTAGGTGGTAGGCTGGCCGGTTCTATGCATCATCACAGAGGATTGGTGCATAGCTCTACTTCCAGTGACTACCTAGCTACCATTTACAGACCTATATATAATACTAATATTATATGCTAGCTGAACTTACCCGGCGCTGCCCGGTTGTCACCTTTAACCAGTATATTCTTTTCACTGCACCAAAGGTAAATTTTATAATACCCCCCCCCCCGACATTTTAGCACATATTTTCAACAGGAAGAAATTTTCCCGGTGTTGACTTGGATCGTTGTCGACGTCAGCGAGCTCTCTCGTAGCTCGTGGCTTAGTTTCTGCGTAAGCTATCAGATTTTATATCCGTTACCACAAAATTCGCCGCCCTATGGCTCCCGTGATATTCGTTTGCACCGTTCAAATTTCCTGCACAGTGTCCCCCGTGTGGCCCGGTGATTGGTTTAAAAATCAAGTTCTCACTTAGCCGGTGGCTTCGTTTTTACACAAATTGTGACAGCTCGTGTCTCACTTTTAATCTGCATATTTTGTTGTTTCCTACACTAAAGGTTAGTTTTGTGAGTATCCCTCCTTCCCCGACATTTTATCACATTTTGAACACGAAGAATTTCCCGTTGTTGCAAAGGTCATTGCTGACTCGGCGCGTGCTTTCAGAGCCCGTGACAAATGATCCATGTTTAATTGGTCAGATTTTGGCATTCTGTAATTCCCGACGTACTTCACAGAAAGGTCCCAAATTTTGTACACGAGTTCCCCCTGCCGACCCTATTTGCGGTTAGAAAATTCAGGTCTCTAGCTGCAATGGAACGCCTAAATAATGCTTTTGAAAATGTAGGGAATCTGTCAACGGCATCAGATTTGCAGCAGAAGATTTAAAAGCTATTTTAAATCTTTACTTTCATAGTTGGGGAGCAGAAAATGACAACAGTAAATTTGAACGCGATTCTCGTTTCCCGTAGGAATAGCATGGTAAATATTTTTGGTTCTAGAAAGCCCCCCCCCCCACGCTTTTGGACTTTCGACCTGAAATTTGGCACTGCAAACCGGACCATAACCAGAAACGTTCTCTGAAAAATTGAAGTGTGTACGTTGATTTCCCGATGAGTTATGGCTGTCACAGACAGACACACAGACAGACACCTTCTTTTATTATATAGATAACACTACTTTCACTCAATGATTCGGAAACATCACATATTTGTCCGGTGTTCCAGTTCAACGATTCGGAAACATGTACTACAGGAATGACGTTCCGATCTAGTTTAGTACAGCTCTTGGTAATTGCTTCCCCTACGAAAAAAGTAATGGTTTGCCACTATTGCGTAGATTTTGTTTTATCTATATAATAAAAGATGTCTGTCTGTGGCAGCCATAACTCATCGGGAAATCAAAATACACGCGCCAACGTTTCAGAGAATGTTACTGAATGTGGTCTGGATTGCAGTGCCAAATTTCAAGTCGAAACTCCGAAAGGGGGCTTGCTAGAACCAAAAATATTTTACCATGCTATTTCTATGGGAAGCGAGAAAAGTTATCAAATTTACTGTTGCCATTTATTGCTCCCTAACTGCGAAAGTAAAGAGTTAAAATAGCATTTAAATCTTTTTCTGCAAATCTGCTGCCGTTGCCAGATTCCAACGTTTCCAAAGGAGCATGTTGAAAAGTCTTTCAGAGTTTGATTTATTTCGAACTAGCGATTTTCCATTTTCCAGATTCCAACGTTTCCAAAAGCATTATTTAGGCGTTCCATTGCAGCTGGGACCTGATTTCCTAACCACACATGGGCTCTGGCACGAGGAACCCGCATACGAAATTTGGGACCTTTCGGTGAAATACGTCGAGAATTACAGAATGCCAAAATCTGACGAAATAAATATCTCGATCGTTTGCTACGGGCTCTGAGAGCACGCTCCGAATCAGCAATGACCTTTGCAAAACCTAGAAATTCATCGTGTTCAAACTGTGATAAAATGTCGAGGGGAGGGGCAGACTCACTAACCTTTAGTGCAGGAAACAACAAAATAATGCAGATTAAAAGTGAGACACGATTTTCTTATTTATTCAGCGTTACAGATATTCGAGGTCCTTATACAGGCTTTCTCATCAGACTTTTTTTAAATAATTAACTATAATACTTTTTTAGTTAATTTTCATTTTATTCTTTTTGTTTTTGTTTATTCACTTATTTATTTATTTATTTATTTATTAGATTCTGTTCCATAAATCTGTACAGATTAGAAATTCAAATAAAATTTTGTAAATTTTAATTTTAGAATCAAAATCTTTCTGGTTCAAAATTAAATCAGTTCTAATCTCCTGAAACCCATGTTCCTCTAGTGATTTAAAGAATTTTTTCCTTTGAGTTGTGTTGTTTATACAGTTAAGTAAAATATGATGAATTGTTTCGGGTACGTTACAGATTTTGCAGTTTGGAGAGTTTGAAAGATTAGATAGAATTTTGTTTATTTTAGCATTGCTGTATTTGTTCTAAGTCTATAGTGGACACTTAATTGTCTTCTTGTAAACGGTAGATTTTGAATATAATTAATATTTTTTGAAAGAACTTATCTAAAGTTGTGATTTTTAATAATGCTTCAATTTGAAAGAATTGTTCGGCCAATTTAAATTCTATTTTTTTAATATCTTTTTTTATAGTGTTTAAAAATTAAAGCAGTTACTAATTTCGTTAAGTTTATGAGCATTTTTTGCTAATCCATCAACAAATTCATTTTCAATGATCCCTATATGACTAGGGATCCATTGAATTGTAATTTGATTATTTTTTAATTGTTCTGTTAAACGTATTAAGTGTTAATAGTTTGTAAATGTATATATTATAGTCTGATTGAGTTGTTGTAATGCTTGTATGGCTCCTTTGGAGTCCACAAAAACTGCAATTTTACAATTATTTAAGTTATTTAAAATCCAATTAAATGCTTCTATTATTGCTATTAATTCTGCATGTATTATTGAAGTATTTTGAGGTAATTTGAAAACTGTAGAAAATTTATCTTGAGGAACAAAAAATGCAGTTGTAGAGGATCCACTATCTGGTAGTACAGATCCATCTGTAAAAATGTTGAGGTGATTTTTATATTTTTCTGATTGAAAATTTTTAAGAATTTTTAATGCTGCTTCAGGTGGAATATTCTTTTTAGATGTTATTAGAGGAATTTGACTAAACATTTCGGGTTTTTCATAACACCAATCAGGTATTAGATCTGGCAAGTCTACTTTTAATAATTTTTCTAAAGTTACATTAAAAAATTCTTGTATAATTATATCATTTTGTAGATTTTTAATTAAGGGATTATTATTAAAGTTTTTGTACAAGGGATGTTTAGGAAGTTTATAATGTAATCTAAGAATATATTTTAGAAGTTGAATTTTTTGTCGAATGTCAAAGGGTGGAATTGCCATTTCGGCTATAATAGAAATTGTTCGACTAAATTTTGATACTCCAAGTCCAATTTTAATGCACTGGTTTTGAATTGAGTTTAATTTTTTAAATTTTGTGTTTAAAGCACCTTGAATAAATTCAAGTCCATATTCGATTTTAGAACGTATTAAATTTTTATAAAGTGTAATTAGATAGAATTGATTTGTTCCTCCATTTTTAAATGTAAAGAATTTTAAAAAATTAATTAATTTAAGACCAGAATTATAATTTGTTTTCCAAATGAGAGTTCCAGTTCAATCTGGAGTCAAGGTTGATTCCTAAAAATTTTCCCAGATAGAGTAAAGGAAGTTTTTCTTTATTAATTCGTAAAGTAAAAGTAGGAATAGTGAGACACGAGCTGTCGCAATTTGTGTAGAAACGAAGCCACGGTCAAAGTGGGAATCTGATTTTTAAACCAATCACCGGGACACACGGGGGACGGCGTGCAGGAAATTTGGACCGTGCGGACGAATATCACGGGAGCCATAGGGCAGCAAAATCTGTGGTAACGGAAATAAAAATCACGATAGCTTACGCAGAAACTAAGCCACGAGTATGAGATGGCTCGCTGACGTCAACAACGATCCCAGCAAACACAGGGAAAACTTCTTCCTGTTGAAAATCTGTTCTAAAGTGTCGGGGGCGGGGGGGGGGGGGGTACTTATAAAATTTGCCTTTAGTGCAGTGAAAATAAGAATATACAGGTTAAAAGTTGCACCCAGGCAGCGCCGGGTACGTTCAGCTAGTATATGAATAAAATTATAAGTAGAAAATCGGAAGTCTAAAAATTAATTTTTATTTAAAATGAAAAGGAAAAGTACATGATGCTTGGTTTCAATGAGAATATCAGATTATGCACTATTAGTCGCTCATATTTACTCAAAGGCAGAATTTAGTGTTCTATGCTGCTCTCCAAAATCAGTATTTAGATGAATATTGCAAACTACGAGAAATGTATGTCCTTTGATACGAAGTCCACCAATCAACAAGGTGAGTCGGTGAGTCCAGGGTGCTCTCGTAAGACCAATGAAAATGCATAAGAAATAAAAATATAATAAAATGATTAAAGGGGACCATGAGCATTCGGAGAAACTAAGGGACAAGGAAAGAAAGATTAAATGCTTAAATAGTAATCCTAGAAAGAGAAGAAATAATGAAATGTATGAAGAACAATCCGAGGACAAAAAGGTTTCTTCCTTAGTGTTAGAGTTGAGAAGCTATATAGAGACATACTCAGGAAACCAGAAGCCTTTTGTTAAAGCGACTACCGCTACAGGTGGAGTTATAAGGCTAGAAGTAAACACGGCGTAAGACCATTGAATTATCGAAAAGTGAGACATAATCTACATGGAAAGACTTGTGACGTAAACCATATGCGAAGACTTATAACGTAAATCGTCTATTAATGAAGTGAATGATATTTAAATCATGAAGGTGAATATTCTCCTTTCTACTACGCAGAAGACGTAAATAATTCGTAGTAGCTAAATTTTTGAGCAACATCAGTATAGACGATGTGGATGATTCATTAATGAAAACGAGAGTATACCTAGAAATATAATCAAAGGCTGAATGGTGCTTATTTTAAATTACTAAAGATTGATTAAAAGATTGAAAGTGTTTTGCAGTGGGTAAAATGGCACAATATTCTGCAGTGGTTCTGGCACAATATTAAACTATAGGAGGATTTTATTTTCAGAAATAACAAGAAAAGCATAATTGTTTATTTTGTTATTTAAATGTAAAATATAGTATCAATAATAATAATAATAATAATAATTCTTTACATAAATGCAAACAGCATACATACAGAAAGCAATGCACACAGATGATTTAAAATAAATAAAAATATACAGTAAACTCCTTGTTATCCGATACTCAAGCATCCGTAATATCATGCAACTTGGCAAAAATTTCAAATTCAACATTTGAACTTGGTACGGCAGATTTCAATGCACGTTTCAATTCACCTGGCTGCCACAAGAACTAATTACGCGTCTTCTCAACCCTCGACATCAGCTGCTGCTCAAGAATCAAATGCTAGTTCAGTGGATGACCCTGATGAAATGACATCCGAGTTTCTAGAACTATAACCTGTAAACTACAATGCACATATATATATATACGCATAGGTAATTTTTTTTAATTCTGAAATTAAATTTAGTTTAGTTTCACTATTCTCGTGTCTCGGATAGTAATTATTTTGTCTTGTACATGCTTTCCTACCGATTTTACTTTTTAAAAATTCTTTCCCACATCGCTATTAGAAAAATAGAGTACTATCAGTCTTACCACCGGTTATCAGCGTCATCCGACGGCCATAATTACAATTCGGTTCGTGGTGGCTTTCGGTAAAGCAGTTCCCGAAATTTTTGTTAAGTGCACTGATTTCGACATTCATTAAGAGAGAAAATACGTATAAAAATTGTATTTTAGATATTTATATCTGTATTAAGAACATTAAACTTCATTTTTATTATGATTGCTTTTAACTGCATTTTGATTTTAACTAAAGCTAGAATATCAGAGTGTATTTGGTTTCTATAAAAATATTTCACGCGCAATTGGCAGATTCATCTAATCTGTAAACCCCATTCCCCGTAAAGGAAGGATAACCGACAGTTTACTGTAAAATAAATGAAAAACGAAACAATTTATAACCTTTACAATCGGAAACCAAAGGGTAACAGACCGTACAGGTTCTGATTAACAATACCAATGAAAATTTCGGCAGCAGCATGTGTGTCACATGGCAAAAACAATATAAAATAAAACTCTTCGGTTAACTTAGAATAAATTTTGTACATCACAAACATTTAACACAAACAGGCATAATTTTTCGTTACTTTTTATAAAGTATACGATTAAAAACCATAATCCTATATTTCATTTGTATTGGTTTTATCTTCGGCTGAACGTGACCATATTTTTCATATTCACAGGAAATAATCGCAGTCAAGAGAAAGTGTAAACCATAATTCGCTACCATGTTTCTTAATAGAACGCGTTACTTGTGGGCCACACAAATAACTTCGAGTGTCGTATGTGTGAGACTTCTGCCACAGTGTTCCCTTTCCAGCATCATCAATATTAGGTTTTTCACTATATTTTAAAATCGCTGATGCTATAGAAGTAAAAAATGTTCAAGCACTTTGAGTTAGCCTCTGGTCTAGACTGGATAAGACAAAAGTAGAATCAATCGTTAGGAGACAACAGGTGGGATTCAGATCGAAACTTTTCGGACCTGGCAGAGAGCTAGACGCAGCGGGAATCACTGTAGAGTTCAAAGAGCAAGCTTTTTTTTTTTTTTTTCATTTGGGTGCTACTTACAAATTTAGCTTCTAGAAGTCCAAGTTTTTGCATATTATTTTTAACACATAATTTGGTCCATACTGATAGTATTTTTCATATAGTTCATCATAAAGTTCCTTATATGGCGTTCCTGCATTTCCATTTTCGTCGATTGCTCTTTTTAGTTGTTCAACCGCAAATGAGAATTCTTGGCCTCAGCAAAATTTTCCAGATCGTAATTTGGAGATTTTTTTTCAGTCTGTAGAAATACTGCTCTCGTGTCTTTCACTTTATGAATTATTGTTCCATCTTCTTTATATGGAGCAATTTCTAATTCTGTGTCTTAAGATGAAATTTCAGAAGTTTCATCTGCTCGATTGACTTGTGTATAGCAAGCAGTGGAATGTAGATTGGCCATATGCAAGGTCACAAATGATGCACATGTGGAAATTCACTAATTATGTTCAAACCTATTTGAGGTATGCTTTAAATTAAAATATTACACTCTTGAATATGTATATTATTTCCTACATATTGTTTCTCGAAGCTCACTATTATTTTCCGGACACCCTGTATATGTACTTAATCTACTATAATAAAATCGTAGTTCTTGCAAAGAAACTATTAAGAACTGCTAATATTCCTAAAATTGCGTGACTAGGGAATGATTCAATAAAATTCATTTGGTGAAAACCGAATTAATCACTTTCTGTCTCCTACGAAGACAGAATTTATATTAGTCTTAATAACGATGAACCTGCAAACTGTGTCGAATATTCATCATCATTCTCGCAAATGCACTTCCTTAATATGCATAAGATTATATAGATCCCAATCCAATGATTCCATATTGTATCAGCACACTCCACTTACAGCTGCTAGGAAATTCCCATTGGCGAGTTTAACTCGTTATATAATGCGAATGTAGAGAATGTCAAACAGAAGCCTTAACGCTACATGCAATAACGTGGTCTGCTTAACCTATCTTAATGGCACTTAGGCATGAAGCAGAGAGGACGGTGACTATGAGTAACATCCATTGATCATTAAGTTGAGAAGTTTACCTCTACAATGTTCTATGAATTTGAAGGTCCTCTCAAATGGTGTGGTTTGGCAATAATTCGGGAATATCGTCAGAGAGATGAAAATAATGAATTATATTTTTTTCTGTCTTATTACTTCCTATGTTTTAAGAAACATTTGTATTAATATTTTCAGATTTTTATTCCCACACATTACTTATGATTTGATTAAATTCATATATATTACTTAGTATTTTAGTATACCAAAAATAATCTTATAATTTAGTTACTCAGCAGGTTAAGTTGTTTGGTTATTTTGTCTCTGAGTGACACTTTTTGGTGCACAATGGCCAGACCACATTGTTTGGTTATTTTGTCTCTGAGTGGCACTTTTTGGTGCACAATATCCAGGCCACATTGTTTGGTTATTTTGTCTCTGAGTGGCACTTTTTGGTGCACAATGGCCAGGCCACATTGTTTGGTTATTTTGTCTCTGAGTGGCACTTTTTGGTGCACAATGGCCAGGCCACATTGTTTGGTTATTTTGTCTCTGAGTGGCACTTTTTGGTGCACAATAGGCAGGCCACATTGTGTGGTTATTTTGTCTCTGAGTGGCACTTTTTGGTGCAAAATGGCCAGGCCACAAGTACTCAAACGACTCACTGAAGTTGGAGAAGTGGTTCCAGTGGACATCTGTTAGGTGACAGATGAAAGACTCCTGCCAAGGCCCTCCAACGCCATTTTAACGTGCACAAGTTACGGCTTTCCTGCAGAAGGGACCACGGCTTAGCGTCCAATATGATGGACTGCGGTTGTTTCCGTGCACATCGGTATCTCCTTTCTCACCGATGTGTTTGATGGGGGTTTAGCGAAGATAAATCTCAACGCTGTCAGAATTTACTCATCAGGTTGAAAAATTTTATTTTAAATATATGTGACAAATAGTGTTCTAAACGTAAAATTCCTGCCGATGCTCAGTTGTAGAAACCCACACAGATATCAGATATCAATCATGCCTGAAAATTTGATCCAATCCGAACGCATGATGTCCTAGTTTGCCTCAGTAACTGGCGCGTAACCAAGCTGTAGTTGTTCAATTCGTCTGTGTATTAAATTAATCAATTACGTCTTTCCTTAATAACAAATGTTGTATTTGGCCACTGTCAGCTAATTTTAACGATATCCTGTTTCACAGCGTTACCCACTTTGAAATAGCTGGAATACTCAAAGAAAACAGCGACGAAGGAAATACAAATAATTATTCAATGATGAAAGTTCGTGATGGTGAAGATGCTGAAAGCATTTTCTTCTGAAATTAGTGATACTTTCTCAGAATCTAATGAAAAAGTGAACACAAAATGGTCGTGAACAAATCGATATGTTTATTGCCAACGATCACAATCGGTGGTATAAAATATTACTTCCCTGGAAATAATATATTGAATGATGAAGAAATGGTTGACTTCCGTGCAATCCGGCAATTAATACCATCAAAACTGGTTAAATATGACGAAGATTTTCTGCTTCTGTAATTCGGGAACTGTTTACTTTTTAGGAACAATACCATACATTGACAGAGAAAAAAACGTCAGATCTGCAACTGGATTTGGAAAACGAATAGTTTTGAAATTGTTGAACTATATTATAGATCCAATCGGAATGTTTGGTATGAAAACTATTTTATTTCTCTGGACTTGGCTATGCGGCTACAAGGGGACCATGCCCTTTTGGAATGCTAGTAAGTGTAATAGAGGCAAAATAATATGAAACTTATTCATATTTCATGCATTTTTCAAGTGTTTTAAGACATGTAAAACGGAGTTGGAAATGTTATATTGCGTTAGAAATCCAAACTCTTCCTACCTACCCTTTTACATTTTACGGCTCGATTTCGTTTCTTTACCGTCCCCCCTCCCTCCTACCCTCGATTTTTGTGTAAATACTGCCATGGTGAGACTATTCGTAAAAATAAAGCATATGTACCAGGAAAGATATTATCAAATAAATGATGCGAAATACACAGTCGTATCAGAATAATATGACCACCTACATAGTATATGTATGGTAGGTGGCATATTATTCTGATACGATTTTGTCTATTCATTTGTGTTTTGATTTAAAAAGAAAGCAGGCTACATTGGTTTGATATGAACAAAATAAGAACAAAGCAGTAAAAGTTGGAAATGATGATTTGCAGAACCAGAAATATTTTTAGAATGCAACAGAATTAAAGTTGTAGTCGACAAATATGGCCATATGATCCATGAGGACTCTTCAAAAAGAATATTAACCGATTGTTATTTTTTTTATCTTTAGGATACATGTGCACTAGCTGCTTATGTTATTTGGACAACTATATATCCAAATTTTAATGCTACTCGTGAAAATAAAAATAAAAAATGTACGTTCCTAAAACAACTATGCGAACACCTAATAATTCCTCAAATTAAAGGAAGAAAAAGATTTTAGTTGGGATTAACGTAGAGACACCATAGGCAATGGATTTGCTTTTATTCAGGCAAAATGAAGATGGAACAAAACATTCCACTGGATCTGAAACCAATGTAATATATAACCTTTTATTCGTGGAAAAATACAAAAACAAAGCCAAAAAAAACCTGAAATAACCTTTCCACAAAAATTATTGTATGTAATAAGTGCAAAAAACCTAAAAATAATATATTGAAAATTTTTAATTAACACTTTTATTTCTCCTAAATGATCTCCAAATGAATAAACAAAATTTCATTTCTTTACGAAATCTACGATCCCCCTACCACTTCTGAATCCATATTGCTCATCACGCAATTGACTGTCAACCAGATTCTTAATTCTATTAAGCACAATCATGGAAAGAACTTTATCTGAGACAGAGAGTAGGCTGATACCCCTATAGTTATCACAAGAACTGCGATCACCTTTTTTGAAAATAGGGAATAATAATAGCTCTGGTAAAATCTTTAGGAACCATGCCTTTATCATAAAAGTCATTCAAAATTTCAGTCATCCAAGTGGTAACCGAAACATTCCAAGCTCTGAGCAATTCTGTAGTAATTTCATCTACCCCTGGGGATTTATGAAGTTTAAGTTTAGAAATAACCAAAATAACTTCAGAATGTGTTATAGAGCCAACATTAAACCCCCAATACATTTATCATCATTACAAACAATGGGAGTAGAACTAACCACATTGTTTAGAACATCCCGAAATGCTCAGCCCACCTAGCCATGACAGAATCCTCCCCTTCTATAACCTTACCTTGTTTATCCTTCAATCCCTGTATGCCTGTCCGTTTTCTACCACACAAAGCATTAACTATCTGGTAGAGCTCTCTGCTGTTGTGCTGTCTAACTGCTTCCTCGGCTTTGTCAGCCAAATCATCAAGCCAAAGATTCTTATCAGCAGCTAACTGATCTTTTACACGTTTATTACGTTCTCTGTAATGCTTTCTATTAGGACTAGTAGGGTATTGATTAAGGACATTCCTGCAGTTCTTTCTTTCCGAAATAAGCTCAAGTGCCTTATCACTCAGATAATTCTGTCTCTTCAGCTCCTTTTTTCCTAAAAGAGTACTATTAGTTTCCAAAAAAGCCTGTTTAAAAGGGTCTCATTCTTCCTCAACTTCAGTAGTAACCAAACCATGACTGTCATAACGACTAAGTAACCTATCATGGTAAGCTTTAGCTATAATTTGGTCTTCTAGAACTTCAGAATTAAAAAAAAAATTAACCTTAGCACAACACTCCTTAAGTTTAAGTTGCAAGACACTTTTAACAAGGTAATGGTCAGATCCAATTTCAGCTCCACTATATGTCCTGGTATTCCTAACAGAACTAGCCCATTTGCTGTTAATTAATATATAATCAATCATATTCTTATGCAGCCCATCAGGTGAAACCCATGTGTATTTATGTATGTCGCGGTGTTTGTAATATGTGTTAGTTATTCTGAAACTATTGAGTTTACTTACCTCTAGGAGACGTTGCCCATTGCCATTGCAGCTACCAATACCTCCCCAAAGGGCCTATCACCCCTCCCCAAAGGTCAGAGTAGTACCAACTTTGGCATTGAAGTCACCTAGAACAAGGGTAATATCTCCTTTCTTGACAGAATTCAAAATATCCTGAAGTTATCCGTAAAACCTATCCTTCTAATCCTCATCGTCACCCTCAGTGGGGGCATAACAGCAGATAACATTCAAGTCTTTAACGCTTGTCTGAAATTTTGCTGTAAGAAACCTGTCATTAATGCACTCATATCCTAGAAGAACATCACTAGCGTGTTTGCTGAGCAGCAGACCCACGCCTTGGTGATCCTTTCCCTCCTCCCTTCCTGTAAAGAGAAATTTAAAGTTATTTTTAAGTATCTCACGTTTACCTGTCCATCTGGTCTCTTGCAAGCCTAGAATATCTAGGTTATAACGCTGGAATTCCTGCGTGAGGAGATCAAGAGAATAATCTCTATGTAATGTCCTCACGTTCCACGTTCCTGCAGAGAGAAAATGATTAGTAGGATTTTTAAAGAAATTTAGTTTATTGAGATTGGTAGGGCCAACAATATCAAACAGCACCCTGATCGCAGGCGTGGGGCAAAGACCTGTTCCTCCTCCGCTAAAGGCTGAAGTCACCGATACTGGTAGGAACTTCAGGCACCACCTTTTCAAGTGGACTTTTATAAGAGCCATATGGCCTGCCTGAGACACATTACTCCAGTTTAGGCTTGACGATGCCCAACTAGCTAAGTAAGGTTCAGGTACCTGCGATGGCCTCTGATTAGGATTATCTACCAGATGATATAAGATATCCCATGCCTCTGTTCACTTAGGGCTGGCAACCCAGAAGCAAACAGAAAACACAGCGGCAGATTCTCCCTCAACAGAGACCCACCAATGCAGCAAGTCCAGGATCCATAATCAAGCTCAAATCCATAAACAAGTCCAGTCTAGTAGGTATAAATGGTCAGCACCAGGACCCTGGGAAGTTGACCACTCCTCAGCAGGGTTGAAAAAAAAGAAAAAAGTGGCCATAGATGACCAGATCAGTAGGCCACAGTGAACTGGCAGCCCTCCACTTCCGTTTCCTTCCAAAAGAGAATATCTCTTACATATTGCTTATTTTATTTTACATTATACAGACTTTATTTTAGGGAATAGTACATGATAGAGCATGATCTGCAATGATTTAATTGAATTATTTTTTTTATAATCTAGTTAATGATATACAAATAAAATCAATATTAGAAGTCTACTAGAAAAATTAGACCAGTTAGAGGTTTTCCTTGAGGGGTAAAATAATCAAATTAAAATTTTAATATTAAGCAAGATATAGGTGAAAGCAGAAGAAATCAGTTGATATAATTTAAAGAGTTATAATATATTTTATAAATCTGGAGAGTATAACAGATCTGAGAGGATAATGTGTTTTGTAAAATGTAGCTTAATAACTAACCGTATTATTAGAACATTCATTCACTTAAAAAACATCGATTTATCTTTGTTGTGTGTACATAAATCACATTACTATTCACCATTAACATTTTCACTTCATACTTAAATGCACTCACATTAACATTCACATTTAAAATTTTAACATTCACATTTAACATTTTTAACTGAGTTTGAGAAATATTCTTTTGTTATCAAAGAGTCATGATGTGATTTTAATTGGAGATCTAAATGTTGGTATTTTACAAAGGTAAAATTATTTAAATGAATATTTATATATTTAACAAATTATGACTTTGTCCAATTATTAATAATCCAGCTAGAGAATTTAATAATGTGGTTTCTTGAATAGATCATGTTATGTTAAATTGAAACATAAATATGAAATTGATACTTCAATTGCTGAAATAGCAATATCTATATCTTGCGGCTTCACAAATTTGCAGTAGCCAAATAAGAATTCAAGCCAGATCTGAATAATATAGATCGGTTTGTTTCTAGAATTATAAATTATTAAACGGAAATTATCCCTGGAACACGTTATGATCCAAGAGGATGTGAATACTGCATATAGGTAATTTATGAAAGTTTTTGATTAAATAATCCGCGAATCAAGAATAAAAATTAATAAGCAAAAAACTAAAATAAACTTTAAATAATCTTGGATTACTAGGGAATTGGTTAATAAGTACAATTAAGAGATAAATTGTGCAAGAGATATAAAAAAATTCTACATAATCAGTTACACTAAGATGACTTTAAAACCATAAAAAATCGCATTAATTCCGAGATACGTCAAATGAAAAATAATTATTTTAAATCTGAATTACTTAAATATTCTAATGATAGCAGGAAAAAATAGAAATTTGTTAATAGATTCATTGATAATTCAAGGAAAAAGAATGTTGAGCCTGTTAGCCTTGATCCACCTAATAATTTTAGCAATGAAATATTTAAAAATACAGCTAATAATTTTAATTTGTTTTTGCCAATGTGGCGGAAAATATAAATGAGAGAAATGGAAAAGATGTTCTGAAAAATCATGATATTACTCGGAATAATAATACTATGTTTTTACTTCCCATAAGTAGTACAGAAAATAAAAGTATTTTCTACGGTTTGAAACTTAATAGTTCTCCAGGTTTTGTTGCATTGGTGCTAATACAATTAAGAGGTGTCAAGAATATACACTTGAACCGCTGATTTTATTATTAATTTATCTTTCTAACATGGTATCTTTCTCAAAGATTTGAAACACTCTGTCATAATTATAATTTACATAAAAAGAGATAGGAATAATTTTGCAAATTACAGACCGATTTCTCTTCTACCGCTTTTTAGTAAAACAAAGTAAAGTTGTTTAGTACACACTTCCCCAGGTAAACGACGCATACGTACCCAGCCGTCCACATGGTTCAACAAGAAACGAGATTCATCGGACCAGACGACCTTCTTCCAATCATTCAAAGTCCACTTTTGATGCTCGCGTGCCCATTGTAGGCGCTTTCGACGGTGAACCGAGGTCAGAAGGGGCACTCGGAGAGGCCTGTGGCTACACAGCTACATTTTCAGCAGGGTTCAATGTATTGTATGCTGTGACACATTACTCCCGTGACCAGCATTCAAATTACGGGCGAGTTGTGCCGCAGTATCCCTTCTGTTGGCTTGTACCATATGGGATAGATAGCCTTCGCTCATCTCTCCCATCGATGAGCCGTGGTCGGCCCACACCTTGCTGGCGGTTCATGGTTTTTCCCTCCTCGGACCAGTTTTTGAAGGTATTAACCACGGCTGACCGTGAGCACCCCACAAGCTTTGCCGTCTTGGAAATGCTCTGACCCAGTCGATTGGTCATTACAATTTGATCTTTGTCAAACTCACTTAAGTCTGCTGCCTTTCCCATCTGAAGAACAACAAGAATAACACTGATTAACCGAGCTCAGTATCAGATGATATTTACACCGTTTCATGACCTTCACACAGGCCGTCGTTTACCTGTAGATTTTCGATTTGCATAGAGACGCGCTGTTCACAATGTTTTGGCTCTTCGATGTAAACCAAAATGTAAAGATAAAAAAAAAAACTGTTCTTACGCTGAAATTGAGAAAGTTTGTAATTTTTCGAATATGGTGTTTTAATTTATCGTAATCTAACATGGAAATTGCACATAAAACATTTTACTGATAAACAAAGATTGATGTTAAAAATATTGCTTGAAAAATATTATAGATAACGATATGTGCAAAATGCTTTATTTTTTATTGGTACGATCTGTTATCCAATATGGTATTTTAAGTTGGGGAGGTACTTATATTAAAAACTTAAGAAGTATTGTTTTTGTTTAAAACTGAATAATCGATGTTATAATAAAGAGTAACGAGAGAAATTTAGTGTAATTTGAAAAAAAAATACATAAATTAAAAAAACGAAAAAATACTTATCTTCCTATATGAGCCTTAAAAAAGAAGAAAATAAACCTAAAGCATATTGATGGTGCATTCAGTCACTGAATTCGCATTCACTTCAAAGGAAGGGGCGGGAGTGGCTCAGTCGATAGCGCACCAGGCTTGTAATCTGCAGTTCCCAGGATCGAGTCCCAGCTGGGTCAGCGTTGAGATTTTTCTCCGCAAAATTACCCGCCCTGCCCACGGTCAGTAGGGGACACCGATGGGCTTGGAAAGGCCGCCGTCCGTCGGATGTAACGTTAAGCCGTGGCTCCGTGTGTGGGAGAGCTATACCCTGTGCACGTTAAAGAACACACTGGATGGCCATCTGTCTCCTAACAGCTCCTAACTACCATCTGTCTCCTAACAACTGTTCCAGTGGGTCCCCTCCCCCAACCTTCTCTGAGCCTTCGGGGTCCTTGTGACCTGGCCATTTAGCCCGTTGTGTGCAAAAAAGTGCCGCTCAGAGGAAAACAACCCAACCTCAAAGGACGATAGGACGCTGGCAGTCTTGTTGAGTAGGTAAATCGCCTCCCTGTCTTCCTTTGAAGTAAATACCAACTCAGTGACTGATTGTATCATCGATATGCTTTAGGTTTATTTTCTACTTTTTAAAGCCCTATAGAAAGAGAGGTATTTTTTAGATTTTTCAATTTATATTTTTTTGTTGTCACCAAAAACACCCAACTTCAAAATATTTGATATAGTTCTCATAAATATCGATCACATTTACCCCCCTTGGAGTCATATTTAAGGTAGCCCATTACATTGGATACGTCACAAGCTTTAATTTAAGATATGACTCATTAAAGTCGACCCCCGCGAAAATCCGCCCCAATTTTTTAATTTTCATTTTTTTATTGGGGAGTAGTAGGGGCAAATTCGAAATAAGTTAGGAGGTCATTATACGAGCTTTCATTTCACTCCTAACTCGTTACTGTAGGCCCTCCCGTTCGGAAGGTTAGTAGAACGACTTTCACATTTCTTGCTTTTTAGTGAGGAAGAATGCATGGGTTTTATTTCCTATGACCCTCTCCCCACGCACACCTCTCCCCACCCCCTCTCACACGCTTTAATGTGACGTATAGCTCTTTACATTCGGTATTCTTGTTAGGAGATATAGGGGAGCAATCATTTTCATAATTCCCCCTAAAAGTGGGTAAGAAGGCATGGGGTGGTAAATTTTTCATAGCTACTGCTACATTCCCCGCGTCAGAAGCTTTCATTTGACATATGGCTTGTTACGTCATTCGCGTTCTGGAGATATAGCGGAACAATATTTTTAATATCTCCCCTTTCTTAGGGGGAAGTAAGCATGTGGGGTAAATATTTTGCAGCCTATAACATTCCCCGCATCACAAACTTTCATTTGACACATAGGTCGTTACTTTCCACACTCGTGGTCAGGAGATATAGGGGAACAATCATTGTTATTTCCCCTACATTTTTAGAGGGAAGAAAGCTTGGGGGTCAATTTTTTGTTGCCTACTACTTTCCCCCTGGTCAGAAGCATTCATTTGACGTATTGCTGGAGGTAAAGCTTAAGAACAGTTTCCATATTTCCCCTTTTTTAGGAGGGAAGAAAGCATGAGGGGTCAATTTCTGATAGCCTATGACACCCTCCGCGTCTCAAGCTTTCATTTGACACATAAATCATTAAGTTTCACTATCGCGTTTGAAAGATATGGTGGAACAACGATTTGTCAAATCCACAAACCGACAAACCGAAAAATTCAAAGCCAAAAACAATAAGGTAGATAGGTAAAAACATTTTAAATTTGGCATTTTTACGCTCAGACATTTTTAGAATGCTCTGATCTAAGGGACCTGGGTTCGAGCCCCGGAATTAGGCATGGATGTGTGTGTCGTTTTTCTGCTGAGGTCTTGCCATCCTCTCAGATCTCCTACTGCGGCATATAAACTGACAGGCTCCTGTCAGACCTCTGTGGCAAGCAGCTGCTTGAGGGGGTATTTATTTTTTTATTTAATTTTTTTTCCTCTAACCGTTCATTGGCGACTGTAAAATAATTATATTATATTGGTAAATTTAGTGGTTTAAAATGTGTAATTCCCATCGTGAAAAGAGAAATTATTCATAAACACTTCTACTTTCTTGGACCAAAGATTTTTGTCCATCACCTTTATATATACGAAATGAAGCAAATGCCTATCTTTTAACGTATCTACTGAAGGATTATCTTTAAAATATTACAATATAGAGCACTTTCTCGCTATTTTACAATGATTTAAAATTATCTTTTTTTTTTCTCAAGAAATTAAATCTATATATATAGTATATTCACTGTTGCTTTAAAGATAAAAATTAATATTCACTTTTTTAACCTAAACGATCTTTTGCTCTTGGGTTGTAAATATCATATCACAAGCAAATGTATGAATACATTGTTCATCTGCTTAAATGTACAAATATATATGTATTCTTTGTTCATCTGCATAAATGTACAAATATATATGTAATATTTGTTATTATATAATCTGCATAAATGCACAAATACATATGTATTCTTTGTTCATCTGCATAAATGTACAAATATGCGTATTCTTTGTTCATGTGCATAAATGTACAAATATATATGTAATAAACTTTAAATATATGCAGGATCCTTCGGTTCTTTTTGTACGTCTGCGTAAATAAAATATTAAATACTCTTTAGGGTTAAGCAGCGTAAGAGTTTGACTCCTTAGCCTTTCTTCACTTCCCTTCTAAAATGGAGAAGTATGAATTTATTACAGAGCGTAACGAGCTATACTTCAAATGAAAGCTAGTGATATAAGGAATATCATGGCTGCTTCAAATTATGCCCCTTTCTTTGAAAGTCTTAGAAGTGTCGATTGTAATGACTTTTTGTCGAATGAAATTTTGCAACCTACACGAGTATCATCTCCTATATACATATTTTAGAGTGTTTAAGACCGAATAACACCGGATAAATAGGCTGGTAACATTTAATTTACGGTGATCCAAAAGATTACTAATCCCTAGAGATTGAATAAAACATTACATGATGAATAGAGTTTGAATAACTAATTACAGTTCCTACTTCCTTGAGAAGAATCACTTCAACTGCGGATAAACAGAGTTAAATACTTTGAGAACATTAATTATCATTCCTGAAGACAGTGCACGAAAAGACTGGACTTCAGACGCTGCAGTGATTGGTTTATTTTTATGCTTCGTTTGCTGAATACAAATCGAAAATTATGATAAACGAACAAGTGACCGTCGTGCCACAGTCATTTCAAAACAGGATTGTTGTGGTATTATGAATCCAAACATGTCGTGGCGTTAGCTTTGTGAATAACGGTGTCTAAATGTTATTCAATATTCAAAAAAGACGTAGAAACTTAGGGACCACATTCATCTCTTATGCACTGCCTTTAGTTAAAACGTTACGGTCACAAGCAATCAACCATCCAACCAAATATCACATGAATTTTCCTTTTCCTCAAAGACGCAATTTTTTTCGCACCATATTTGCTTGAATTATAATGTAATAATTGCTGTTTACTACTAAGGTAAAGATTGTTGTTTACCAGAAATATAAGTATTTCTGTTTACCACTGTTTTAGAATTGTATTTATCTTGACTCAGCATTTATTTGATTTTGTAGGTTAACATTTAAAGCAGAAGTCATTATCATTCAAAGAATTCGTTCGTAAAAATCGCATTATTCAGAAAGTTTCAGTAAGAAAACAATTACGGGAATTAAGAAAGCAAACAATTATGTCAGTACACCAAAATCGTTCCAGCAATCAATATACACCTATCCGCTCGTTACCACTGCTGCGGTTTTACACGGTCAAGAAAATGCAACCAGTTTCGTTTTAACGATTATAGAGTCGATTTTAGACGTGAACAGTATTGAGTTGTATTTTTTTTTTGTATATAAATACAATTTATATTAATAGTAGCAGTGGCATAGCTTCCAGGGAGATTATTAGACTGTCATCCAACAGTAAAAATCAACTAAATATTTGTAATTCATATCATTTATTTTCAATACTAAATAGATAAGAATCAATTCTTATATTAATAAAATCGTCATCAAGTTATATTTATATTCAGTAATAGGATATCACAGGAAAATGTGTTTTTATTATAATGGTATAATAGAAGCTGAAAGGTTACATAAATAATGATTTAAAGTTTATGCATTTTATAGTATTTGCACCCCCTTTTGCAATTATTGAGAAAAAACACGTATTGCAATATTTGAGATGTTTGAACCCTTAAGCATGAATGAGGAGAAAAAATACTTTCCATTATAAAAAATGATCGATTTAACATAATTTTATACTTATATCAGCGCATTATCAAATTACGTTATGAAAGAATTTAGCGAACTAAACCATTTTCTGTAAAAAAACAGCCAGTTTTTTTTAAAACATTTGCCCGACAGTACTGAAACACATACATTTTCAAAAAACAGGGATACATATTATTATATATATATACTTAACATTCGATAGTTAAGTTAAATATTTACATCATTTATTACTTAACTCAGTAGTGTTTATTTACCTAAAAACAAATTTACTTTAAACTTCTACCATATTTCTAGAAATTTTGATTAGGTAGCTGTACATCATGTTGAATTCTCATTGATAGCAATATAATAGCGATTCGAACGTAATTTTCTCCTTAACGTCAACATATCAATAAGCAGACAAAATGATGGATTTATTAGTAGCTGTCTGAAAGATCCAGTTATAGCCAAAGCTTACCATGATAGGTTACTTAGTCATTATGACAGTCATGGTTTGCTTACTACTGAAGTTGAGGAAGAATGGGATCATTTTAAACAGGCTTTTTTGGACACTAACAGTACTCTTTTAGGAAAAAAGGAGCAGAAGAGGCAAAATTATCTGAGTGATAAGGCACTTGAGCTTATTTCGGAAAGAAAGAACTACAGGAATGTCCTTAATCAATACCCTACTAGTCCTAATAGAAAGCATTACAAAGAACTTAATAAACGTGTAAAGGATCAGATAGCTACTGATAAGAATCTTTGGCTTGATGGCCTGGCTGACAAAGCCGAGGAAGCAGTTAGACAGCACAACAGCAGAGAGCTGTACCAGATAGTTAATGTTTTGTGTGGTAGAAAACGGACAGGCATACAAGGATTGAAGGATAAACAAGGTAAGGTTATAGAAGGGGAGGATTCTGTCATGGCTAGGTGGGCTGAGCATTTCAGTGATGTTCTAAACAATGTAGTTAGTTCTACTCCCATTGTTTGCAATGATGATAGATGCATTGGTGGCTTTAATGTTGGCCCTATAACACAATCTGAAGTTATTTTGGCTGTTTCTAAACTTAAACTTCATAAATTCCCAGGGGTAGATGAAATTACTACGGAAATGCTTAGAGCTGGGAATGTTTCGGTTACCACTTGGATGACTGAAATTCTGAATATCTTTTATGATAAAGGCATGGTTCCTAAGGATTTTACCAGAGCTATTGTTATCCCTATTTTCAAAAAAGATGATCGCAGTTCTTGTGATAACTATAGGGGTATCAGCCTACTCTCTGTTCCAGGCAAAGTTCTTTCCATGATTGTGCTTAATAGAATTAAGAATCTGGTTGACAGTCAATTGTGTGATGAGCAATTTGGATTCAGAAGTGGTAGGGGATGTGTGGATCAGATATTTTCACTTAGGCAGATTCTTGAGAAATGTTTAGAGTTTCAGAAACCTTTGGTTGCTAGCTTTGTTGATTTCAAAAAGGCTTTCGACTCTGTTGATCGTCATAATTTGTGGTTGATTGTGAAATCATATGGTATACCAGACAAGTTAGTTAACATTATGAAAGCTCTCTATAATAACACTGAGTCGTGTGTGAGAGTTGGTAAGGCTTGTAGCAATTGGTTTAGCATTACTTCTGGTGTTCGACAAGGGTGCATTTTGTCTCCTTTTCTCTTTAACTTGGTTATTCATTATGTTATGCGAAATTCACTTCAAGGGAAAGATTTTGGCCTTAAATGGACTAGAGATACGAAAATTTCTGATTTAGATTATGCTGATGATTTAGCCCTTTTGGCAAATGATGTTGATGAGATGAACTCTTTCATTCGAGCTGTTGATGAGACTGGTAGTAGAGTAGCTTTGGTTATAAACAGAGAGAAAACTAAAGTGATGAAAATTGGTCAGGCATTCTGTGATTCAGTTAATCTGAATGGTTGCAGTCTTGAGCAGGTGTCACAGTTTAAATATCTTGGGAGCTATTTAACAGATAATGGTGATGTGCGGCATGAGATTAACAGACGAATAGGGATTGCTGCCGGGACTTTTAAGAACCTATGGAGAGTGTGGAGAAATAGGCGTATACACCTAAAGACTAAAATTAGACTGTATAATAATTTGTTTCTTTCTAGGGTTAGTTATGGTAGTGAAACTTGGACACTTTGTAAACAAGATAACAGGAAACTAGATGCTTTTGATTCCAGATGCTTACGCAGTATCTTGGGCATTAGGTGGTTCAACTTTGTAACTAATGATGAGATTAGGCAAAGGAGTTTGCAACCTCCTTTAAGCAGCATATTGTGCAGAGCGAGACTCCGTTGGTTTGGCCATGTTGCCCGTATGAATAATTATAGATTGGCGAATAGGGTTATGAACAGTGTGCCTAAAGGCCTCAGAAAGAAGGGGAGACCTAGGATGCGGTGGGCAGACAATGTCAAACAGGACCTTGTTAGAATTGGTGTGCAGTGGCCAGATGCAGTAGATGTAGCTCAGGATAGACTTGCTTGGAGAAATGAATTGCACGGTCTGGTTGGACCTCCGTAGCCCATGGCTGCTTGAGGATGATGATGACGATGATGATGTTATCTAAAATGTTAATAGCATTAAGTATTAAGCGAGGGTAGCACATTTTATTAGGCTGTGCACCCAGGAAATTTTGTTGTTTAAAGGCAAAAATTTATTGAATACTCAATAATAAAAGACATTGTTTTTATATAACGAACAAACTAAAAAAAGCACACCTAAACTTGCAATGATGTAACATCCAGTAATATAAACTGAACTTTTTAAAATTAACTACTAAATACGTGTACTTAAAACAACAAACTTTAAAACGAGGCAAAAAATACCAAATTTTTCCTATATAGATAACCGGTCGTATACAAAGATACAATCAAGTTTTATGAAAGGGTTGGGTTGGGTTGTTTCACCTCTGAGCGGCACTTTTTTGCACACCTTTTGCACACCATGAGGTAAATGGCCAGGTCACATGGACCCCGAAGGCTCAGAGAAGGTTGGAGGAGGCGATCCACTGGAACAGCTGTTGGGAGACAGATGGTAGCCTTCCGTCAACGCCATCCAGCGTGTTCTTTAACGTGGACAGGGTATGGCTCTCCCACACACGGAGCCACGGTTTAACGTCCCATCCGACGGACGGTGGCCTTTGCCAAGTCCACCGGTGTCCCCTTACTGACCGTGGGCAGGGCGGGAAATTTTGCGGAAATAAATCTCAACGTTGACCCAGCTGGGACTCGAACCTGGGAACTACAGATTACGAGGCCTTTTTCAGCTCTTATAATCTACTTTCCGAATCGCCTTTTTAAGGTAGTCTTATTTACTTTTCCGTTCTTTTACGAATCGCCTTTTTAAGGTAATCTTATGTATATTTCCGTATCGCCTTTTTAGAGGATTCTTAATGTATCTCGATATACAATACACTGCCTGCCGCAGGTCACATGGACCCCGAAGGCTCAGAGAAGGTTGGGGGAGGGGACCCACTGGAACAGCTGTTGGGAGACAGATGGTAGCCTCCCGTCAAGGCCATCCAGCGTGTTCTTTAACGTGCACAGAGTATGGATCTCTCCCGCACACGGGGCCACGGCTTAACGTCCCATCCGACGGACGGCGGCCTTTCCAAGCCCATCGGTGTCCCCTACTGACCGTGGGCAGGGCGGGGAATTTTGCGGAGATAAATCTCAACGTTGACCCAGCTGGGACTCGAACCTGGGAACTACAGATTACGAGCCTGGCGCGCTACCGACTGAGCCATCCCCGCCCCATTTTATGAAAGGTAACGATTCATTAAATATGAAATGTAACGATGAATTACATTATTATAAAGTAATAATATAAAAAATAAATACCCCCTCAAGCAGCTGCTTGCCACAGAGGTCTGACAGGAGCCTGTCAGTTTATAATACCTGCTGAGTATTCAATAATTACCTATTCGTGGCGTTGTAATAACTGATATGATCCCTAAGCATTGTTGTGGGCAACTTCACAGTTACCCAGACCACGCTTTAGCTTGCAAATGTTGCAGGTGGTGTGGCAAGCAATTGACATTAGCATGATAAATGGGGGAAATTTCTGGGCACCTTGAAGCTTAGCCAGTAATATAAGCACAGCGGGTTGTGGACAATTCTGTAAAGATTTAAACTCGATGAGGTCTATCAGACAAGAATATTAGACGATTGCCCAAATCAAGTTGTTAGTAGTTATAGATTAGTGGTGTTCAGTACGGCAAAGTAAATTATCGTGTTTTTGCGTGTTAATAATTAAGGCGACACAAAGAAGTTTCGAGTGTATTACTTCACTAAATGTTCATTGAATTGTGACTAATTGCTCAGTGACTGAAACTGTCACGATGCCTTAGAAAATAAATATCCATGTATATTATTATATTATTGTTTATTTTAATTCAGAGCTTAATATTTAATTTATATTGGTATCAAATAACGAGCCGCCCCTGGCATCTGGTAGTGATGTAAGAACCGAAACTCGATGAATGTTTATCCAGCAAGAAGAGTATTAGCGATTGCCTAACTCAAGTTATTAGTATTAGTTAGACTAATGGTGTTCAACCTTTTCAATACGGCAAGTTGGTTTTTGAATGTAATCTCCACTATCTAATAACACTTTTTATCAAAAGCAATTCTTGTTCATCCATAGTAAAATCACAGATTACCTGTAGAAATAGACTTCAACAATCGTTAAAAACATCTGAAAAAAAAAATTATCGCTGAAGCGGCGGGAATCGAACCCTCAACTCTCTAGATACATGACAGAGCGCACTAACCAATAATGGTTGGGGAAAAGGAAATGTTTAGTTTTCTCGACTTTCGGAGAGATTTATAATACACTACAGCAGCAGAACCCGAGCATCTTTTCCTTACGTCGCACACTGTCGTGGTCACGTGGCATATGGGCTGCGTAGATAGGGCTTTGGTATATGTGTCCTTATATGGAGTCTTGCTTGAGTTAACGCATGACATTGGAGGTATTACCAGCTTTAATTTGAGATATAACTTGTTAAGATCCATCTCAGGGAAATTTCCGTCTCTTTTGAGGGGAGGGGAATGGTAGGTGGCATAATTCGGTATAGTCTACGACAGTCCATATACGATTTTTCATTTAAAACCTATTTCCTTACTCTAGACCCTCGTATTCTAAAGATATAGTAGAAGATAGACTTTCATATTTCTTCTTTTTTAGGGGGGAAGACAGCAAGGGTGTAAGTCTTGTCACAAGTCCATACACGTCACAAGTTTTCATTTGAAGTAGAACTTCTTACGTTTAGCCCTCGCGTTCGAAACATAGAATAGAATAATCCTTTACGAATTTTCTCCCTTTCTTTGGGGAGGGAGAAGAGAACATGAGGACGAATTTTTATAAGCATTCTTAATATTCCACTTCTCACAAGTTTTCATTTGGCACATAGCCCGTTACTTTAGGCGCTTGCTTTTCGAAGGTATGGCGGAACAAGCTTTTTTACATTTCACTGTTTTTAGGGGAGAGAAATGCATGGGGGATAAATTCTTTACCGAAACACTCCACGCTTCACAAGACTTTATTTGACATACTGCGATGACCGAGTGGTTAGCGCACTTGGCTACCACTCAGATCATAGGGATCTCTGTTCGAGCCCTGGGTAAGGCATGGATGCTTGTGTTGTTTTTCTGCTGAAGTCTCGCCATCCTCACAGACCTACTATGGCAGTGATGGCAAATTTATGATAAGCGTGTCAAAGGTGGTACGCGAGACGATTTTTGTTGGCACGCCACAGGGAAGTGAAAAGAATTACGTTCTGACGACTTGGAAACAATGATCCCAGAAATTCAAAACATATTTATCGATGAATCTTTGGTAGCAAGATGACGACTATGTTGCTATAATTAGTTACTTAATTTCAGTAGTGCACTCATATGTGCTAGTATTTCCATATATGCTAGTATTTCATATGTACTAGCAGGGGAGTAGCGAAGGACTATGGTTGGAGGGGCGAAAAATCAAAAATTTTGCCAACTGAGCAAATAATATCACTGTCATGTGTTTTTACCCTAGATTTTCGCTCCGTGGGGGAGGGGGGGATTGCATTTTGAATTTTGACTGCGAAACTTCCAATTTTGCCAACTAACCATGATTTCACAAAAATAATCCCAATATTTATATTTCGTCTCAATTGTAACAAGTCAGTGAGAATTTTCCCTTGATTTGACCTAATCTCCTTAATTTCACAAAACCATTTCCAATCTTTACATCTCTCCTATATTTGCCAAGTCACTTCAAAATTTTCAAACTGCCCAAAATTTTACCAAGTTTTCTCGATTTTGTCAATTCTTCTTAATTTCACAAAAATAATCCTAATTTTCACAACTCGCCCGTATTTCACAAGTGGATTCAAATTTTGCCAACTGCCCTAGATTTTGCAAAGTTTCCTCGATTTTGCCATCTCGCCACAATTTTACAGAAAAAAATCGCAATTTTTACATTTCACCTAATTTTTGCAAAGTCACTCTGAATTTTGCCAACTTCCCCAAGACTCGACAACTCTCCTGAATATTGCGAAGTTGCCTCGATTTTGCCAACACGTCATAAATTTACAGAAAAATGATCGCAATTTTTACATCTCACTTAAATTTTGTCAACTCTCCACGATTTTGCCAAATCACTCCGAATTTTGCCAACTATTCACGATTTTGCGAAGTCACTCCGAATTTTGCCAACTGCCCCTAGATTTTGCCAACTCGCCATAATTTTACAGAAAAATATCCCGATTTTTACATCTCACCTGAATTTTGCCAACTGCCCCTAGATTTTGCCAACTCGCCATAATTTTACAAAAAAAATATCCCGATTTTTACATCTCACCTGAATTTTGCCAACTCCCCATGATTTTGCCAAGTTACCCCGATTTTGCCCACTCACCTGTATTTTACTAAGTAGCTTCGAATTTTGCCAACTGCTCTAAATTTTGCCGTCTCTCCATTTTCCAAACTGCCCTAGATTTCCCAAGTTACCTCGATTTTGACAACTTCCCTAAATTTTACAAAGAAAAAAAGATTACAGATTTTCTCAACTCACCTAGATTTTGCGAAGTCGCTTCGAATTTTGCCAACTCCGAGTTACTTTAGGGGGTCTTTCCCCCATCCCCCATAGCTACGCCCCTCTGTGCTAATATTCAATAGTGCACCTAGTGAGCTACAAATCTTTCTTCACTGAATGTAGCGGTTGCGCCATCTACGTTTCAGGAGAGGCAACTAAATTTCCAATTGTTGCTAATGATTCAGATGTTAATGAGGAAGTCACTTCATGTTTTAGAGTTATTTGTGAAAAATTCATGCCTTTAAAAGTTTAAAATTAAAAAAAATAAAACTAAATTTAAATAAGACTTAAAATATTAAATATTAAGTAAATGAACAGATTACTTGTAGATAAAGAATTCAACAAATTCTTAGGTGAAAATTTATAATTCAGATTTCACTGAATGCGGTGGCACATTCAGGAAGAAAGATTTATCGGTCACATCGTGGAGCAAAATTATCATCTGATTTGTGGTTTAACGGGAGAGCACTCTGGTATGTATCTGGCTAGTTGCGGGTTCGTTTCCCGTCGAAATGTTGCATCAAAAATAGTCGTACTAAATTTATCATCTATCAAATGTTCATTGATTTCCTCTAATGCACTTCTCTATGTATTACTTCTCTATGTATTACTCTTCTGCACTTCTCTATGTATATTCTCTATGTATGTTTCCTCTAATGCACTTATCTATGGATATTCTCTATGTTATTCGGTTGACTACTACGCCTGAGAGAGCCATTTCACTCTCTCAGCCAATGAAAAAAAAACACTTCATTTTGTTAATGGTGGCGTAGCATCAGTGATTAGCTGTGCACAGTAAGTGGACAGTAACGTGCGAGTTTGTGCGTGTGATTGAATGATTTCGGTTTGGTAAATAAAAGTTTCTCTTTTTAATTTTGCCCTTGAATAAATGGCGAGTTTAAAAATTAGCATTCCGTATTCTTATACCTAAATCCATAGCATTGTGTATCATTTAATTCATACTTCATGATGAACTGATATGTAACCTCAGATGGCTATTAATAATATCTTTGTAACGTTGGCACGGGAGCTAAAAAATATTCTCTCTTTTCCCTGATTTTGGCAAGCGAGCACGAAAAGTTTCGCCATCACTCTACTATGGCGTATAAACTGCAGGCTCCTGTCAGACCTCTGTGGCAAGCAGTTATTTAAGGGGTGTGGTTTGCGCGCTTGGCTACTGATCTAAGGAACCTGGGTTCGAGTCCCGGGTAAGGCATGGATGTTTGTGTTCTTTTTCTGCTGAGGTCCCCGCTATCCTCAAAGACCTACTATTGAGTATAAGCTGACATGCTCCTGTTAGATCTCTGTGGCAAGCAGCTACTTGAGGAGGTATTTATTTTATTACTTTTTTATATATGTTTTAAATCATTACCTTTGTCCGTCGCGTTTCAAAAATATGGTGGAATAACTATTTTCACAAACACACAAACTGACAAACCGATAAAGAACAATTGACGAGCGAAAAATAATAGGAAGATAGGTAATAGAAAGGGGAACACTGAAGATACACATAAAAAAGTGTTGATATTAATAAATAAAAATAAAAGACATTTCTAAAAAAAATATACGAAACAAAAATCAAATCAAAAATCAAATCCTAAAAAATCAAAAATCAATCCAAAAATCAAATCCTAAAAACATCATTAATTTTTGGTACACCTAATATTAAAAAAAAAATAATACCCCCTCAAGCAGCTGCTTGCCACAGAGGTCTGACAGGAGCCTGTCAGTTTATATGCCACAGTAGGAGATCTGAGAGGATGGCAGGACCTCAGCAGAAAAACGACACACACATCCATAGCCTAAATCCGGGGCTCGAACCCAGGTCCCTTAGATCAGTAGCCAAGCGTGCTAACCAATCGGCCACGGGATGGCTCACCTAATATTATCGAACATAAATTAATTTTTCTATCAACTTCTCCAGGCGAGAGCAGTTGCCTCACGTGCCCTCTCCATCCGACATCATGGAAAATAATAACTTACAAATAAATTTGGTAGCAGAGATAATAACGTTTGATTACGATATAGTTTACTTTTGTATAGATACCAACTGGAAAACCTAATCAATACCGTACTTGATAGATATTGAAATCTAGAGAGGAAAGTTAACAGAAACAGTGACATTATAGAAAGTCTAAGCTTGGAAAGGAGTTGGACGTGCTTTCCCAATTTTAATGGATTGCTAAGTCTATATATCTTTTGATAAGAGTTTTTGGTGAATGCCACGCAACAATAATGTCGAAAATCTTGTGTGCGCTCGAGACCAATCGGTAAGAGAGACGTTAAATAATTAGGGTAACGTGACGTTATATCAAGTCCGGTGTCAAGACCGGTTAATTCGTGTTAAGAAAAAAAGAACACATACCAAATAACTAATCATTTGATTAAAATATTTTATTCAAAAAATACCCCTGATGAATACTGAAAGCGGATATACGAAAATGCAGAAAACGAAAACGTATATATATATCGAGAGTAGACTGTATTGTATCCCCCAGATGAATTTTTGATAAACCTTCTTTACTTGTTAGCGATTCAGTTAATCAGCCTGCTAAATTTTAGGCATTCTACACTACTGACAATTAATAGAGTCATTATAAAAAGTACCCATATTTTAAAGTGTTACACATTATTAAATATTTAAGTAACAAAAGTAATTTTGTATCCGAAATGTGTAAAAACCCTAAGTCACCTTGTGACAGAGTGGAATCAGTATCATATGGTGACGCTAGTATCCCATGTATGTCTTAAAAGTCATATTTTAAAATCGTTGGATTGGTAGAATTGTGCCGATTTGATACCATTGGACTTTTTTCTGTGTCTGGGGAATATATTAAAAGCGTAGTTTATTCCGAAAAAATTCACTATAGGCAGCATTTGAAGGAAGGACTTACTCTGGCCATTGCGTTACACCAGACTTGCTTGGTCGGGGAATGGGCGGAAGTTGAATATCCTGCCATCTATGAAACTTTCATTGAAATCTGTTGTTCTTGACACTTTGTACACAAAATTGCTTTTGTTACTTAATCAATTAGTAAAATACGGCACTTAAAACATTGATTTTTTTTTAAATTTATAATGACCCTATATTTCGTAGCATTTGCATCTGTCTCTGTTAGATCTTCTGATCTGTGTTGATCAACACAGATCAGAATGTGATGATGTGATGATGATGTGATGATGTTAGATCATCTGATCTGTTAGATTAGATGTGTATGATGAGAACTGTGATGAAAAAATCTACATACAATTTTAGTTCTGTAGGAAAATATTCAACCAACTACCATCATCAAAGTAAGAAATTCGGCCACGACTTCCTATTAACGTAGATGTGCCAATGTCTACCCAAAGCTAAGATACTAAAACTAAAACGAACTAGTGAGGAAAGTAATGATTGAGAAACAGTGATCAGATATTGGTTGCTGATATACAGATAACTTAACTGACTTGCAAACGTAGCAATTACTAATTGCATAGATGCATCATACTTGACTGCATATATTTCTCTACTTTTCATTCCCCTTTGGGGCGGGGGTGGCTCAGTCGGTAGCGCGCCAGGCTCGTAATCTGTAGTTCCCAGGTTCGAGTCCCAGCTGGGTAAGCGTTGAAATTTATCTCCGCAAATTTCCTACCCACGTTCAGTAGGTGACACCGATGGGCTTGGAAAGGACGCCGTCCGTCAGATGTGATGTTAAGCCGTGATCCCTTGTGCGGGAGAGCCATACTCTGTGCATGTGAAAGAACACGCTGGATGGCCTTGACGGGGAAGTTACCATCTGTCTCCTAACAGCTGTTCCAGTGGGTCCCCTCCCCCAACCCTTCTCTGAGCCTTCGGGGTCCATGTGACCTGGCCATTTAGCCCATGGTGTGCAAAAAAGTGCCGCTCAGAGGTAAAACAACCCAACCCACAACCTTCATTCCCCTTCAGTCTCTGAACAATAACCAATCTTCAAAGGATTACGACTATTTATGACACTTGGAAAGACTTCTGTAGTTGGGGAGTGATAATAAGCGCGGTGGGATTGACTACCATCCGTTAGAACGATGTTGAATGTGACGGTATTGCCGCCAGGTTTCCAGGAGTCACGTCACGGACAACTTGGCGTCTGGAGTGGGATAACCTTACCCGTGTTCCTGAAGCCATTTTGCGAAATGGAGCCTTAATTGTCCGTGACGAGACCAGATCTTACTGCTCTTCTCACATGAGTCGAGACCTATGATGATTGGTAAATACAGCGTCCACTTAGGCTGTGAAAATGAGCAGAGATGCTTTAAGTAAATGAGTTACGTGATCTGTAACCAAGATTTATGCAAGTCACGTTATTTCGCGCAGTTGCAGAACCAGACTGTTAAGTGTCATTGGATAGCTTTTTCTTATTGAAGCTCTAACGACTTTAGGCAACTTAAAAAGCAAGAATAATGAAATTTCCTCCATATATATATATAACAAGCATTTCTTTTTAACGTAAATGGTATAAATAAGAAATAAATGTTGCTTTATTATGAATGCTACTTTTAAATAATATAACTGACTTACTTATTTATATTGACATATTATATGGCATTCAATAAATGTCGTTAGCGTAATTAATTTTTTCACGTATAGTTCAGCTTACATTTTAGTTCTTTGGTAAGAGCCCGATCTTTTTTCTCCTTTTCTTTCATCAAAATATCCAAATGGCCAGGTCACAAGAGTTATAACTGTCACCAGAAAAGAATCTTTAAAAAGTTCCATTAAACACTGTGTTCGGGAATTAGTAGGATGCAATCAAGCACATATAGCTTATTACCTATGTATTTCCCTTTCCTTTTCCCTCCTAATTTATCGGTTTAATGGTTTGTTTGTCAAAACGGTTGTTCAGAAATATTTCTCCAAACATTTGCCGATGGGCTTGAAAAGGCCGCCGTCCATCGGATGGAACGTTAAGCCATGATCTCATGTGCGGGAGAATCGTACCTTGTGCATGTTAAAGAACACACTGAATGGCTTTGAAAGGAGGCCACCATCTGTCTCCTAATAGCTGTGTAGTGGGTCCCTCCCCAAAACCTTCTCTCAGCCTTTGGAGTCCTTGTGACCCAACTTTCTAACCCACTCTCCAACCCTTTGACAGATTACTTTTGTTTCTGCAAGCACAAATGAAAAGATATACTAAAAAAAATGAATTAAAGGTAAAAATAGTTTATAATAGTAGATAAATGTTTTGCCGTAGTTGCCATATTCTGAATGCTACTTTATTGGTTTTGCGACTTCTCGCATTTTCGAGAGCAGATCAAATGCAACTAGTTTATTTGCTATTAACGGGCAACTGCACATCACCTGCAAGTCAGAAGGCAGTCAGAATACTTAGGAAAATACAGGGAAAAAGGGAGATAAAATCATAACGCAACACCTTTTTCGAATAACGAACAAGTAAAGGTGTTTCCATATTCTGGATATGAATAGTTAGGGAGATCCACTGGACAACTGGTAAAAACCACATGATACTATACTTCAGCAAAGGACAAACCATGCCCCGCAGATTCATTTCAAGTGGCCTGTGAATATACCAGCGCAAACTATTAAATTTTTATCTCTTACCTTTGAAGTATTTTTGTGGAATATCAATTTTTCTTTCTTTCACAATTCACCTGTAAACTGTTTTTGAAGGTGTTCTGTAGTAACCTAAATTGATTTTTCAATGACATCAACACACGTGACAGACTTTGGGAATATGGATAGATAAGGACTGTTCAGTTCACAATTAAGCAGCTCAGCTCTCACGCAATTAGACACTACCTAAGCAAACATTCTGATTGTGAAAGTTATCAAGACCAGCATAGAAAATAAATATTTGTGAAACATGGCTGCATTAAAAGTACAAAAATTTATTTATCCATGTGTCTCAAGACTCCGATGCTATTACGCGTGCAAGTTTTGTTATTAGCGAGAAAAGTGTAAAATATTAAAAAAAAATTCTGATGGCGAATTTGTAAAGGAATTTGTTGGTATGTTTCATCCAGAAAAAAAAATTGTAACATATGTTTATCCCACAGAACAGTAATCAGGTGGATCGATGAACCTGCTGGCAATATACAACAGAAATTCCTTTACAGAGCTTGAATAAAAATTTGAATATTTTTCTTTCGTTCTTGATAAATGTATCGATATTTCTGATACAGTTTAATTAGTGGCATTTTTATGTGGAGCCGATGTTAATTTCCATTAAAATACGTTTTATTTCAATGTAATTATACTGTTTACTTTAAATTTCTTGTATAGTTAATCCTATCTTTAATTAAAAAAATAACAGTTTTTGTTTCATTAAGCTGAAGAGAAAGGTGATTCTACGCTGATTCTCGCTCAACAGATGGCGCTGAATATAGCCCGATTCCTAGGGGGTGGGGTGAGATTGACCACAGGGAGGACATTAGGAGGCTTCTGTATTGTTTATGCTAAAGAGGGGTCAGGAACTGGTTTCTAAAAATAGCTTCAATAGGCGGGGAACGCTCCCAGTGAGAAGCTAAATATGTTTGCCAAGCCAGTGAGATTGGCAAACATATCAAGCCCAATATTGTTGGCCAGCCGTCCCGTGGCCGAGTGGTTAGCACGCTTGGCTACTGACCGGACCTGGGTTCGAGCCCCGGTATTAGGCATGTATGTGTGTGTCGTTTTTCTCCTGAGGTTCTGCCATCCTCTCAGATCTCCTACTGTGGCATATAAACTGACAGGCTCCTGTCAGACCTCTGTGGCAAGCAGCTGCTTGAGGGGGTATTTATTATTTATTTATTGTTGGCCAAGCCAGTGAGAAGCTTGGCCAACAATGATTTGTTAGCCAAGCCCTAGTTTCTACTTCCTTGAGCTTCCAATTTCTTTCGCTTTTCAGAGCTGAAATAGTTCTTACGATGATTTGAATCTTGAATGTTTTTAGTTTCATTGAGTTATTCTTTAGGCCAAACTTATTTACGTATCCACTGTAAATACACAGATAACCTGTAGATATAGAAATCAACAATTATTCATCTGAAAAAAAATATTGGCCCGTCACATCAGCAATAATTTTCTTCAGATGAATAATTCTTTACGTATATTTGTAGTTTAATTTTATTTACGTTTTTATACGTATATATTAAAGTTTCAGATATAAGTCATTCTTCCAAAAAATTCAAAAGAAATTAGACCATATCGAAATATTCAATGTGGTCTATATTTAATAATTTAATATATATATGAGTTTCGTACTGTGATAAAAATATTTAATTCTGATGGCCAAGGGATCAGCTTACTTGACTACTAATGAAAAGGACCTGGGTTCGAGCCTCGGATAAGGAAATGATATTTCGTTTCTTGTGTTGACTCTCTGGTTCCACACAATGATACTCTGATACAGTTATACTCATAGGCTCTTGGCAAGCAGCTGCTTGAAGAATTTTTTTTTATATGAAAGCTTAGCAGAATCTTTTTAGTCTCTGATTTTCTCAGAACGTTTGTATTTTCAAAAATTTAGAGTACATTTGAAATAATTAGCTGAAAATAATTTGGTTGCCCTGAGTGGGATATGAACCCGGTCTCCTAGAATCATTTCCAGGACAACCATTTTTTTTTTCAGCTAATTATTTGAAGTATTTCTTGTCTACAGAATATTTTCCTGTCATACTTTATTAGTGAATTAGAGTACATTTTTTTTTTAATATTGTGCTACCTAAACTACATTGCTTATATGCGTTTGCAAATGCCTGGTCTAACAGTTGCCATTAGTTACACTAATCCTAGTAATTGAAACGATATTTGAGGAATCATGTTCGCTTATTTCAGTGGGGTTACAATAATTAATTTTTAACAGAAAAATTATTTAATACTTGTCAGTTCCAACTTAGGGTAGCTGCTTGTAAAAACAGTATCTCAGTTTTTAATGTGATTTTTTTTTATTTAATTAAATAGTGAGCAAACTTCTTTAGCTATTGAAAAGCACATTGAGAAATCCATATCGAACTAAGGCCGGAAAAACTAAGCTACAGCTTAGAGTCTCACGATTATGAGGGGCCTCAAAAATGAAGTTTACTGTGACACGAATTTTTTTAAAATTAATATATTATGCAAACATTGTTCATCTCAGCTTTACGTCGAATGAAAGCTTCTGACGTGGGAAATGTCATACATAGACTACGAAAAATTACCCCCCCCCCCCCCCACCTTGCTTTCTTCCACCCTAAAAAAAAGGGGGAAATATGAAAATGATTGTTCCCATATATCTCCTGAACGCGAGTGCGGGAAGTAACGAGCTATATGTCGAATGAAAGCTTGTGACGCGGGGAGTGTCACAAGCTATGAAAAAAGCCCCCCCCCTATGCTTTCTTCCTCCCTAAAAAACGGGAAATATGAAAGTCGTTCTACTATATCTTCCGAACGCCAGGATGATGTTATGAGTTAGGTGTCAAATGAAAGTATAATAACGGTCGTTAACTCTTTCGAATTACGCTCTCACTATTTCTCCCTGATAAAATATGGGGGGGCAGATTTTAGCGACGGTCGATTTTAATGAGTCTTATCTCAAATTAAAGCTTGTGACGTCTGCAAATGCCATGGTCTACCACAAACATGACTCCAAAACGGGGGTATATGTGATCGATGTTTATGAATCATATATCAAAGTTTTTGAAGGTAGGTGTTTTTAGTGATAACAAAAGAAAATATAAATTAAAATTTTTTAGAAATACCTACCTTCCTATAGGGCCTAAAAAGGTAGAAAATAAACCTAAAGCATATCGATGGTGCAATCAATCACTGAGTTCGTATTCACTTCAAATGAAGTTACGGCCCCTGCAATTTTATTCAGTACGTAAATTAGAGCCCAATCTTCCTTCAAAGCGAATACGAACTCAGTGACTGATTGCACCATCGATATGATTTAGATTTATTTTCTACTTTTTAGGGCCCTATAGGAAGATAGGTATTTTAAAAAAAAATTAATTTATATTTGTCTTAAAACGTTCTTTGTTTCTAAACGAAACAATTGAATATCAAAGCAACTCGCAAAGGAAACTGAAACAACTCATATTAACATAAATATTTGTTCTTAATAATCCAATCCTGGTTAAAATAGATTTTATATTTATATTCATTTCTTCTCCTCCTAAAGGATGCAAACGGAAATTATTATTTAGTATTCATCACTTGTCATATCTAAACGAACGAATATCGTTTTTTTTATTCGTTTTGTAATTATTAATTGCGTATTACGAAGACAATCACAGCATCTACTTTACGGATCAGGGCTACGTCGGCTTCTTTACTATTGTCAATAGGAATTTTATCATATGACTACAGTCCGAAATCCTAGCATTATATATTACAACGATGACACAAATGTGCATGTTCTGAAAATACAATAGCGCTGAGTTGGGTTGTTTTACTTCTGAGCGACACTTTTTTGCACACCATGGGCTAAATGGCCAGGTCACATGGACCCCAAAGGCTCAGATATAGTTGGGTGAGGGGACCTACTGGAACAGCTGTTGGAAGATATATGGTAGTCTCCCGTCAAGGCCCTTCAGCGTGTTCTTAAGCGTGCGCAAGGTATGGCTCTCCCGCACATGGGGCAATAGCTTAATGTCCCATCAGATGGACGGCGGTATTTCCAAGCCCATCGGTGTCCCCCACTGACTGAGTGCAGGGTGGTGAGCTTTGCGGAGATAAATCTCAACGCTGACCCTGCTGGAACTCGAACCTGGAAACTACAGAATACGAGCCTTGCGCGCTACCAACTCAGCCACCCCGCCCTCTTCAATGTGTACAAAGCTTATTGAGTATTTCGCTGAATTTCTGGTTTAACATCGTCAGCATCTAAAACCTGAGATATTTTCTTACTGCTTATTATTAGCACTTGAAACTTTTTTCAGTCTGTTTAGTTATCAATTTTTATTTTTTAATAACATCAAGAATATACCGTGGCTCTCTTAGTGGCATATTTCTTCTAGCTTTTGGGGTCAAAATTCTCTAGGATGGCACATTTCATGTAAAATTTATGTAATTTGGACAAAATATTTTCCCAGAAAGTTATATTTCTCTCAATTTATATTATTTTTCGAATCGGTCTCACACTAAAAGAAAACAAAAAAACACACCATTTCCTATTTCTGATGGCTGATTGACTCTGAATTCGAATATAATATTTATGCTTTGTGGAGGGGAAACAAGATTCATCATTTTTTAATTTTATACTGATAGTGTGTGTTCATAAACCAATACATTTTTTTTTTACATTACTGCAGACGACGGACATAACCTATATCAAATCATCGTCACCAATCAACACATCAGGACTCATGCAAAGGAAAAGTTTACGTTATTTGGTTTTGAATAAAAGCAACAATTCGGTGGATAATCACTGATAATGAAACAAAATTCGTGCGCTCTCACCACCGATTGTTAGAATCTTGGAACCGAAGCCCCCACTCCAAGCGACCTTGTCAAGAGGCAATGGACATGCATCTCACTAGAGTGTCCAAGTTCGGCCGGGGAAGGGGAGAAAGAGGGTCGGCTACGTGGTGACATATTTATTGCTTTGGGAGGAGGAACAGAAGCCTGAGGTGCCTGGTGTCCGCTTAAACGGCGGACTGCCGACTTAAACATAGCTATGTGACTTTTCGTCCACATATTCGTATATAAAGAAGCATATAATATAGAATCTAAGTAATTACGTTTACAGAATGGAATGTAATACAAATTATTGCTGTTAATTCTTTTAGAAAATGTGATCAGAAAATAAATTATTTTCAAAAAGTATTGCGTCTTACGGTAATGAAATGCTACAGAAGGAAGAGTAGCGCCATCTAGTGTCTGTAAGGGGACATATTTCATGGTTAAATCTGCAAGTGAAAAAAAACGTATATCTTAAAATATTTTCTCTTTTTTCTATTTTTGACTCAGCCATAATTTTATTTTCAAGTTTCTGTAATCCCCTAAAATTTCTCTAACTCGAGCAATCTATTATTTCTGTGTAGTTGTGACCCACAATATTTACCATTGCAAGTATATGGCTTAAAACTAAAAAATTAGTTTTTTTTTGTAATAAATAAGTATAACGGAAAATTTAATTGTTTATGCATATCGTCTACTCAGAGCGTTGGCCAATGGGGTAAGTTTAGAGTATTTAAGCAGTAAGTAAGGTTCTGGCCCGCGGCAATTTGAAAAATTCTCATCTGGCCCGCCGATGGGAAAAAGTTGCCCATCCTTGCTCTAGTTCAATGATTCCAACTTTTAGAGTCCACGGCACAATTCCGAGAATCCCAAAGTGTCGCGGTACACCACTAAAAACGTGCATATCTGTAAAATTTTATTCACAGCACATCATAGATTTATTACGCATTAAGCACTATTAGTCTCTTCCAAGCATTATGATGACATTGAGTGTAGAGGAGAAAGTATCTTGAGCCTGGTGGGATTCGAACTTACGATCTACTGATGGCGTGTCAGATGCTCCCAATGTACTCGAAAGACATCTTCTTCCCACTGACTCTACAATGTATGGATTAACAACAACAATAAAAGCTCAGTGGCCAGAACACCTGACATGTTATCAGGGGGTAGTGGATTCGGATGTCACTAAACTCAAGACACCTTTAAAATGATTGTCATCGTGATACTTGAAACAGCGTAATTGTGATCAAATGTCTATCTGCTTTTTCAAATATTAATTTACTCTATTGGCTATAACGTGACGTTCCATCATTTAGTGACGTACTCATATGCCACTGTGTGAATTAGTTATGTTATAATCCCCCCTGTCCCTGTAACGGGAGTAATGGTAATTTGAAAAGTTCTTCAACATTATCAAAGCCCTTTGAAATGTGATATACCATGGAAGAAAAACTGATTAAGAGATGCAAAATCAACCTCGTGCCAACAGAGTTGGTATTGTTTTAATATCCACCGAAACCATATCACGTTTTAAAGCTTAGTTCAATACCATTAACATATCAAACAGCTTTAATATTGTGCATAGCTACGATTTGAATTGAAATTATATGCGTTTAAAACAGCTTATCTCTCAAACAAATTTACAGGATTTTGGCACATTTAAATGGTTTTTAATTGAACCTATTCAGTAGAAAAGGAAATTTATCTTCTTCATTTGCCTAAGGTACAACTACAAGTGTACTAAGATCCATTCAAATACGAGATGAGGTTTTAATTGTATAAAACTGATTGATCCTTAGAAATTTTAACTGATTTCCAAGAGATGAACTATTTCCTCGCCACAAAGTACACTTTTTCCGCAATATTGTTCCTAAATATGCATTTCAAAACATTTTTGCTGAAGAAACTTAACTATTTCTTTTAGATATAACAGGTGAAATTCCGCGGTCAGTTGCTTTAAAAGGTTTTAATCTTAGACTTTTTGGGTAAAATATATCAATTGAATGGTTAAGAAAAAAGATTAAAATAAAATTAGTTTTTATATTTCTAGTTTAATTAGGTTCAGGTTTTTATAAAATAAAATGCAGATTCAGACTGTTTTTAATTTTTACATATTTATTTATTTTTTTTAAACGAGATGCAAATTGCAGAATTGTTTTGGGTATGTCTGTGTTTTCGAGTGTCCATCACTCGGAATCCATTATCGTAAAAAACTTAAATATTGTGCAGAAAATATTTTGAGTAAGGAGAACAAACTTGGCAAATTTCATTATAATCGAAAATTATCCGATGATAAATAATTGGTTGATAGAGAATGAACCCGTCCTTGCTTAATACCCCACATAATTAAGAAATTAATAAAATATGAATTTCTGCTTGTAATTGAAAATTTTTCAGTTATTTCCAAAATAATCAGTTTTCTGAACACCCACATCCGTCTCTCCTAATTAATTCCTATCACAAGCACATCTTTTCAAAACTGTTTATACCTTTGCATATTTCGATCGCATAAGTTTTGAACGCAGTTAATCATTAAAATTTTATTTCTCGAACTACTGTACTAAAATGAAAGAAGGTCAAATGCTAATCAATGTTACCGGATTCCATAGTATAATGAGAAAACAGTAGTTAGGTTAGGATGAGAAATAGCACTGAGATATTATTTGATTAGGACAGTAATGAGAATTTTATTCCTTAACTAGCTGAACGCACCCGGCGCTGTCCGGGTGTCACTTTTAACCTGTATATTGTTATTTTCACTGCATTAAAGGTAAATTTTGTAAGAAACCCGCTCCCCCCACACACACTCCGACACTTTAGCACAGATTTTCAACAGAAAGAAATTTGTCCGGATCGCTTTTGACGTCAGCGAGCACTCCTCATAGCCTAGTGGCTTAGTTTCTGCGTAAGCTATCGGATTTTAATGCCATTACCACAGATTTTGTCGCCCTATGGCTCCCGTGATATTCGTTCGCACGGTCCGAATTTCCTGAACAACAGGTTCCCACTTGGCCCGTGGCTTCGTTTCTACACAAATAGAGACAACTTGTCTCCCTTTTAATATTCATATTCTGTTGTTTCCTGCACTAAAGGTTATTTAGTATACTCCCCTCCCCCGACATTTTATCACAGTTTTAACACGATGAATTTCCCAGTGTTTCAAAGGCCATTGCTGACTCGGCGCGTGCTCTCGGAGCCCGTCGCAAACGATCGAGATATTTATTTCGTCAGATTTTGGCATTCTGAATTCCCGACGTACTTCACCGAAAGGTCCCAAATTACGTAGGCGGGTTCTCCCTGCCCGACCGTATGTTTGTTTAGAAAATCAGGGCTCTAGCTGCAATGGAACGCTTTAATAATGCTTTGGAAACTTGGGGAATCTGGCAACGGAAGCAGATTTGCAGCAGAAGATTTATTTTAACTCTTTACGTTCGCACAGTTAGGGAGAAGTAAATGGAAACAATACATTTGACAGCAATTCTCGTTTCCCATAGGAATAGCATCGTAAAATATTTTTGCTTCTAGCAACAACTCCCTTTTGGACTTTCGACCTGAAATTTGGCACTGCAATCCGGACCACAACCTAAAACATTCTCTGAAAATTTGAAGCGTGTACGTTGATTTGTTATGGTGATATGATGAGTAGTTATGGTGCCACAGAGAGAGACAGACAGACACTTTATTTTATTATATAGATACGTTAAACTAATTTAAGGGTTTTGCATTCATAGTAATCAAATTAAAGAAACGGTTAAAAAAATAAAGAAACGGTTATCATCTGTTTAAAACAGGTATGTCTAGCCTTATTTTTTTTTATAACTGCTACTTATTAATTACTACCTGAACTTACCCGGCGCTGCCCGGGTATCACTTTTAACTGTATATTCTTCTTTTCACTGCACCAAAGGTAAATTTTGTAAGTAACCCCCCTCCCCCCCCGACATTTTAGCACAGTATTTCAACAGAAAGAAATTTGCCCGGTGTTGACTTGGATCATTGTCGACGTCAGTGAGCTCTCTCATAGCCCGTGGATTAGTTTCTGCGTAAGCTATCGAGATTTTTATTTCCGTTACCACAAATTTTGCCGCCATATGGCTACCGTGATATTCGTCCGCACAGTCGAAATTTCCCTCATGGGCCTCGGTGATTGATTTAAAAAACAAGTTCTCACTTGGCCGTGGCTTCGTTTCTACATAAATTGTGACAGTTTGTGCATTACTTTTAATCTGCATATTTTGTTGTTTCGTGCACAAATGGTTAGTTTTGTAAGTATCCTCCCCCCCGACATTTTTTAACAATTTAAACACGAAGAATTATCCGGTGTTGCAAAGGTAAATAAAAATATCTCGATCATTTGCCACGCGCTCTCAGAGCCCGTGGCAAATGATCGAGATATTTTTATTTCGTCAGATTTTGGCATTCTCTAATTCTCGACGTACTTCACCTAAAGGTCCCAAATTTCGTATGCGGGTTCCCCGTGCCACACCACATTTTTGGTTAGAAAATCAGGTCCCTTGCTGCAACGGAACGCCTAAATAATGCGTTTGGAAATGTGGGGAATCTGGCAATGGCATCAGATTTGCATCATCATCATCATCATCCTCAAGCAGCCATGGGCTACGGAGGTCCAACCAGTGCTACTTTAACACTTTCATAGTTAGGGAGCAGAAAATGGCAACAGTAAATTTGACAGCGATTCTCGTTTCCCGTAGGAATAACATAGTAAATATGTTTGGTTCTGGCAAGCTCCCCTTTTGGACTTTCGACCTGTAATTTGGTACTGCAATCCGGACCTCAACCAGAAACGTTCTCTGAAATTTTGGAACGTGTACGTTGATTTCCCGATGAGTTATGGCTGCCACAGACAGACAGACAGACTCACAGGCAGAAACACAGACAGACTCACAGACAGACAGACAGACACCTTCTTTTACTATATAGATTGGCGCATTCCGAGGACAATATATACTATACATAGGGTTATTCAAAAAGTAGTATACACATTGAAAATTTAATTTTAGAAATGCAATTGAACATGTGGTTACATGCTGTATATTAACTGCAGAGAAAACTCTCAAAGTTATTTTCACCCTTACAAGTACTCCATGTATTACGCGGCATATGTGGAGTCGATGATGCAGATCTTCGTACACTGGTTGCAGCATGTCACAATGATCCACCATTAAGAGATCATCGATATCGATAGGCTTTGAGGTTACACGTTGTTCACGTTGTTCCCACAAAAAGAAGTTACATGGTGTCAGATCCTGAGACCTGGGGTGCCATCTGAGCAAAGGCAGGTCTCTTCACAGCAAATCCAATCCATTTTTGTGAAAAGTTGGCATTCAGATAATGGTGCACATCCAGGTGGAGATAGCGACACACCATCTTGTTGAAAATGAAGTCATGCGAATCTTCATGAGTGATAAAGCATCAGTCAGTTTATTAACTTATCTAGAGAGGATATCCCAGTGACTCCGTTCTTCGTGTAGAACGCACCATAAACTATTTGGTCGGAAATGTCACAAAACACATTAACCTTAGGTGATTGGCGTTCATGTTCACAGACAACGTAAGGATTTCAAAACTACACAGACATTTTAAATTGAACCTATATTGTAGAGGTTACTTTACCAGACAAGTTAGTTAACATAATGAAAGTTCTCTATAATAACACTGAGTCATGTGTGAGAGTTGGTAAGTCTTGTAGCAATTGGTTTAGCATTACTTCTGGTGTTCGACAAGGGTGCATTTTGTCTCCTTTTCTCTTTAATTTGGTTATTGATTATGTTATGCGAAATTCACTTCAAGAGAAAGATTTTGGCCTTAAATGGGATGGAGATACGAAAATTTTTGATTTAGATTATGATGATTTAGCCCTTTTGGCAAATGATGTTGATGTGATGAACTCTTTCTTTCGAGCTGTTGATGTGACTGGTAGTAGACTAGGTTTGGTTATAGACACAGAGAAAACTAGTGATGAAAATTGGTCAGGCACGTTGTGATTCAGTTCATCTGAATGGTTGCAATCTTGAGCAGGTGTCACAGTTTAATTATCTTGGGAGCTACGTAACAGATACTGGTGATGTGCGGCATGAGATTAACAGACGGATAGAAATTGCTGCCGGGACTTTTAAGAATTTATGGAGAAATAGGCGTATACACCTAAAGACAAAATTAGACTGCATAATAGTTTGGTTCTTTCTAGGGTTAGTTATGGTAGTAAAATTTGGACGCTGTGTAAACAAGATAACAAGAAACTAGATGCTTTTGATTCTAGATGCTTACGCAGTATCTTGGGCATTAGGTGGTTCAACTTTGCAACTAATGATGAGGTTAGGCAAAGGAGTCTGCAACCTCCTTTAAGCAGCATATTGTGCAGAGACAGACTCCGATGGTTTGGCCATGTTGCCCGTATGGATAATTATAGATTGGCGAATAGAGTTATGAACAGTGTGCCTAGAGGCCTCAGAAGGAAGGGAAGACCTAGAATGCGGTGGGCAGACAATGTCAAACAGGACCTTATTAGAATTGGTGTGCAGTGGACAGATGCAGCAGATGTAGCTCAGGACAGATATGCTTGGAGAATTAAACTGCACGGTCTGGTTGGACCACCGTAGCCCATGGATGCTTGATGATGATGATGATGATGATGATGATGATGATGATGATGATGATGAAAAGTTGTTTCATCACTGAAAATTAACCTTTCTGCACACTCATCATCCTCGAGCCTCTGTGGAATTTCATGCGACTATTTAGAACAGAATTTTCCTTATCAGACGGAATTATTGAGCGTCACCTGATAGGTGATTCAGATAAAAACTTTGAGAGCTGCCATTTCCATCCATACACAGGACATGGACATCAGCAGTTTTTCTTAAATAAAGTTTTGAAAGTATATCCTTTTCAAATAACCGTATTTATATAATATACTGTTATGTACTGTCAGTTTCTAGCAAGAGAAGACGTTTAGAAATAGATGGGTTTAGAAACGAAAGTAAAATATCCAGCAGCCAGGTCTGAGTGACATCTTTGTCAGGCCGTATGTTGGACAAGCCTGCTTTAGGAAGAAATCCATATAATATGTGAGAAGTAATGATATATAGGCATTTTGAATTTTAGTACAATATCATCAACCCAGATTCCTAAGAAAAACTTCCATGAATGCATGTTCTATTAAATAAAATATGCTTATCATATCTTCTTTAGAGTTTTTGATAGATTTTTCCTCTGTATAGGCTGCATAGGATTTCTTTTCGTTCCTCAACCATGTATTTTTTTTTTAGACTCTTCACTATATTAATAAAATGCTTTTCACTTTCTTAGGACCTTTTTGAACTATGATAATCGAATCCTCCATATCGCATCTTTGGAGAGAATATTATTTTGTCTGGATTCGTTTTCTTATTGGAGACAAGCCAGATGCTTTACTTCGGTCTGATGACAGGATAGATCTGTCATGTTGTAGACAGATTTAACCTGTCATCAGCAAACGGGGAACCGTAGCATAGTAATGTTTTTCGAAATGGAGATCATGGACAGATAACTCGTGGCATAAGCAAAAATATCTACAAGCTGATATTTTTGCTTATGATGAAATGAAAATGAAATGATCTGCATCTGACAGAAAAGGAAAGAGGAAATATAAAAGGGAGTAAAGGTAAAACAAAACAAAACTCTGCGGTCTAAACATTTAAAGAGCATTCTTAAGGAGGAAGCATATAAAATCAAGATTAATACAATGACTACTTAAAATATTTTCATTCTTCAACGACGGGGTTAGTTTAGTCGGTTTCTTGCTCTTATTGTGCTGATATTTTATCCATTAAAACCTTTTCTGTCCTGGGTAAGAAAGTGGAGATGAATTTGAAAAGGCTGTCTGGCTTTTATCAATTTTTTTTTGCTGGAATACCCGTCTGTAGGATCTTCAGTTGTAATCCAGGTCCAGGAGAGTCACACATTGTGTATTAGGAATGTTTTGGGGTGGGTTGTTTTACCACTAAGCGGCTTTTTTTGTGCACACAATTGACTAAACATCCAGGTCACAATGACCTCGAAGGCTCAGATAAGGTTGGAGGAAGAGGACCTACTGGACATCTGTTAGCATTTAGATTTAGATGGTAGTCTCCCGTCAAGGCCATCCATTAGATTTAGATGGTAGTCTCCCGTCAAGGCCATCCAGCGTATCCTTTAACATGCGCAGTGCCTGGCTCTCCTGCATACTGGGATATGTCTTTACGTCCCATCCGACAAACCGCTGCCTCTCCAAGCCGGTTCGTGTTCCCTTTCTGCTGAGGGCAAGAACGTAGTTTAGCTGATATAAATCCCAAAGCTGGTCCAGGTAGGACTTGAACCTGAGAACTACAGATTACGAGCCTAGCCTTCTACCGACGGAGACAATTCCTGTCACCTTACTGTGTAGTAAATAACAGGCTTAGCGGCCTTTACTAAAGGTTTCCAGCTACCACAAAATTATTTTAAAGGAAAGTAAAACAAACAAAAACATCTATTCAAAGTCAATACAAGTACGTTTTAAAATATTCCACTTAAATTTATTCTTATTCTTCCACATCTATCCACTGGATCATCTAACGAGCTCTGAACACTTGGGATCTTTATGATTTGCTCATTTACCCAATTGTACGCAGAGAAATGTCGCTCAGATGTAAAACAACTCAACCAGTTGGTCTCAATTACTAATATTATAACGCAGAGTTATTTGAAAAAAGTTTTGTCTTGATAGAGTGCATCTCCTACTTAATATATTCTATAACATATTTATTTTCTGATATCCTTCTGATAAGGATAATAATCCCCAATAATCTAATTCTCAGGTATTAGAAAAGGTACTAGAAAAAACCTTTCACTGCTTGATAATGTCCTTTTCACCACGTATCAATCAGGAACAAGATACAACTAACATCCGAAAATATGTGTTATTTTTATAGCTAACCAATTCGTTGAGGTCAGTGAAAAATTAGATAATAATAATTCACAGAAAAACTTCCTGTTGAATTGAGAATTCCACAGGAACATCTATGTAGGAGCTAATATTGTTGAGTTAATATTGTTGAGTTTCTCTCAGAAGGAAAACTTTCAGGATGTAGGAGCTAATATTGTTGAGTTTCTCTCAGAAGCAAAACTATTTTTTATGAGAAGGAGCCCATAAAAAATTTATAAATGTGAGGAAAATTCATCATGCCAAAGTCGATTCTTTCCAACAAGTTTTTTATCTCTTCCGTGTCGCTAAAATCGATCGAATAATTTAAACTTAAAACAACCAAAAACGAAACCAACACCCAATCTATTGTTCCATCTTCTCTACCAAAGTGGAATACTTCAAAAGTGGTTAAACATAATATATAGAAAGTTTTTTGAAACGTTTGTATACTACTTTATGATTATATGATCTGCGTTAAACGTAAATACAATACAATACATATCTTCTACTTCAGAAAACCAGGAAATAAAATTAAATCCTTCTATGTTTTAAAATCTTTAAAAGAAATCTATTTTTAGCATGATTTGGCTTTTGCAATATTCGCTTAAAGTTTTAACTGTTTCGTACTTAAGAGATTTTAACGGTGGAAATTAATGCAATTTAAACTAAGATTCGTAAACGAAAATAAAGATAACTTATTGATACATATCCAATCGAAAAAAATATTTCATTTAGATTTTAAAAAAATTAAATAACGATTTTTGCAAAAGGACAGACGAACAAAGTCAAATAAAAAAAACTATTTTTTCTTCATAAACTAACTGAAAAAGTGAAATATAAGCTATCTATATTCAGCCACTTTATTAGATACAGCCAAGATCAACTTGATACATCGGACATGGACAGCCATTGAGCAAAAAGAGAGAAGAAAGGAGGGAAAATATGCATAAATATTTAAACGATTTAATTTGCCTAGTATTTAACTAAATTTATTTTTAAACTATCAAAAAATTAAGTTATTTTTCAGGATTATTTAGAATGTTTATGGATATTTTGTACTTAAAATTTAATTATTCCGTTATTGCGCTGTCCAGGCCTGATATGATATACGAAGCTTTGGTACAGCACCATATTATGTCAATTAGTGACTCAGATGCAGAACTCAGTAACTTCTTAAATAAACTTTTCTATGAAAAAAAAATGTGACTGCAGATAATTTACAGATCCGATTCAAATCTATTTTGATTTCGATTTTCAAAAATATTCGTTCAGTATTTAAAGAGATCTGAAACATTTCACTATTTACATCGTTCACAGAAATAACTTGCTAGCATAGATAGATGACTGAAGACTACTGGTTGCAGGGCCATTATTTAACAGTCGGTCGTAATTCTCAATTTCTAACTAACAAATTGTATCTGACTATTATTTGCTTTTAAATTGTCTTTTACGGACTATAGGAAATAAAAAAAAAATATTTATGAATATTATATAAGAATGTTATAGAATAATCTAAAATTAACCAGCTTCATTTCACAAGTTAAAGAATTAGTATTTCTGTTTCAAGAAAATTTAATCTCATGGATAGTATCAGAGTTATTATAAATTTTTGTTCAGTTTTAAAAGAGATAAAACCAGAACAGAAACGTTTGAGTATATTTTTCATGCACTATAAAAAAAAATACCCCCTCAAGCAGCTGCTTGCCACAGAGGTCTGACAGGAGCCTGTCAGTTTATATGCCACAGTAGGAGATCTGAGAGGATGGCAGGACCTCAGCAGAAAAACGACACACATCCATGCCTAATCCGGGGTTCGAACCCAGGTCCCTTAGATCAGTAGCCAAGCGCGCTAACCACTCGGCCACGGGATGGCTCATGCACTAGAACAAATTAATAAAATATTTCACGATTATGGCAAGAAATAGTCTACAGGATAAGATAACGATTGCATTCTGGAATGCCAGTGGCATAAGAAACGATATCATAGAGTTTAAACAGTTCCTCCTCAGTTATTCTATTGAAGTTTCTGAGCCAAGGGACAACTTCTGGATTGCAAACTACTGCTGCTACAGATCTGATCGTTTACGAAATAAAGGTGGTGGCACTGTTATACTCATAAAAAAATCACTTCAGCATTATGAAATTAAAATTGATTATTTAACCTCTTCTGAGGCCACTGTCATTATCTTAAATTATCATTGATTAGGATATTTGAAGATTGTTAGCGTCTATAAATTACATTTTCTGTACTCAAGATTTTGACACAATTTTCAATTCAGACCTTGCTACAATCATGGCAGGTGATCTCAATTCGAAGCATAATCAGTGTAACTGCAGATACACGTGGTCGTAATCTTCTTAACTATGTCACCTCTAAGGGACTTGTTGCGGATGCGCCGATGTCTCCAACATTTTTGCTTTCCAACTCAGTAAAGAGACCTGATATTTTATATATTGCAATTTTAAGCAATGACTATGCTAGTTATGATATGCGTACACTAAACAAGCTTTAAGTCGGACCACAATCATGTTATGCTTACCTTAGACTTTACAATTGAACAATAAACAACAGATATGTAAAAAATCCACTGGGATGATTTTAAGAAATATCTAAACTCTTCACTGAAAGGAAAGTATACTGCAGAAAAAGAAATGATGAAGGAATTGCACTACTCACAACACAGATACAATCTGCACTCAAGCTGTCTAGCAGAAGCATGGAAAGAGTTGCGAACTTGGAGAAACTTCCACCTATACGCACTATACAAATTAAAGAAAAAGATGATATCAGAAGGAAGTGACAACAATCAAGAAAACATGAAGCCTACTAGATAACAGAAACTGGATAACAGAAAACGTGATAACTAACTGCAAGTTGATCTCAGGAAGAAACTGCTCTTATCAGAAATGAGAACTGGTAAAAAAACTAAAATCTCTTAACAATCAAAACAAATCATCTAGCATTTGGTTTGGGTTTTGAATGAAAATACTGGACTTATCTCTACATGGCCAAAATGGATTAATTTATTTAGATCTGAAAAGGCTGAGGCTTTCGCTCGTTCACTTTAGGTTTCGTTTCAGCCCAACGATGATGACGTTGATGAGGATATCATTGATAAAGTAAACAGAACAACTAATAAGTTTCAACATCAAATTAATAACGATCATTTGATAGTTTTGAAGAACTCACTGATATTATTAATAATCTCAAGACAAAAAAAGGCAGCGGGGCCTGACAATATCAGCAATACGATAATTAAAAATCTACCTAAAAAGACCCTTGCTCTGCTCCTTAATTTGATTAACCAAGCTCTGAGAAAGAAATATTTTCCCATCGCTTGGAAGAGAACAATTATTGTCATGATTCCAAAATCTGGGCAAGATTCACTCTTCCCGCAAAACTACAAACTTACGAGTTTGCCACCTTGCCTGGGAAAGGTGTTTGCAAAAATCATCTTAAACCGCATCGAGGCCTTCCTTGAACTCAACGATTTCTTACCGTGGAGAAATTTGGCTTCCTTAAAGTGTATTCCACTGTTCGCCAGCTGTTTCGTGTTGTCGAAACAATTGCAGAAGCCCGAAACGAAAAAGAATCAACTGCTGCCATCTTTTTGGATGTAGCAAAGCGTTCGATGGAATTTTGATCGAGGAACTAATCTTCAAACTTATTCATTCAAGTTTCCTTCATCTATAGTGAGTGACTATGATGCAAAACTATCTGACGGATAGAACATATCAAGTCCGAGTCGGAAATGATATCTCGACTATCAAAGGAATCTCGGCTGGAATGCTTTAGGGCTCGTTCTTCTGTCCGATCCTGTTTAACATTTTTATTTCGGATTTCCCCAAGATTGACAAGATGAAAATGGCTCTCTATGCAGGCGATATAGCTTTCTGGCATCTTCAATTTCGCCAAGGATTGCAATCAGAAGAATGGAAGAGATGCTGTTACACTTTGAAAAATGGTGTGTGAAATGGAGCACCAAAATTAATGCTGAGAAACGTGTAGTGGTGTTCTGCACCCACAAGAGATTGTATCACATTCCATGTTGCCAAATCTTTGATAAACAAATTGTAGGGAAAGACACGGCCAAGTATCTTGGCGTTACGATTCATAAGAGATTAAACTGGGATATTCACAATACTAATATCCTCAATAAAGCAATAAATCTTCAATTCAAGTTATTTCCTCTACTTTCACGAAATTGAGATTATTAATAATCAATAGCAAAGTCTTAATTTGCAAAATTGTCATCAAGCCTATTCTACTTTATGCAGATTCCGTATGGGGCTATTGTAATTTGACAGCTATCAGAAAGCTGCAATCGTTTCGAAACAGTGTTGCTATCAGCTGTAGCATCCCTATGGTTTGTTCGTAACTCCATAATTCATAGAGATTTAAACATCAATACGATCCTTGAATATATCTTGTCAAGATTTCCAAGAAATTCTTTGACAATATGTAATATCATCCTAATACGCTTATTTAACCTATACTCACTACACAAATTAAAGAAAAAATTAAATTAAATTATTTATACCACAGTTAGTTATGATCATACTTGTCCACAAAGGTTCAAATGACCTAAGAATATCATGTACTGAGTTTCTGTTTTCTTTCTAAAGAACTATTCTCTGCGTTTCGAGCTCCAGTTTAAATTGGTTAATCGCCACTATTTTATCAGTACCATTGGCATAGTTCCGTTCAAAAAGGTATGGTCTGGTTAAGTAGCCCGGTATTTCATTCTGTCACTCTATGATCTATGATCCATCTATGAGTTGCATGGATGCTCATGGGAGTACCAGCATCGATTTTGTGTTATAGTGGTTTCTATGGAAGTCATCTATCTGTCCTAGCTCTACCTGTGATCTCCTTAAGCACAAAAAATTATTAAAAATTTGAGACAATTAAAAAAGTTAAAAAATGCGAACTTCTCAAAATACTAATCAAGTAATTTAGTAAAGTTTAGTATAACGGTTATTGTTTTCGTTCTGGCTTATTTTTATTAACGTTTCACAGCACTTATTTATATTTTTTGTGAATTTTGTCTGTATTAATTATTCGAATTTTCCTAACTCTCTAAATGACAAACGAATTTTCCTAACTCTAAATAACAAACGAATTTCGTTGAAAATCTAGTTTAAATTAGATTAGATTGAAGTCTTTAAATACCTCAAGCCATATTTTTTTCATTGAAAGCTTATATAAGATATTTCTGAGTTTTTTTTTTTGTCTTAGTTACTGTTGACATGGAATTGTACTTAAGAAAATGGACACCTAGTATATATATATATAAAGAGAGCATCCAAAATGTTCTTGACACGTCTGTAAATTTTCACTCGTTTATCCGAAGTTAACGAGCTACTACTTGTTTGAAAGCTTGTCTAAACTTGTCATTACGTGTTAAAAACGAAGGCATATCATCATTTCTCTCTTCGCTGGCGGCGTGTAAAGTTCTGTTGGCGAAATCTGTGTGTTGTTGTTATGGAGCCTACTATAAATGGGGAAAGATTTTATATCTTCACAAGGATGCAATTTGGGGACGACGCGAAAAAATCATGCCGATTTATCAAGTACATGGGGATCATGACTGTTCATATGGCACTGTTACCAGATGGATGCGCAAATTCAGAAGAGTACGGCAGAGCTTTGAAGAACCCCCTGGGGCAAAAAGACTGAAGGAGGCCGTGAACGAGAGAAATATCGCTGCTGTTCGTGAACTCATTAGGGAAACCCCACACATCACAGTTAAGATAATACGTTTAGATGCCAATTTATCGATTGGCAGTGTGGAAACAATTATTCATCAACATTTGAAGTTCCGAAATATCTCTGTCAAATGGGTACCCCCCAAAACTAATAGAACAGCAAAAATGCCTAGAATTCTCGTGGAAGGAGATGCTGGCAAAGTTTGAACCCAGTGTCACAGGTGATGAGACGTGGTTTTATTACTATACAACTTCCAGAAAGATCGACAACTAGGTTTGGGAGCGGATGATGAACCGAATCCCCAAATCCACTGCAGCAGTGTATTTGGGGATTTTTCAAAGCAGTGTTTGCCGTGGGCACCTAATCGGAAAACAATTATTATATACACCTATCTAATAACCTGTTGCTGCACCTTTTGCCCTCACAACAACAGCCAGACGTCTTGATAAAGACTCAATGAGGTGTTGGAAACACGGAGGTGACATTGCCATCCATAGAGCGAGGATTGCCTGTCGTTGAGCATCCACAGATGCTGGTGAGAATTAACGGGCTCGAACAGATCTTTCCAATTCGTCTTACAAATTCTTAAAGGGGTTAGGGTCTGACGATTGAGGGGGCCATTCGATTGTGTTAAACTCAACTGAATGCTCCTGGAGCCAATTGGTAGCCACTCGGGAAATATGCGGTATAGCATTGTCCTGTTAAAAGATGGAGTCATGGTCTTTTAACTTTTTTTATGATCGGGTGCAGATGGTCCGCAAAGATGTTCACATACCTTGTGCTGGTGACAGAGGTCTTGACGGGTATGAGGGACTCCAAAGAAACCCATGTAAACGCACCCCAAAGTGTTATGTGACCTCCACCTGCCTGTATAACCCCAACTTGGCAAGCTGGGTCCATCGCTTCGTGTGGTTTACGCCACACACGCATCCTCCCGTCGACATGATAGAGTTGAAATCGTGATTCATCAGAGCAGATAACGTGTTTCCGATAGGCCTTTTCAAACTGCACCCTAATCTTTCGGTGCCTTGCAGTCAACAAAGGGACATGATGTGGACGTCGATTGCCATAGTCTATTTTTTCCGTGGTACGACAGATAGTCTTTGTTCATAAGCTTGGATGCACCCTCACTTGATTCCAACATTTTCTGCTCCACGGTAGCCGAGTGATATCTTATAACGACGCAACACAATCTGCGTTTACCTCGAGAGTCAATTCACGTTTATGTCCACATTTCTCCCGCTGGTTGGAAGATTTGTCGTATTTCACGTAGTCTTTGTATACACATGCGACAGTGTGACTGGAAATTCCGACAGTTCAGCAGTTGTGGTACAACCGGCCTTCCTCGCATCTTCTATCTGGCCAGGGTCAAATTCACTAACGTCACTGTTTTTGCCCATGATTATTTTTCTCTGACTGGTTTCCAATGCGAAGAGATCTGTTCTATTTATAGGCTGAAGCAGGAAAAAATCGACGAGTCACCCCATCCTGCATATTTATTCGATTATACACCATGAAATTTTTGATGTTTGCAAATATTGAAAAAGAACTTGCTGGGAAGACTTTTCCAAGGGTTCAAGACCTTGCAAAATGCGTTCATTCAGAGTCGCGGAGTATTCCTCAACACAAGAGTACAACGAAGTGTTTCAGAATTGGTGCAGACGTCTGCAACTTTGCATAGGTGCTGTAGGGGAGTACTTTGAAGGACAGGGAAAGTTTTGTTGAGGTAAGTGTAATGGTTTTTATTCTGCATGCAGGGCAAAAAATTTTTGAATGCTCCTCATATACTATACATATTACGTATTTTTTATAATCTACTGTAGCGGAATCGCTTTAACTTTACAGAATTTTGTTCGAAACTACCAGATGGAAATGATAAAAATAACAATCCGAAATTTAGACGGATCGTCTCGAACCAACAGTCCCCTTGAAAAATGATTCCCGAATCTTTATTATCTCTAAATTCCATAAAAGAAATGTTCTACAATTTAATGACTGCTTAGCTCGTTATTGAGTTTTCCTTTTAGAAAATAAAGAGCCTGACCTTTACGATAACGAGCTTCGTTTTACCATCAATAGAAGCGCACTTTTTGGCTATTTCTCTTTAAAAACTCTAGAAGTTTCCAGAAAACAGAAGCACATTCGATCGTTTCCTCTTTCTTCTACTGAAAACCGAACGGACAGAATGCACGCAGATGATCGATTGATGACTTTATCTGTACGAAGATAGCCATCAGCGTGGGGTGGGGGGGACACGTTTTATTACTGAAAGTCACATTTTCTAGAAAATCAGTTATGCCGTTAGCGGTAATAATAAGAGAGCATGAGACAAAAGAAAAAAAAGTTAGTTGTCTCCCATAAAAGACTATCTATTTCACTTATTCTTTGCATCGATGGATAGCTTTCTCCAGATAATGCAGATTGGTTGATTCCCGGGATATTACGCAAAAGAAGCCTGCAGACTCTTTTTAATTCTTGTGAATAGCGACTATGTGGCTAGAACTTACTAAACAACTTGAAACAATGCAAAACGGGCTAATAAATATTTTCGTTGCCTTTTCTCTTATGTAGCGTATTATATGATAAGTTTAGAATAGGAACAAAAGATTATTTTGCTCTTTTACCCTTCTCTTTCGTTAGTGGTTCTTTCTCGATTGCTGTTCTAGCAACGAGAAAGAACCACCAACGTTACAAGGTACGTGCTGTAATCTTTGACAGTGCTCTGTGTTTATCAAACACAGAGCTCCGACAATCGATATGGAAGATGCGAGAATAGTACGTGATATAGACCCTTCTCTGCCTCCTGCATGAGTCAACATCGGCTTTATGGATTTGTTCTTGAGGGAAGACTGAGCCTTGGCTGGCGTTCGACCAACAAATGAGCCGTAAGGATGACAGCAAAATAGTTGCTGTTTCTAACGTGCTCTAAAAGGCTTAGACATAAATTAAAGATAAAGGTTTATTTGTTATTGCCATTGCATCAGTTTAAAGTGCATTGAGAATGACTGATCGCAAATTTAAGCTGTTTTATATTTAATAATCTTCTCTGTCTAGGCTTTTACGATCTGTTTCCTTTGCATAAGACCAGCGCGAGATTTATTTGTTGACATCTGGTGTTCCGTAGTTCAGCTTTTTAGATTTAATAGCATCATTTTACCACTCCATTCTGCAAAAGGGGAATAGGATGCTTTCTGCCATAAAACCAGACATTTTGATGTAGCTATAACAATGCATTACGATTTATTTGTCCAGATATCATTATAAATACGCTTTTCTAAAAGTTTCTATCTGCAATACATTCGTCTGACGTAAATAATTCGTATCAGATAGTTTAGAAATGTATGTAACAGAAATTGAAAGATGAGAAAATGCATTTCTAGTTTTTCTAGTACAAACTGTGATTCTCATATTGCAAAAGTGACTTATAGATCAACATCTTATTCGCATGATGCTTAGCGAACGCCATTACACATATATATATATAATAATAGAAATTTAAATAAATTACAATCGCAATATATGTATTACATTTATCATTTAACATCATATATATTTATATAAACGATAGTGAATGATTGACTGTTGATTGTCTGATCGACTGACTTACAGAGGATCACGCTAATCCGAAACTATGATGCAGAAATGGTACAGTTCTGAAAATTTGCACCTGGGTGTAATTCGGGTCGCAGAACTCGGGAAAAAATCCGAAATTTGATCTCTGACGTGTCCTTCGAAGTCAAATCATGATCTACAAGTATTAGAAACGTGAAAATTGGTTTCCGGAGGATGTTTCGGGTTGTAGATATCGAAAACGTTACGAAATTTTGGATCCGGAGGGTCCTTTGAGGTCAAAGGCCAAATTAGACCTATCGGTGCTAGAGAGCTAAAAATTGGTTCCTGTAGGAATTTTTGAGTCGAAGATCTTGGAAATGTCACGAAAGTTTGGATGAGATAGATCTTTCTAGGTCAAAGGTCATATATCGATCTAGATTCACTGGCAACATCTCTCGAGTAAGAAACAGTCATTGAATTATTTCTTGAACTAAACAACAGTTTTAACTCTGTTTACTCTCTCAGAGAAGGAGAGCTGCTTATAATGCCTTCCAGGTCTATCAAAACAGAAGACAAGGAGCCATCTTTAAAGGGCCTTCATGTTTCTTCCAAAACAAGTCCCACTATTAGTAGCCATCAGTAGCCAAGGGTGCTAATTACTCGGCCATGGGACTGAACTAATTATTAATTTAACCATATCATCACCAAATTATATTATTAAATATTATTTGAGAATAACTATTATTCACCAATCTGAAGATATCAAAAATACCCACCTTAGATTTCATTGCACAATACGTGCTTGACAAATTAATATTTTCGGTCACTTGTCTCAAAGGTTGGTCCTTTAAATTGCAGCTGACAATGTGAAATATTTCTTTCGCTTGTTTCACTTCCAGCTGTTGATCAGGCCCGGATCTAGAAAAAAAAATAAGGGGGGGGGAGGACAAGTATCACAATTCTGCCGAAAAAATGCAAAAGGTGGGGGGAGGTTGTTAACAAGATTGGATTTCCAATGCGGTATAACATTTCCCTCCCCGTTTTACAGATTAAAAAAAAAATCTTGAAAAATGCACGAAATATCAATAAGTTTCAAACTTTTTGCCTCAATTACCATTATTAGCATTCTGAAAGGGGAGAAGGGAATGGCCCCCTTGCCCCCTCCCTAGATCCGGCCCTGGTTGTATTAATAATGCACGCAAAGTGTGATATGGATCATGTCATATGGAAAGATCGTGAAAACAAATATTTTTAGTTACGTAATTAGTCGATCAAAACAACTGGCTTCCTTACACCAGAATATTTATTTCGGAGAAACAGATTCCTATAATATACAGGACGACGTATTCATGTTACTTATAGACCATTACTAACGAAGTGGTTTACCATTGCATCATAAGCCCAGTGACGTCAGTTTCAGTTTAATGCTAATGACACATCTACCTAACTTAAATTACCTTTTGTTTTCCTGGTCCTGCCAAGTTTTGAGAACTGTGTAATTGCAATGCAACCAGGTTTTGTTCATAATAAGAAAGTAAATGCGCTCTGATGAGGGGGCGGGGGTGGCTCAGTCAGTAACGTGCCAGGCTCGTAATCTGTAGTTCCCAGGTTCGAGTCCCAGATGGGTCAGCGTTGAGATTTATCTCCGCAAAATTCCCCGCCCTGCCCACGGTTAGTAGGGGACACCGATGGGCTTGGAAAGGCCGCCGTCCGTCGGATGGGATGTTAAGCCGTGGCCCCGTGTGCGGGAGAGCCATACCCTGTGCACGTTAAAGAACGCGCTGGATGGCCTTGACGGGAGGCTACCATCTGTCTTCCAACAGCTGTTCCAGTTGGTCCCCTCCCCCAACCTTCTCTGAGCCTTCGGGGTCCATGTGACCTGGCCATTTAGCCCATGGTGTGCAAAAAAGTGCCGCTCAGAGGTAAAACTACCCAACCCAACGCTCTGATGAAGGTGATGGGAGTGCAAATTTTTAAAGGAAAGAGTTTGCCATTTTTTTTTATATTTAATACTACGTAACGGCAGAAATGCAAGCTAATGGAGGATTCATAAGTTGCAAAAAAGAATATTATATTAGTACCCATCCTTCTCCTCAAGGGTGATGGGACAAATTGCTGATGTTAATATAAACCTTTTGACTATCCACTGTTCTACCAAATTTTTAAAAATGTAAATAAACAAACTCAGAATCAATTTATCTAGAAGTAATTATTATTATTATATTCAATCACAAATAATAAAACTTTTTGTATTGATAAATGAACAGTTTGTTTTACCTCTGACGGGAACGTTTTTTGCACACAACGGGTTAAATGACCAGGTCACATGGACCCTGAAGGCTCAGAGAATATAGGGAGAGGAAACCCACTGGAACAGCTGTCAAATGGTAGCCTTCCGTCAAGGCCATCTAGCGTGTTCTTTAACGTGCATAGAGTGTGGCTCTCCCACACACGGAGCCAAGGCTTGCCGTCTATCCCACCGGACGGCGGACTTTCCAAGCTCATAGATGTCCCATACTGAACGAGGGCAGGGCGGGGAGTTTTGAGGAGATAAATCTCAACGTTAACCAGCTGGGACTACAACCTGGAAATAGCATATTGCGAACCTGGCGTGCTCCGACTGATCCACCCAGCCCCATAAATTAATAGATGTATGCATGAATAGAATGTGATTAATATTAGTTTTAAGAACAAGGCTTTCCAACTTTGCGGCCTTAGGCTCCCTTTGAATATTTGGAAAACCCTCATGATTTTTCTCCTTTCATTTATCATCAACCAACTCTCCTGTTAACAGGTTCAATTCATGATTAAAAATAAACACAAAATATCTCGCAGTTTACAATTTTCCAACTTTAGAGACTTCTATAGTGGAATTTGAACGGTCTCTAAACTAAAATAGGTGTAGCATTTCTGCACATGTGTCCACAGTGTAACGTCTCATATGACAAATGACCACCTATCAATAAGCCTGTGGTGTTCACTCAGTTAATGCTAGAAAATCTTCTGTGGGTAGTTAATGGTCATAAGCTTTCGCTGATAAGAGTAATTAAGGCCACCAGGGAATCCGTAAGAACAGCATTACCCGTTAGTAGCCGTGTGCTCATTGGCCTCCAGAGTTAATACCCACCTATCAACTCAATGCATGCCTGTTACGTACAATGTAATGAAGTTAACCACGTAAAGAACGTCTTCCAGCCAGTTCGCAGGATCCGAGCCAAATCTTTTAAAAAATAATAGAAAAAAAATTATAAAAATACAAGAACACACGGAAAAATTGGTAGAAGTTATTATTAATAATAATAAATAATAAAATAATAAATAATAAATAGTAGAGTGTACAGATGTAAGCATATTATATTGTTCTCATATGAAGTGGGAAGGGTTGATTCAGTGGCTAATGAGCCAGGATCTTAATCTGTAGTTCTCAGGTTCGACTATCGCCTGGTCCAGTGTTGAGATTTATCTCCGCAAAACTCCCCTAACCGTTTTTCCCAGGTCAGTAGAGTACACCGATGGGCTTGGAAAGGTCGCCATCTCTTGGATGGGACGTAAAATCGTGTCTCCGTGTACAGTCGCTCAAAAAAAAAAATCCGAACACTATGGTTGATTACAGAATTCAGAAAAAATATCTGGCAATGTTTTTTTAGAAATTAGTGATCTGGCAACCTTCGTGTACAGTACATGAAGGATGTCAGACCACTAGTTTAAAAAATCGTTGCCAGATATTTTTTCTGAATTCTGTAATCAACCATAATGTTCGGATATTTTTTTGAGCGACTGTACAGAAGAGCCATACCATGTGAACGTTAAAGAGCACACTGGATGGCACTGACAGAAAACTACCATCTGTTTCTTAAAACTGTACAGTGGGTCCCCTTCCTCCAACCTTCTCTGAGACCTTTTGGATTCCTTGTGGTCTGTCTATTTAGACCATTGTGATTTGACAAAAAAGTGCCAGAGGTGAAACAAACCAAATCATATAAACATCTGTTATATGCGTATTATATGTATTCTGACTGCGATGGTGCCACGGTTTAAAATCCCCATCCCACTTACGATTGCCTTTTCCAAGCAAATCGGTGCCCCTTTTCGCATCGAGGCTAGAACAGGAGTTAGAAAATTTTCAAAACAGACACGGAGGAGACTCAAACCAGGAACATCGGGCTGTGAGTCTACTGTACTACCGACTGAGCCAACTGAAGCTTCCGCAATCTTTGGTAATTGGAATGTTGGACGATTGATACATCATTTATCTTGAGTTTTTCTTGAGTTTTTCGAATAATTTTCTTTAAAACTGCCTAAAATCCAGACAGCACTAATTATTGCAAAAATTTAGTTATTAAAAAAAGTTCAAAATCAAAATGGGCATAATGTAGCAGAGGCAAAATTAAGCTTACTTTGCTAACATTAAAAATTCAGTTGAGAAAAATTGTATATACTTTCTTAAATTATTTAATCCGTTAAGGAAAAAAGTATATGAAGGGAAATTGCGAAATAGGTAGAGATTGAAAAAGAAAACACTTCTCCACGTTTAGTTATTTACCAAAGGATTATACCAAAATTGATTTTTAGAGAATTAAACTCTCAAGGGATTGGATATTAAACAAAGAATATGTTGAGTAAAAATAATTAATGGATAATTAATTATGAAGTTTCTGCTTAAACTTATTTCTCTTTGAATCATGAATAGGCATTATAGCAAACTCAAGTGAATAACTCGTTTTAATTATCAGGAGGACTGATATTAATACGTGGATGGCAAGAAAAGTTAAAGGATTACGTAAAACGGAAATCAATAATATCTGTATAGTTCAGATTTTAATCCTGATTCATTTACATTAACTATCAAAATTTACTTGTTCCCGTTGCGTTAAATTCCTTCCAGATGAAAATCTTCTATTACAGTATTCTATTACTTATATTCTTGTTTACAAATCGTCATATCAAAAAGTCCCATTTATTGTTTTAAAATTTTTGAAAATACAGCAAGCTTGACAAAATAAGATGAATGTATTAAAATACAGATATTAGAGGTCGAAAACAATTGATCTAGGTGGTAATGAGCAACAAGGGGGCGTTTCCTGAAAACAGGGATGGATTTTGGGGGACAACGAGAAATTTTTGGGGGTTGTTTGACCTTTGCATGTGCCACTTCCGGTGTGTATCTCGTTTACCTCTACAGGAGAGGGTCACTTCCGGATAGAGTTCGATAATTTGGGTGGCTTACAGGAGCGTTTTTGTGCCTTTTTGCAGGTACATTTCGGGGTCTTTTTGCGGTCACTTCAGGTTTATATCTGGTCACTTTGGGTCATTTTGGGGTCACTTCTGGTCATTTTTACCCTCTGGGACTCTTTGGCACTTTTGGGGACTTTTTTTGGAATAAAAATTATTTTTCTGTAAAATATGCCAGTGTTCTGGTACCTTCTTAAAAGAGCATTTACAACCTCCCCCATTTATGGAGGATTCATTTCGACAATTCGTTTTCTTTTTTTTACGATTTATTTTGACACAATAATTAAATGATATGAATTGAATTATCCACAATAAAATGACTTAACAATAATTTGGAAGAAATGATTTTATTTTATGATCATCTGCCACTGCTTTTGGCCAGGAAACTGTGCTCGTTAAATAACATTTTGGGTGTCGTTGAAGGCAAGCTATCATATGTATACTAACAGCTGTGCAGTGGATCCCTTTCTTCAATTTTCTCTGAGACGCTGGGTTTCTTTTGACCTGGAGTTTGCCCATTATGTGCAAAACAAAACTGCCGCTACAACAACCCAACCAAAATTTTGTGATCAATACTTTAAATAAAGTTTTCAAAATGAATTTCACTCATTATAACTGTCCTGGAAAGAGATACATGATAATAGTGCTTTTTTTTTTTCAGGAAACGTAAATTATATCAATTAAAACTAAACTTTTCATAGCAGAATTAAAATCTTCACCAACTATACAGTCGCTCAAAAAATATCTGAACACTATGGTTGAGTACAGAATTCAGAAAAAATATCTGGCAACGATATTTTTAGAAATAAATGATCTGACAACCTTCGTGTACAGTACACGATTTTTTAATTAGTGATCTGGCAACCTTCGTGTAGAGTACACGAAGGTTGCCAGATCACTAATTTAAAAAAAAATCGTTGCCAGATATTTTTTTCTGAATTCTATAATCATCCATAGTGTTCGGATATTTTTTGAGCGACTGTACATAGTTTGGAAGTAAAAGCATTTTATTATTCTAAACTATATAATTTAGTGAAATACCGAGAGGATTGTGGATTTGAATTATCCATATAGCAGAAAGAACAAGCGCCTAATGAAATACCTGAAATTATTTTCACCAAACATATCAAAATGCACTGTAACAATATTTTAAACAATATCTACTTCTTATTTTTCAAACTTTTCTGATTATTTTTAATGTTTAAACATAAATTATGAATCAAAGTGCACTCCCTGGAACTTAAGAGTTAATATTGATGATGCGCAAAAAGCTGCATTATGCAACTCATACTTTAAAGGTATTGTAGATCTGGTAGCTGATTTTAAAACAAATAATCAAATATAATATAAATATAAGGAATACAGTTTTCCAGATAGTTTATACATTGCACAATATACCGAAGATGATATATGTCATGTAAGTATAATGAAACGTAATACTGCTTGTGGGTCTGATGATATCTCAATAAATATAATTAGAAATATTAAAAACGAAATTAAGCTTCTCCTCACATATATTTTCAACTTGTCACTTCTGAATAAATATTTTCCAAATGAATGAAAATGGCAAAAATCATATCTATTCATAAAAGTAAAAGATCTGAAAGACAAAGTATTACGGACCCATTTCTATACTGTTAGCTTACGCTAAGATTTCTGAATAATAAATGCATAATTGTATACATAAATTTATTAGAAACAGAAAGCTAATCGTACCAGAACAATACGGTTTCCCACATGGTAAATCTACACAAGGTGCTATTATCGATATTTATGATAATATTGTTAATAATCCTGAACATCAGTGAGGTTGGTATGGCTATACATTTAGATTTGTCTAAAGATTCGATTGTATAGATTACGAAATTCTCTTGGAAAAGATTAGACACTATGTCTAAGAGGAAAACTAAATATTTGGCTTAAACTCTACATATTTCAAAGACCAGTATTCGTACAAATTAATGGAACTATATCTGAACAAATCAAATTCAACAGGGTTCTCTGTTGCGACCGTTATTATTTCTTCTGTATATAGATGATATTCAGTCACAAAAGGGACAAGCTAAATTAGTTGTATATGCAGATGACATACATGTTTTATCATTCCACACTGGTGTAGGACTTTTTTTAGTAGAAGAAACAAATAATGCAATTGAAAATATTGATAAATGGATCACATGTAATAAACTCGCTACAGATATTTCTAAAACAAATAAATGCGAAAACAAAATAAAATTGGTTTCGTATTTATTTTTTAATTTCCAAAATCTATTTTTGACTTATTATTGAAACAAATTTGGCAGTTAGTTTTCATAACTTTATTTGCGAATCAGATTTTTTATTATTAGAACTATATATTTTTCTTTTAAACACTACAAAATTATTTACATAGGGATTTACATAGTTCCATACTAAAACATTAAACTTTCGAATAGGTCTCAGATCGAATTCGAAGCACTACTTCCAGCGAAATCTTGGTTCGAATCTCGTTGAACACTATTTCTTAAAATTCATTTTAAGCTCATTATGGTTATATGATGAAACGATTATTCTATTTGCGTGAAGAAATGATTACATATTTCACTTAATAATTTAGGTTTTTTTCTGGTTAAATAAGACTGTGAATCAGGGTAGTCGAACCCATGTTTCATTGTGAAAATCTTTGCATATCTTAATATAAATAATCAATATACTGAATGTGGCTCATTAAAAAAATGCACGTCAAAAAACAAATAATTAATATGGCGAATCTGACTAATTCCTTCTGATTTCTGACGAAACATTTTAGTTGCATAGCTGCAGGAAAATATGCAGAATTTCTCATTTAAATATATTCTTTTGCAGAATTTTCACTTATGAAGAATTTCTCATGTAAATATAACATAGTTTAAATTATGCACAAATTTTTGCACAAATTGGAAAATGTTCCATCTATTGTGTTGTTTTACCTCTTAGCTGCTCTTTTTTATATAAATTGGGTTAAATAGCCGTGTCTCAAAGACCCCGAGGGTTCAGAGAAGGTTGGGAGAGGAGGCCCACTGGACTGCTGTTGGGAGTGATGCATCTCCCGGCAAGGCTATCCAACGTGTTCTTTAACGTGGACAAGGTATGGCTCTCACGCACAGGGGTCATAACTTAACGTCCCATCCAACGGACGGCGACTTTCTCCAAGCCTATCGGTGTTCCCTTCTGACCGAGGCCAGGGCGAGTAACTTTGTAGAGATAAATCTCAATGTTGGCCCAGGCGGGACTCGAACCTGGAAACTACAGTTACGAGCTTGGCACGCTACCGACTGATCATCTCCTCCCGCCGACCCCCCAAAAAAGGTTCAATGAATATTTCGCTATTACCAGATTTTATCTCTCTTCGTAATCGTGTAAGCTGTTTCGCAAAATTACAAAGTGAGAAATAGCCTCCCTTCTTAAAACTATGGTGTCATTCTGAAACACCTTATGCAAGAATAAATATTACATATTTTATTTATTTTTAAACCCATTTAGTTCTTTATATACTTGGTGTTAGTCTGAAACAAATTCAATGGCTGAATATCGTGTCCTAAGGGCAGTAAAAAGTAACATACAATACACGTGTTAATAAAGTTAATCAAACCTAATATCCTTCTTAAGCAGCTGCTTCCATAGAGGTTTGGTAGGAGTTTGTCAATATAATTGGTCGTAAGGAAGAGCTGTGAGGAAGAAATAGACCTCAACAGGAAGACAACACCGAAAAGTAAACATCTGTGCTTTATCAGGTGGTCGAAACCGAGTCCATTCGATCACACCTGGGGCGGGGGGTGTCTCAGTCGGTAGCGCGCCAGGCTCGTAATCTGCTATTCCAAGGTGCGAGTCCCAGCTGGGTTAGCGTTGAGATTTATCTCCGCAAAATTCCCCACCCTGCCCACGGTCAATAGGGGACACTGATGGACTGGTAAAGGCCGCCGTCCGTCGGATGTAACGTTAAGCCGTGGCCCCGTTTGTGGGAGAGCCATACCCTGTGCACGTTAAAGAACACACTGGATGGCCATGACGGAAAACTACCATCTGTCTCCTAACAGCTATTCCAGTGGGTCCCCTCCCCCAATCTTCTCTGAGCCTTCGGGGTCCTTGTGACCTGGCCATTTAGCCCATGGTGTGCAGAAAAGTGCCGCTTAGAGGTAAAACAACCCAACCCAATCTATCACACCTTTATTCCTTACTCTATCTCTCTAATACTCATAATTTGGCTCCCTTTTCATTTCCCTTTTATTTTGGGATGTTTAGAAATTAGAAGACAACGAACTTAGATTAGCACCGGAGAACATGACAGCTGTTTGTTGTCCTATATTTTTTTACCAAATACTGCATTTGTGCGTATAAATCATACTTGAACAGGTTAATGCATTAACAGATTAATGTTGCTAAGATACTAGTTTTTATGTAAACAGGTGAAAAGTGTTGTGTTTTGATTTACCAGTAATTCAAAGATTTTGCATTTTTTTCCTACCGTTTTAAGTAGAAATTTTTAATCATTAAGGAATAGTAAGTGTAAAATATATTTTTATGTACTCTAGAGCAGGGGTGGCAAATTATTTTTTGATCGTGGGAGCAAGAACACCTCTTAGCGGCGGTTCTGCGAATACGTCACTATGACCCTCTTCGTCAGCTTGCACGTGCTCTCTGTCAGAACTATGATGAAGAGTCAGAGGAGGAAAAACAGAGTACTGTTCACTGATGCGTGTGAGCCTGCGCTGGAAGACTTACGGTCAAGGTCAAATGACAACGATCAATCAACTTTGATCCATGGTAACGTCCGTTTACTCAGGTAGAGCTTTCTTGTGTAAATAAAAGACAACTATAACATTGCAGGCACCTAATTTTCAGATACTTCATATTAATTACACTTTGTGACTCGCTAGTTTTAAGCGGAGAGTTGTATAACTCGTAGGACTACCTACTGACCGCTGCCGTACATTGTGAATGACTGGGCAGAAACGATCCGTGGGACGCGTGTTGGCAATCATCCTTCTTTAAAGAGTTGGGCTGTTTTACCTCTGAGCGGCACTTTTTTGCACACCATGGGTTGGGTTGTTTTACCTCTGAGCGGCACTTTTTTGCACACCATGGGCTAAATGGCCAGGTCACATGGACCCCGAAGGCTCAGAGAAGGTTGGGGGAGGGGAACCACTGGAACAGCTGTTGGGAGACAGATGGTAGCCTCCCGTCAAGGCCATCCAGCGTGTTCTTTAACGTGCACAGGGTATGGCTCTCCCGCACACGGGGCCACGGCTTAACGTCCCATCCGACGGACGGCGGCCTTTCCAAGCCCATCGGTGTCCCCTACTGACCGTGGGCAGGGCAGGGAATTTTGCGGAGATAAATCTCAACGCTGACCCAGCTGGGACTCGAACCTGGGAACTACAGATTACGAGCCTGGCGCGCTACCGACTGAGCAACCCCCTTCTTTAAAGAGAGAAATTAGGATAAATAAACGTCTCTATCAGCAAAAAATGTACGTTTTGGAAAAGGATCTTTTCAAATGAAGAGTTTTACACAAGGTAATTGTTTTTATTTGTGTACGTAAACACGCAAAACCTTGAAATCCTCGTAGAAAGAAGTCCTTACGCTAAGTATCTGGGAATGGAATTTAACGATGGAAATAGATTTTTAGGGAATGACGAATAAAATCTGAAGCATTTTAAAACTTTATATTCTGAAGTAATACTGTACTGAAAGTGATTAATAATGAATGCCCTACTTGTAGTAATTGTGTGAACTTTGTGAGAACTGTGTTTCGCGAATAAGTTTCAAATATTATTTTAAATACATTTTAAAATAATTTTATCTAAAATTGAGTTCATTTTAATGCATTTCTGTAATGTATAATGTTTGTTTTTTCTTTTTTTATATTAAATATATAAAGCATAAATTTTATTTTTTTTATGATATGTATACAAATATGATATTATTTTGCCTGAATTTGATTTCGTATAAATGTCCTTACTTAAGGTATCAAAACGTGCAAATGGCCGAGTGGTTAGCGCGCTTGGCTACTGATCTAAGGGACCCGGGTTCGAGTCCCGGATAAGGCATGGATGTTCGTGTTGTTTTTCTGCTGAGGTCCTGCCATCCTCTTAGACCTTCTACTGTGGCATATAAACTGACAGGCTCCTGTTAGACCTCTGTGGCAAGCAGCTGCTTGAGGGGGGTATAAATGTATGGAATAATATTTCAAAAATGTGCAAATGTCTCGATTTCTGATCGATCTCTAACAACCCTGGACAAAACGGATTAGTATTGCGCCTGACCACTTCCGCATATTCGGTAAGATACCTCACTGGAAACCAAGAAATGCGTTGACGGAAATCTCCACTTCACCTTATGATTGAATGAGCATTATTCGTCACACAAACTCAGCGGCGAAGCAATCCATAATCGCTGAAGAAGAGGAGGTTCATAAATAGGTTTTGCTATCTCGATGGAATTGGGAGTGGAGGGATTCAAATAAGGAATGTTATCGGCATCTGAAAAATGGAAATTGATATTGGAAGATCAAAATAGAGCTGCATAGGGAGGGAGAGGTGGCTCAAAATGCAACTTGATAAGGGGTGTCAAAATAAACCTTAATTGTGGGGGTGAAAATGGAACTTTATTTCTTGGCATTTACCATTTTCGTGATTTTGTATAGCTCTTTATAAAAGAAATCTGTAATGGAAAGAAATCTTTGCGAAACTAATACTTAAAGAGCTTCAAAATTTACATTAAAAATGGTATATTATATAAATGTATAATGCGATAATATAGGTTTTAATTTATGCTAAGATTATATATGATAATGATATAACGATAAAGATATAATGATATAATGATAAATATATATATGATAATGTGAATTTAACTGTAAAAATACAAGTTTAAAATACAGAATAAAATTCTATTTAAATTGATATTTATAAAAATACTTTTTAATTACGTTTAAAGAGACACAAATGTTTCGCGTAAGTTATTGGAAATGAGAGGAGCTCAAACCCACTGAGTTAATCCTCCATTCCTGTGCAAATGCTTCAATTCGTTTCTATTTTTCTGTAGGAAAGAGTTTGAACCGGTAATCAAGCCAGTGTAGTTCTTGCATTATTGAATCTAAAGAACCTTCCCCAAACTGATCATTCAATCAGTCCAAGGATTGTGTTCTTTTGCAACATTTAGGACAGAGAAGAATTCTAGAAGCTATTCCTAGCTTTTACAGGCCTTCTCATTAAAGGATGTGTTATACTAAGACCGAAGTCACTGCTGACCACTGCCTCAGTTAGAGCTAACACAAAACACAAAGTTTTACATGTGAGAGCAACTTTTTTTGCACACCATGATCTAAATGGCTAAGTTACAATGATCTGAATGGTTCAGAGAAGGTTGAGGAAGGGTACCCATTGGACAACTATTAGGAGACAAATGAAATTCTCCCATTGAATTCTCCAAATGAAATTCTCCCAAGGCGTAGGTTCGCTTCTCAGCATACCTACGCTTTGGCGATGCTCTTCTAGGATATGAGTGCATTAATGAAAGGTTTCTTACAGCAAAATTTCAGACAAGCGTTAAAGACTTGAATGTTATCTGCTGTTATGCCCCCACTGAGGATGCCGATGAGGATGAGAAGGATAGGTTTTATGAACAACTTCATGATATTTTTAATTCTGTCAAGAAAGAAGATATTACCCTTGTTCTAGGTGATTTCAGTGCCAAAGTTCTTACTGACTGTGACATTTGGGGAAGGGTGATAGGCCCTTTTGGTATTGGTAGCTGCAATGGCAATGGGCAACGTCTCCTACAGGTAAGTAAACTCAATGGTTTCAGAATAACTAACACATATTACAAACACCACGACATACATAAATACATATGGGTTTCATCCGATGGGTTGCATAAGAATATGATTGATTATATGTTAATTAACAGAAAATGGACTAGTTCTATTAGGAATACCAGGTCAGCTAGTAGAGCTGAAATTGAATCTGACGATTACCTTGTTAAAAGTATCTTGCAACTTAAACTTAGAAAGTGTTGTCCTAAGGTTATAAAATGTACCTTTAATTCTGAAAAACCTATTTATAACTAAAGCTTACCATGATGGTTAGTTAGTCATTATGACAATCATGGTTTACTTACTACTGAAGTTGAGGAAGAATGGGACCGTTTTAAACAGACTTTTTTAGAAACTAACAGTACTCGTTTAGGAAAAAAGAAGTAGATGAGGCAAAAGTATTTGACTGATAAGGCACTTGAGTTTATTTCAGAAAGAAAGAACTGTAGGAATGTTCTTAATCAATACCATACTAATCCTAATAAAAAACTTTACAGAGAGATTAATAAACGTGTAAAGGATCAGTTAGTTGCTGATAAGAATCTTTGGCTTGATGGCTTGGCTGACAAAGCCGAGGAAGCAGTTAGACAGCACAACAGGAGGGCTGTACCAGATAGTTAATATTTTGTGTGGTAGAAAACAGACAGGTATACAGGGATTGAAGGATAAACAAGGTAAGTTTATAGAATGTAAGGATTGTGTCATGGCTAGGTCTAAACTTAAACTACATAAATCTCCAGGGGCAGATGAAATTACTTCGGAAATGCTTAGAGCTGGGCATGTTTTGGTTACCACATGCATGACCAAAATTTTGAAAATGTTTTCTGATAAAGGCATTGTTTCTAAGTATTTTTCCAGAGCAGTTATTATGCCTATTTTTATAAAATATGATCGCAGTTATTGTGATACATATAGGGGTATCAGCCTACTTTTTGTTCCAGTCAAAGTTCTTTGCATGATTGTGCTTAATAGAATTAAGAAACTGGTTGACAGTGAATTGCGTGATGGGCAATGTAGATTCAGAAGGTAAGGGATGTGTAGATCAGATATTTTCATTCAGGCAGATTCTTGAGAAATGCTTTGAGTTTCAGAAACCTCATTGCTCATTGCTTTGATTCCAAAAAGTCTTTCGACTCCGTTGATCGTCATAATTTGTGGTTGATTGTGAGATCGTATGGCATACCAGACAAGTTAGTTAACATAATGAAAGCTCTCTATAATTACACTTAGCAATTGGTCTAGCATTGCTTCTGGTGTTCGACAAGGGTTAATTTTGTCCCCCTTTCTCTTTAATTTGGTTATTGATTATGTTATGCGAAATTCACTACAAGGGAAAGATTTTGGCCTTAAATGATTTGAAGATACGATAATTTCTTATTTAGATTATGCTGATGATTTAGCGCTTTTGGCAAATGATGTTGATGAGAGGAACTATTTCATTCTAGCTGCTGATGAGACTGGTAGTAGAGTAGGTTTGGTTATAAACAGAGGCAACACTAAAGTGATGAAAATCGGTCAGGTAAGTTGTGGTTCAGTTAATCTTAATGGTTGCACTCTTGATCAGATGTCTCAGTTTAATTTTCTTGGGAGCTATGTAGCTGATACTTGTGATGTGCGGCATGAGATTAACAGATGGATAAGGATTGCTGCGGGGACTTTTAAGAATCTATTGACATTGTGGAAAATGTGGAGGAATAGACGTATACACCTAATGACTAAAACTGAACTGTATAATAGTTTTGTTCTTTTTATGCTTAGTTATGGTAGTGAAACTTGGATGCTTTGTAAACGAGAAAACAGGACACTAGATGCTTACGCAGTGCCTTGGGCATAAGGTCGTTCAACCTTAAATTTGTAAGTAATGATGAGGTTACGCAAAGGAGTCGGCGACCTCCTTTAAGCAGCATATTTTGCAAGAGTGACTCCGTTGGTTTGGCCATGTTGCCCGTATGAATTATTATAGATTAGCGAATCGGGTTATGAACAGTGTGCCTAAAGGCCTCAGAAAGAGGGGGAGACCTAGGATGCGGTGGACAGATAATGTCAAAGAGGACCTTGTTTGAAATGGTGTGCAGTGGTCAGATGCAGAAGATATAGCTCCGGACAGATATGCTTGGATAATTAAATTGCACGTCTGGTTGGACCTCCATAGCCCACTGTTGCTTAAGGATGATGATGATTAATGAAATATGGAGACGTCAGCAAAAAATACTTTGTTTCTTCAATTTCTTCTTCTGTCAGATGGAATTTCCATCACTCATACATATCAAAACAAAGGACAGAAACCGCTTAAATATGGGTTATCTATTCGTGTGAGTATTTCAAAAAGAAAGTGCCCTGTTTCATGAACATTATTGAACACAAGCCACAAGAAAAGAGTCATTGAACCTGTAACTTAATTTTAATATTATATTAAAATAAAATTAACGTATAGTATTTCTACCATTCTATAGTTATTTTTATTCCTTTCAAAAAACGTTTTTTCTTTAAAAAACGCAAAAAAATATAAAGAACTTATTTAAACTAAAAATTTTTGGTAAGGGATTTATATATACAGGGTGTCTCAAAAATATAGGTACAGACTTTTAGGGGAGGTAGATAACATCTAAAGGAATGAGAATTGCATAGGAACCCATAACCGGAAAAGTCATGGGAAAGTGGTAGCAGAGGTACAACATCTGAAATGACACAAGACAGTGATTAATGGGAAAACATTTATTGGACATAATTATTACAAATGTCGTACTAGATGGCCTACCCTAACTTCTGCTACCTCTTAACGACCCATAATCGCACAAATTTTAATGCGCCCGCGTAAACAAACGGTGGCCCGGTACATGTCTGTGTGGGAAGCGTTCTTGATACATTCGTTGAGCGGCTCGTCCGTTGCCCTCAGCTATTCCATACACTAAATGCATGTCTGCCAGTTCCCTGTTCGAATACTTCTACTACTACTCTTCGTCAGCCGACTACCGCTCGAATGAGGAAATCCGAAATTTCCCCTCTAGCGCACTGATGAACAGCGCCGCCTATTGACTTACGGTGACGTTTCTGGTTATGGATTCCTATGCAATTATCATTTTTTTAGATGTTATCTACCTCCCCTAAAAGTTTGTACCTATATTTTTGAGACACCCTGTATATATTGAGAATCAAAGGCGTTCCGGCTGTTATAAAGGTTAAGAACCAATGCTTTAGAGGGCGGTTTCATTCTGCCTCTAGTAGCTTTATCGTGAGTCCCATTTCCAAAGCCTATCTTTGGAGTTTTGTAACCTGATCACAGCCAATTGTGATTCGATAAAGGAGTCAGCGGGAAAACTAGTAGGTTGCTGACCAGCAAACTTCGTTCAGCTTTATTTATGTGAAAATATGAAATTCATTTGAGTTATATTATTATCTGAATGCAGTGAGAGCACTAAGAGGTGTTAGATGAGCAAAAAATCTATGAGGTATAGCAATGTAGCAAAAGCGCATTTTTTAGGAAATACATTTAGCTCGGTGTTTAATGACTGGTTGTCGACTGGTTTAATGACTGGTTGTCGTTTCAATGACTGGTTGTCTTTGAAAATGTAATTTAATTCACCTTTGTTCTTGAATCGAGCCATTATATATAAAGAAAAACAACCCCCCCCCCCCCCAAGCAGCTGCTTGCCAAAGAGGTCTGACAAGAGCCTGCCAGTTTATACACCATAATAGGTCTGTGAGGATGCGGGACCTCAGCAGAAAACGATACGAACCATCCATGCCTTATCCGGGGCACGAACCCAGGTCCCTTAGATCAGCAGCCAAGTGCGCTAACCACTCGGCGACGGTACGTCCACTGCATATATATATATAATTTATTATTTAAAATTGGAATGATCCAGTACCTTGGATCGGATAGTTGTACTCCGGAGCGAAACATTTTTCTCACTTGGGCAAAATCGACAGGTCACAAGGACTCCAGAGGCTCAGAAAAGGCAATCCATTTAACAGCTGTTCGGAAACAGGTAGACCCCCTCTCGTTAAACCATCCAAGTTGTCTTTTTAACGTGCAAAGCGCATGGTTCTCATACCCCCCCCCACCTCCAACCTTTTGTGAGACTTTGGGATCCTTGTGACCTGGTCATTTAGCCCATGTGTGCAGAAAAGGAGGTAAAACAGCCAATAACCCAACCTAACAACATTACGAAAAACAGAAAAATAAATTTAGGATTATGCCAAAACATCTGTAGTTAAAAACATGAGTTTTCAGGAAATATTTTTTTACAAGAACGAAAAGAGTAGAATCATCAGTCAAACTAAATTAAAATCAATTACGAAGCAAAATCGATAATTCATATAGTCGATCCGAAACCAAAACTGAGGGGAAATATTCCCGTTAATTCAGTTTACGAAATGACGGTATAAATGCATTATTTCTACCCACAAGCAATCAAGTCCGAAATACAATTATTAACCTTTGTTTGTAGAAAGTACAAAACTAAAAGTGAAAGACGTCCAGCAGATGCGACTATCCACCAAATGTTTGCTTGACAGGAAATCAATGGCAATAGCGAGTAATGAGGGTGGTCAGCAGTCAATACTCTTCACAACGAACGGGTGTACGGAGGAGAAGATTCACCTTGCACGACCTAATTTCCTGCACAGAAAGTCACTCTTAATAGAATATTATTGATCGACTACCGCTACGGCGCCGATACCTTTAGCCACGGACTCTTGGGCTTTATAATACTGCAGGCACTTACTTTCTGTTTGCATAAAAATTTCGGTTTCCTGAAGATTAATGGATGCTGCTTATCAGTTTACACACTATACGTTCTCCAGAACGAAGGAATTTCTTTTTCGTCAAAATGTGCTCTACATAACGACGAAACATTCTCCACTCCAATTTTAAGTTATGAATGCATCCTTTTCTGATGCTGCAGGACGAGCGAGTCCTAAGGAGAGGAAACTGTATATAAGGAAAGAATGTACGTTTCTATAGACGTTACCTTTCGTTCTCCAGAAAAGGAATGACCCAGTACATCCTCTGTGAAGACAGAAATCAGCCTTAGAAGCCATCGACTCGCCGTTAGCACGCCCTGCACGTCTCACTGGTGTAGGATCATTTTTCCACTTTCGCAGTATTTCTCTTTGGAACAGAAAAATCTCCGCATCGTAGCATCGTAGACCTCGGATAAGAGCGAGTCGGGAATAGTGGACAAGCGCAGCACCCGAAACCGATGCAAGCAAACTCATAAAAGTCGGCAGCAGATTTCAGAGAAACGACGGTTTCGAACAGCCTTCCGTTATTTCAAATGCTGCTCTTAGAAAAATAAGATCCTAACATATTTTCAGCAAACCAGAGCTTCGTAGAGGTTTAAGAAGTGAAATATGAGAGTTATGGCTATTTTTATTATATCTCTTGCAAGCAAATTAATTATTTACTGAGCTCACGTGATTCGATTAGCAGTTTCATCCCTATTGGTGGCAAATGTCAGGAGATGGTTACCATAAAAAAGTTACAGAACAAAACATTCAAGACTGAAAGGATTGGGACACATAGACATTTTAGTTGTTTGTTCGCCATTACAGTGAAACCTCTGTACCCCACAATGCTGTTATTATTTCAATCTGCTAAAATGAAGGAAATGCTTTTAGTGTTGCGTTATTAATGTAGTTTTTAAACTCAATATTCATTTCATCTGTTACCCCTTTTAAAGTTTAACTAAAACTGAAATTAATAATTTATGGAGGGTGTTAAATTGGTGAAATAAAAGTACAGTATCTTTATAAAAGTAGGTTTATTTCTTTTATTCCTGTTATGCAGTACATTTTCGACTTCCAAACATAAACAGAGCCAAAATTAGATTGAACAAAGTCGATTAGCAGAAAACTACTTGAGGAAATCTTATAAGTAAATCAACTGTAGGTTTTTCACTTCTGATCGTTTTTTCACAGAATTTTGGATTTATTACTCAGAAATATGCATTATTAAAAATGAAAACAGAACACTTTTCCTGTTTTTAAGTTGCATGCATTTTACATTTAAAGATATTTACAATAAAGGATTTAAAGTTATTGAATTCTACATCTGTGACAGCTATATCAAATATTTGACTTCAATAAGTCGGCAAGTGTGAAAAAAACCAAAAATTCGCTATATACTCCATATATATTGATTACGCGCCAGTTGTTCTACCAATTAAGCTAATACGCCATCATTTCACTTGCTTAAATAAGATTATGATGATAATTCATGAGATAAAATACTATCATGTAATTCAAACTGTCAGGGCGCTATTTATGCCGTCGGTGAATAGGTATTCATTAACCATGTAACAAGTATTAACACGCTTTGAATTATTCGTACGCTACCATCTCTACAGTATAAAATGTTAATAGCTTTAGCAACCTTTGGTCACAAAATGCTCCATTTTTTAATTTATACGAAGAAATGGAATTAATATCTGTGATAGCCAAAATTTTATTTATTTTAGTTAGTTTTATTAAAATAGCAATAATACAGATTTATGAAAACGAATTAAGGCTTTTTTTTACTTTAACACAGAATTTAAACCAGTTTTAATTTATTTAAATGTAACCATTTGCTACCTTCTTTAAATCAGACTCTAATTGAAAAATTAGTAACCGATAGTTTTCTTCAGAATAAAAACGGACTCATCATTTGCATAACAGAAGAGTGTACCAAATAAATCCTAGTAACAAAAATCATTAATGTATATTATAAATAAAAGTGGACGCAAAGCTGAGCCCTGATGTATCTACTTTTTAATTAATAAAAATCACTTCGAGTATTATTTATTCTCACAGCTTCTAATAGAGAAACTGGAATAGAATTATTCAAACTTTTGCCTAAATAAAAATATCCAAAAATGAAAGATTTTGGACTCCAAATAATTTCTATGTTCGGAAGTACATATATCTGCGAGCGCGCATTTTCTGATATGAAATATATAAAATCAAGATACAGAAACTGTTGAAAGACTCTACACTTGAACATATACTTCGGCTCGCAACAACAAATATCGATATGGACGTAAAAGAAATTATTGCCGAACAACTACGGCCACAATGCTTCCATTAAATTTATTAAATATTTAGTAAGGTTTAGAAAATTTATATTGGTTTATTATTACTTATTATATTTCGTATAAATTAAATATTTTTGAGGTTTTTTTAGGCTTATTACTACTTATTATTTTCCGTATAAATAAAATATTTTTTGAGGTGACTTGAACTGACTTTTCAGTTACCTATCCTATCCATATTTTTTCTGGTCCGCGAAATATTGGCAAAAGAAAAAATGCCCCGCGGTTTTAGAGAAGGCGGACAGCACTGATTTACATCATTAAAAGTTCAGGCCTCGTCCCGGGAACATTCACTTAAAAACTTATTCAATTATCATAATCTATATACTTATAAAATTTCTGATCTAGATAATATTCACACTGAGTACTAATATTATTTTCAAAATTAACTGGTAGGTTAATCGGGAAGGGCAATAATTAGGCAAAAAGTGAATTTGATTTCAATAATTAATGGTACTAAAGAGTAATTGACCCCAGTTGAATTACATGGTATTGCTTCACAGCCTAAATTACCATTATAATCTTAACAAGTTCTCCTTGTTAAGTTATTGAGCTAAGTTGCCTTAGCTCAACTAGTAGAGAAACTGAATAGAGTAACTACGGGATTGTTGCGTTCTAGTTCAGGAAGTCGATCGATGATTTTTCAACTGCTTTGGTACAATAAAAGACTGTCTGCAGCAAATTATCAAGAGTGGAAGAAGTCCCTAATTGTGGGTTGCTTTCGAATAGCAATGCCACAATATATTGTAAGTGAGGTTTCGTTCAGTCGGTAGCTCACCAGGCATTTTAATCTTTAGCACCTATGTTTGAGATATCAAATGTGGAAGCTTTAAGATTTATCTGCACTAAACCCCTACTTTGCCTTCGGTAAAATATGGGATACTGTTGTGTTTGGGAAGGCCTGCGCCCATAGAACGGAGCGCTTCACGAGAGTTATACCCCATGCATTAAACGGCATGCTGAATGGATTTGACGGGAGGCTCCCATCTGTCTCCTAATAGCTGTCCAATGAATCCCCTTCTTCCATCTTTCTGAACCATTGGAGTTCTTGTGATCCAACATTTGTCACACTGTATGAAGAAACCTTCTACTCAAAGGTAACCCAGTGCATTATATCATTCGATTTAAATTGCCATTGATATATATCGAATTTAAATCATACTCTACTTGAAAAATTAGTAACTTCTTAGTAACTTTTTTTCAGCAGAATAAAAAAAGCAGTCTCATCATCTGCATAACAGAAGAATGTACCATCTAAATTCAAGGAACAAAAATCATTACTGTATATTATAAATAAAAGTGGACGCAAACCTGAGCCCTGATGTACCTACTTTTCAATTAATAAAAATTACTTAGAGTATTATTTATTCGCCTTGTAATCTAGTACATAACTAAGAATTAAACCAATTGTGTGTAATACTTACCAACAGAGTAAGTTAAAATATTTAAAAGTATAAACAAAATATATTTCTTGTCCTGTAACACAGTTCATTTAGATAGCTATTCTGCAAGTCTTTTCAAAGACTCTTGATTAGAGATATGATATCTCCTAGGAGATATCTTACAGAGAATAGGAAGTCTCTCTCTCTATTTGTCTGTTTGTTCGACGACAACTTCAGTATATCTCACAGAGGTCTCATGTCCCTCATAAGGCATTTCCCTAAAATGAGTGTAACAATAGTCCTTACAATGCAGGAGATCAGTCGAGCAAAAGATCTAATCATCACCCGATACGTAGGTGGAATTCACATTGAGGATGAAAGAAATCAGTCTTTTTTAACGATTTGTAGGTAGAATATTATTATATGTAATTGATATATCATAACTAATGATCTCGTAGTATCGCAGCTAAGTTTCGATTCTTTGTCACTATATACGACAAAAATCCCTTACTGAAAATGTTGAATTCGGACTTACGGAGTTTGACTTCTGAGCGCGTGTATGCTACTTTATACTTCAGTTTAAAGAAGAGATAGTTTACGAAACAATATTATTAATGAATAGGTTACGACACAACGATTCACTCCTGCATAAACTCATTGGTTTCATCTACGTTTAAAAGTTTATTCTCTTTAAAAATAAGGGGTGCATATTCGCTATAAGGGTTTAGTCTCTCTGATATTTTGTTATGAAATTTTTCTCAAGTCCGGTTACTTTCTTTTTCTTTTTGGTAAATCTAAACTAAGTCATGAGTAAAGAAAACCGCAACTCTAAACTTTACTTAAACGTCAAATAAAAACTATATAGAGACATGTTGCAAGAGAAATCTCTATTGATTGGTCTTGAATGACGATGTAAGGATATCCCGCCAGGATAGTTTTTCAAAAATTATCTGCTAGTTAAAGGAGTAAAGACCTAATTAGGGTCTCCTACTGTAAGAGATTGCATGTCTTCAAGCGTAAGGAGCGACAGAAATTTGGCAGAAAATTATTTAAAAAGGGCGACAAAGATTTGGAAGCGTTTAGCTCTGAACATGACAGCAAACTTTAAAAAAATATAGTATTGCAAAAAATTCATTCTATGACAAGCTAAAAAAAGATTAAAACAAGATTTGCTTTAGAAAATATTTCTATTTCATTTAATTTAGTCTTAACCTGTCTCCAAAACACCGAAGCTATGTAAAACTACTAGTGTAAGTAGCAACTGCCAAAAGAGTAAGTTAAAACAATTAAAAATATAAGCAAATGTTATTCATGTTCTGTAGCGCACTTCATTTAGATATCTATTCTGCAAGTCTTTCAAAGTACTCCTTCCTAGAGATACGATATCGCCTAGGAAGTGTCTTGCAGAGAATAGAAATTCTCTCTATCTATGTGTCTGTTTGTTCGACATCTCTTCCTAGAACGATCAGAGCTAGGACCACCACACTTCGTCTACGGTTTTATCTCACCTTAACTTAGTGCACTGTAAAGTTTTCGACCCCAGAAAATTAGGCCCTTCCCCAAACATTGGCCGCCAAACCTCAGTCCATTGATAACTTGGCGCATCGATAACATACTACTCCATTAATAACTTTCGACTCTCCATTCTTGAAATTGGCGAGGGCTGCACCTCCAGAAATTTCGGAAGCTTGCGGCAGGTTCAATCCCAACCCACCGCAACTAGGAAAACAATCTCTAAACCCGACGTAGCCAGAATGAAGTGAGACCACCATACGGAATCATTCCATTTTCGCAATTTTCGGGGAACCGAAACTTCCGCCACTGGTGACGTGATCCCAGAAGCGAACGAGTGTCTGCACAACCGTTTCAAATACCCATGTTACTCGGAATCACTATAATCGAGGCAAGAGCAACGACGGACAATTTTGTTACTAGATTATACACAAGAATCTGTAAGGGAGGCGAAACGTGAACAGAACGAAAAGTGTATCATATTTTATCAGATATTTCATCCTCATTTGTTTTGATCCATAGTGAAATATGCTAATCATTCGACTACTAGAAAGGCATTGCTTAAATTACATGAGTGATGTAAAGTATTCCTAGCCCAGTACACCGCCAGTCAAATGTTTGATAGAATGGGGAAAAATAGCTTTCAGTAGCGTCCCTCTATTGACAGCTCCTTCTTTAACATTTTAAAACACAGAGGAAAGTTCAGAAATCGTTGACAAGCTATTGATAGCTTTTTACTAAAGCCAGATCCCCTACAAATGTAAGGCTATTCTGGACTCTGAACCGTATTCTATTACAGATAGCCTCTCGAATTTTGAATGGCACACATAGGTGGTAGAGGGAGAATGAGCGAGCAAAAATTGGGGACTGGGTAATCAAGTACCTGGGGAATTACAGGAGACCGAAATCTTAAAATGGATAAAACTCTTACAAAAATTTGCGGAGTAATTATTCATCGGAGACAATGAGGCATGAGCAAGAGAAGAGCCGACGTCAGTGCGTCACAGGAGAAATGCATGCATTCTCTACTGATATACACCTGTTCGCCTATCTGCCCATTCGCCATTTCGTAAGCTGCTAGGTTAATTATTTATATTAACTAAGGTGATAGAGGAACCCATACATATTGGCTGTGGTTATTTCTAACCTGGCCAGTATATCGAACACACTTCTCAGTGCATCGGGCACACCGGTCAGTATATACACACAATAATAGTAAATATATTGGAAACATTGCTCTGCATATCAGGCACAGAATCAGTATAGTCACTAATGTTTTACGACACAGATCTGTTGAATTTGGCTATTCTTATAATTCATGCACAACATATTATATTCTAAATATCTTCCAAAACAAATGGCTTTAAAATTCGAAATATGTATATAGGTACACACACGCACACACACATATATATATATACACATATACGAGATAGGTATACGAAATATGTATATAGGCATACTTCATATACCTATATACAGTCGCTCAAAAAATATCCGAACGCTATGGTTGATTACAGAATTCAGAAAAATATCTGGAAACGATTTTTTTAGAAATTATTGATCTGGCAACCTTCGTGTACTGTACACGAAGGTTGCCAGATATTCGGATATTTTTTGAGCGACTATACATGTTTTGAAATTTAAAGTAATAACTAACTTTAAAATTCGAAATATGCATATAGGTATAAGTATATATATATATTTCCAATTTTAAAGTTATTTATTTATTTTGGGATATATTTAGAATGTAATGTATTGTGCATAAATTATAAAAATAGCTAAAATCAATAGATTTGTGCAGTATATATACAGTAATGTACTGCAATATATATATATACAGTAATTATACAATTACAAAATTTGAACGCTATCCAATAATTGTTTTTCATTACAGAGGTCTTGGGGTACGCGAAATTTAATTAAGTGCACCCTGTATATAAAGTTATACTAAATGCATCCCACTCTTTTAGCTAGTACCTATATGAATTAATCCTGCTTATCTCCTATATTTCAGAAACATTCTACATAACGAAGCAACGCTTAAGACGCAAACAACCGTAACTCTGTCATTATTGTTATGCTACCTAGGTGCCAAAGCAGTTTTCACGTGTCCTGCACTTTGCACATCTTTCTGCACTTCACAGAGAGTGAAGTGGAATCAGCATTAGCTATTACATCAGATCAACGCTCCATCCTGTAAAATGGGAATGCTCGGCCTCTGCATCGCTAAATTACTGCTTCACCCGAACCGATCAACAGTTAGTACGCTGATTGTTGGTCTGTCAGTGTTAGTATCAGCGAGAGGAATTGTCGCCCTGCCGTCTATTGCGTCGCCATCGAATAATTGCTGCTAATTCCGTTTCTCTCTCCACCTGCTCATACATACATCCACGAACCTGCCATGAATATCTGTTGGATAATAATCATGAATTAAGTATGTACCGATGCGTTTACTGAATACAAATTTGCATGATTAATACACTGAATTAATCCAATGCGCTTTTCTTCGCTCATCGCAAACAATTTGTTTATGATTATTTTCAACAATTGTTTGTTTCTCTTGACCTGTCACTTCCCACTTTTGTTTTTTAATAATGCATCGAATTTAGAGTGTTACAATTTCATGGTGTTTAATAGATGCAGCTGCGCGGCTTACAATAGTTATTCAATCGCATTATGAACTTTGCCAATTGAAGCTTTGTTCTGTTCCAGGTTAGGAGGGTGTATTATCAATGAATATTCTGAATACTCTCAGTGCTTTATGTGGTAGAATTATCTGTTATATTGAATGACCTTTGCTTTTGACGAAATTCATTGAAGTGATGAAGCTTTCGTCTATTAAAACAATGGGAAAAGGGATATCCCATTGTGCCCCAGAGTATAAACTGACCAATTCAGCATTTAGAAGACCCAGATGTAGAAAATAAGGTTACCAAAATCCCAACCCCATCCATATTTTTTGTTAGCTACCCACTTTTTAAATACAATAATATAAAATATTGAAAAATTCAATTTTTTTGTATATTATTTTTATATGGTTTAAAGAATACCTAACACAACACTCAATCTGAAACGATACAATCAACTAGATATAATGAGTGTTTCAGAAAAAAAAGTGATTTTCTTGAGATAAAAAGCAGTTTTCAATTTAGTGTAAAAAGTTTGAAATTACAAAAAGAATTTGGAAAAGTTTGAAATTATAAATAGAATTCGAAAAAGTTTGAAATTACACAATGGTAAAAATGAAATACTTTTCTGTATTTTGTACAGGTTAAGGTGATGTTTCAGCCGATTAGAACAATTTCGAATTTCACGATGTCCCTTAATCATTTAAAAGAGAGCAACAGGAGTGGTTGCACTCGAGCACTTGAGCACCCTTGTTTTGTTCTTGGGTTATATTGGGACGAAGCTTTAGAGCACATGGAAGCGTCTGGTGATATGGGAAAGCGACACACAGGAAAAATATTAGGAGTATATGGAGAGCTTCTGGTAAATGTCTCCAAGTATATTTCTTTACGTGGCCAGTTATGGCTCTCTCTGAAATGGGACATATTTGACTGACAATACACTTTCCAAACACATCAGTGTTTTCTTTTTGAAAACACTGATGAAAAAGGCCTGGAAATCGAAAACAAATCTAAGCAGCTTTGGACGTGGTCAGTACCTGGGAGGGTGACCACCTGGGAACACCGAGTGCAGTTAGCAAAAAATCTGCTGATGACCCGCCATCCTCACAAATCCCTCTACTATGGCGTATTAAACTGACAAGCTCCTGTCAGACATCTGTGGCAAGCAACTGCTTGTGGAGGTATTTATTTATTTTATTTTTTTTTTCGACCTGACTTTCTAACAAAAGTAATACTTTCTGCTCCTCAACTCAAATGGGGCGGGAACTGGTTCACGCTTGTTTTACGCTGAGCCAAGGTTCCTTAAAAAAGACTTGGCTAGGCTCTTAATCTTCAGTTTCCAGGTTCGAGTCTAACTGTGATTGATATTTATCTCAGGTAAGCCCTATTCTACCCTAGAGAGGAATGGAGGCATCGATGGGCTTGGAAAGATCGCCATCCGACGGATGAGAATTTTGGTCGTGGTACCTTGAAAGGGAAACCCCATCTGTCTCCTAACAAATGTCCAGTGGATCCCCTTCCCCAAACTTCGATGAAATCCTGTGATCTTGTAATCTGGCCATTTAGCCCATTGTATAGACAAAAGTGGACTCAGAGTTAAACAACCGAAACCTCAAGTCTAGCATCGCTTAAACGAAAATAATCGTTAAAATAGTTATTAAAAATTATATATTCAAATAAAAAAATCCTTCGTAATATATTTTTTACCCAGCAACATAACATGTATTAAAGTCGAATTTAAATCGAGTTAGAAATGTTTATTTTATGAGCTACTTTGAATGGCGTAAGTCAACTTTCCCTCATTGCTCAAGAGGTGGTCTGTTCCTGCCTGACTCCCGGCAGTGTGAGAGGACTTTAGCTGTCTGTCAAACAAGACCTGCGACTGGCAGCTTGCCAGACAGTGGTGACGTTCCTGAAACGACAAGCACGCTGAATGGACGTCATATCGCCATCCGCAACATTTATGATAAATTACGTAACTTTTTAAAAGCGACACTTTAAAGAAACCTTTAGACCGAGTGGGAAAAATAACCGAAAAAAAGAAACCTGCTGAAAAAAGTAATCTTTTTTTTAAACATCTCTTAGGCAGCTATCATTATTCATTTGCATAATGCTGTGCAGAAGAACGAAAAGAAAAAGATTCTTAGCTTCTTTTTACAACTCCTTATATTTCGTTGGACAGTAATTAATTAATGTTACGCCTGGTGATAATTTGATTGAAATTCGAGCAAAAGTTGTCCTTGTTTTGTTTACGCGTTTGCTAAGCGCCAGTTGTTCTAGACTGCCAAAAGATTCTGATGTTTTGATCCGCACACGATTTCGTAATTAACAGATTGCAAGATGCCAACGAAATCAAATCTCTCGCATTTGATCAAACAGCTGGAAATTTCTTTTGCTTTTATGTAACAGAAAAGAACTCAATAATTAGCGGAGAGCGAAACTTAAGTGGAATGTTTACAATCAGGAGAACCAATTCACTTAGAAGTTTGCTCTCCGTTTTTTTAACTCTCAATCTCTCTGTTTCGAAAGAGGTTTTTCTTACGCACGATTTAACCACCCGTGATACATGAACTTGTGGATAATTATGCTGATTCATTGCAATATTGAGATGAACATTAATTTTACATTTGGCTTGGCCTTTTGCAGAGATATCTAGACTATCGAATTCTTGGCAATTCTCCATGTGGAAATCAACCATAACGTGGCTACTACTAATTACTGCAATCGCTAGAGACTATTAAGTTTTTCGACGGGCTATATTTTCTTAACATTTTTTTAATTGACGGAACTTCGATTTTTGGAATTTTAATTATTTTTATCTCCTGAGCTACAAGATTGGGATTTTGAGTTTGCAAAGATACTACTAGTGAGCACATTGAATTTTTAAAGAATATATTTAAGAATATTCATGCTTCTGAAGTCATCATCTGTTACATGAAGATAATCGTTGACTAGTTGTCGCAAAATTATATACTTCTAAAGTGAAATATAAAATAATACCTCGCAACTGATTTCGAAGACTATTACGAATGATCTAACAAGGAAGGTAATTAAATCGACTATTTAAAGTCCCAGGTTCGAGTCCCAAGACGTCGACTTTGAGATTTTCTCCTCTAGAACTCGCTCTGCTATCGGTGAGGAAGCAAGACATCTGATTCCCGATATTAAGACTATCGTCAATTGGATGATATATTTATAATTGTGATCCCATGTGTTGGAGAACCAACCCTTGTGTATGTTAACGAACACGCTGGATGGACTTTCCATCTTGCAACGAAGAGAGAAATGATGATACGACTTTTGTTTTTAACACGTAAAGGCAAGTTTAGGCAAGCTTTCAAACAAGTCGTATCTCGTTAACTTTGGAGGAACAAGTGCTTATCTACAGACATGTGTCAAGAACTTTTTGAACGCCTTCCGTAATTACCCAAACCTAAATCCTAATAATTACTGGAACTTAAATCCTAATAAATCTTTCGCTTTTTCCCTGAGAGTTAACAAAAAAATGTTTATTTAATGCCGTAGTTTAATTTTACTCAGATGCATTTTTAATACGAACTCATTTGAAATAATTAGATGACGTTAAATTTATATTTCGTTTGGCATTTTGACAAAATAACTAGGCTGAAATACCGAATTTTTTAACCTTTGTGAAGGATTGGGTTGCATTACATCTGAGCGGCACTTTTTTTCACACATCCAGCTAAATTGTCCTGTTTATAAAAAGTTGAAATGACATAGTGAATATTGGGAATGAGGTCCAATGAACGACTTTTAGTATATAGATGAAAGCATTCCGTCAAAGTAATCTAACATGTTATTTAACGTACAAAGGCTGTGACTATCCTGCATATGGCCACAGGTTAAGGTTCAGATCAAACAAATGAACTGGGATGGTGATTCATGGAAACAATTCTTTAATGTGTATAATACAGATTGTCTCATTTAACGTGCACAGGAAATTTTTCACCTATCTATGGGCCACAGTTTTTAACATTCGCATCCGACAAAGAAACTGAAAAGGAGATCCGTGGAAACAGTCCTTTATTGTATTAATGTAGATAGTCTTCCCAGAGTTATCTGAATCAGAAGCACACCATCTAACCCACTGGTAGGGTGAATTATCAGCAGCGAAGGTTTTCTGGGAGTGAAAAGTTTATGATGAAAACTTGGGAACAATAGTGCAAAAATTGTAGATAACACAAAAACCATCAGATTGATATGAAAATGCTCACTCCTGTTACTCATTACAACGTAATTTTTCAAATTATCTCTATAATCCCGTGCAGTTTTCTACTCTATAGCACTTAAATAATATATGTCAATTAGAAGAAATTGCATAAGACTATTTTGCAACCTGGCATATCACGAATTCTAAGTCTAGGTATTGTTAAGGGCTCTGAAATAAAAATTGAGCTGCCACCTAAAATCCCAAAAGTGCATTGTCGTTTAGAGCTGGTGTAATTCATGACCTAAACTTGTATTATCGTTAAATACTGTTAAATTACAATATTTACTGAAATATTATCCTGACGCTAAGTATCCAAAATATATTGTTGCTTAGGGTAAGTAATACTAAACATCATTCGAACAGTAAACCCTGCAGATGTTCTATGAGTTTCATGCTTCAGAACGTCATGATGTGCCGTTTTTTTTTTTTCTTGTTAATTTACATCTTTGTAATGCGAAAAAGAATGCAAAACAATCCAAGAATATCTAAAGTATTTATCTCATCAACTTTGAAACTTTTTTTACTGCAATTGTTATTTTTTTTAAAAATGCGAATAATTCGTGCACACTGCTGTAGTTTGTTTCACAAAAGCGTTTTGTTTTGTTTCACAAACTACAGCAGTACTCACTCACTCGTTTCACACTAGTTACCCAGTTTCACACTAGTTACCCAGTTTCACAAACTACAGGCATTCTAGGCTGTGTTAATCGGAAGCTAACGTCAAGCTCTATAACTTCTAAAATAGTTTTTTTTTTCTGTTTTGAAAAATGTGGTAGCAGATAAAGATCGCAATCAAATATATCAATATTTCCATTTTCGACAATATTCGTTTGATATTTAATGAGTTATGGAAGTTTGAATATTTAACAACATTAATGCAGTCTTAAGAAACTTAGACAAAACTAATGAACAGTAAAATAATTCTTTACACAAACTGCTAAAATACACGTTTATTTTATTAACTACTTTGATACAATACTTTTTACTAAATTTTAATTAACTTTTGAAATCAGTTTTGATGACTGGCATTGTTATTGTTAAATATTAAAACTTTCATAATTCATGAAATATTGAACGAATATTTTTGAAAATAGAGAAAGTTATCTATTTAACATCTTTAACTGTATCACATTTAAATATATACATATATATATATATTAGAAGTTGCAGGGCTTCGACGTTAGGGTCCCTTTTACATCAAATAGGGTTGTTCTTTAATTTTTGGAAACCAGTGTATTTACTGTTTCATTTCTTACCAGCAAGCTATATTGAAATGTATTTCGTAATAGAATACATACATGAAATGTAGCTTTGTAAACACGATTAATAATGCATAAATTTCGAGTATACTCTAAAACAATGGAGCTTTTCAAAAACTCAAAACACCGAGAAGAGAACAGTAAACGGTAACCGTCTTTGCACTCCCCTCCTACCTTTTCCCCGCTGAGGTAACCGTCGTATCTACCTCGTGAACGTAGCTGAGGTTGGACCATAAAATGGTCGTTGAGCAATCGATTCTACCAGATATAAGGTAAACTACATCACTGAAATGGGAGATATTTTGATACCGAAATCCAATTTCGCAGCGGCTCAGTTTTAACTCTTACACCATTTCGTCTTATAACGGAAATTCAAATCATTACTTACAGTAGTAAAACTCAATCCTAATATCCTCAAACACTCAAGAGAAAAAAATCCAAAACCTGTGAACTCTGAGCGGCACTTTTTTGCACACCATGGGCTAAATGGCCAGGTCACATGGACCCCGAAGGCTCAGAGAAGGTGGGGGAGGGGACCCACTGGAAGAGCTGTTGGGAGACAGATGGTAGCCTCCCGTCAAGGCCATCCAGCGTGTTCTTTAACGTGCACAGGGTATGGCTCTCCCGCACACGTGCCCACGGCTTAACGTTCCATCCGACGGACGGCGGCCTTTCCAAGCCAAAAACCTGTGCTAGACTTTGCATAGCAACAAAAACCAGCAAAGAATAAAGGCTTTTCCCTCTTTTCCATTCGTTTGACTCTTCCTTAACTAGCTTTCTAACTTAACTTTCTTAACTTCTAATGTCTCCAATTTATCCAAATAATAATTCCAGAGAGATTAATTATAATATGTTTTATCGTACAGTGAATATTTCAGCAATGCAAAGGGGGAGAATAATAGTACTAACAACTGTAGATTAAAATTTAATCTTAAATAACGTTGTGTCAAAATCTTCAATTTTAGCAGGATTCGATCACTAATTATAAATATGCAGAAGGTGGGATATTTAAGAGTAAAAGTTGCCAGTCAGGAGAGTTCATCTGTAAAGTTAGTTCAAAAATAGGAATAACTTCTAGGCACGTTATCAAAACTTTGTTTTCTGCAACTGAATATGTCAACAAAAAATATTATTTAAAAATAGGCTATGCACAATTTTATTTATTTTTATTCTTTTAATTTATTAGTCCTAGATTTTATTGTTTCGAATTTATTTTTTGTGTTTGAGCGTTGGATGGGGGTAGGGTGAATTTTTAGGGGGACAAACCCTTAGGTTAACAATAATATTATTGTTTCCTTGATCTCAGGAATCATCATGAAAAACTTAGTAAATGTGTTTTAAGAGATTTTGAGAATTATTTGTTTAATTCTAGCATTACTTTTTGAACATGATCATGACAGGTTAGATAACATTCAAAATTAACTCCTAAATACTTTATTGTTTTAGTACTTTTAATCCGAGAGTAGTAATAATTTAAAAACCTATTTTTGTTTAAAAAACTTACAATTACTTGTATGATAAACCATATCTCCAAAATCTCTAAACATTCTTATAACAGTTTTGAAATACAAGTATATATATTTATTTGCATTTATTAATTTTTTGTAACCAAATTTGAACTGAAGTTAAATCTTCAGCAATTGCTTAATATCGTCAATTTTATCACAGTAAATCAGGGGGTTGTTAACTGCAAAGGGTATGCAAATATGAATATGCTTCTTCTCTTAATCGAACTGGGCATTGAGGGTTCTTTAGATGTAAAACAAAGTGAATCATCCACTGAGGAAAAATAAGGTAATATTGAATATGGTTCCCTCGTGGGAAAAAAGTAAAATACGCATTGTGCTTCCTTTGGAAAGACGTAAAACAGATATTGTATTTTCTTTGGAAATACTTAAAGCAGACATTATGTATCTTTCGGGAGTGTGTAAAACGCTTAGGTTGGAAACCTGTTTTCCCCATGTTTGATACTATAATTTGTGAGATTAAATCTTGTTTGCTTCCCAAAGCTTTGTCTTCGCTAACGCAAAAAAAACTACATCATTCTAAACTTCTCCATTTGGCGAAATTAAAATAAAAATAAATATTTCGCATGGTGCAGAACATATTGGTTGCTCTGACGCCGGGGGACGTCACAGTCGGTAAAGCTGCAGGCTTGAAATCTTTAGTTCCCAGGTTCGAGTCCCATCTGGGCCAGCGTTGATATTTATCTCCGCAAAACTTCAATACTAGCCGCGGTACCGTGTGCGGCAGAGTAAAGGGTCCACTTCAATCATCGTGATGTCAGTTCATCGCACGTCAATTCATCGTAACGTCAACTCATCGCAGTGTTAATTCCTCGTGACGTCAATTCATCGCAGTACAATTCACCGCGACGTCAATTTATCGTAGTGGCTTTGATTGGTTTTGTTTGTAATTGTATTGCATGCGGTTTTATTGACTTTCTGCATCTGTAGTTTATTTGCTAAAATGTTTGCCTAGGCATGACCTAGATCCTATTAACCAAATCAGAAAATTTTCATATTATGTCAATGAGAATCTAACTTCAAAGCTCTATAACTTCTAAAATATGCATTTAATGGAAGAATGTTACGGATGATAAACTAAAATTCATAATCAAATCTATTTAAATTTCGATTTTCAACAATATTTGTTCAGTATTTAAAAAGGCACGGTAGCTAGAATATTTAACAATAAATTATTGTCATAAATATCATTAATATTTGCCTAATACTGAAAGAATCATTATGCGAACTTTTAAAATGCATATTTTATTAAATGGTTTGAAACACTTGTTATGCAAGTTTTAATTATTTCTGAGGTAAATTTTTCTGACACATGTTTAACCTTTTAAATTCTAAATTATTGTCTTTAGAGTTCATTTGATGAACATATGCAGAAAGTCAATAAAACTACGACTAACACTCCGATGAATTGACGTTGCGTTGAATCGACGGGCCCATTAAAGAATTCGCTGGGTGGCCTTGACGGGAGGCTACCATCTGTCTCCTAACAGTTGTCCAGTGGATCCTGTTACACCAACCTTTCTGAGCCCTTGGGGTTCTTGTGACCTGGTAATTTAACCCATTGTGCTAAAAAAGTGCCATTCAGAGGTAAAACAACCTAACTGGGTCTTGACTGGTGACTTGCATCTGTCTTTAAAAAAAAAAAAATACCCCCTCAAGCAGCTGCTTGCCACAGAGGTCTGACAGGAGCCTGTCAGTTTATATGCCACAGTAGGAGATCTGAGGGGATGGCAGGACCTCAGCAGAAAAACGACACACACATCCATGCCTAATCCGGGGCTCGAACCCAGGTCCCTTAGATCAGTAGCCAAGCGTGCTAACCACTCGGCCACGAGACGGCTCATCTGTCTTTACTAGTTATTTAATAAGTCGGCATGTTCATCCCACATTGGCTCATTGTTTCATTTTCACAATTCCTCCCACTATTCGTAAAATATGCAGGTTTATATACATTACTAATTTCGTGCAACAAACTGTAAACAAGCTGTAAGTGACGCACGAGCGCGTTCCGATGAAGAAACGACGAGATCTTAAAAATATCGCTAAAATTATTGGTTAGCATCATATTTACCGATAATCGAAAAAACTTGAAAGAGAAAAGGTGCTAAATTGGCCGTTTGTTAGCAAACATTTGTTTTCAAGATTTGAGTTATGTGGTATCTGTTTCTGGTGCTATCAACAAGGCCACACAAAAAGACAGGAAATTGTACCTTTTTTCGATTTTTCTTAAATCAGCAGATTGATAAGAAAATACCAAACACTGTAATCAAACTGAAGTAATAAATGCTATATCAAATCGTACATAATACGTATATACAGGGTGTTTCGAAATTCTCTGTACAAATTTCAATGGGAGATAGGGAACACCAAGACAATCCTTTTTCGCCTATGAATGTATGTCTGTTGACGTAACCTTGCGGTGCTAGAGGGCGCTGTTTGACAGCGATGCAATTGATTAGAAGGGCGAAGCGGGAACGGAGAACGGAAATTAAATCTTACACATTACATAATCATGTCTCGTAAATCATGTCTCGTAATCATGTCGTAATCAATGTCTTAAATCGACACATTACGTGTAACATGGAGTGTTTCAGGTGTGCTGAGATGACTGACATGCATCTGGCATATTAGGCTGCCAATTAAAACAAAAGAGCTTGTGGTTGTACCGACAGCGCTTCCTAAACAGACGTGTGCTAAACCACCAAACATTTGCGCGTTTGCACTGACAAATGCAAGAAACTGGAACATTCCATGCAAACATCCATGACACTGGTCGGTAGAGAACCATGTGCACTCCTGACATGGAAGAAGAGATCGTACGTGGATTGAGGAGAATCTAGGCACAAGCACGTGAGCTGTTGCACGTATCCTCGGTGTGAACGATGCTTTCGTGTGGAGAGTGTTGAACGAGAAACAGTTACATCTGTTTCATCGTCAGAGAGTCCAAACATTGCAACCTCAGGATTACCCTCTTCATTTGGAATTTGTACACTGGTTTCTGCAACAGACTGCACCGCAGTCTGATTTTCCGACTAATGTGCTTTTCTCAGATGAGGCTTCTTTTACACGTGAGTGTGTGTTTAATGTGCACAATTCTCACGTTTGGGGCACGAAATTCCATGCCACAATGGCACATGGTCATCAACAACTGTTCACTGTCAATGTTTGGGCCGGTATCGTCCATGACATTTTGATTGGGCCATACCTTCGAAAGTGCCTACAATGCATACGTCAGCATCAAAACTGGACTTTTAATGACTGGAAGAAGGTCGTTTGTCAGATGAAACTGGTTTAATGTTGCACCATGTGGATGGCTGGGTACGGGTGCACCGCTTACCTGGGAAAGTGTTGGCACCAGAATACACCGTGGAATGAAAACAAGCCAGTGGAAGCCAGTGTAATGCTTTAGGCAATGTTCTGTTTGGAAACCCTGGGTCAAGACATTCATTGTGCAGGAAACTATGACGTTTACCATCTACTTACACATTATTGCAGACCAGGTATATTCTTTCATATTTCATTCATACGAACATCCACTACTAGGAGGCACTACTAGAGGTATATTCCTCTAGTAGTGCCTTCTTTTAGCAGGATAATGTGCCATGCCACACTGCCAGATTGTTCAAGAATGGTTCGCGGAACACGAGGAAGACTTCCAGGTATTGCCATGGTCACCAAATTCCCCTGACATCAATCCAATCGAGCATCTGTGGTTTATATTGGAATAGCATATTCGATCTGCTGCGGATCAACCACGTAACTTACAAGAGTGAAAGGATATGCTGGTAACGTGTTGGAACCAGATATCACAAGACACCTTTAGAAATCTTGTAGCATCCGTGCCTCACCGGGTAAGAGCTGCTTTGGCGTGGAGGACCAACATCATATTAGGCAGGTGGTCATAATGTTTTGGCTCTTCGGTATATATACTATATTTATATACACAAGGGTATCAAAATTCTTTCAATTTTCGCTACTTTTAACGAAAGGTTTAAAGGAGGAATGACACTTCTGTGAAAAACATTCCATCTGACATTAATCTTTAAATCCTGACGAATATTTCTGAAGTTCAAGATTTAGATAGAGATTTGGGTTGGGTTGTTTTACCTCTGAGCGGCACTTTTTTGCACACCATGGGCTAAATGGCCAGGTCACATGGACCCCGAAGGCTCAGAGAAGGTTGGGGGAGGGGACCCACTGAAACAGCTGTTGGGAGACAGATGGTAGCCTCCCGTCAAGGCCATCCAGCGTGTTCTTTAACGTGCACAGGGTATGGCTCTCCCGCACACGGGACCACGGCTTAACGTCCCATTCGACGGACGGCGGCCTTACCAAGCCCATCGGTGTCCCCTACTGACCGTGGGCAGGGCGGGGAATTTTGCGGAGATAAATCTCAACGCTGACCCAGCTGGGACTGAAACCTGGGAACTACAGATTGCGAGCCTGGCGCGCTACCGACTAAGCCATCCCCGCCCCTTTAGATAGACATGATTTAGATCTTGAATTATCTTCTAATCTCCTGTCAATAAAAAAAAATATTATTCAATATATTGCGCTTTTAATTTGGCTTCCCACTGAGTGTGATTGAATCGGTCGATTCTAAACAATCCAATTTAAGGGATTGCTCAATCGGTAGCTCGCTAGGCTTTTAATCACCAGATCCCAGGTTGGAGCCCCAATGGTGAAACGTAGCATTGATGTAAACAATCATTGAAGGAAGTAGACATTTTCACTATTAGTTGAGTTCCATTAGTCAAGTATCAATGAATTTCGATGTAACAAAAAAGCACTCACAACCACAAAATATACAAAACATTCATAATATATCTCAGATAACAAATTTATCAAATATCTTATGGATATTTTGCGGATATTAATGATTGTCTGGGAATCAGTCACTTTGAACAACATTTTGGGCAATGTCGTATTGATTTGTTCATGCTTCCACATATGACGAAGAGGGGATACCCTGGGATACTCTGGGAAATTTCTTCTAACGAGATATTGTAATTCAAATAATAGAATCTCTCATATTTACATATATGTTGTAATTGCTCATTGATTTAGAATTTGTAAACCCTACCCTGTGCATGTTAAATAACATACTTGATGGCTTATCCGTGAATCTTCCACCTGGGTCCTAACTGTTGTCTAGTGGATTTCCTTTCCCAAACTTCTCTGAACATTGTGGGTCATTGTGGCCTGGTAATTTAGAACATTGTGTGCAAAACAGTGCCACTCAAAGGTAAGACAATCAAATCCAATATTTTATTTAGGTATTATAGTTTTTCGAAAAACTGCGTAAACCATAAATTAGATCAGCTACCCAACTAGATCGTAAAGTTATAAAACTTTATATTTTTCCTCCTTTTTGTCGTGTATATTCTCACTACGTAAAATGGGGGCAGTAGTGTACTCTTTGTAATCCGTCAACTAAGATTTTGTAAATCTGAGTTTCCACTTATGAAAAGGATATTTTGTTTTTCGTTTTCATACTAAAGTCAAGTTTGAGAGGCTGTTATGGATTGATATTATGTATACATCTCATTACAATAATATAATTTCTTCTACATACACCTGGTAGTAATTTGTTAGAATAATATAGATCAAAAATTGTCATTAACCAGGTGATATCTGAACCCACGACCTCCTGATAACATGTCAGGTGTTCTGACCTCTCAGCTGATGGCCGCCGAAAAATCATCATCTGTTAGTGGCTTTAATCATTATACCTTAGAATAATCATTGGAAATGTAGTTCACTGTGATTGAAGACTCTGGTCCAGATGGCACCTTCCAGTTTAGTGCACCCGGCCAGCCCACATAAAGCGTCAAACGTCAGGTATTTTTATTTTTTAAGCCAACACCCCGAGAATCGAGCATAAGCATTGTTGTTACAGTATTATTGGAAGGTGCAATGTGGACCAGAGTTATTGGAAGCAGTTATTACCTGAGTTATTGGTTATTGGAAGGTACCATCTGGACCAGAGTCTTCAATTACAGTCAACTACATTTCCAACATTTACTATTCTATGGTATGTAAGGTGTATAGGTCTTAAAGCCACTAACAGAGAATGATTGTTCGGCGGCCGATAACTCAGTCGTCAGAGCACCTGGCATGTTATCAGAAGATCGTGAGTTCAGATCCCACCCGACTAATGACAACTTTTCCTCTATATTATACTTCTCATACCTATCTGATGGCATCAGATAGGTATGAGAAGTATTATAATACAGAGGACAACAAAGTTACAGCAAAATGTAGGAAAAAATATTTCATTTTGGAAGATAACATTACTTATAACTAGACAAATGTAAAATAATCCTCCTGTCCGACTCTAGATCTCCTGGTTTATGCACCAGTTGGCTTAAGCAGGGGACAATTTCCACTTGCGTGTGGAAGATTATGATATTTGTGCTATATGGTAATCATTTGTGGCATTTATATAATTTCTACAAATTATTTTTTACTGTACAAGAGTGTCGTTCCGTCCTATCAGATTGGCTGCTGGCCTACGGCATGAAAGGTTATTTCCATTTTGAATTTAGATTCTGTGCGTCTGAATAACCAAAGGTATATTATTAATTGTTATGTGTTTATTAAAACTTGGTTCTCTTCGGTATAAATAGCCTATGGGTGTCTCAACACTTGAAATCACATGATAAACTTTCATAGGTGGTAACCATTACAGCCGTCATTACCTTCTATAAGCAAGTGTGAATTGCTCCAGCCTTAGTTCAACTGGTAAAGCAACTGGCGCATAACCAGAAAATAATTAATACAAATAATTATGACTTGTAGTGAGATCCCTTCATTCCTAACATTAGTCATCATTACTGCATTACCTTATGAATTATTTAGATGTAGAACATTCCCAAACTTAAATCGGGCCTTGCAACTCTACGGAGTTGTGAGTTAGGCAATTGTGAAGAGAAAAACCTACGTTCAATAGTCGCCAACCAACTAATATGCCATCAACTGCTGAGGTTGTTTGATTGATAGATTGAATTTTTTACCTCTAAGCGGCACATTATTGCAAACAATTGGCTAAATGATCAGGTCACAAGGGCTCCAATGACTGTGAAGGTTGGGCAGAGGAGATCAACTGATCAACTGTTAGGTGATCAGTTGGATAGGTTGCGTTAAAGAATACGCTGAATGGTTTTAACAGGAGATGGAAGCTTCCCGTTAGGACCATCCGGCACATTCTTTAACTTGCATAGGTATGGCTCTCCCGCCATACCTATGCAAGTTAAAGTGCCACGACTTAACGTCCCATCAGATGGACAGCGGCTCTTCCAAGCCTATCGTTATCCTCTTTCTCACCGAGGGAAGGTTGGGGTTAGCCGAGATACATATAAATACTGGAACAGTTGGGACTGAACCTGGGAACTTTAGATTACTAGCTTGGTGTTCATCACTGAGCCATAAAGATAGCAAAATTGTCTTCATTAGGGTGGGATACGAATGGTCGGATCGTGTTATTGATTGATCCATTTTAATCGATCAACCAGTCTGAGAAAAACTTCTCTTCTTCATATGTGTAAGCATGAGCAAATCAACATGAATTGGGTTCTTTTACCTCTGAACGGTACTTTATTTGCACACAATGGGCTAAATGCCAGGTCACAAGGACTCCAAGGGATCAGTCAAGGTTCGGGAAGCAGACCCTCTAGACAGCTGTTAGGAGACAGATGGAAGATTCTCGTCAGGGCCATCCAGCGTGTTCTCTAACGTAACGTATGGCTCTCCCGCCCATGAGGCACAGCTTTATCAAATCATCATGACATTACACGAAATGCTTTTCAAAGGTCACCGATTATTTATTTCAGCGAAATTCATCAGTGTTCTCATAATGAAACTTACGGGATTAATAGTGAAGAGTTTTGAAATTCGTGCATGATAATTTGCATGAATGTTAAATTTCAGCTTCTATCAGTTCAGCCAACAGCTCCTATAAGAGAAAGCCAATGTAACAAGCTATGACATCAGCATTGGTAGTCGTACCAACTAGATAATTCTTATAATTTTAATTCTAATATTTTCTAAACTTTTTTCCTAATCTTCTTTCTAACGTTTATCGAAAAATATATTTTATGTAGAAAGAAAATTATTCGCATTTATTATCAAATGTCATAATGCTAATTAATACAAACAATTTTTCTCCTAAATAAAATATACTTATGGATAAAATTTAGTATAAAGATTAGTATAAGAATCTACCAGTAATAATATTAGAATCAAAATTATAAGAATTATCTATATAGTAGGACTGCTTAAGGAGGCTGCTAATTTTCTCTGACTCCCGTTATCCTGTTAGGACTACTTAAGCCGACGTCATAAATTTTGTCCAATGATCTTCTGTTATACGAGGTGATGGTTCAGCTCATATTAAGTTTGAGATAATACACTAATGTTGTGTCGCAAAGTGAAACAATTTCAGTTCATTTCACCGAAACTTCATTATCTTTAAATAAAGATATTACGATATATATATATGTGAGCCTTTAAAATATCACTAAATGATAAGCATTTAACACCAATTTTTAAAACAGCATTTAATGTGCAAAAATACTTAATCTCTTTCCAATATACAATTTTAACCAGTTTTTTAAAGTATACTCCTCAATTCCTTTAAGAAACAAAATTTCGAAGCGAACATAAATTTCCTAAAAGATAGCTTGTGGAGCAGAAATGTTTAATAACTTTTGAGATACTGATTCTTAGATAACAATTCCTTGAACGCCTATGATGCATTTGTTTAATCAAAGCAACAATAATATTGCACATTGTTGCATCTACTTTAATCTCAGGTTTTGCTTATCCAATTCTATTTGCAAGCGACGGGGGAATGATTATAAACAAAGTGAAAAGCCTGTGTTCGTGAATCATCATGTGTAAGGAATTTCCGCAACTGCGATTAAGCGGGAAGACAATCAGCGACTGTAAAGAAATTATCTTCCATTTGTAAGAGATGCTGAAGCCGCTTCACGGTGCATCCTTGTTCTATCTGTTACCGAGGATGTGTGTACCAACCACATCGGTTATCTGCTCGCTGCGTTGCTCACAATCTCCTAGAGACCATTAGTCTGCTCAGTGTCTCAGCTCTTCCGCCTCTTTCCCTTCACAAGATGAATTCGGTTGATGTCAGAATCAGGCACTGTGAAGCTTCTGGAAATGCCGCTGACCTTCTCACACACAATCCACTGCGGGCTTTGCGGGAGTGGTGCAAGTGGTGCGTTAGATGGCTGACATTATCCCTTCTTCGTTCAGCAGCTGGGTTTCTGATGCTATGACTTGCCGAAATGTCTAAAGACAGCTGCTGTGGACAGCACTGAAACTTTCTCAAACTGCGATGAAGGTAGCTTTCTTCTTCATAGGTGATTAATAAGTGAGGGTAAATGTACTGGTCGTCGAACTGCGTCAAAGAGAGTCCGGATGATTTCTCTTCTTAAAAATAAATTTTGGGGAAATGATCTCCTAGGATATTAAGCTGTTTTTTTTTTTTCGATGTTAATCTAGATAATGGATTTTTTAAAGAAATTACTTTTTCAAGCGTATAAAAGAAATGAATAATTCAAACACTTTAATAATATAAGTATAATCATTTTTAAATGTCCACTCATTGACTTTTCAATTATGTTTTATGAAAGGAATGAACAGTTTTGACATCTCATCTGAAATGTAATCGGATAAATATAATGCAGAACACTCTTTAAGAGTATGTGATTGAAGAAATTACCTTTCAGCGATGTTGTAAAGATTACTGCTCTTCATTGCGAACCCATGGCATCCGGGTGCTCTACCTATAAGCTATTGAATGACGATCAGTCCTTCCTCTATTATTCGCTATTAGCCTTTTACCTTGTAGTAAGTCAGTAGAAATAATTATTTGATTGGAAGTGAAGATTCAAAGCATAAAACTCATAAGTGTTAATAAAAATTGGGTTAAACAGGAGCTAAAACCTTAGCTGTTGAACATCTTACATATTGTTAGGACACTATTTTAGACATTGAAATAACATAGATGAATCAAACGCTTCTCACATTTTGCGAAAAGTTCCATATTATTAAGCATCAAATTTCCTCTTTTGAAAAAAAATCATTTGTTTTTTTTTATTAACTTCAGTTTCTTGCTACAGTAATTCCCCATTGTAGCACTCACAATCCGATGTAGCAATCTGCGCTCATTAAATTATTGTTGCCTGAAAGCTCCTAGTCCGCTATTACTCCTCTCACTTTTATATTAGAGCCATTTTCGTACATGAAAGCCATGCTTATATGTAGTCACGCTGCGCTCAGTTTTACACTAGGTCGGTTCAACACAATTTTATACGATATTTAATCCTATAGAATTCACCATGAGTACTAAATGTAAAAGTTAAGTAGTAACCATGAGTGCTAAACGCATAGTAGGTTAATTCTAGACTTCCACCCCTGATACAAATTCTATAAAAGGCAGAGTCTAGCCTATAGAATATTTAGAATATGAGTTTTCCTTAGTGCCAAACATTATTTCTTAGCCGCCAGCTTTTGTCTAAAGTTTGGCGACTTCTGCACCTAAAACATTGGTTTATTATTGCGTCAATTTACAATAAAGAATATATTTTAGTTTAAGCCATTTGGAGAACTGTTTGGAACACTAATTCGTATAAGAGAGCGGAAAATGGGTCTAATCATTACATTGTTAAAATTGTCTTTTAACTAAAGCTAAAAATGCTTTGCTGAGGTTAAAAGAATATCATTAATCTCAAATGTAAAAGACCTACAAATAACCAAGCTTACCGTGATAGCTTACTTAGTCGTTATGATAATCATGGTTTGTTTACAACTGAAGTTGAGGAAGAATGGGACAATTTTTAAACAGATTATTTTTAAAACCAACAGTACTATTCTGGGTAAAAAGGTCCAGAGGAGGTAAAGTCATTTGAATGATGAGGTAATGGAACTTATTTCTGAAAGAAGTGCAGGAATAAATTAAATCAACAGCCTAAAAGTCATAACAGATAACGCTTCATGCAGCTTAATAAATGGGTAAACGATCAGTCGAATGATGGTAAGAATCTTTGATTTGATGGCCTGGCTGACAAAGCAGAAGAAGTAGCTAGACAATACAATAATAAAGAGTTTAAAATTTGAGAGTGTATGTAAAACAAGTAGAAAATATTTAAATCGTAAAAATAGTTGACATACAGGGATTGGTAAAAACAGGTAAGATTACTTAAGGTGAGGATTCTGTCGTGACAAAGTAGCTGAGCATTATAGAGATGTTGTGAAAAATATGGTTACTTCTATTTTCATTTCCCAGGATGAGGATAGGTGCATTGCTCTCTTTAATGTTGGTCCAAATTCACAATCTAAAGTTACTTTAGCTCTCTTTTAATTGAAACTATACAAATCCTAAGGAGTTGGAGAAATTACTGCTGAAATTCTTAGAGCTGGGAATGTTCCTGTTGTCATATGAGAATTTGATTGATCAACAACTTCTAAATGAGCAGTGGTGTTTCAGAAGTGTTAGTAGATACATAGATTAAATATCTTTCCTTAAGCAGATTCTTGAGAAATGTTTGGAGTTTAAGATACTTGTGGCAACTATCTCTGTAGATTTGAAAAAAGACTTTCGACTCTGTAGACATTTGAATCTGCTGTTAATCATGAAGCAGTTTAACACAGTCCTTTTCAAAGTAATATCCACGTGACGACCCGAGAGCCATCAGGTTCCGATCCGCAGAGAGCTGTCAGGAAAGAAAGAACTATTTTAGAAGAATAACATTGATAAGACTTAGCTTTTTGTTTCTTTTTTTTAAACTGAATATAATGTTTCATTTTAATATTTTCAATAAAAAACATAAATTTTCAATTAATTTTTAATATCCCCAAGTTCACCACCTTACACGGGTCCCTGGCACACTGGAAAACTATTGATAGTCTGTCACGTCAGACAGCTTGAGAAGCACTGGTTTAACATTCCTGATAAGTTACCGAAAGTAATGACTATGATACGGTGAGCGAGCCATGGCAGCGAAAGAAGATCATTCCATATCTGTTGGCGGATTGCAACTTGAGGTTAGGCTTTGACACCGTTGCCTGCGTGATGGAAAAAACGATCGAAGTGACAGACGCTTCAGAGTTGAATTAATTTTTAAATAGAAGTAATATTTTCTCATAGTGGAAAAGGTAAAAAAAAATGTTCTATTCGTAGACAAAAGAAAAGGGATCTCGTAAGAGCTCGAAAATTTATCTATAATAAAATGTGCAGTTATGATCTGAGTCAGGAGGCAAAGTGCGCCCTAAATTTTCATTAAATATACAAATGGATCTCAACCTAGCTCGGATCGAGGAAAAATCTAGGATTGTGACAGGAAACACAATCGATTCTGAAGAATGTAAGGGGAAGAAAGAGATTGGATTTCCAATGCAGTACAGCCCCTCTGTTTTACAAGTCTTTAAAATTTCTTGAAAAATTACATGTAATGTAAACAGGTTTTCAGAAATATTTGTTTATTCTATTACCCTTACCAGCATTCTGAAAAGGGGACATGGCCCCCTTCCCCCTCCCTTCGGATCTGGTCGTAGTTACAACTGTTGAAAGGGGCAGGGAGTACCAATACATTTGCTGCCAGTGTCAAAGCCTGCTGTAGAGAACTGTGGAATCAGTTCGAATTTGTGTAAAGAAAAAGTGATTTCCAGAACTTACTGAATTGAATTGTTGTATATTTGAAAATTAAAAAACTCACCGAAAGCGGAATAGTGCACTTCAGGCCCCCTAGAAAAATGCCTAAGATGCCTAATATCTTGCGGAAATTGCTCCATAACGGCTTGTTCGATGTTTTTAAATGATAGTAATTATTTAAGATATTTTTGTACTCTGATTCACATTCTCGTGCAACTGGAGCATAAATTGCCAGTTCTCAGCCAGAATCGCTACCACCTTTCTTCTCTTCTTCCTTATCGAATGTCGGTTGACTCACGTAGGCAGAGTAAGAGATAAACAACACCTGTATTGGCAACAGGATAAATAGCACATCCCAGAAAAATAGCCCAAATATGGAAACAGAGTATGCAAACTGAACAAACTTGGACGTTTTATCAGGCAAAGAATGGCACCTAGATTGAAGTAGGATGAAAAGAGCCCTTCATAGATTGATACTTGTCATGATCAGATAGCCTTTGCCCTGCCAAACGGTTCACCATCTAAAGAGTCCTCATCAATAGCATGCAGAGCGCATGGAAGGAGAACACTGCAAGCATCATATGGAAATGACTTCTCTACCTAAGAGGATCAGTTCCCCAAGCAGCGGACAGTTGGGAGCACCATACCACGGCTGCTTGGCAGTGACCGACAGAGATCACGTGAGCAGAAATGACCAGAGGGGGAGAAGAAAGAACGAAGACGGCAACCTGCAACCTTGAGGGAGAATAGGGGTCAAAGGGACTCGGCGTGGCAGCCAAGAGGACAGTGAGAGGTACGCTTGTCTCTCGTATAGTGAGAGCACATTGTTTTATTGAGGAACGTTGTCAGTAACCGCCGAAGCTCGCAGCATCCTGTAATCAGGAAGTGACCCATGGTTTCGTGTACTGGATATAATAATCTGTGTTATTAAATGTTTGTTAAGTTTATCCAGTACCAGTGTCGGTAGTCCACTCATTCCTGATTCCGTGTATGCTCGAGACCCTTTGTTTCAGACTCAAGTGTCTGCGCACTGATATAACAGGTAGTGGCTGACAGCCAAGAGAGACGACTGCAACAATACTCCAAGAGTTAAATTGGGAGATAGCGCATATCAAGGACAATAGACCAGGATGCCCAGTTGACAGCTACTGAAAAGCAACTGCATTTATAATGGTCCAAAATGAAGTTGCATGGTCCAGCGGACTACAGATACAGTATGGAGGATAGATCCTGAAGGACGGGGGTGGCTCAGTCGGTAGCGCCCCAGGCTCGTAATCTGCAGTTCCCAGGTTCGAGTCCCAGCTGGGTGAGCGTTGAGATTTATCTCCTCAAAATTCCCCACCCTGCCCACGGTCAGTATGGGACACCGATGGGCTTGGAAAAGCAGCCGTCCGTCAGATGGGGCGTTAAGCTGTGGCCCCGTGTGCGGAAAAGCCATACCCTGTGCACGTTAAACAACAAGCTGGATGGCCTTGACTGGAGGCTACCATCTGTCTCCCAACAGCTGTTCCAGTGGGTCCCCACCCCCAACCTTCTCTGAGCTTCTCGGTCCTTGTGACCTGGCCATTTAGCCCATGGTATGTAGAAAAGTGCCTCTCAGAGGTAAAAAAAAAACAACCAAAGGATAGACCCTCACACTTCCCCTTCAGCAGACGAACTAGTGTTCAGGCAATAACGAAAGCAAACGGACACGAAAACAAATGAATTCATGAGCCAGAACATATTCCCAAAACCCACCCCAGCAGAGGAAGTTCGACGCCAACATTCAGAGAAGCATATGAATTTCATTCATATCTTATTTATTATTGATTATTTAAGATCGAGTAATCAAGTAGCATTCGTCAGGGAGCTCAGCGAACTTAATTATGGACTGAACTAAGACTTTCCCCTCATTAATAGTCAATTTCGCCTTTGAGAAGGAGGAAATTACTATTGTAACAAAACTGCACTGCTAAATTGACTTCCCGAACTTAGCTTGGGAGATTAGGACAGTAAGACAACACAAACCTTAAATCTAATTGCATAATTTACATAAGTCTTGGCATCTTGCTCTCTGAACACGCCACTGATAAATGCAACCACTCTTCCCTTGGCAATAAAAACACGTGTAGGAGAACAACAACAGGACCCAGACCAGTAATGCTGATTTCATCCCCCCTCCTCCTGCTTAACCATTGCAACAGCTTATGACGATTAGTAATTGCTAGGAAGGGGCAGGAAAAGAAAAAGACAAAGCCCCCACTTATGTAAGTGTTGCCAACCAGTTGCTCACCGACACTTTAATGATTGCTGATCTCAATCGTTCAGTAATCATTTTTTTTTCTTCCAGTGACATCGGAGTACTAGAAATTTCCTTGGAGCTCTAGGTTATATGTCTTATTTTGACCACGATCAACAGCTATTTTTGAGATACAATCAAATTGTATGCTTCTACCATTCTCCATGAGCCCTCATGACGAGATTAATTGACTTTCCCTGAAGCGTAAGTCCTCATTAATATTTAGATAATAATGTAGAATTAACTATTTCATTTTTACTCATTGGCAGAATTAAGTAGAAAGTATTTCCATTATCATTGGTGCCATAATTGACTTGTGGAATATTATTGTGGACAGAAAAAGGGGTATTTCCAGCTACAATTTTCACACTTGTAATTTTCTTGAATAGATCTCTTTACAGCAGTCACAGCCTGTTGGTACGTGTTATACAGAAACACAACGCAACACGTTATATGCCCACTCCTCGGCCTATGTTCACTCCACCGACCCTCTGGGAGCTTGCAACACTGATGGTGATAGATAAATCTTACCACATAAATGCTTAAATTTTTTGTTGTACTCATAAACATCGAGTTAAATATCCACGAGCACGTAAAAAAATTTAAAAGGGGCAATGATGTGTGTCCCTCAATGGGAACTTGGCCACAATTTGAAACGACAATAATTAATCGCTACCAGAAGAACTGTGAATTAAGAAGAGTGCCACGAAATTTGAAAATCATTCTGAATGGAATCTAAAGTATAAAAAAGGTTTAGAAACAACTGCCTAGTCAATATTTTAATCTTATAACCTGATAAAAAAATGTCGTGTTCAAACTTTCCTGGATTGATATATTTATGTTTTCCCCGTTCCCTTTCTCTGAGGGGGTTGAGAAAAGAGAGAGGTATATTCTCTTTAAAAAACAAATTTAATCGTTGCTCGATGCTAAAGAATACTTTGAATACTATTGGAAGGTTATGGAATATATCTTCAAGAAATTTTCAGTGGGTTTCCTAATCTTTGCTTAAGTCTGAGTTTTGAGATCACATTGATCCAGTCATTTAGCTCATTACGATGCAAAAAAAAATAGGAAGTTTAAACATAACCTTTTAAATTGATTGAACTAAGTAATTGCACTAAGTTGAATAACATTTTGAATGTAGTAATTTGCACTAAGTTGAATAACTTTGTTATCCTTTCCGATTTCATTGCCACAAGTATCATGGAACAGGAATATATTTTACTCATTAATACATAAGAATTAATCAGACGGAGTTAACGTTGAAAAATATAGTCACGCTAAGTAGAAGTAGCAAGAAATGTTCATCCTCTGTTTAAATTATTTCTTTTTGTTCATAGATTTCTCTGCCTTGAATTCACTATTGTTCAAAGCAGAATTCACTGCAGTGATGCATTTAGTTTAATAAATTTAGAAATTGCGAAAACAAATGTTCATTAGAACAGTTTCAAGTAGAATTCAACAGAATGGATGAAAATATGTGTTGATATATTTAGAAGTTTTGAGCCAGGATTCTTGAAAGTTTTTCTCACATCGAAGCAATTTCACCCACTCTAAAACGAACTAATGTAGCCATTACTAGAGAAGGCAGATGCGTTTTCCTGGTTTATCCATTCTAAGGAATGATGAGGCTATCTTTAGTGCTGGTGGGATTTGCTCTGGCATGTGTCCTTAAGACATGATTCCTTCGTTTGTTGACATTGTTAGTCCACTTAGCTCGGTTATTGCCATGATCACTACTACTCTTGAGTGTTAATCATGGTATAACGATGCCTTCCTAGCAATGCAGCCACTTCGTTTTGGAGCCCCAGTGCAATCGTTTATCGCCGCTTGCAACGAAACCTCTAGTGCTGCATTTAATTAGACTTACGACGCGTAAGCTGAGCATTGTAAAAGTTGAAACAAATTCAGCTGAAACCTAAACTTTAGAGAATCTAATGCATATAAATTTGGAAGAAGAAAAGGTAACGGAATATTTATTCATACAAGTCAGTGTAATTACTGGAGCATGTTATTCTTTGTGTCGTTTTTACTCATCACACGTTAATTTTGGATTTCTTCTGTCGTAGATAAAACAGTTTTTAATATATGCATGCACTTCTCGTAAAATAAATTAATGCGATGTTTTCCTTGAACAAAATTTGGCGGTTAATAAAACTCTTTTGAATTGGAAAATACGCTAAAGGATTAGATCAATAATTCCCAAAAGGCAATTTGCGATCTCTACATGGAAATCGGAAGGTTTAAAAATAATGAAAGAAAAAACAAATGAATATTTTTATTTTCTTTCATTCTTGCTGCTGATTGCACGATATGTTCTGTAAAGGTGATATATGTTACGAAGTGTTCACATTATTTGAAAATGGCTAATTTTATTAAATTTAATAGTGATAATAGTAAGCATAGCTAAAGTCAAAAACTGAAAAGAATGTGCAACATATAAGGTGCAGGTTTGTCCCCAATTGTTTGTGGGTGCAGGTTTGTTCTCAATTTACGCATTGTTTGAATGAAATATTAGGGTGATTCATAAGTCTACTTAACTATATTGTCCACTTGAGAAATTATTATTATATTATATATAATAAATATTACTCAGCGAAATATAAACCATCATTTTTCGTAGTTCGTAGCCAGCTATCGGCAAGTTGTTCATTCACCTTCGATGTCATGCTTGGACTTTGGAGATGAAAAACTCCCGGCATCTGCTTTCGACTTTCTGAAATGTTTGAAACTGCCTACTTTGAAGAAAATGAGCCATGGAGTGATGGTAGTAGGACGGAACTAGGTCCGGGTTATACACAAGGTGAGGGAGAAACTGAAATGCCAATTCTTGAAGTTTTTCTGCAGTGCGGTGTGAGGTTTTGCGTTGTCTTGTTGGAGGAGTACCTGATATCTGTTAACCAATCCTGTGTACAGTTGAAGTTACAAGCACTACAGTTTGTGCTGCGTAGTGGTTGGCATTTATGGCACGTCCATCGGAAACCAGTGCGAAGTGCCCTACACCCTGAAAATTCCACCAAATACAAAACATTGTCTTCGTTTCGAATCATCCCTTCCTTGCGACAGTAAATATGGGCTGGCCTGAGTGAAGCCCCTGCTTTTGGGTGTTCGGATTATTGAAAAAAGATCCATTTTTCATCCCACGTAACAATTCGCTTGATGAAACGGTCGCATGGATTACTGGGGAGTTTCCTGAAGACTTCGATACGACTGTTTACTTGTTCAGAAGACAGTTCATGCGGAGCAATTCGGAAACTCTTGGCTACCTTACCTATGCGTTTCAGATACCGCACTATATTTGCTTTTGAGCAACCAAGCTCAGACGAGAGCCTGAGACTACTTGTCGATGGATCAAGTTTCAACAGCATGACTCATAATGTTTCCATCTATCGATATTGGCCGTCCCAATCGCCGCTTACTTTCGAGTCTCTGTAACTATCTTTAAATTTCTTGACTCAAGCTTGAGTACTACGAATGGAGACTGTTCCTCACTTTCCAAGTCGTATACTTCTTTGGCCTCTTAAGTAGCTTTTAATCCATTTTTCCAGTAAAGACGTAAAATTGCACGAATTTCAATATTTAACTCACTCATTACACAACGTTTCTAACGATGGAAACCAAGACTACGATACTTGGAAAAGGTATGGACTGATGCAGTGGACTTCACATCTTACCCTTACTACGTTCAGAGGTATTTAGGGGGAGGGGGAAGGTGACACTGTCCCCCTTCCTTTAAGAGTGATGGTAAGAGTACTAGAGGCAAACATTTCATTAAACACATAAATCTTTCAATAATTTTTAATGTCTATAAATAAAAATAAATACCCCCTCAAGCAACTGCTTGACACAGAAGTCTGACAGTAGGCTGTCAGTTTAATATACCGTAATGGAAGGTCTCTGAGGATGGCGGGACCTCAGCAGAAAAAACGACACGAATATCCATGTTTTATCTGGCATGCATGGTGCTCGAACACAGGTCCCTTAGATCAGTAGCCAAGCGCGCTAATCACTAAGCCACGGGACGGCGGTATGTCTATAAAACGGAGGGGAAAATGTTATATCATTAATGCAAATCCAGTCTGCTCCCCTCCTCTCCTCCAATTTATTTATAGATCAGGGCCTGTTCAGAGGTATGCAAATGCAACTCCTTAATGTATCACCATACACATTTTGCAAAGCGAAAAAAAAAACGCAAACTCATGAATCATCCTTGAAATCACGTTAAACTTTTCTCAGACTACTGTTTATTTCTTTAAGGGGGGATGTGCCTCATTTCCACCTCGGAGTCTTTTGGAATTGGTGATTTTAAAGCAAAATTCTGAATTTTTAGAGCTTGGCAAACTTGCTATATGGACATTTTAGATGGCAATTTTTTCAGCTAAAAATTACCTATTGTTGAAACAGGCAGATTTCGTATTATTAGGGAAGTAACAAATCTTAGTTGAAGTCGATATCAAATACAGAGGAGATATTGCCTTTAACTGGATGTGATCCTAACCGACGACCTCCTGATAACATGTCAGGTGCTCTAACCGCTGAGCTACCGGTTGCTGATTAATATAATCCCTAATGAACTTTCCTATCTGCATTACACAACTCCATGTCTCTTGTAGGCAGTGTCTTCGCTATTTTCAAACAGACTTTTGAAGTAGATGGCACAAGCAATGAAGTAGATAGCTTTGAAGTAAACGGCAAATTCAAATTTGAAGTAGATGATCAATGTTACTGAAGAATACATCTTCAGTAAACTGGATAATAACAAGAAGTGATGATTATAAATACATACATACAGGAAAGATAGAAATCGAGTGACTAGTTTCCTTAATTTCCTTAATTTCCTTGTTTCCTTAATTTCGGATATATTGCTCCAGACAATCATTATTTATTTCACTCTCCCCTTATTAAGTAGATTTTAAGATCGCAAAACCCTTCCATTTTCGTTTCAGATTATTTATTTGTTTGACTTTAATTTCCTACATCACTAATTTATATTTTTGGGGAGTCGGTTTTCTTTTATAAATTTTTAGAATTAGAAACGATGGTTCGATCAGTAGATTGGACAATAACAAGAAGTTATCATCAATTCTAAACAGGAAAACTGAAACCCCAGATCCTGGCTTCCTAATTTCAGATATTTTTCTCCAGATAATATTTTACATCTGTTCACTCTTCTGTTCTAAGTATACATTGTTAGATCACAAATGCTTCCAAGGCCTTTTTGCAAGAAACAATATATAATTTTTCTGTCATAAATATTTTTATACGTCATTTCTACGGGATAAAGATGGATTGATAATGATAAATGCTCCAAGTATATGCACACTGAGAGCAAGTGGAAGTCTATTTCGATAAATAAATGAATAGCACCATTTCATGACAGATAACTGCATTCTTGTAAAACATCGATTGTTTCTAAAAAAACACTATAATTGTAAAGTAGCTGCAAGACGTTTAAAGAATTAGGAATATTCGGAACAGGAAACTACAAGAATTTGTATTCTTGTATTCTACGTATGTCTTGTATTCTACGTAAACTTGTTTCTTGCATTTCTTACCTAATATATAAAGAAAAACGTTTGTTTGTTTGTTGGTTGGTTGGTTGGATTGTATGTCTGTCCGTTTATGCACTCAGCCCCCCGAAGAGCTAGAGTCCCTAAACTTTGCATGAACGTTCCCTTCACCCAGGGAAAGAATATAGGCTATGTGTGAACTCGCTGGGGTCAACCAAAATTGGGGTGGTGGGTTTGAATTTCTCAAACTCCCCATAGATTTAACATTAACGCTTGAAAGTTATTGAAAATAACTGTTGCCACCATAAATTGGAAATAATGATTGCATCAAACTAGTCTCTTTCTGATTTAGCGTAATAAACTCATTGTTCACTTTGTCGGGTCAAGAGCTCTAGCGTCCGTGAATATTGAAGTCGTTCTAATTAAGCACGAGAGGACACAACATTCTTTGTTGAAATGAAAGCTTCAAAACCTAAATTTGTATCGGAAGTTAAAATCATTACCTTAATTTGAAAAATATACAAAAGCTAATAAAATTATATGCAGATAATTAATAAATGTTTTAAATATTATATTGGGTAATAACAATAATTTTTTTGTACCTTTACACATTTATGAACCTCAGATCATAGTTAATTTTTTTGCTATAAATTTACATATGTCTAGCAAATTGTATCGGAGGAGCTCTTATGGGTACGAAGTGATTTAAAAAGTTCCATTATCTGAGTGCGGGAATTCCGATTTTTGGTTTAGAAACTTTTGACCTGGGGAGGATAATGGGTACCTCGAACTATTTCTATTTCTTTCCTCCTCTAAAAAAGAGGGAGAAAATTTTAACCGGAGGAGGAAGTTGGTTGATTTTACCTCTAAGCGGCACTTTTTACACACAATGGGCTAAATGGCCAGGTCGCAAAGACTCCGAAGGCTCAGAGAAGGGTTGGGGGAAGAGACACATTGGAACAGATGTTGAGAGATAGGTAACATTCTCCCGTCAAGGCCATCCAGTGTGTTCTTTAACGTGCACAGGGAATGACACTTCCGCACACGGTGCCGCTGTTAATTCCCATCCGATGGACTACGACGTTTCCAAGCTCATTGTCCTCTACTGACCGAGGGCAGGGCGAGGAGTTTTGCGGAGATAAATTTCGATGCTTACCCAGCTGGGACTCGAACCTGGGAACTAAAAATTACGCGTCTGGCGCGCTACCGACTGAGCCCCCGGAAAGGGGAAGATATCGAGTCTAATGATATTTATGCCAAATGTAAGCTTATGACTTGGGTAGTGCCATCTGCTAGTACTAAATAAAGCAAACGTTTTGGTTAAGTAAGTTGACGGTGAATAAAAATCTACGTTAATTGACTAAACTTAGAATGCAATACGAAAAGAGCGGGAAATGCATTAATCAAACTTTCACGTTTGACTTATTTAAATTTATTCGATAAGAAACTGATGAATAATGGAATCGCAAAGAGAATGATAAATTCATATCTCATAATTGCTCTTCAAATGTATTATTAAATGGAAGAGCGCATGGCATCGGTGGCACACAGGAGCGAGCGCCATTTTCTTTCTCCTCGAGTAAAATACAAGAAAATCACTATCTTGTGAGTCCAGGTGAGTCTAAGGGAAATAGGTTATTTTGCACCTTTGGTTACTTTGTAAACTATAGGTTCCAGTCTAGGCTACGTCCTTTCCTAGTCAATGGGCTTCGTTGCAAAATTCCTCTGTAGGCGATTCGTCGCACCGCATTATGAAACAAAAAAAAACATAAGAAAATCACATATATAATTCTAAGTTATTTTTATATAATGCCGTGGGCTGTATATTAGAAATACAAAAATCACATTTTCAAGGCCCTCATTGATTTCGTCAAATATCCGACTGCCGCATTATAAAAAAGAGCCCCAGAAGAAAAAAAAATCATTTGTGTTTGGGAGGTTTTTGTATAATGTTGCAGGCAATTTACTCGGAAACCTGAATCCGTCCGAAGCCGTGAACTGGGAAAGGACGTAGCCTAAACTGGAACCTATAGTTTCCAAAATAACCCAAAGTACAAAATAACCGGGAAATAATATATATTGAAGAGCCAAAACATTATGACACCTGCCTAATATGATGTTGGTCCTCCACGTGTCGCCAAAACAGCTATGACCCAGCGAGTCATGGGCGCTACAAGATTTCTAAAGGTGTCTTGTGGTATCTGGTACCAATATATGACCAGCAGATCCTTTAACTCTTATATGTGCGTCGTTGATTCGCAGCAGATCGGATATGCTGTTCTGACACAAACCACAGATGCTCGATTGGATTGATGTCTGGAATTTGAAGGACAGGGCAATACTTGGAAGTCTTCCTCATGTTCCATTTTCGAACAACCGGACATTGTGGCATGGCGCATTATCCTGCTGAAAGGAGGCACTACTAGAGGGATATACCGTTGCCATGAAAGGATGTACCGGGTCTAGTAGGTGGTAGATGTCATAGTTTCCTGCACATGAATGCCTGGACCCAGGGTTTCCCTGCAGAACATTGCCCAAAGCATTCCACTTCCTCCACCGGTTTGTTTTCATCCCCACGGTGCATCCTGGTGCCAACACTTCCCAAAATAAACGATGCACACCCACCCGCCGTACAGTAAACAAGATTCATCGGACAAGACTACTTTATTACAATCATTCAAGGCCCAGTATTGATGCTCACGTACCCACTGTAGGCGCTTTCGATGGTGAACTGAGGTTAGCATGGGTACTCTGAGCGGCCTTGCGACTACGCAACCCCATTTTCAGCAGGGTTCCATGTACTGTATGTTGTAACACATTACTCCCGTCACCAGCATTCAAATTACAGGGAAGTTGTGCCACAGTATCTCTTCTGTTGACTCGTATCATACGGGATAGCCTTTGCTCACCTCTAGCATCGATGTGCCGTGGTCATTTACCACACGTTTACCTGCAGTTGCTTCGATTTACATAAAGTCGCCCTGGTCATAATGTTTTGGCTATTCGGTGCATATAACTCGAATTGCCACCGGCGCAGAGTCTGGTTCTTAATCTACAGTTTCCAGGTTCAAGTTCCACCTGGGCAAACGTTAAGATTTATGTCCGCTAAACTCCCACCCTGCCTTTAGTCGAAAAGTGGATCTCGATGGGCTGAGAAATGCAGCCTCCCTAGGATGGAGCATAAAGCCATGGCGCCCAGTGCTGGAGTGCTATACCCTTTGAACGTTAAGGAATACATAGCATTGGCTTGACGGGAGGCTACAATCTGTCTTCTAACAGCTTTCCAGTGGATTCCCTCCCACAACCTTCTCTGAGCCATTGGGATCCTTGGATTTGAATATTTAGTCCATTGCGTCCAAAATGCATAGCCCAGTTGTAAAACCGGCCAACCCAATCCACCAGCACAGGTTCATATAAGAGGTTGTTGCATTACCTTGGTTCGCCCAGCGGACCTCTGACCTTTTATCCCCATTAATCTACACTTTGCGTTCAATTGAATTAAACACCGATGTGCTTGAAAAGATCGCCGTCATTCAGACGAGACTTTAAGCAGTCGCTCCGTATGCAGTAGAACTATACCCTATGCACTTTATAAAACAGGCTGGTGGCTTTGACGGGAGACAATCTGACTTTTAACACCGTTTGTCTGACTTGGCCAGTTAGTCCATTTTGTGCAAAAAAGGGCTTCTCAGAAAAGGAACAACTAATTTTTTAAGCGTAGTTTTTGGGTAAAGATGGTAAATGTTTTTCATAGTAACAGTAAAGTATTTTTCCACTTTAGAAGCACGCCTCGTGGCCGAGTGGTTAGCACGCTTGGCTAACGGTCCTGGGTTCAAGCCCCGGGTAAGGCATGGATGTATGTGTTGTTTTCCTGCTGAGGTCCTGCCATCCTCACAGATCTTCTCCTATGGCATATAAACTGACACTCTCCTGTCAGACCTCTGTGGCAAGCAGCTGCTTGAGGGGATATTTTTTTTTTTGATTGAAGGCTGGCGCATACAGTCTGATTCTTACTAAGGTTTCTGATCTGATTGAATTTCTACGCACAATACCTAAAACAGAGCTGATTACATATGTTAAATGAGAAATATAACTACTGAGCAGGATTTTCTCAATTTGTTTATTATGTCCTAGAAAATTTCAAATCGTTTTTTCCCCCTGCTGCTTTTAATAATTTCGCTTTCCTATATAAAATATGCATCATACTCCCTGTAGGTATAACTATAATAAATTAGTTTCATGTTTTTTTTTTTCCTGACTCTTTTGTCAGAAATTTCAGCAACTCAGAGCTGCAAAATTTAATTAGCTCTTAGATTGAGTCAATCTTTCAGGATAATTTTTCTTTAATTTAGGGAAATTTTATTCAGTGTCTTATTTTTTAATTTTATGTCTAACCTTTTTCTAAGGGGAAAAATCAATAAGTTACACGTAAAGATAAAAATGTAAGGAATAGTGTAAGTTCTGTTTGAACTTAAGAGGAAGGTGTTTTCAAGCAAAATACATTTAAAAAATTATTCAGGTATTTATCTTTTGAGTTTAAAAATCTATTTAATACATGATATTTATTTAAATTTTCATAAAAAGGTAGAGTTATAACCAATATAAAGGGCCCTTCCAAAAATCAGAATGTGTGTTATTTAACTTGATAATAACTGCTTTACAAGGTTTTTATAACATGAACAATTGTAGCTGCCTTTAACTATTTTTCAGGTGCTGATTTGAGATCTGGCCTTGAAAAATGGCTAGCAGTCACGTTTTTATGTTATTGGTCATTTTGACTCCTATTAAGATCTTCCTATACCAATACCTCCAGGCAACTGGGAGAATACTAGATATTTAACTTTTCGTTGCTGGCAACACTGATTGTCAAGTGGGAGAAAACATGTAACAGTCTTAGATGATGAATAGAGTAGACGGATCACGTGAGTGATGGAAATAAATCTTTGGGAATGGTGTTGCCGTGCTGTGGATATGTTTGTTCCGCTAGATTTATCAAAGGAGGAATAATTACATTTCACAGATGAATAAAGCAATTTTAACTTGGATCGTTATGTCAATTATTTGTGACTGCTACTGTCAAATTACTTACTTACAATTATTAAGACATTTTGCTGTACTCGCATCTAATAATTGAACGTTACTTTTAACATGGCTACAGATTTCAGCAAACATGAAAATATTGATTACTGAATTATTTTCTCATATATTTATACTGTGAGCATTCTAATCAGCTTTGTAAGCATATAATATTTACTATCCTGCAATATTTTTGGAGCTGAATTTTTATTTCTGTTAAATAGGATTTGGAATAACCTCTAAATATTATTGCATGAGTTCTATGATTGAAGGAAAGTAATACTATATTTATTTCATTGACTATGCACTATTTTTGTTGGTGCTCATGCTAACGAATTTTTCTCCTTTCTGCTAGTATAAATAAATTTTAAAAATTACTAAATTCCTATATGCATCCTAAAAGCAGAAAATATATCAAAAACACATCGATGACGGAATCAGTTGCTGAATTCGTATTCACTTCAAAGGAAGATAGGTCGCTCGCAATCTTCTTGCGTAGGTAAATCGGCGACATTCTTCATTTTACTCAGAATTTAGTTTCGGGGGGGGGGAGGATAATGCGACTGGGTAGGGTTTCCCATTCCTAAAATATTCAACCACATAGGAATTGTTAAAATGATTTTCGGGGGCGGGTACGTCCCTGTGCACCATCGATATGTTTTAAGTTTATTTTTTGCTTTTTCGAATGCATATAGGAAGATAAATTTTTTATTTGTATTTTCCTTTCTTCCTAAAAACATCTATCTTCAGAAACATTCATTTGATATATGGATTTTTCAGTCATATATGTAGAGTCATAAATGATTGACATAACGATCGAAGTTAAATTTGCATTATTCACCTTCAAATGCATTTGTTCCTCCTTTGATAAATCTTGTGGAAGAAGCAAATCATAAACATAATACTCATAAACAAGAACCACATGTCTCTTTCCCTTTATTTGGTGTCACCTTTAAAGGAGCCCTTGACATTGGAGAAATCACAAGCTTTAATTTGAGATATAATTCTTTAAGGTCGACCTCCGCGAAATTTCCGTTCCCTTTTGGAGGGGGGAGAATAGTGGGGGCATAATGTCAGTCCTCATATGAGCTTTCATTTGACACCTAACTCGTAATTGTGGGCTTTTGCGTTCATCAAATAATATCTTTGTTTTTTTAGAATAGAAGAAAGCAGAGGTGGGGGAGGTATAATTTTATGACCCATAACATTCTCCACTTCCTGGATCTAGGAAAAAATTCGAATGTCTGGCGGTGCGCAAGGAACAAAATTAAGGCAGAAAAACATAAACAGGCACCATATTTAATCTAACAGAGACTAGATTTCCATTACAGTATAAAGTTTCGCCCTCAGTTTTACAGGTCTTTAAAAAATTGTTTCAAAAATGCATGATATATAAATGAGCTGAATAATTTTTTACCTCTTTTACCCTTACTAGCATTCTGAAAGGGGCGAGGCTCTGGCCCCTTTGCTCCCTTCTTAGATCCGGCCCTGAGAAGAAAAATCCTTCACATATATTCACCTTCTTTGTTTCATTTTGGAGAGGGAGTGAATTTATAACCAATGACGCTATCCATGTCACAGGTTAAAAATACTCCATTGATGCATAACCCCTTTTTATTTGACGCATAATCCTCTTTTTCTAAGGGGGAAGAAAGCGTAGGGAGTAATTTGTATATAGCCTATGATCATCCCCCATTCATCAGAGAAAGACTTTGAGGCACATACAGATCCTAATCCTACATACACCCCTAAAAAGTTAGACGAGCCTCATCTGATTGAGCAAAATGAACTAAATGATCTTGTTCGAGACCTAGGACTTTCCAATCAACAAGTTAGGGTTTTAGATTCAAGACTTCAAAAGTGGAATCTTCTGGCCAAGGGTACCATAGTTTCTCTGTTAAGAAAGAGAAATTTGGCTTTATCTGCATATATTACGAGATACAATCGTTTGTGTTTCCGCATAGATATTTCAGGGCTGACAGGAGAAATATTTCATAGCAGTGAGTATTTTTTCCCATGCTTTCATAAGATTCCTTCATTCCCATAGCGTGTGTCACTGGAAAGCTATCTCTTTGGATACTAAGATATATCACTTTGAATATTCCTTAGGGTCGTGAGTTGTTCCAATTTCTCAAAAAATATGTGGTGACTTAAAAGTCATATCTCTCTTGTTCGGGCTTCAAGGAGGCTTCGCAAAATTTTGCTGTTTTCTGTGTTTGTGGGGCAGTAGGGCCAGAATGGAACATTGCAAAACAAAAGAATGGCGCAAAAGAGATATTTTTATTCCTGGAAAGAGTAATGTGAGGTATAAGCCTCCAGTTGACCCTTCTGATGTGCTGCTCCCACCATTACACATCAAACTGGGGCTTATGGAAAACTTTGTTAAGGCTATGGACAAAACGGTTAAAGGGTTTTTACACTTGAAGGAAAAATTTCCATAACTAAGTGATGTCAATCTCAAAGAAGGGATCTTTGTTGGTCCTCAGATCAGGAATGTTACTGAATGATGTCTTCGAAGAAAAACTGAATATGAAGGAGCGTGTTGCATAGAAATCCTTCTCGTCTATGGTCCATAGTTTTCTGGGGAATCACAAAGAGGAAAACTACCAACAGCTCATTCAAGATCTTCTCAAAAACTATGAAAATCTTGGCTGCCAAATGTCTTTGAACATCCATTTCTTGACTCGCACTCGACTTCTTTCTCAAGGACTTAGGAGCTGACAGTGATGAGCAAGGGGAAAGATTTCATCAGAATATCCGAACCATGGAGGAGAGATACCAAGGCAGGTGGAACCAGCAATGATGGGTCCCACTTGCAGAAGGACGATACCTCCGCACATAACAGACACAAATTAACTTCTTGTAAGTATAAAAGATCCTTACCCATGTTTTCTTATTTTGCGTTTCAATATTATTTCATTTGTTACTTTATATTCAGTGGTCTATATAACTATGATGTTTCGAATTTTTTCACCGTAATTATGTAATTAATTAATGAGTTTTAAGTTGTAATTTAATAAAATAATCACATGCATTTTTATTTCCCAGGTATGCGTATTCATTGAAATTTGAAATATATCAATCCATAATTTAAAAAGAACTGTACGTGTTGCAGAATTTTGAGCAGCCATATTTGAATTCAGCACCCCAAAATTAATTAAAAACATCCTATTTGACCAATGTTATAAAAAGGTTTCAATTTGTTTTCTAGTGTAATCAGTACACAGAGCCGGATTTAATGGGAGAGAATCATGCCCCTCCCCTTTGAGAATGTGGTCATCCAGTGGTTTGAGGATCATGAGACTTATCTTTTTCATACACCATGGCCACCATAGTCACCAGATATCAACTCACTGGAAAATATACGGGAACTTCTGCAACGACGTCTCAGGCAGCGTTTTTCAACTCAATCGAACAAGCAAGAATTGATCACAATCCTTGTGGAAGAATGGGTTGTTGGGTTGTTTTACCTCTGAGCGGCACTTTTTTGCACACCATGGGCTAAATGGCCAGGTCACAAGGACCCCGAAGGCTCAGAGAAGGTTGGGAGAGGGGACCCACTGGAACAGCTGTTGGGAGACAGATGGAAGCCTCCCGTCAAGGCCATCCAGCGTGTTCTTTAACGTGCACATGGTATGGCTCTCCCGCACACGGAGCCACGGCTTAACGTCCCATCCGACGGACGGCGGCCTTTCCAAACCCATCGGTGTCCCCTACTGACCGTGGGCAGGGCGGGGAATTTTTGCGGAGATAAATTGTGGAAGAATGGTGGATATACAGGATGTGCACACGTGATGCTCTAGTATGGTATTAGTGATTTTATGTTGCTATTTACGGATTTACTTTTTTTTTTGTCCATTATCTGTATATCATCCGTGTTTTTCAAGAAAGATTTTAAAGATCATGAAAATGGAGATTAAACGTTTAAACTGGAACGGCCTTCCGGTTCATTCTAATCCATTTTTTAAGACATTCAGATTTTCTGACAAGACAAAATTCCAACTATATTTTTAAGGCATACTAATTTCCCGACAAGATAGATTTACGAATATATCTTTTAAGGCATTCAAATTTCTAAATAAGACAAAATTCCGATTATATCTTTTAAGATTTTCAAATTTTCTGACAAAACAAAATTCCCCCTATACCTTTTAAGACATTCAAATTTGTCGACTCAAAATTCTGACTATATCTTTTAAAACATTCAAATTTTCCGCTGACAAATTTCCGACTCTATCTTTTAGGACATTCAAATATTCCGATAAGATAAAATTCCGAATATATCGGCACATACATACATATATATAATCTGATAAAAAGTATCCGGACTCCACTTCTGAGTAGTGGAATCGCCCATATACGCCAAAACCATGTCCCAAACTGGTATAAAAGGACACACGTGGCCTGACAAACCTCATAGAGACGCATGAACAGGAGAAGGAGCCGTACGGCAGACCTCAGTGACTTTCAACTTGGCATGGCCATAGGATGCCACCTTAGTAACAAGTCAGTTCGGGACATTTCGGCATTGTTGCAGCTGCCCCGATCAACTATAATTGATATTATTGTGAAGTGGAAACGCTTAGGAGCAAAAACAGAGCAATCGTGACCTGGTAGGCCACGTAAAATGACAGAGTGGTACCGCCGAGTGCTGAAGCGGGTGGTGTGACAAAATCTGCTGTCCTCGGTTGTAATACTCACCACTGAGTTCAAAAATGTCTCTGGAAGCAATGCCAGCACCATAACTGTTCGTCGTGAGCTGCAGGAAATAGGTTTCCACATTACCGGGAGATTGTGGATCAGCAAGTGTTCGGATACATTTAATCATATAGTGTATATCCATTAAGGCAAACAAATTTTCTAATAAGAAAAATTTCAAATGTATCTTTTAAAGGCATTCAGATTTCCAAATAAGACAAAATTCTTGCTATTCTTTTTAAGACATTAATATTTTCCGACGACAAATCTGACTCTTATCTTATAAAACGTTCAAATTTTCCGACGATGATCTCTGTCTCTATTTTTTAAAACTTTCAAATTTTCTAATGATAAAATTCCGACTATATATTTTAATACATCGAAATTTTCCGATAAGCAAAATTCCGACTATATTTTTTCAGGCAAACAAATCTTCCAATGAGAAAATTTCAACAATATTTTTTAAGACATTCAAATTTTCTGACAAGGCAACATTCTGACTATATTTTTTAAAACATTAGAATATTGCGACAAGATTGATTTCCGACTCTATCTTTTTAAGAAATTCAAATTTTCCGAGAAAATAAACATATGGACTCTTTGTTTTAAAACTTTAAAATTTTCGGACGATAAATTCTGACTCTATTCCGACTATATATTTTAACCACATTGCGACTATATATTTTAAGACATTAAAATTTTCCGACAAAACCATGTCCACAAACCATGTCCCAAAATTCGACTATATTAACTATATAAATTCGACTATATTTTTTAAGACGTTTAAATTTTAAGACAACACAAAATTCCGAATATATCTTTTAAGACATTCGAACATTCCGACAAGATAAAAATTCCGACTTTATCTTTAAGACATTAAACTTTTCCGACAAAGGAGAAACAAAGTAGAATTCAGAATATATCTTTTAAGGCATTCAATTTTTCTTTAAGGCAAAATTCCGATTATATCTTTTAAGACTTTCAAAGTTTAAGACAAAAGAAAATTCTGACTCTATTTGCCCTTTTACTTTTTCCTAGATCCCGCCTCAGTGCAGGTATAATGATTGTAAAGTAATAACAAACGCAATGACTGTAGTTTTAATGAGAGTAGTGAATAAGTACATTTTTGAAAAAAAAATATATAGTCCACTATAGTCATAAACAATTAAAATTATCCCAGAAATGATCTTTATATCCTGAAAAATAAAGTGATGGATTAGTCTGAACTTTACTTTTGCTTGGAAAGAATTAAACTTTTAATTATAATACTAAATTAAGATCATGAACGTGCTGTGCTGACTCTTTACAAAAAAAAAAAACTATAGCTTAGAGATCAGTAAGGTATTGTTATGAATTTAAACAGATGAAACAGCCTGAGTTATAAAGTATTTTTACCAAACAAAATATAAATGAAGTAATTTATTACAAAGGCACAAAATCATACAAATTAAACAATCTTATCTAAACACAAGTATTTCTCTTCCTCTTAATATAAAGTCAAACTATAAAAAGAACGATATACTATGCTTAACTAATTTTCAATGTTTAAACTACAGTTCTGTTAATATTCACCTCTTAACAAAACAGGAGGAAATTGAAAAAAAGGACACCATATTGAAGCGTGATCTATGAGATTTATTTAGTTAGAAACAACTTGTTGAGAAAGGGCAGTGATCACACGTGTGAAGTGATTCAATGTTCATTTTACCTTTTAATGAGTATTACATTTTACAGAAGGCGCATTTTAATAAAGTGTTGAACCTCCTCGAACAGCAATACAAGCTTCCAATCTGGCATGCAATCGGTCTTACAAATGCTGGATATCATGCTGGGGGATTCCATTCCATGCGCTTTCAACTTGGACGCGTAATTCAGTGATTGTCGTTGCCTGCCACATCCCGCAGAGGAGAATTTCTCTGATCCAGTCCCAGACATGCTCGATTGGAGACAAGTCCGGAGAGCATGCTGGTCAAGGGAGTTGGTGCACTTCCTGAAGAGCATGTTGAGTTACCTGTGTGGAGTGTGGACGAACCTGCTGGAATATCACATTTGGGATTACACTGAAATACGGCAGGATATCCGCTAATTGAACAAATGTTGCGCGCCTGCATCGTCCAGGCATAGTAGCTTCTTGAAAGAGCACTGATCAACACTTCACAAGAAGAATAACTTCTTCCTTCACGCCCTAGTCCTTAAAAACACGCTGCTTAAATGCATGTTGTCGTCCTCAGTGACGTCATTATTTCATCCAATGACTTTCAATCTTGGATCGCGGTTTATGCTGCCCTTAACTCTTAACATATTATAATATGACGTTCCTAAAGGAATTCCATCTGTGTGTTCTTTTTTCAATTTCCGCCAGTGTATTTACCACAGATTTCAGATTTTCAGTCACATTTTTATACAAACAGATATAACTATGCTCTAGGATATTTCTAGGACTCTCAAGCAGAATTTAATATTAAACTCGATGATGACTAAATGAAATAAGCTAGCAGATTCACGCAGACCAATAGTAAAGGACAATTGTAATATTTTCAATTGTAGTGTTTAAGTAAAAATTTATCCAAATTCTCTTTTTCACCTGTGAATTTATCTTCGTTTAATTATTTCACCTAGTATCACGGAAATTTTGCAATGCAGAATAAAAGTCATGTGCATATCACCGATGCAAATGTGAGCAAGAAATTAGGGTTACTAAAAAGAGCGCGTGGTTGAAATCACAAGCATCTCTGTTCCAGTCAGAGTGGCATTAACCTGAGAAACAGTTCGATTTCATCATGTGACAGAGAGAACATGTGGATAATTGTGTACGGTGCAGAGCGATTGGTAGAATTGAATCTCTGTCCAACCCCCCCCCCCCCTTCTGTCCTCGGTCACAAAGGGGCTTAGAAAGTATGGTATGTCCTCGGTCACAAAAGGGTTTAGAAAGTATGGTCACTTTCACAAAGGGGTTTAGAAAGTATGGTTCTGTCCTCAGTCACAAAGGGTTTTAGAAAGTATGGGCTAGAAGTAGGTATTCCACCTATGGGCCTACTATAATATAAGTTAATACTTTAATCGCATCGACTCCAGATTGCACAGATTGAGTAAGCTAATGTCTCGCAGAGGTGTGACTTTTACTGTTGCCGGTACCGAATTGGAGACGTGTGACTTTTATTGTAGCCGGGAGCGTGTTGGAGAGGTGTGACTTTTACTATAGCTGGAGCGTGTTGGAGAGTTGTGACTTTTCTCGTGGCCTGGCTAATTCGGAGCACTCATGCGACTCCCCAACAACACAGCTACGTCGCCAGGCGTACACAGATAGTTTGGTTCTCAATGCAAACTGCGTTATTCCATAAAACGTTTATACAAATTAAAAAAAAAAAGCGTAAGTACAGTAAACGAGATATTCCAAAAACTCGTTAATTAAATCCACATAAATCTAGTGATGACTGTAAATCGTGACATTTGGACGACACGGAAATTATTTTCGAAACACCGGAACACTTTTTTAAACACCGTGGAAAATTCCAAGAGCTGATACATGTCGACACTCTACCCTAAACTCCTGCAACAGCTCGTTCAAAGTGGTGCAGAGAACATCACCTTTGGAGCTTATGAAAATGGGCAAATGTGCTCTTCACAGATGAGTCCAGATTCAATTTGAATACCGTTTCTCGAGATGTGTTTATTTTGAGAGAGCAAAGAACTCGCTACAAAGTTTTAATGTACAGTAAACAGAAAAAAAAGTTTTAAGTTTCCAAGAAAAGGTTTTTGTTGTACCATTTAGAATGTAGTTTCCAATTATTATCCATTTCTTCCTTTTACGCAAATTTCGAAATCATAGGCTCAATAAAAGTGGATTTTTAAAATAAATACGAATTCTCATTGTAATTCCGTCACCGCTCGCCCTCGGTTTCATGCTGTCCACCAAGTCATTGGTATATTCGCCTTTATTAAGAATTATTCGATATATCATATTCTATTGAAACCGAAGGTTTCCAGGGATACAAATGTTTGATGTGAAGTACTGCACTACTAATATTGTTTGATATCTATTACTGTAGAAAGCAAAGTATTTATATGGCGAAATTCGATTCCACATATTTCTCTTTACCGAAGCATGGATCTAATAAAAAAGGGGGAGGGAGCAAGAGACTGGATTTCTATTGCATTAAAATATTTGCCCTCCATTTTAGAGGTCTTTGAAAATTTATTGAAAAATGCATGAAATGTGCATAAGTTTAATATTTTTTGCCTCTATTGCTCTTAGTAGTATTCTTAAAAAGTGGGCATGCTTCGGCCTAGATAGACTCTGTTTTCAACCATTCCCAGATACGAATTTTATCAGAACGAGACTCAAATGTTAAAACTGTCCAACAGTTATTGATAAGGTCAGTGGTCTCTGATAAAACAATTTTAATTTTCTAAGAAACCTGGGGACTTGTTTATGTCTCCTATTTAGTGGCAATTTTTTTTCTGTCTTTCGTTTGTTATATTAATATTTTCAAAGCTAATTTCCATTCATAAAATATTATTATACTACTACAAAAATGTGTAATAAATTTGGAAACTATTAAAACACATATCTATAAATTTCAATAGTCACGAGTTAACGTATAATTTTAAGAATTAGAAAGTCACATTAAGCCATTTTTAGAAATAGAAAGTCATGAGTTAAGTTAGAATTTTAGAAATAGAAAGTCACGAGTTAAGCCTTAATTTAAAAAAATAGAAAGTCGCGAGCTAACGTATAATTTTAAGAAATGGAAAGTCAGGAATTAACGTATAATTTTAAGAAAGGGAAAGTCACGAGTTTAACGTACAATTTTGAGAAATAAAAAGTCACGAGTTAACGTATAATTTTAAGAAATGGAAGTGTGTAACATTGAGATTATCAAATCAAAGGAAAATTTTGTTGCCATTGATGAAGATAATGAGAAAATGCTAGAATATTTAAACAAAAAATTAATCATTCGTAGAAACAATTATTTGATGAAGAAAACTGGGAAATAATGTAATGTTATTGTCTGCAAACATTTTAATCATTTCTGCGCAACATATCTGTTCAATTCACAATCAGATTCTGACTTTTTTTTTCGTTCTTACGATTTTTCGTTCCTATAATGAATGATGCTTATGGAGACACTTCATTAACGTTTCGTTTCAGAAACAGTGCTTTGTACGAGTAAAATTCTTCCCCTGTAAAACAAATGGTATTGAGACAAGAGATTCCTAATGCCAGAATTGCGTTTCGCTATTCTCAATAATACAATGAATGTTAAAGTTGCACGCTATTTTTCCTTTAGAGTCTTACATCAATTTTTCTTCAAAAACGATTAAATAATACTTTTTAAAAATTCATAACCAATACATCATTCATTAGATACATTCATAAAATACCGCAGTTAGCTAATGCGATGAATTACAGTGGTATACCAAGTCTTGAACATCCATGGATGTTTGCAGAGGTTTACCGAGCTTATTGAATTCCCAGATGACCATGGAATCGCTTGAGAAATAATAAAATTGTAAGCACTCTAGTGAAATAATGAATTGAAAATCTTTCATCGTAGCAAATCCTTGCTACAAATTTACTATAAATCTTTGCTAACATCTTCCTTTTAGAAGCACGTTTCCTAAGAGGCGATAGTTGTACCACTAACCTAAAAACAAAGTATAAATTTTTAATTGGCTAGATCAGTGGTTCTCAACCTTTTATGCTTCACGTACCCCCTGGAAGAGTGTATATAACTGTCGTACACCTTGTATAGATAGATAAAACTATAGTTAATGTATAACAATGGGAATAAAATAAAACATACATATGTAACATATCTCTAGCGACTTTTGAGTTCTCATGGCGTACCCCAAAAAATTTTACAGCGTACCCCACGTTGAGAACCACCCCTAGGCTAGATTGTCAATGCTTGATATACTAACACATAAAGCGTACTGTAAAATATGTTCATGAATAAGTAATTCATATTTGTAATGTGACCTCATGTCACTGCGTTAAATAGTTTTCCTATTCAATTTACGTTACTTTATTTTCTTTCGTTACACTAAACAGCAAAAACTCGATTTCTTGCTTTATATCATTGACGTTAAATAATTTATATTGAAGTGGACTATGAACGTGAAATAATGAAAGTGTGACCGCTTAATACAGGCACTTTATTCTAACGAAAAATAAAGTAATTCAGCTATTATTCTTTTCAGTACGAAGACTAGTTTTTGGACAGTCCGTATATGTGGTAGAGCACTGGGGGCAATTAGCTTTACTCTCTGAAAGAAGGTGCTTGATTCTTTAAGGTATCACATGTTAAAAAATCGGGCAATCATTGATCAAAATTCGTGATGACGGTGGTGACTCTTATTTACCTTGGAATTATTTTTTGGAAAGGAAAAAGCATCCCTCCATTGGTTGAGGAGGGACTGGATTGGCATTTTTCGGTATTTCTCGAAGCTTATGATCTGATATTCCCAGGTATGAGTCCCCACTATGTATGATTCGAGATTTTCTCCGATAATTATTTACTCGATGCAAGACACAGAATTTGAAGAAATATGCAAGCTGCATGAAATATAGCTGATAGAGACAAAAAATTATGGCTGGTTTAAACCTATAAAACATTTGAAATTCCACAATTATTCAGTGACTATTTAGCGGATAACTCGGTAAGAAAGGCGTTACTGATAGACTTGAAATCGTCACCATCCGTCCTATGAGATGTTAAACCGTAGCTATGTGTTCAGGTTTGGGTTGAGTTGTTTTATCTATAAATAGCCCTTTTTTTGCAAACAATGGGCTCAGTGGTCAGGTCACAAGGGCCTCGAGGGTTGAGAGAAAGGTGGGCGTCCGCTGAATAACTGCTAGGAAACGGATGGTAGCCACCCATCAAGGCTATGCAGCGCGTTCTTTAATATGCACAAGGAATGATTCATCCGTAGACGGAGCAACGGCTTTACGTCCCATCCTATGGACGGCGGCTTTCCCAAACCCTACAGTGCGCCTTAATTTCCGACGCCAAAATGGGAGTTTTACAGGGATAAATCTGAACGCTGACTCAGGTGGGACTCGAACCTGGGAACTGCAGATTACGAGCTTGGCGCGCTATTAGTTGAGTCCCCCCCCCCCTCTCCTGCCCCAGTGCGCGTTCAGGAGAGCCTTACAAAGTACACTTTAAAGAAAATGCTGGGATAGCTTGATTGATCTTTCTACCTGGCATTTTTGACATTGTGTATACAAATCTATCGCTCAGATCTAAAAAACACAAATTAAGATTGGGAAGAAACCTTTAAATAGGATATATTTAACGCAAGAAATCCTAATATGCAATCAAGTTTTGTGATCAGTGGATGTAGTACAGGTAGAGGACATTTTGCATACTATTCATAACCTTCACTTTTCTCGCGAAATAATGCAAAACAGCATCCTCCATGGCATTTGGTAAAGACGTCCTCTTCTTAAAAGCTGTCAAATATGCGTTTCTAGTGCAAATTACACTCGGTCGAACGATTTGTCAGTCACATTCTCTCTCCTTTCGTAGAAGAGAACTGACACGCAAAGATTCGTAACCTTCTCACATATTTCTCTGTTTCGTGCAGCTTTTATCTCTTCTTGTAACATCTATCATTCCCTTTCCAGACTATGCATCATACCTGTTTGAAGAATCTATCAGTCCATACTGCATGGATCTTATTCGCTTGCTCTACTGAAGACGACGGATTCTGAATGAAATAATTCTATCTACTATCCTTGAAGTTGAGGCGATTAGATTATAATCCATTCGAAATTTCAGGAGCTTCAGAATTTTAAGATGCAAACTCAGACAGAAATTAAAGCCAAAACTTCTAACTAAACCTTCTAACTTTGGTTTAAACATATTCTAGCTGCATGAGTTTCATTTCGTTATGAACTGGAAGATGTAACCCCTAAATAGTTACTGAGTAATTGTAGAATTCCAATGATTTTTCTAGGTTTGGAGCAGCCATCAATTTATTTATTTCCTTCTATATCAGCTATATTTTAAGAAGCCTAATAAATTCTTCAGATTCTGTGTCTTAGATCGAGTAAACAGGAAGTGCTACGTTCTAGATAATCATGTCTTTTTCAAAAAAAAAAAATGCTCAGATTTTACCACCTAAAATAAGTGCAAAAATATTTGAAAATTTAATTATTTTGTGTTATTAATACTATGTTTGTAGATATTTATAAACCTTTCGGACAGAGGTTGCCTCATCCAGTCTGTGGCCAAACCAGATGTAAAATGGATGATCAAGACGATTTTTTTTATATTTTTTGCCATATCTTTCAGTAATGATCTCTTGCTCTGTACTACAGATATTTTGCTATCTCAATCGAAAGATTTGGGTTGGGTGTTTTACATCTGAGCGGTACTTTTTTGCACAACATGGGCTAAATGGCCAGGTCACAAGGACCCCGAAGGCTCGGAGAAGGTTGGGGGACGGGACCCACTGGAACAGCTGTTGGGAGACAGATGGTAGCCTCCCGTCAAGGCCATCCAGTGCGTTCTTTAACGTGCACAGAGTATGGCTCTCCCGCACACGGGACCACGGCTTAACGTCCCATTCGACGGGCGGCGGCCTTTCCAATTCCATCGGTGTCCCCTACTGACCGTGGGCAGGGCGGGAAATTTTTCGGAGATAAATCTCAACACTGACACAGCTGGGACTCGAACCTGGGAACTAGAGATTACGAGCCTGGCGCACTACCGACTAAGCCACCCCCACTCCCCAATCCAAAGAAAGCGGAAACAAGTTCAAATACCTGCTGATTCTTATTTTAAGATAGTTGCTGGCGGTTATAATTCAATGAGGTTTAGCACTATGATTCAGCATCAAAAAACCTTCCCATTTATATACCGTCTCTTAGAAGAGGCGAATTTTGTGGCACCCCTATAATTTTTAGTGTAATTTGCTACATTACACGAAATTTGCAGCTGGCTATTTGTATAATCGTATAAAATGCGAACAGGTTTTTTAAAGTCTTTACAGAATTTTAAGACTTAATATTTGTTAAAGTTAATGATTTGTTTTAAATCTCTTATTTTCCATATTTTTCTCACTATTTCCCAAAATTCTCACACAAACCTTGGGATGAATCCAGTTTGAGAAACGCTGTAGTAGTTAGCTTGTTTTACCTCTGAGTGGCACTTTTCTGCACACAATATGCTCTATGGCCAGGTCACAACGACCCCAAGGTTTCGAGAAGATTGGGGGTAGATAATCCACTGGAAGCTGTAAGAAGACAGATTGGTAGCCTTTTATCAAGGCGATTTAGCATGTTCTTACGTGCACAGATATGGCTATCCTGCACACTGTGCCACAACTTAACGCCCCATCCGACGGACAGCTGTTTTTCCAAGTCCATTGGTGTACCCTATCTTACCGAGAGTAGGGTGGAAGTTAGTGGACATTAGTCTCAATGCTGGCATAGTTCTAACTGGAACCTGGGGATTACGAGCCTGGCACGCTGCGGACTGTACTTCCCTTCCCCGAAGCAGGTGCAGAGTTGTACATCTATTAAAAACACTATGTCACTAAAAACACATTATCATCCAATTCCAAGATGATAGATAGGTGATGCATGTATAATCCCTTCTATCCATGCCATTATAGACCTGAATATATTTTATTCATATAAACCTGAAATCTTCTGCGTAGAGGTATTAAAGCCATCCTTTTCTAGTCAAAGTTACACAATCCTCACACCGATTCAGACGCTTCTGTTTGTGAGTAAACAGAGTAATTCAGATAAATATATAGAAATACTATATATTGAAAGTGTCATGAAAATACTTTTGAATGCAAATTTTTCCATACAGACAATATTTCTTTGTATGCAGATTTATTGGATACCCTGCGGCTTATTCAAAGTTCAGGAACAGATGAGATATTGCTCAAATCCCAACTTTCCAGTCATTATTGCTAAATAGCCGCCATTTTTAGCAATAATGAGCCTTATACCTTATGCAGATATTTTATCCCAATGCCTTTGTATTGAAACTGTCTCTGGACAATGTTATGGCTAATTGTCAGTCAGTCTGTAAATGATAGCTAGGTAGTCACTGGAAGGAGAGCTATGCACCAATCCCCTGTAATGACGCACAGAATCGGCCAGGCCTAGCACCTAATGTCCGACCCCGCCTTCTCGTGGTGCAGACCGTTAGTACCTTTCAAAAGAGATACTCTCTTGTGGAAGTGATAATAATTTTCTTGTGGAAGTGATAATAATTTTTAGTGTAATTTGCTACATTACACGAAATTTGCAGCTGGCTATTTGTATAATCGTATGAAATGCGAACAGGTTTTTTAAAGTCTTTACAGATTTTTAAAACTTAATATTTGTTAAAGTTAATGATTTGTTTTAAATCTCTTATTTTCCATATTTTTCTAACTATTTCCCAAAATTCTCACACAAACCTTGGGATGAATCCAGTTTGAGGAACGCTGTAGTAGTTAGCTTGTTTTACCTCTGAGTGGCACTTTTCTGCACACAATATGTTCTATGGCCAGGTCACAACGACCCCAAGGCTTCGAGAAGATTGGGGGTAGATAATCCACTGGAAGCTGTAAGAAGACAGATTGGTAGCTTTTGTCAAGGCGATTTAGCATGTTCTTACGTGCACAGATATGGCTCTCCTGCACACTGTGCCACAACTTAACGCCCCATCCGACGGACAGCTGTCTTTCCAAGTCCATTGGTGTACCCTATCTTACCGAGAGTAGGGTGGAAGTTAGAGGACATTAGGAAGAAGAGGGATGAGAGATTAGTGTGGTCTACTGATCTGGATTACTATTGTTATTTTTCGCTTTTTTCTATCCTGCTGAGGAGTGATCAACCACACAGGGTCCTGGTGTTGACCATATATATCAACCTTAACGGAGTATTGGATCTGAGTTTGAATGGATCCTGAATTTGCTGCACTGGTGGGCTTCTGTGGAGGGAAAATCTTCCGCTGTGTTTTCTGTTTGTTTGTGAGTTGACAGCCCCAAGCGAATAGATTCACAGGATATGTTTATCAGCTGGTGGATAATACTGAGAAGAGGTCATCACAGGCACCTGAACTCTTAGCTTCTACTGGCATCGTCAAATTCTACATTGTGTAAATCCAGTGTAGATGGCTTCAGTCTTTAGTGGTAGGGGAACGGGTCTTTGCCCCATGACTGCGATTAGGGGGCTGTTTCATATTGTCGCCATTTCCTCTCTCAATAAACATAGTTTCTCTAAACATCACACTAACCATTTTCTCTCCATAGGTAGTTGGAATATGAGGACTCTGCACAGATTTCATTCTCTTGATGTCCGCGCACAAGAATTCCACCATTATAATTCACATATTCTCGGCTTGCAAGAAACCAGATGGACAGATAAAGGTCAGATTCTTAAAAATAATCTTAAATTTCTCTTTTCAGGGAAGGAATATAATAAGCATCACCACGACGTGGGTGTGTTTCTCAGCAGATAAGCTAGTGATGCTCTTCTAAGATATGAGTGAATTAATGAAAGGTTTCTTACTACAAAATTTCAGATAAGCATTAAGGACTTAAATGTTATATGCTGTTATACCACCACTGAGGATGCCGATAACGATGAGAAGGATAGGTTTTAGGGACAACGTCAGAATATTTTGAATTCTGTCAAGAAAGGAGATATTACACTTGTTCTAGGTGACTTCAATGTCAAACTTCGTACTTACTCTGACCTTTTGGGGAGGGATGATAGGCGCTTTTGATATTGGTAACTGCAATGCCAATGGGCAACGTCTCCTCTACAGGAGACGTTGCCCATTGTAAGTAACTACATACTTACATAGGTAGTTTACTTACCTATGTAACAAACTCAATGGTTTCAGAATAACTAACACTTATTACAAGCACCGCGACATACATAAGTACACATGGGTTTCACATGATGTGCTGTTTAAGAATATGATTGATTAAATATTAATTAACAGCAAATGGGCCAGTTTTGTTAGGAATACCAGGTCATATAGGGGAGCTGAAATCGGATCTGACCGTTACCTTGTTAAAAGTGTCTTGCAACTTAAACTTAAGGAGTGTTGTGCTAAGGTTAAAAACTTTTCCTTTAATTCTGAAGTTCTAGAAGACCCAGTTATAGCTAAAGCTTATCATGATAGGTTACTTAGTCGTTATGACAGTTATGGTTTGGTTACTACTGAAGTTGAGGAAGAATGAGACCCTTTTAAACAGGCTTTTTTGAATCTAAAAGTAATCTTTTAGGAGCAGAGGAGGAAGAATTATTTGAGTGATAAAGCACTTGAGATGATTTCAGAAACAAAGAACTGCAGGAATATCCTAATCAATACCCTACTAGTCTTAATAGAAAGAGCTTAATAAACGTGTAAAGGATCAGTTAGTTGCTACTAAGAATCTTTGGCTTCATGGCTTGGCTGACAAAGCCTAGGAAGCAGTTAGACAGCACAACAGGAGAGAGCTGTACCAAATAGTTAATGTTTTGTGTGGTAAAAAAGAGAGGTATACAGGGATTGAAGGATAAATCATTACCACATGGATGACTGAAATTTTGAATATTTTTTATTATAAAGGCATTGTTTTTAAGTATTAAAAACTTAAGTACTTTAAGTATTTAAGTATTAAGTTGTTATAATTTCTTTGTTAAATATTATATATGTTACATTTCAATGTCAATATTGCATTCATCATATATCAATGTCAATATTGCATTCTTCATATATCAATGTCAATATTGCATTCATCATATATCAGTGTCAATATTACATTCATCACATATCAATGTCAATATTACATTCATCAATGTCAATATCAATGTCAATGTTGCATTTTTCATGTATCAATGTTAATATTACATTCATCATATAACAATATCAAACAATATTAATGTCACATCAGATGAAAGAAGGCTAAACATACTGTTGTAGCAAATTATAAATGTAAATATACTTACATCATTACATGCGGGTCACCTGTAACGATAAAACTATATGTACTATGATAAAAGAAAAATAAACAAAACAAGCAGTATCACCTCTGTTTGATTTTGACAGGCATCTAAAATTCCAAAGGCTCTCCTTATCAGCAAACCGCTTGAACATTTAAAATAATATCTAAAAATTCCTGTACATTGGCTTTACTGTAACCTCCGGCATAGAATAAATCAATAATAATAATAATAATAATACATCTGAAACAAAGGTCCCAAAAATTTTCCAAGTTCACCTACCTAACGATTGACGGAATTATAAGAGGTGCCCCATTTACTATCGGTAGAATTTTTCGTGCTCCACTGTCACCATTTGAGGAATATGTCACACTTTCCTTTATTACTTATGAAACTTGAATTAACAAAATACATTCTCATAACATAATATTCCAGACATCAGTAGATGATGCTTCATTCTTCAATTTCGAAATAGAGATATAATATTGGAAAAATAAAGATCACTGGATGCGTGAAAGAACACACTGGATGAAGAGAGAAAGACTTCCATCTGGTATCGAGTAGATCACCTTTCCCTGACCAGCTGTAATTAAATGAAATATTTTGCATTATTCATGCCACTATATTTAGCAAGTAGTACGTACAAATAACTTTGGATTGGATTGTTTTACCTCTGAGCGGCACTTTTTTGCACACCATGGGCTAAATGGCAGGCCACAAGGACCCCGAAAGGCTCAGAGAAGTTTGGGGGAGGGGACCCACTGGAACAGCTGTTGGGAGACAGATGGTAGCCTCCCGTCAAGGCCATCCAGCGTGTTCTTTTAACGTGCACAGCTCTCCCGCACACGGGGCCACGGATTAACTCCCATCCGACGGACGACGGCCTTTCCAAGCCAATCGGTGTCCCCTACTGACCGTGAGCAGGGCGGGGAATTTTGCGGAGATAAATCTCAACGCTGACCCAGCTGGGACTCGAACCTGGGAACTACAGATTACGAGCCTGGCGCGCTACCGACTGAGCCACCCCCGCCCATACAAATAACAATGCGCTACTAATGCTTTTTGTACAAGCGATAACATTTTTTTTCGTCACAGTTTCTTAATTTTTTGAGTGGAGTAATACTGAAAAAATATATATATATATTTGTCAAATACTTGAATGCATCGCCGCTTCGAGGAGAGCAGTGGCCCCAAGTTTCAGAAGCACTGATCTACAAGATTACTTTTGCATTCGCTATAATTATTTGGCTATCTAGAAATTGCCAGTTATCAGGAATTAAAATAGCATGTATTTTTTTTTTCTTATATCCATACCTGATTTACACATTTTTTACATTGCTATGCATCTCATTTCTGAACTCGGCTTTATTAATTCGATTAATATTTATATTATCTGATCATTTAGTTCATTGTGCACTGAAATACACTATCATCATCATCATCCTCAAGCAGCCATGGGCTACGGAGGTCCAACCAGACCGTGCAATTTAGTTCTCCAAGCAAGTCTATCCTGAGCTACATCTATTGCATCTGGCCACTGCACACCAATTCTAACAAGGTCTTGTTTGACATTGTCTGCCCACCGCATCCTAGGTCTCCCCTTCTTTCTGAGGCCTCTAGGCACACTGTTCATAACCCTATTCGCCAATCTATAATTATTCATACGGGCAACATGGCCAAACCAACGGAGTCTCTCTCTGCACAATATGCTGCTTAAAGGAGGTTGCAAACTCCTTTGCCTAATCTCATCATTAGTTACAAAGTTGAACCACCTAATGCCCAAGATACTGCGTAAGCATCTGGAATCAAAAGCATCTAGTTTCCTGTTATCTTGTTTACAAAGTGTCCAAGTTTCACTACCATAACTAACCCTAGAAAGAACCAAACTATTATACAGTCTAATTTTAGTCTTTAGGTGTATACGCCTATTTCTCCACACTCTCCATAGGTTCTTAAAAGTCCCGGCAGCAATCCCTATTCGTCTGTTAATCTCATGCCGCACATCACCATTATCTGTTACATAGCTCCCAAGATAATTAAACTGTGACACCTGCTCAAGACTGCAACCATTCAGATTAACTGAATCACAGCCTGCCTGACCAATTTTCATCACTTTAGTTTTCTCTCTGTTTATAACCAAACCTACTCTACTACCAGTCTCATCAACAGCTCGAATGAAAGAGTTCATCTCATCAACATCATTTGCCAAAAGGGCTAAATCATCAGCATAATCTAAATCAGAAATTTTCGTATCTCCAGCCCATTTAAGGCCAAAATCTTTCCCTTGAAGTGAATTTCGCATAACATAATCAATAACCAAGCTAAAGAGAAAAGGAGACAAAATGCACCCTTGTCGAACACCAGAAGTAATGCTAAACCAATTGCTACAAGCCTTACCAACTCTCACACACGACTCAGTGTTATTATAGAGAGCTTTCATTATGTTAACTAACTTGTCTGGTATACCATATGATTTCAAAATCAACCACAAATTATGACGATCAACAGAGTCGAAAGCCTTTTTGAAATCAACAAAGCTAGCAACCAAAGGTTTCTGAAACTCTAAACATTTCTCAAGAATCTGCCTAAGTGAAAATATCTGATCCACACATCCCCTACCACTTCTGAATCCACATTGCTCATCACGCAATTGATTGTCAACCAGATTCTTAATTCAATTAAGCACAATCATGGAAAGAACTTTACCTGGAACAGAGAGTAGGCTGATACCCCTATAGTTATCACAAGTACTGCGATCACCTTTTTTGAAAATAGGGATAACAATAGCTCTGGTAAAATCCTTAGGAACCATGCCTTTATCATAAAAGATATTCAGAATTTCAGTCATCCAAGTGGTAACCGAAACATTCCCAGCTCTAAGCATTTCTGTAGTAATTTCATCTACCCCTGGGGATTTATGAAGTTTAAGTTTAGAAACAGCCAAAATAACTTCAGATTGTGTTATAGGTCCAACATTAAAGCCACCAATGCATCTATCATCATTGCAAACAATGGGAGTAGAACTAGCTACATTGTTTAGAACATCACTGAAATGCTCAGCCCACCTAGCCATGACAGAATCCTCCCCTTCTATAATCTTACCTTGTTTATCCTTCAATCCTTGTATGCCTGTCCGTTTTCTACCACACAAAACATTAACTATCTGGTACAGCTCTCTGCTGTTGTGCTGTCTAACTGTTTCCTCGGCTTTGTCAGCCAAACCATCAAGCCAAAGATTCTTATCAGCAGCTAACTGATCCTTTACAAGTTTATTAAGGTCTCTGTAATGCTTTCTATTAGGACTAGTAGGGTATTGATTAAGGGCATTCCTGCAGTTCTTTCTTTCCGAAATAAGCTCAAGTGCCTTATCACTCAGATAATTTTGTCTCTTCTGCTCCTTTTTTCCTAAAAGAGTACTGTTAGTATCCAAAAAAGCCTGTCTAAAATGATCCCATTCTTCCTCAACTTCAGTAGTAAGCAAACCATGACTGACATAATGACTAAGTAACCTATCATGGTAAGCTTTGGCTATAACTGGATCTTTCAGAGCTTCAGTATTAAAAGTAAATTTTTTAACCCTAGCACAACACTTTTTAAGTTTAAGTTGCAACACACTTTTAACAAGGTAATGGTCAGATTCAATTTCAGCTCCCCTATATGCCCTGGTATTCCTAACAGAACTAGCCCATTTGCTGTTAATTAATATGTAATCAATCATATTCTTATGCAGCCCATCAGGTGACACCCATGTGTACTTATGTATGTCACGGTGTTTGTAATAAGTGTTAGTTATTCTGAATCCATTGAGTTTACTTACCTGTAGGAGACGTTGCCCATTTCCATTGCAGCTACCAATACCAAAAGGGCCTATTACTCCTCCCCAAAGGGCAGAGTCAGTACCAACTTTGGCATTGAAGTCACCAAGAACAAGGGTAATATCTCCTTTCTTGACAGAATTCAAAATATCCTGAAGTTGTTCATAAAACCTATCCTTCTGATCCTCATCGGCATCCTCAGTGGGGGCATAACAGCAGATAACATTCAAGTCGTTAACGCTTGTCTGAAATTTTGCTGTAAGAAACCTTTCATTAATGCACTCATATCCTAGAAGAGCATCGCTAGCGTGTCTGCTGAGAAGCAGACCCACGCCTTGGTGATGCTTATTGTCGTCCCTCCCTGAAAAGAGAAATTTAAGATTATTTTTAAGAATCTGACCTTTATCTGTCCATCTGGTCTCTTGCAAGCCGAGAATATCTAAATTATAACGGTGGAATTCTTGTGTGAGGACATCAAGAGAAAAAGCTCTGTGCAGAGTCCTCACATTCCAACTACCTATGGAGAGAAAATGGTTAGTGGGATGTTTAAAGAAACTATGTTTATTGAGAGAGGGAATGCCGACAATATCAAACAGCCCCCTAATCGCAGACATGGGGCAAAGACCCGTTCCCCCACTACTAAAGGCTGAAGCCATCTACACTGGAAGACTTCCTCCAATGTAGAATTTGACGATGCCAATAGAAGCAAAGAGTTCAGGTGCCTGCGATGACTTCTGCTCAGGATTATCCACCAGCTGATAAACATATCCTGTGAATCTATTCACTTGGGGCTGTCAACCCACAAACAAACAGAAAACACAGCGGAAGATTTTCCCTCCACAGAAGCCCACCAGTGCAGCAAAATCAGGATCCATAATCAAGCTCAGAGCCATATATCTGTCCAGTCCAGTAGGTTTATATGGTCAGCACCAGGACCCTGTGTGGTTGACCACTCCTCAGCAGGGTAGAAAAAAAGAAAAGTAGCCATAGTTGTCCAGATCAGTAGGCCACACTAATCTGGCAGCCCTCCCCTTCCGTTCACTTCCACAAGAGAGTATCTCTTTTGAAAGTTACTACTTAAAAACACTTGCAAGAAATTATGCAAATATGACGAAATTAGGGAGACGGTAGTACATGGAAATAATTAGGTTTGCAGGACAATCGAAACGATTGGACAGGTGCGAGCTGGCGTCACAGGTGCGTAGCAGTCAAACATAGGTAAAGGCAAAGCTCCCTGGTTGACAAAACGTTGTGGAAACTGTTCTAAACCGCTAAAGCTGCCCTTACGCAGACGTCGAAAGCAGTTCCAAGAATTAACAGAATTTGAGCGTGTAAGAATCATCGTCCTTAGAGAAGCTGGTTTGTCGTACAGAGATGTGGCCAACATTGTTGACAGTAAGTACACATATGGCGCCAGTGGGTTCAAAAAGAATACAGCACACGCCGACTAGGATCAAGAAGACGATATATGACTAAGAGCGACAGGACCCCCATTTGCGATGCATGGCATTGCGTGACAGATTCGCGACTACAACAAGTAACACACCGAATATCTACTAGGTGGATGAACAGGCTTTTACAGCTTTCATTCCGAGCCTATACCGGCACTGCGTTTACCCCTCACATCTGTCCACATGCAAGCACGTCTTCAGTGGTGTCGCCTCAGACAGAACTGGAAAGAACAAGAGTGGAATTCCGTTCGTGTTTAGTGAGAAATCTCGTTTTTGTCTTGGTCAGCACGACGGTAGACAACGTGTTCGCCGTCATCCAGGGGAAAGGAACGTAACCCAGTGTGTGCCAATCGTCACACAGCTCCAGCACCTGGTGTCTTGGTTGGGGTGATATTAGTCGGACATCTCGGTCAGAAATGGTCATCATAATGTGATCTCTAACCGCCCAAAGATATGTTACCAACATTTTGCAATCAGTGGCTGTCCCATTTGTTCAGCAGCATGGAACCTTTTACCAGCAAGATGACGCCTGTCTACACACAGCTCGCATTAGTCTGCAGTATCTACACGAGCAAAACGTTCAGGTACTACCATGGCCAGCACGCTCTCTGAACCTTTCACCTATTGAACACGTTTGGGACATGATGGGCCGACAGCTCCAACAACACCCAAGAGGCGCCCCAACCACTAGCGCTGAAATAGAACAGCGACTTCGAGCTATTTGGCGTTCTATTCCTCAGGAGGACATTATAGAGCTGTACGATAGCCTTCCCCGCCGTGTTCATGAATGCACTGTTCCGCGGAGCGGTTCAACATCAAACTAATTATACCACTTTACCGGATAGGTAAAGTGGTAGAATTAATATATTTTCCATATTTTTTTTTTTTGATAACGTAATCAATCGCACATCTCAGTGTATGTTAACAGCTGCCTGAGTTTCAATAAAATGACATTAATCCTTGAAAGTGTTGCAATTTTTTTTTCCTCTAGTGTAGTCCCATTCATAGTAAATCAAATCTACCTAAATGTAAGGGCGCCGTTCGTCGGACAGGACAAAAAAAGAGGTCCTGTATTCAAGATAGCCAAACTCTATTCACGTTAAGGAATATGATGCATGACCATGACTGAAGGCTTCCACCTATCTCCTAACAAATGTCCAGTGGTGTCCTTCCTTCCCCATCATCCTCTGAGACTTCGGAATTTAATAAATGTTTGTTATACTGTTTTTTAGCTAAACATATTATTACATTTATTTACTATCAAAAGTCCAGTGTACAGTCTTAATAATAGCATGTGGGCAGATGTGAGGGGTAAACGCAGTGCGGGACTATAGGCTCGTAATGAGAGCTGTAAAAGCTTGTTCATCCACCTGGTAGATATTCGGTGTTTTACTTGTTGTAGTCGCGAACTCTTGTAACCTGGATATTATATCTCACTGTGTGCAAAAAGTACGGCTCAGATGTAAAACAACTCAACCCAACCTAATTAAAAAAATATCATTCTCCTCTGATACTCATGTTTGTGCTCAGATTAATAAATGGACAGTATCCCAAAAGGTCTCAGAAAAAAGGAGATAACTAGAATGCGGTGGGAAGACAATGTCAAACAGGACCTTGCTTGAATTGGACTAGAGTAGCCAAATAGAGCAACTATAGCTCAGGACAAATGTGTTTGAGGAACTAAACGCACAATCCAGTTGGACCTCCGTAGCCCACGGCTGCATGAGCATTTTGTTTCTATGTATATATTAGAATTTATTTTACATTAAGGAATATATCTGATAATTTGTTTATTTTTTAGTGTTAAAATTATTTCATTGGTGTAGCATTCAGCGAAACATTTGTAGGCACTGTTTGTTTCCCAGAGTTAATCATCATATAATTCAGTTATTTCTGCCTTTTATTAAAAACATGCCTTCAGTGTTATCATTAGCTGTTTTGGTCTCATTCAGAATGCGAAACGAAATCCAAGCTAATGCTCGCCAAACAAATGCTCATTTCTTCCACGGTAAATTTTCTTATGTGTTTTCGACGCAACCAGAAATATATACGAGTATTTGAAATGCATATATCGCATGTATTCTTCACAAAATGAATAAAGATGGTGAAATGAAGATATTCTATACCTCAGTGATTTAAAAATCAAATTTAATGAATTCTTCCTAAATGCGAAAATATACATATCTCTTCGTTGTTAGTTGGATAAGTTCTTTTGAAGCAAGACGAATTTTTCGCTTTCCGTTGAAGTAGTTGTAACGAGAGAGCTTTTCATAACTAAATGTTTTTCTGCAAATGATCATTTTCCTTTGAAAATATCATCGGGTTTCCTTTGGACTTGATAGTTTTCAAGCTTCTGAAAGGATGTGTGAAAACTCAGAAAGAGATGCTAATGAAAGATCATTGATATGTTTAAAAATAAAATCTATAAAATTTCTTTCTAAGTTCTAGTTTATGTCGAATATAATGTTTGTATTTTCAAGAGAGTGAAAAAAAACCCTGAAATATTAGCTTAAAGCTTGGGAATTTGAAATAGCTTATTACCGCTGATTGAATAAGCTTCAGTGCTTTTGATAGTAAATAAATGTAATAATATGTTTAGCTAAAAAACAGTATAACAAACAATTATTAAATTCGCTTTATTAGTAAAGATACTTGGTTGCCAAAAGTAATTTAATGAAATTAGTCATATTTTTATTGAATAATCAACTGTAGAAATAAATGGACTATCGATCTTACTTTACTTATACGATCTCTCAACTTTCCCATTTGCAGTAAAATTTCTAGCCATTTTTTGTATTACATCATCATCATCCTCAAGTAGCCATGGACTACGGAGGTCCAACCAGACAGTGCAATTTAATTCTACAGGCATATCTGTCCTGAGCTACATCTGCTGCATCTGGCCACTGCACACCAATTCTAACAAGGTCCTGTTTGACATTGTCTGCCCACCGCATCCTAGATCTCCACCTCTTTCTTAGGCCTTTAGGCACACTGTTCATAACCTTCTGCTTAAAGGTGGTTGCCGACTCCTTTGCATAACCTCATCATTACTTACAAAGTTAAAGTTGAACCACCTAATGCGTCGTACAGGTTTAATATTAGTTTCTCAATATTTGTTAGGAAGACTAAAAAGTAATCGATATTAACCTGAAAAAATTAAAACAAATTGTTTTGCCTGAAAATATGATGCTTCAGGCAGACATCGACCAACATATGACTGGCCTACTAAGATATTGCCTGATATATTGGCAGCCCAATCTGTTCCTGCCATAATAACTCTTAATAACTCCTGAAAATTGTAATATCCTTGAAATATCATTAATCGCAGAATCCCTCCATGAAATGACCTGTAGGTAACAGGATTTGTCCCAGAGGAAATAACTCAAAAGCACCAATTTAATCCATATACACTTCTTAAACATCTAGCAATACTGACCTAACCCTACTTATCTACCCTTACGTGATCGAAACTCAGTAAGTTTTGATTATTTGAAGCTCTTATACGTATAGCCATTACGATCTCCATGGATTTAAACTCTAGACCAGGAATTCTCAACGTGGGGTACGCGATAAAAGTTTTTGGGGAACGCCGTGAAAGCTCAAAAGTCGCTAAATATAGTAACAAAGTCGCTAAGTTGGCATTATTATACTATAACTGTGGTTTTATCTATCTATATAAGGGATACGCTAGTTACATACACATTTCCAAGGGGTATGTGAACCATAAAATGTTAAAAACCACTGCTCTCGACTATACAGAACTGTGGAGATTATTCATGACTGTTTTAGAATTATTGGTGGATGAGCAAGCTCAATCCGAGATTTTGCATTTTACGGTCTATGGGAGAGTAGTATCGAAAATGTTTATCACATTTCCACATTATATTAAAAAAAAGGAAACAATGAGCTTGAAAAACCTCACTGATATTAGATACGGCATCGTGAGAATGTTATGGAAACGGATAAAACTAACTCTAACCCTGGAAAAAAAATGTAATTTGTTATAACTCCAAAACACTCTGCTCGTCATTTTTGTGTCTTCATTTATTTCTCTATTACAATTTCTGTTTTCGCCTGTACCTTTGTTATTATTACTGAGATGGATTCGTTATTTCTCCTGGGAATGTAACAATAATACAGATCTGATGCTGAATTCTACACAACTCATAAAATGCAATTACCTAGTAGAGCGCCATTACATCCATCATTTCGCGTCACTTAATAATATATTACGCCAACGGCTTAGTTCTATGCTACAACACGTCTAACTTCAAAGCAATCTACAGTTAAAGTAGATTTCAAAGAAGATAACTTTCCCTCCGTGAAAGGTCATGACAAAACAGCTACTCAAATAATAAATATCAAAGTATTTACCCTACTTCTCTTCAGACTCTGTTATATCAAATTCCTAAAAATTCCTCCTAGTGTCCTTTGCTTGTTAAACAAAACTAGACAGGGATCCATATGATGTCTTAGACAATGTCAAAGTAGTCTGTACTCGTTTCGGTCTATTTTTATCCACCTGCATCGAACCATACTAAACGTAAAATTAGTATGCAAGAAGCAGCTATCGAAAGGAAATAAGAGCATAATGATTTCACGTGAAAGCAGTCAGCGAGCTCCCCGAGGCCATGAGCAACAACCACAGCATGGGGCTCGCACCGGCGAGCACGAGTACCATCCACAAGAATAATCATCGTTGTTTTCCGTAATAACGTCGTTGGACTCGTGCAGCAACGGCATTGGTATGATTATAAATAACGTTTAAACCCGACGATGAGGGTAACTCGGAGGAGAAACGGCCATTTCAAGAATGTGGGCACGTTTCTCCCTCCGCAAGAATGCTCACGGTAACCTTAACGTCGCATGTATTTAATTAAGAAACCTCATGTTATATTCTGGTCAAAAAGAAGAGGATTAGGAACGAATATCTGAATTGAAAGCAAGGGAGGTTTACCCAGGAACTGTCTCGGACATTTTTCATTTAATCTGAACTTTTATCTATTATTTTGTTTTAGCAGTATTTTTTACCGAACTATGTTCGATGTGTTTGTTTTGTTATGATGGTTTAGTCAGAGAGGGCTTCATTTAAATATCCATAGTAATGCCAGTTTAGTCAGAGAAGGCTTCATTTAAATACCCATAGTAATATCAGTTCAGCCAGAGAGGGCTTCATTTAAATATCCATAGTAATATCCGTTTAGTCAGAGAGGGCTACATTTAAATGAATATTCATAGTAAACTCATCATCATCCTCAAGCAGTCATGGGCTACGGAGGTCCAACCAGACCGTGCAGTTTAGTTCTCCAAGCATGTCTGTCCTGAGCTACATCTGCTGAATCCGGCCACTACACACCAATTCTAACAAGGTCCTGTTTGACATTGTCTGCCCACCGCATCCTAGGTCTCCCCCTCTTTCTGAGGCCTACCTCTAGGTAATTCGCAATAATTATTTTAAATATTTTCATGTGTAAGAGCAATTAATATACGTGTCGATTATGTCAGTGGATGTTTTTTTTCAATGCTGATTACGTTTTCTTGTTTAATGCTGATTACGTTTTTCTGTGATCCCTCCCACGACTGTTTTCTTTATTTTCTGTCAAGGCCACGTCACAAGTAATCAAAAGTTTCTGGTAAGAATCTTAAGAAGCATTGAACAACTATCAGAAGAATATGGAGTCTCACTATCAAGACAATGGAGAGCTCTCAGGGAAATATGAAATATCTGTGTGATGCCAGTGAACAGTTTTCGAGATAACACTATAAGACAAATGGCAATATGACAAATGATTATAAAACGATGACATATAAGAGAAACAGTATAAAGCAATTATCAGCTGTATTGCAATCTCACTGCCAATTCAAAGGACAATTATCTGGCGTATAAGGCAGTGTCATTAACAAATTATGAATTGCTCTCAGTGGTTATGGGATTATCACACCAATGAATAACTGCGAATGGAATATGGGAGTTTCGCTACAAAATCAGTGAACGGTTCTTAGGAGCATATGAAAGTCACATTATAAATCCAGTGAATAGCAGTAAGTAACACATTGGACTCTCACTATGACGAAAATGGACAGATCTTGAAGACAATGTAATTTCAGTTTAAAGCTAAAAATCTGCTGTTAGATTAACGTAAGGCGTTTCAAACACTGAGGCAGAACGAAAATTAAACAAGTTTATCGATTATTTTTCGCAATTTATCGAATATATTTTTGAACGAAAAGAAATAAAAAATATTATTTAATACTCTGACTGTTCTGATGGTTTGAGACATGGTAAAATTCCCTATTGAAGTTCATACCCATCATTATTTATTTTCCTATCAAGAATAAGAGTGGAAGTGACGAACATTAGTTGTTAGTTGTTGATTTTCTCATATTTAATTCTTAAAACTGTAAACACCAACATTTCTAGTCAAAGATATTGCTTATTTTACACCCTCTACACGCTTTTGTAATCATTCTATGCATCATTCTGAATTAGGACAATATTTCAATATGTATTCCATTTTAATTCAATAATCACAGAGTAATCGTTTACCTCTTGGTAACAACAATTCATTCGGATACAGTTTCGTCTCTGTTATTATTGGATACAATTTCAGAGTGCTATTAGCATCGTGCTGTATCTCCGTACATGTTGCTGCCTTTTGAGTACCAATTTGTGAAGCAAAAATTAGCTGTTTAGTAAATTAATTCTGTTATTAAAGAATCTTTCTCCGAAAGCTTTGTAATTTATGGAGATCTGATTTCAGAGTTTGTGAAGTAAATTGCTCTTAGCTTTCCTTGGCAAAAGACTAAGCTGAAATAATTTCTCGAACATTTTCACGGTAGAGAAGTTATCGATTCTGGCAGAGAGGCCTTAAAGCAGGATAAAACATCAGACATCCAGAGGTGAAGAGATTACGTCGCGACATGGTCCGTTTACTTCGATTAGATACTGCTATTCCCATTACGGAATCCTATTTATTTAGTTATTTATCTTTAAATTAAGATATGTACTGCAAATTATCTCATATGATTTATGGCTGAAATTAAATGCAGTTTTTTTGATCAGATATTTAGAACGTTGTTTTATATCATGATTTAATTAATATTTGTAAGAGTTTAGAATGTACAGCACCTTGATACCAATGTTGATATTCAGTGTAAATGAAACAGATTTACACCGTAAATTTTTTAACAGTATCTGATTTGATGGTATTTAATAACGAATTCCTAAAACTTTATTCTTGAAACTACTTATTTTATTTCGGAATTTATCACATTTTTAAACGCATAATGATATAGGTGTTTGGAGTAAATATTAAACTATAAATTAAAATGCTTTGAAAACAAGATAATGCAAATATTTTAATGAGGCAAAAATCCAGTATAAAATTACATAAAATAACTTAATAAAGTAAACTGTAAAATATATTGTTCATGAACACAAAAAATGTTAAAATTATTAAAAAAAATTATTTGGGAAAAAAAAACAAGAAATGCAAATATTCAGTCGGATATCATCCAGATTTATTTAATCACCTAGATTTTGTTCCTTAGGAAACAGTCAAGTCGACCATTACCTCCTGAAAGTAAGAAAGAAGGCACTGCAAAGTTTTTATTTTTACTCGGAGAAGATGTTAAGCCGTGACCTCGAGACTGTGTATCAGAGAATGTGTGCTCTCTAATTAAGCGTTGAATAGCCTAGATATGTAGTTTTCACATTCCCGTAAGGACTCATCAGTGGGTTCCTTCTCCCAACCATTTTTAAAACTTTATAGTTATTGTGACCTGGAAATTGCTACGATTGCTACTCACGATTCAAATTCGTTCCGAAACAAAATCCTTTTTGTTTTAGAGCTGTGTGAACTTAATTTTTGCTATTATTTCAAAGTGCACTTTTCAAAGTTGTTCTTACTCATTGGATCTATCATAAAAAAGCAGATGCTCATAAATATGGTAGGTTTTATTATTGATTTTTATTGTACAGTAAATTTTCCATTTATCTAATATATTTAACACACTCACACATACACACACAAAAAAAGATATTTATCCTTTTGATCAATAATATTTTTTTTTATTTATTATGTATCATCATCATCATCAGCCTCAAGCAACCATGCGCTACAGAGGTCCAACCAGACCGTGCAATTTAGTTCTCCAAGCAAGTCTATCCTGAGCTACATCTACTGCATCTGGCCACTGCACAACAATTCTAACAAGGTCCTGTTTGACATTGTCTGCCCACCGCATCCTAGGTCTCCCTTTCTTTCTGAGGCCTTTAGGCACAGTGTTCATAACCCTATTCGCCAACTTATAATTATCCATACGGGCAACATGGCCAAACCAACGGGGTCTCTCTCTGCACAATATGCTGCTTAGAGGAGATTGCAAACTCCTTTGCCTAACCTCATCATTAGTTACAAAGTTGAACCACCTAATGCCCAAGATACTGCGTAAGCATCTGGAATCAAAAACATCTAGTTTCCTGTTATCTTGTTTACAAAGTGTCCAAGTCTCACTACCATAACTAACCCTAGAAAGAACCAAACTATTATACAGTCTAATTTTAGTCTTTAGATGTATTCGCCTATTTCTCTACACTCTCCATAGATTCTTAAAAGTCCCGGCAGCAATCCCTATTCGTCTGTTAATCTCATGCCGCACATCACCATTACCTGTTACATAGCTCCCAAGATAATTAAACTGTGACACCTGCTCAAGACTGCAACCATTCAGATTAACTGAATCACAGCCTGCTTGACCAATTTTCATCACTTTAATTTTCTCTCTGTTTATAACCAAACCTACTCTACTACCAGTCTCATCAATAGCTCGAATGAAAGAGTTCATATCATCAACATCATTTGACATAAGGGCTAAATCATCAGCTTAATCTAAATCAGAAATTGTCGTATCTCCAGTCCATTTAAGGCCAAAATCTTTCCCTTGAAGTGATTTTCGCATAACATAATCAATAACCAAACGAAAGAGAAAAGGAGACAAAATGCACCCTTGTCGAACACCAGAAATAATGCTAAACCAATTGCTACAAGCCTTACCAACTCTCACACACGACTCAGTGTTATTATAGAGAGCTTTCATTATGTTAATTAACTTGTCTGGGTATACCATATGATTTCACAATCAACCACAAATTATGACGATCAACAGAGTCGAAAGCCTTTTTGAAATCAACAAAGCTAGCAATCAAAGGTTTCTGAAACTCTAAACATTTCTCAAGAATCTGCCTAAGTGAAAATATATGATCCACACATCCCCTACCACTTCTGAATCCACATTGCTCATCACGCAATTGACTGTCAACCAGATTCTTAATTCTATTAAGCACAATCATGGAAAGAACTTTACCTGGAACAGAGAGTAGGCTGATACCCCTATAGTTATCACAAGAACTGCGATCACCTTTTTTGAAAATAGGGATAACAATAGCTCTGGTAAAATCCTTAGAAACCATGCCTTTATCTTAAAAGATATTCAGAATTTCAGTCATCCATGTGGTAACCGATACATTACCAGCTCTAAGCATTTTTGTAGTAATTTCATCTACCCCTGGGGATTTATGTAGTTTAAGTTCAGAAACAGCCAAATTAACTTCAGATTGTGCTATAGGGCCAACATTAAAGCCACCAATTCATCTATCATCATTGCAAACATTGGGAATAGAAGTAACCACATTGTTTAGAATATCACTGAAATGCTCAGCCCACCTAGCCATGACAGATCCTCCCCTTCTATAACCTTACCTTGTTTATCCTTGAATCCCTGTATACCTGTCCGTTTTCTACCACACAAAACATTAACTATCGAGTACAGCTTTCTGCTGTTGTGCTGTCTAACTGCTTCCTCGGCTTTGTCAGCCAAACCATCAAGCCAAAGTTTCATATCAGCAGCTAACTGATCCTTTACACGTTTCGTACGTTCCCTGTAATGCTTTCTATTAGGACTAGTAGGGTATTGATTAAGGACATTCCTGCAGTTCTTTCTTTCCGAAATAAGCTCAAGTGCCTTATCACTCAGAAAATTCTGTCTCTTCTGCTCCTTTTTTCCTAAAAGAGTACTGTTAGTGTCCAAAAAATCTGTTTAAAATGATCCCATTCTCCCTCAACTTCAGTAGTAAGCATACCATGACTGTCATAATGACTAAGTAATCTATTATGGTAAGCTTTGGCTATAACTTGATCTTTCAGAGATTCAGTATTAAAAGTAAATTTTTTAACCCTTTTTAAGTTTAAGTTGCAAGACACTTTTAACAAGGTAATGGTCAGATCCAATTTCAGCTCCCCTATGTGACCTGGTATTCCTAACAGAACTAGCCCATTTGCTGTTAATTAATATATAATCAATAATATTCTTATGCATCCCATTGGGTGAAACCCATGTGTATTTATGTATGTCGCGGTGTTTGTAATAAGTGTTAGTTATTTTGAATGAATTGAGTTTACTTACCTGTAGGAGACGTTGCCCATTGCCATTGCAGCTACCAATGCCAAAAGGGCATATTACTCCTCCCCAAAGGTCAGAGTCAGTACCAACTTTGGCATTGAAGTCACCAAGAACAAGAGTAATATCTCCTTTCTTGACAGAATTCAAAATATCCTGAAGTTGTCCATAAAACCTATCCTTCCCATCCTCATCGGCATCCTCAGTGGGGACATAACAGCAGATAACATTCAAGTTTTTAACGCTTGTCTGAAATTTTGCTGTAAGAAACCTACACTGGAAGAACTCCTCCAATGTAGAATTTGACGATGCCAATAGAAGCAAAGAGTTCAGTTACCTGCGATGACCTCTGCTCAGGATTATCCACCAGCTGATAAACATATCCTGTGAATCTATTCACTTGGGGCTGTGAACCCACAAACAAACAGTAAACACAGCGGATGATTATCCCTCCACAGAAGCCCACCAGTGCAGCAAAATCAGGATCCATAATCAAGCTCAGAGCCATATATCTGTCCAGTCCAGTGGGTTTATGTGGTCAGCACCAGGACCCTGTGTGGTTGACCACTCCTCAGCAGGGTGGAAAAAAAAGAAAAGTAGCCATAGTTGTCCAGATCAGTAGGCCACACTAATCTGGCAGCCCTCCCCTTCCATTCACTTCCACAAGAGAGAATCTCTTTTGAAAGGTACTAACGGTCTGCACCACGAGAAGGCGGGGTCGGACATTAGGTGCTAGGCCTGGCCGGTTCTATGCATCATCACAGGGGATTGGTGCATAGCTCTCCTTCCAGTGACTACCTAGCTACCATTTACAGACCTTATTATACATCAACTCTTATTTTTTGTTATTTATTATGCAACAAGTATCTTTTCCTGTTATTTATTTAAAATATTTGTTTTCGGATTTCCACCATACAATACCAGAATCTGTCTTAATTTAATGATAAAATAAGTTTTGATTTGTCTTTCTTCGCCTAACGTTGCGTTTTCCAGGAGCACAGTCACAATTTATAAAGGACTTATTTTCTTTTAAACTATTGTTAATTGAAAGGAAAAATATTTTAGAAATTCCACACTTTGAGTTAACGAGTTTTATTATTACCTAGAATAATATGACCACCCACGAAGTCACAGTTTACCCGCCCAGGCGCGTCACAGAGTGCACCATGACAAGGTCGACCACACGGAGATATAAGCGGCTGGCCAGGACAGATGAACCATAGTGCGTAACGTGAGCACAATTGGCAGAGGAAGTTATTTGAGGGACGTTCAAAAAGGAATGATCAACGGCTACTGCACCAAGGGTGGAAGCATCTCGGAAACAACAGACTTCGTGGGCTGTACGCGAGGTTCTGTAGTAAGGGTGTACCAAAAACGGACCGCTGGCACACTGAGTACCTCCAGACGTCATAACTGTGTAGCCTCAAAGGTCATCGACACCTCCGTCGACTGGTAAATGGCAATCGATGCGCAACAGTGCAGCAATTGACCACTCAAATGAACGCTGGTGCCCCCAGGTATGTGTTCCCAATAACAGTAGAGCAAACCCTGTTACGCATGGGTCTCCGGAGTCGACGTTGCGTAAAGGTGCCCATGTTAACCACGGTCCATCGGCAATGACGCTTGCAGTTCGCACGGGACTACCGTCATTGGACAGTGGGAGAGTGGAAAAAGGTTGCCTTCTCCGACGAATCGAGGTTTCTACTCCACAGAATTGACGGGCTTTGGATATGGCGTCACACACACGAGAACCAACACCCGGACATGCTTGTCAGTCAACTACAGGCAGTGAGAGTGTGCATGTCTGGGAATGTTTTTCTGGTATGACCTGGGACCGTTGGTATTACTGGATGGGTCCCTGAACGCCAATGACTACCGGTCCATCCTCGCTGACCACATGCATCCCTTCATGTTGGACATTTACGCTGGTGGTGATGGTGTCTACCAACAGGAAATTGCGCCCTGCCATGTCATTAAGGTGTTGCGTGACTGATTCCAGGAACATGATAGCGACGTCTCCATTCTCCCTTGGACTGTGAAATCTCCCGACCTCAACCCCACAGAGCATTTGTGAGACCATCGACAGGTTCGGCGTGCGGACCTACAACAGCGTCATCTCCGGAACTTCCGTGCTCTGCTGGAGTCCGAATGGGCACGTGTGTGCCTCTGGCAACCTTTCAGGGCCTCATTGCGTCCATGCCACGCCGTCTCGCCGCTGACATCCGGGCCAAGGGTGGTTATTCCCATTATTAGGTAGGTGGTCATATTATTCTGATACGATTGTGCATAACTAAACACCTTTATTTAAGCCTTTATAACCAAGTCATTTTAATATTATACTCTCAAAGTGCACAATTCATTCAAAATTCATAGCGAAATTTACGGTTTTTTTTTTAACTGAAAAGAGAATGAAAATATCCTAAAGGAATTTTAGACATAAATAATTAGAGGAAAAGTATCAGACCACATACAATTACATAAATACTCTATTCAAGTTATTCCCGGAGGATTGCTTTACAACTGAAGAAAACATTTCAGTGTAGTTTTAATTATTGTTATGCCTCGGCCTGCATTCCCTAATTCATAATACTAAATTCATTCATAATGCAAATTATATTCCCCTATCAATAATAAATCCGCAGATTACCTGTGGACACTGAAATCAATAAGTCAGTAAATAATTTTTGTGGAAAAAATGTTTTTCGCAATCCGTGGGACTCAGACCCACGTCTCCCCAAATTGATGCAAAAGTGTCCTAACCACTAAACTGGTCAGACGTGGGTTCGAACCCCGCGGATCGGCAAAGCTCATTTTTTCCGCAAAAATCATTTAATATATTCACGTAACTTGTAAAAAGCAATTCGTTAAAACGTGATGTTGATTATTGTTGAATTAGTGTTGTTTTATATAAAATTATGTTTATAAGAATTAGAATATACATTTATAACTTTGTATTTAAATTAATACAGCTCTTTCGAAATTAATTATAATTTATTTTTAGCATTTTTATCAATGAAAACTTTTTTCTGTAAAATGTTTATTGACCTTTAGATTAATTAATGAAATAGGGAGAGTAAAAATAATGTTCATAATATTTACTAATATTCGTAATACTAATTCATTAGCTCATAATATATTAATAAGCTTTTTTTGCACTTGCGAATAATTAAATCGATTGACCGTATAAACAGGAGTTAACAGATTTTTGCATATTATAATGAAAACAGTGTGAACTTTATCATCTATGAGCACTATGATTTTTATGCTGTTTAATAAGCAACACAAAGTGAAAATAAATGCACTATCCATATTTTTTACGTATTTTTTTCAAATATCTATTCATTTCTATCTTAAATGCTCTGTTAGAAAAAACACTTTGGGGAACACCACCGTGTTAAAGGACTTTAGGAAATTATTCTCAATTCATCGGACGCTTCTGTTTCTTCTATCGAAGTTATTTGCAACAAACAAGACGCACATGATTAGTAGAAATGTCTCTTCTCAAAGCGTCCTAAGCATGCCCAGTGAGATTAAGGTCAGTGGAACATTCTGGTCATTCCATGCGATCAATATTCGAAGAAATGAGCACATTCCGAACATCTTCATCTGTAAGTTCTAGCTTTTCTTTGTGAAAATTCTTCGCTCTAGCTATTTGAAAGGAAATGGAAATGGATGCTCAAATAATTGTTACATTATTTAAAGAAGTTCTCATTAAAATTTACAATGTGCTGTAGCATTGCATTCAATTCAATGATATCGTTACATGTGAAAGGGTAGTTTAATGAATGCTTTGAATATATTTCTGCTTAATAAATTCGTTTTGCGTTAACTAATCTATCGCTGTAATAAAAAGCAATAATTGGCAGTGAACGTTTTACAGAGATTAAGCTTAACCTATCTTTGCATTTGAACATCTAGCTATGAATTCGAAAAGGGAATAACATTTTTGAAATATACTTAGATCTGTCACCAGACAGTAGCAGGTGAAATGCCTCACTTAGCCCTCTGAATGCTTAGTGACTACATGGGAGTCCAGATTTTTTCTTATTTAACGTTTTCTCATTTTATGGAACACTTAATCCTGTGCTTCCTCATTTTTTTTAACTTTCTCATTTTGTGGAATACTCTTTGGAAACAGAAACCATAAATCTGGCAAAATCGATTGTTTATTTAGATTCATTTGCACTCTCTGAGGTAATTGGATTCAGTTTATATCCCTGGAAATCAGACCTAAAAATTATAATGTTTAATCCAGATGAAAAACTTTATAGGCGTTTCTCAAAGCTTTGTTGAAAGCAGCTGCTTGAGAGGTAGTTTATTATCATTAAGTAAGTTTATTATCATTGTTATTGAAACGGGTAAAAATAGCCAATCAATCAAACAATCTACCTTATTATTTATTTAAAATTAAAATCCACAACACCATCTATGATTCCCATACAAAATAGTATATTTTATGTGGCAATATAAAAAAGTATTTATAAATGCTTTTTTATGTTGATAATTCCCACGAAACCTATTTTACAAAAACTGACACCTCTTGTCTCACTTTGCTGCGACACTGTCTGGTAATATATTAAAAATATAGTTTATCCAAGTATAGAACCCCAATGAAAGACAGAATTAGTGCAAGTAGACTTACCATCAATATCATATTTCTTATAATTGCTAATCTATTCGTAACTGCGATGAAGAGGAGGATAACCTTATTGCTTGTATCTAGAACTACAGATTTCTGAATCAACTCCTAGTGAATTGCTAAATATTTTCTGCTTTTATCATAGAGCACAATTTTTTGTGCTCTATGATAAAAATTAATCCTGAAACATTCCTCGTTGTTTACGAGATTTTCAGGATTAATTTCTAATTTCAGTAGTTTTCAAATATATTTCTGACTTTTTGCGTGCATTAATTCAAAATTCTCAAATAAAATTTCTAATCAAAATTAAAAATTGAGGCAAAAATGTGCATAAAGTGACTCTCGATGTAAAGTAATACTTAGTTGTCAATATTTTTAAAAATTTTATCAAAGTATTTTTATTAGTAGTATAGCGAGGTTGACAAACTGGGAAGGCTAGTAGAGATTATGAATCTACACATATGATATTTCGAAAATTCTCATAGATAGTTTCTTGAAGTTTGAACAGTTCTCATCGACCGTTCGTTGATTGATAGGCCATTGTGTGTGAGAATCGTTAAATCATCCACTATACAGAATCAGTCTCGATTTGCTTTTCCAATTTCCTCTAACGCTACTCCACTATTTTTCATACTCTCGTTTTCAAACCTTAGTTTACTTTAACCCACAAACAGGGAAAATTGGGATAAGGATAAACAAGGAAACTAAGCGTGAACTTTAATTTCATTGTCATAAAAATATCAATAAAATATTTAAAGCTAACATTCATTCGCTGATGATATTACTATAATTGAGATTTTTCATTGGAAAAGTTTAACGCAGTTGCAGTTTATGTTAATTCTACTCCTTAAACAATCTCAACTATGCGTAGTTAACGTAGACTATGGCTATATTAATACTATGGGTAGTGACATCTACTTAACCTTTCGGTCCCTAACTAATTTGGTAACTCTAAATAACATTTATGACATTATGTTTTTGTTTTTTTTTTGGACTCATATCAGCATATCTCTCCAAAGAAATCAAAATTTAATGAAAGCAAAAAGAAAGGATAATTAAAATGCGAAATAAAAAAAAATAATTTGAAAAATTTTGCTTATTTCTCATACGGAAAAATTTTCGACAAAAATGCATTATTTTACAATTTTATATTAAAAAAATTTGACAGTTAGTATTGCTATATGAGGACTGAATGGGTGTGATTGACATGATCAAGTCTTCCACAAGTGTAACTTTTTCATGGTGTTACCATTTAGAGATTAAAATACGTAACAATCGCTATCTTTCGCTTTTCCAAATTGATATAAATTCATATCATTGTACTTCTACAGCATATTTAAAAGTCGCTGTGCAGAATTATTTTCTGGCTTGTGCAAAATAAAAGTACTATGCGTACGTAGACTAGGTCTGTCGAATCCGCTGCTAATTTCGAAAAAAAAAATAAAAGGTTCCAGCCTATAAAACAAATCATCAATACACTGAATCTGGTCCATATCTTCCAATTTTTTTTTGACCAAAATTTTTTAGATGCCTAGCTAAACCTTTTTTTTGCCAATTGATAGTACTAATTAAAAAGCATATTTTTTTTAATCGAGTAATTTTTCTGATTCCTTAAAAATATAGTTTTTTCCCCCAATTCGTTACTCATTAAAAATGCATGAATTGGATTTTAAGTAGAAACATTTTCGTGAGGTTCTTTAAGAATGCAGTTTTAATTATGTTTACTCTTCACCAGGACGGATCTATAAAAACATTATATGTGAGTGTGTGTATGTCTGGGGACAAGTAACACAACTGAAGCCGGAAAAAAGTAAGAGATTGGATTGCCATTGTAGTACAAGATTTCTCCCCTCCGTTTTGGTAGTCTTAAAAATTTCTTGAAAAATATTGAAATATGTAGAAGTTTATAAATATTTGCTTCTATTTCCCTCATTAGTATTCTCAAAGGGGGGGAAGACCCCTAGGTCCGGCTCTGCTCTTCACTATGTTTGGGTTGGACGCACATGGTATGGACATGGAATTTCACGCTAACTGAATTGGCTCTGTTACTAAGGTAACAGTGAGAAAATTGATTTTGATGCTATTATCACTGTAATTAGAAGTTTAATGTTTTGTAGATATAGGAATTTATTTCACAGACACTGATTTTTAAAGCAATCCGAAATGACCAATTTATGAGAATTTACTTTATTCCGAATGAGAGTAAGTTGTAAATTGAAATTTTAATATTATTAATTTACTAAACGTATTAATTTAAGTATGTGTTTAATTATCATTTCATAAGATATCACAGACAGAGCAAGTAATAGATAAGAAAGCAAAGCATTGTTGTTGAATTCCACTGAGATTTTCGCTACTACAAAAATGTGATTTTCCAATCCACTTTATGCAATCAGGATAAGCTTCACTAGGAGAATAGAACTTGATATTTTCTTCGAGAAAACCTTGTTAATATCAGTTATATTCAAACAAGTATGCTTACAGTCTTTAACAGCAAAACTAATACCAAAAGCTTTCTGATCCTGCTAAATAAACGACAGTGCAAAGTGCAAAACTCACACCCACTTTAGGAAAGTGCTTCCATTACTGTGAATAGAGCCTTGTAGACGTCCTCTGGAGACTGCTGTAGAACCGTGGATGCTAGTAAATGTCACTAGCATCCAAAGATCAGAAAATGTTGAAACTGAACAGTGTCTAAGAAGCTGAGCTGCGCGCTCAGCATCTCGAGACAACACTCACGAGACGGAAATGTCGCGCAGAAGAACCGGACAACGAATGAACAAAGCCGACAACAATTATGAAATCAGAATAGCGTTACATTTGCTTATATCACGTTTCATAAGTACCTAATTAATATTCTCCATTTCGCCAAACTTTGTTATCTGGTATATTTACTTGAATGTAAAATTGCAATTTTTATTTTCGCATTATATAGACATCACGTAAAAAAAGGGATACTGTGAAAACAATTTTAGTTTCATTAATAGGTATTTTTTATGATTTGTTTTGTTTAAACGAATTTATTGGTTTTAATAAATTTTATTGGATATTAATATAAATGAAACTAGAATAATTTTTGTAAGGTACACAAAAGGAAAAAAAATTTTTATAGATATTTATTTATTTTAACGCATTCATAGATTAAATGAAAAATCACTGGAAACATTGCACATTAGTAAAACGAATCCCAAAAAATTGCAATAAATTAAAGAAATACTTAGGAAGTTATAATATATATATGCGCCTGCAACTCCATGACGGATGAGAAAGTAGGTAACTATGCGTGAACTTAAATTTCATTGTCATGACATGCCACAAAAATGCTGTTATCAGCGCTAGTTTTCAGCAGGAGGGAAATTTACTTTCCACGTATTTGAACCCTAAAAAAATATCATACATATAGGGAAAGACATCATTAACATCATCGTCCTCCAAGCATATATCATAGTCATAGTCCTCCAAGCATATATCATAGTCATAGTCCTCCAAGCATATATCATAGTCATAGTCCTCCAAGCATATATCATAGTCATAGTCCTCCAAGCATATCTGTTCTAAGTTATATCTGCTGCATCTGGCCACTGCACATCAATTCTAACAAGGTCCTGTTTGACATTGTCTGCCCACCGCATCCTAGATCTCCCCCTCTTTCTCGGAGCCTTTAGGCACACTGTTCATAACCTTCTGCTTAAAGGAGGTTGCCGACTCCTTTGCCTAACTTCATCATTACTTAAAAAGCTAAAGTTGAACCACCTAATGCCAAAGATACTGCGTAAGCATCTAGTTTCCTGCTATCTTGTTTACAAAGCGTCCACGTTTCACTACCATAACTAACCTTAGAAAGAACCAAACTATTATACAGTCCAATTTTAGTCTTTAGGTGTATACGCCTATTTCTCCACGTTTCTCCACACTCTCCATAGATTCTTAAAAGGCAAGAGTAGAGCCATTCAGATTAACTGAACCACAGCCTGCCTGACCAATATTCATCACTTTAGTTTTCTCTATATTTATAACCAAACCTACTCCTAGTACCAGTTTCATCAACAGCTCGAATGAAATAGTTCATCTCATCAACATCATTTGCCCGAAGGGCTAAATCATCAGCATAATCTAAATCAGAAATTTTCGTATCTCCAGTCCATTTAAGGCCAAAATCTTTACCTTGAAGTGAATTTCGCATAACATAATCATTAAGCAAGCTAAAGAAGAAAGGATACAAAATACACCCTTGTCGAACACCAAAAGCTAAACCAATTGCTACAAGTCTTACCAATTCTCACACACGACTCAGTGTTATTATAGAGAGCTTTCATTATGTTAACTAACTTGTATAGTATGCCATAAGGTTTCACAATCAACCACAAATTATGACGATCATCAGAACGATCATCAGAGTCGAAAGTCTTTTTGAAATTAACAAAGCTAAGCACCAAAGGTTTCTGAAACTGTAAACATTTCTCAAGAATCTGCCTGAATGAAAATATTTGATCTACACACCCCTACCATTTCTGAATCTATATTTTCCATCACGCAATTGACTGTCAACCAGATTCTTAATTCTGTTAAGTACAATCATGGAAAGAACTTTTCCTGGGACAGAAAGTAGGCTGAAACCCCTATAATTTTCACAAGAACTGCGCTCTCCTTTTTTAACGATATGGATAATAATAGCTCTGGTAAAATCCTTACGAACTGATTATAAAAGATTTCTTTTATTACGAACTTTTATTATAAAAGATATTAAAATTTTCAGTCATTCCTGTGGCAACCGATACATTACCAGCTCTTTTGTGTGTAGAAAACGAACAGTCCCTGTGTGTCTGTTCGTTTCTTTTGTGTGGTAACACAAAACATTAACTATCTGGTACTGTCTGTGCTGTTGTGCTGTCTAAGAGCTTCCTCGGCTTTCTCAGCCAACTCATCAAGTCAAAGATTTTTATCAGCAACTAACTGATAATAAATTTTTAATTTATTTATTGAAATAATTTGTTTTGTTCTACACTAGGGTGTGCCCAAGGGCACTCGGGACATCCTGTATTTTCACTTATGAATATTATTACTTGTTTAAAAATTTATCAATGCTGTAATGATGGAAAAAAAAAGAACAACCTATTTTATAACATCCGCAACTACGGGGGAACGAGCTATCATGGATGACGTCATCAATGGCAGAAAGTTTCTGTTTAATGTGGTTCCGCTGGTACTTGAGCGATCAGTTGTAAATTTTGTGTGGTGGTTCCACTTAGTTCCAGTCATGTTGGATTAAGAGATCGGGTTCCTAGCTGCTGTGGGACTGGAGAAATCTCTCTGCAAGTGCCGGAAATTTCTGGTGGCAGTGCTGTCTACTACCTTGTGAATGGAATAATACATTTCGATGGGAAGTTGGCAATGGAGTAATATGTTATCAATGAAGAATTTTGAATAGAGTAGTACGTTATCGATGGAGAGTTGCGATGGGTTTGGATTGTTTTACCACTAAGCGGCACTTTTTTATGCACACAACGGGAAAACATGAAAGGTGAAACCTGAAAGGTCACAAGAACCCCGAAGGCTCAGAGAAGGTTGGGAGAGGGGACCCACTGAAACAGCTATTGAAAGATAGATGGTAGCCTCCCATCAAGACCATCCATCGTGGTCTTTAACGTGCATAAGGTATGGCTCTCCCATACACCGGACCATGAGTTAACGTCCCATCCAACGGATGACGGCCTTTCCACCTCATCGGCATCCCCTATTCACCGTGGGCAGGGCGGTGAGTTTTTGAGGAGATAAATATCAACGCTGGCCCAGCTGGGACTGCCGTCCCTTATCGATAGATTTTTCGAATTGAATTGAGTATAATACGTTGTCGATTTGAAAAGTTATTAAGTGATTGAAATTTCCCGCCAAACCTTTGGCGGGCTTAAACTAATATTAATATTAATCTTTCAAATGTGAAATGATAAATAAATGCAGCCTACCGGTGTGGAAACTTGTATTGCTATGATAAAGTATCTAAAAAATCTATTTTTAAGATAATGCGAGAAAATTGTATTATCCTAAAAATAGTATATGTCACTAGCTAATGCAAAAACTTTGCTATAATTTTTTCCCACAAAAGAAAATTGCAAAAAAGGATATTCTAAAAAAAAAAATTTATTCTTCAAAAACATTTCGCATTGTTCGAGGTGTCTTTCCGTATTTCACGGAATGGTTGATCATTCATGGTCCATTAGGCCACCCGGGGCACTGCCCCACCAAAATTAATCACAGAAAATAATAAACGAATTTCAAAATTAATATTCATTATTTGTCATATCTAAATCAACAAAATATCTTTTTTAATCATTATTTGCCCTGTTACGTAGACATTCACATCATTTACTTTGCGAATTAGGGCTACGTCGGCTGCTTTCGTATTGTCAATGCGAATTTTAACATTACAACCAACATTCAGAATCTTAACATTATCTATTCTAGCGATGACACAAATGCGCATGAGCTTAAATGCAATAGTGCTGAACTGCAGCTACTAGGTCACTATTTTTAATGGCCCGGGATATTTTATTGGGTGATTCTACCAATCCAACCAATAGTCGAAGATCTTATTACTTAATGAAAATCTTCATTTGCTTTTAACAGGCTCAAGAAACATAAACTTTACTCGCAAGATGTGTTTGAACTGGGTTGCCAACTTTCTATTCTGCCGAGGAAGGATATTTATGTATGAATAAATTAAGAACAACATTAGCTATAAAAATATAAAATGTTTGAACATTTGGTCTATAAAATAATGATAATAACATATTTAAACATATTTCATCAGCAATCCGGAGCTGAGTCGGTTAAATGTATAACTATTTCGACTTGATACCTAAGAGAATGCAGTTCGACCCCAGCTACTCTGTTATTAGATTTTTTTTCTCATTTTATAACAATTATTTATAATCTTTTCAATTAGTTGTGAAATAAATCAATGTATGTAATAATACACATAATGAATTAATATTGTGAATTAAATATAACCAGAATAGACAACTTTTAAAGTGATAGTTTGCGACGAGTAATCCAGTTTAAAATAATAAATAATTATTGTTAATCGGAGCGGAGTCAAAAAGAATAGTAAATCCAGATTTTAAACATAACTTTCACGAATAATGTTTTCAAAATACAATAGAACGTAGAGAAAAATATACATGTATATATATATAGGTAATTATGGATTAGAGGGCAAAGTACTAAAAATGAAGTAGAAAAAAAATAACATATTTTCGAGTTTTTTTTTCTGAAATTTTTTTGCTAAATGTGCGTTTTTAGAATAGCTGAAATAAAAAAAAGAACATGTGCATTACGAAACATCTTTTCAGTCCTATTCATTTCAGTTGAATATTAGGCATTTCCCCAATTTTTTTCGTACATCCTATCTGACTTAGTTAGTTAAAGAGATCCACCAAAAATAAAACGTCATATAGCCTTTAAGCCGCCATTGGTTATACACTTCAATGTATGTAATTATAATTCGTCGACAGAGCGCATTCGGAAGCAATTGAGAAAATGAAATAGCACAGTTAACGCATCGGCGGCTCTCTTTGGTCATTGGTTGATTTAGTTATCAATCATTTGTCGATCAACCAACGATGTTGTATCTAAGGTCACTGAAGTGTAATCGATTGCTGAATCAACCAATGACTTATGAGAACTGTCCATGGGTGAAATGCTCAGTATCATTGTCTCAACTGCTCTCATGAACACATTGTCACTGCCTTTGTCAGTTAACTGTGGGTGCTCACTTAACTGGTTGACTCAGCTAGGAGCGTGCCAAGATGTAATCTGCAGTTCCCCGGTCCGAGTACTACCTGTGCCAGCATTGAGATTTGTTTCAGCTGAACCTGTACCCTGTTCTCGGTCAGAGAGGGAACATAAAAGGTTTGGAAAGGCCGCCAATCCGTCGGATGAGACATTTCTCCGTGTGCAGGAGAGCCATACGATGTGTACGTTAAAGAACACCCTGGATGGCTTTGACAGCGGTTTCTATGTCTTCCCTAACAGTTGTTCAGTGGATCTCCTCCCAACATTCTCTGAGTTCTTCGGATCCTTGGGACGTGGCCATTTAGCCCACTGTGTGCGAAAAACAGTTCTGCTTAGGGGTAAAACAACCCAACTAACTGTATGCTTGCGTTTAACTACTAAGAGATTTTAATGCAGATGCTAGTTAGAATTTCAACTTTAAAACTAGACTGGCAGGTTGCGTTGTACACACACAAAGATCTCTAAGGGCTCAGGAAGGTTGACGAAAAGTATCCAGTTGACAGCTGTAAAAAAAACAGATGAAAACGAATAATTGATAGATAAATAGACTAGCAGTTGACAGTTTGGTGAGAATACCAGACATGCAACTGAGAGACGTGGATTCGAGTCCCACTCACTTCGAAACTCATTTTTCTGCCAAACTATTCTTTTTAATTCTATGTCTACAGATAATTTGTGTATTTACTATTTAAGATATTATATAAATAAATTATTATTTAAGACAAGATATCTCACTATGATGCAAAAGAAGCATTGACTAAAAAAAAAGTAGAAGATGACCTTAACTACCAAAACAAATTATTTCAATATAAGCAGGTGACTCTAAATTAAAATGGATAAAAAAAGAGGTAGGGAAGTAACTTTAATAATAAGGAAAAGCTTAGTCCAAATTAAAATATAAGCCTGTACTTCCTATCAATAAGATATCTCAATACAGCTCAATGAAAAGTTACTTGTTTAGTTAATAATTTTTAATTTAGTATGCTTTCCATCTTTTTCATCTGGAAGGCATTGAGTGAAAATGTTTGTGCATTGTACAAACAACGTTTATGCGCTATTCTTTTTATCGTTAAAGACCCTGTGTTGTTTGTTCCCTTATTTCTAATTTCATATTAAACTGGTAATATTTTTGAAGATAAAAATTCTGTACCTAAATATAGCTTTACTTTAAAGATATCTGAAGATTTAATTAGCAAAACTTCATTTTAGAGAAACGAAATACAAACTTCTAGAATATTCTTCTTAATTAATTTAATGATTTTGTTTTGCAATGAAACTTTTTTTCTTTTGTATTGTTTATCAAAGCTTCTTTGTATTCAATAACATTAAAGAACTGTATATTTTTCTAATAAAAATTGTGTTTCTTAAAAAAAATCTCTACGCAAGATTCAGTTGTTATAAAAACACATAAATTTAATTTTCGTTAAGTTTAAAAAGATATGACGCATTTTCCTGCATAGAAAAATAAAAGAAGACAAATAGTCATTATTAGATATTTGTGTTTAACAATAGATTTTTTTCTTCTCTCAAAAAGAACGTCTTGCAGCATTGAAGTTTCTTTATTCTTACGTCGAATTAATCTCTCCAAGCTCACAATAAATATATGTAGCTCGAAAATTAATTAGTTTTTTTTTGTTTGCAAGATAATTGTAATATGAACATTAAAATCCGATTGCATCGAACGAAATATTTCAAGTACTTTATCTTTTTTTTTTATAGTTGGGAAATACATTTTGCATACTTCATACTTATAGTTCAATCTTTGGAAGAATGAAATGAAATTGGTCTTTGAGTTTTATCTTTCTTTATCCTTTAATCTAGCACTTTGACGGCAGTGGAATTACACGATAAATTGTAGCCTCGTCAAGAAAGCAAATATTTTGTTTAGGACAATTTGGAAATTCAATTATGATAAATTCACCGGAAAAAAAAATTAGTCACTTCCGAAATTTCTCAGCTAATACTACTTAGGTATTAAGGTATCTGATATTATTAGGTACTTTAATATAATATTAGTCACCTCTTACCTAACATTTTTTTTAAACTGCAGTTGGTAGTATCACTTCTATCTTCGCATGAATTGCAGCAGCAATCCTGTTAGGTATGAACTCCACCAGTGGTCGCATATAGTTTACATCAATTTTAGTCCATTCTTCCACTGGCACTCGTAGTTCAGCCAGATTACGTGAATGCCTCTTTCGGCGTTTCACCCTCTGTTCCAGATAGTCTCAAAGATGTTTTATGGAATTTACATCAGGTGACTTTGCGGGCCAGTCGAGGTGTGCCAATATTGCCTCATGCCAGTTACAAACAGTTTTAGCCCTATGCACCCTGCAGTTTTTATCCTAAACCACCGGAGGGTCTATTTGGTATTCATCCTGCAAATGAAGCACAAAATACCTGGCCTTTCAGAATCTGCATATATCTTTCTTGATTAAACGAGTAGATACCTCAACTAATAGGTGTACCTCATGTTAGGTAAAGCATCCCCAGCACATCACAGGCCCTTTTCTAACTTGAATAATGCCTTCGACACAGTCGGGTTAGAAGGTTTTGTTACTCCAGCGATGTAGTTTACACCTTGCATCGTTGGAGTACGGGCAGAAACTCGACTCATCTGATCAGATAACGATTTCCTAGTCGTCTGGAGTCCAATGTTTATAGTGTCTAGCACATTGCAACCGGGCTTCTTTGCTGTTAGCATGGATTGCTGTAGGCACTCTGCTCCACATACCAATAGAATGCGGTTCCTTCGCAATGCGTTTCTGAAACAGGTTGATGTTGTTCTTCATTGGCTGTCTGTAGCAATTTCCGTCTGGTTTGAAAACAGTTTGCAGTCACTAGTCGTGATACTCGTTGGCGGTCGCTGTCTGTGAGCACTGACTTGAGGCCGTAGTAATGTCTACGATTAGAGGTCGAATCTAATGTACACCACTGTTTTTACACTCTATGGACTGTTCGTTTCGAAACACCAGCATATTCGGCTACCTCCTTCACGGCCTGATATTTAGCCCTACCAAATGCAATAACATCCTTTGCCACTTACTCACTCCTTTATTCCAACCCATGACTTACGGCAGGAACAACGTATAACCATCACTTCACTGGGACTGACAACACTACAGAGCACATGTCATGATAGACTGTTATGGAATGTGTAGCTGCTTGACTTTATATATCATTCAGATAGAAAGCGGAAGGATTTTACACTGCAGCTGGTAGTTTAACAGAATCTGTGAGATAGTCTGAAATAATTTTCAATCTTTGGATGAATATATATTTTTGGAAGGGAGAATAAGTATCAACAATTATATGGAGAATACATTTTTAATCCGTGGAATATGAAGAAAGTGAGCATCGGTCCTTAAGTTTTCCAGGCTTGGACACTGTTGAACGCCAATTGGGGCTCACGTTGCCCCCAATTGGAGCAGTCGCTGTCGTTGTCTAGACGACGTCTGTGGAATAATGCTTGCAGTAGCGCAACATCAACACCTAAGCGGGTTATTAAGGATTTCATATTTCTTGAGATGTAGAAATTGGTTGTATTTACAGAGAATTAGTTAGATGTGGTAATATATTTGACAGAGCAGAGGATCCCCATTTAATCCTGAGATATTTATATAATTCCTTACGTAATAAATTAATAATATCCTCTGCATGCAAAGCTGATTCTGGATGTAAGTATGGAAGATTGGTTGAACCTAAAGATCAGCTTACTCGTTGATCTCTAGGTTTCTATATACGGGAACCTAAAGCAAAATAATGGATGAAGCTCTAAGCATTGCTTGTTGAAGAGAACTATGCATATCAATAATTGCTTATGTGATTTTTGTCGAAATGATACTGAGTGCTGTGAACACCGATTTCGAATCAGATAATAGGAGAAAATGATTATTTTCTTGAATAATAGAGGTGATGCCTCTGATCAGTGCTATAACTTCAGCTGAAAATAGTTATGCTCTTGTAATACATAGCACATGGAAGGCTATATATCTCTATGCTGCATTACTACAGGCGCGACATCTACAGAGTATTAGGACAACCCTACCCTCTATGGTGGTGGGGGGTGACTTTTTTCTTTTTAAAGTAAATATGCACGACGAACAAAAAAATTAGGGCAATTTTGGAAATTCAATTATGATAAATTCACCGGAAAAAAATTAGTCACTTCCGTCATTTCTCAGCTAATACTACTTAGGTATTAAGGTACCTGATATTATTAGGTACTTTAATATAATATTAGTCACCTCTTACCAAACAATATTTTTAAACTTCAGTTTGTAGTATCACTCTTCTATCTATAGTGAATTGCAGCAGCAATCCTGCGATAAAGTCAAATATTTAAAAGAAAGCAAAAAATATCCTGTGTAAAAGACGCGATATTTGCTGAGAAACCAGAATATAAGTTCATAAAATTGCTGGAGTGTTAACTAAAACTGGAATTTAATATGTTAAAATTTCAGTCATGCATAGCACAAATTTGACAGGATGAAGTGTAGAGGGGAGTTACTTGCTAATAGAAAAAGTGTCATCCCATAATCATTAAAAAAAAACTCTAAAAAGAGCTGCATTAAAAATTAATTCAAACGAATTTGCAAAATTATATTTAGGTAAATTTTTGTCTAATATTTAGTAAGACATATTTTCTCTGTAATACAAGAATATTTTCTGTCATAGTATATTTTTCAGTAATTTTAGTAGATACTAAACAATTAAACTGATTTCTTTTACCCAGAAACATACATCTTAAATTAAGCAAATAAAAAACCTCGACGTTTATAAAGCAACTAATATACAATGATACTGATAAAAGTTTGCGGATGCCACCCAAAATTATACCACCCTAAATGGCTTTGGTATGAGGTTCCAACTGCTTATTTCAGCTCTCCTTAAATTTCTCTATGAAGTTAATATTCAGCTGTTAGAAACAGCTGAGATTTTCCAGCCAAGATCTTTCCCGGTGATTATATCTTGAACAGAAATTTGCTTATTTCACAGAAACCTGTAATAGCTGTCATACCATTATGATAATATACTAGTACTTTAATTCGGTAACTGATCTTACACTTTACAGAATACCATTATAACGATATGGCTATTCCTCGTTATAACAAATGTCTTGCGAAGAAAAGCAATTTTTGTGCTGCTTATAAGCCTATTCTGAATGGACTTTACCCGAGGTCACCAGCTGCACCTGTCAATTTCCATAAGCTTTGTTAACAAACTATAGGCAGTTATTGAACAAGGTTTAGAACCTCCGGTCAAGGACTTCAATCCAGGTTTCAGCAGTGTATAGAAATTTGCATTTCTTTCTCAAGTCATCACTGTTAACGGAAACAGCCATATATTTATGATTATCTACTGTAGTCCATGAGAACAATGAACGAATTAAAATATTTATGATGACATCGACATTGACATACTCCAATCAGGAGCATTTATTCTTCCATATATATATACTATAATAATATGAGAAGCATTTTTTGCACAGAATGTGCTAAATACCCAGGTCACAAAGGCTCAGAGAAGGTTGGGGGAAGGGTAGTTGTTGGATAGCTGTTATAAAACAGATGGGAGCCTCTGTCAAGATCATTCAGCGTGTTCTTTAACGTACACTGAGTGTGGTTCTTCTGTACGCCGGGGCCACGGCTGAACATCCCATTCGACTGACGGAGGCATTTTTAAGTCCATCGGTGTTGACTTGCTGACCGAGGACATAATAAGGTTTAGCGCAGACAAATCTCAACCCTAGAACAGTTGTGATTCGAACGTAGAAACTGCAGATTACATATCTGGCGCTCTGCTTAATGGGCAACCTCCAACCCATGATATTCCGGAATTTGACCTTTCGATAGATTTTTGAACAGGAGCAGGAAATATCATAGAAAAGTACAAAAGTTAAACCTGCTCATGATTCGAGATTGAAGTTGTTAACCTCGGATTAAATGCCTCGCAC